>OX639993.1:132700043-133900043 GCA_951828415.1 Anomoia purmunda | reverse complement strand
AATAATGTAATTTAATGCTCATTTTAGCTCCTAGTTTGCGAAAATTGAGAAGCATATCAGCAACTAGTTTTGTATAGTCTGGTGATTTATGATTTCCCAAAAAATGTTTGACTACATTAACAAAGCTTAGCCAGGCTTCAGATTCAATTTGTGACATATGGCTTAAGAATTCAGTGTCTTTTAGAAGGGTACGAATTTGAGGACCATCGAAGACCCATTCTTTTAATTTTTCCATACTAAGGACTGGAAATTTTTCGCACACATATTCGAAACAGTCACCTGTCTTATCAAGAGCTTTGATGAACTGTTTCATTAGCCCAAGCTTGATGTGAAGTGGTGGAAGAATGATTTTTTGTCGGCTTATCAGTTGGTCATGAACCACATTTGCTTACCTCCATATTTTCTCTCACCGGCCAGTCCTTTCTAATCCAATGTTCATTTCTTGCACGACTGCCCCATAAACATATAAAACAGGGGTATTTAGTATACCCACTTTGTTGGCCCAATAAAAGATTCACCATCTTCAAGTCCACGGAACTGGGTCATATATTTTTTTTCATTAATTTCTTAAGTTTCGTTTATCTCAAGAACTAGTGCCAATCCAAAAAAAGTAAAAACACAGTTCGTAAGCCTGCTACTAATGTTAATAAAAACTATTAACAAAATCATGACCGCAGGTTTTTTTTAATTTTTATTAAGCAGTGTTATGAGTGAATATTGCAAGGTAGGTTAAATAAAGCTTAATTTCCGAATTGTTTTAAAGACGGTTGGCTCCTGTTTAAAAGTAAAATAACACAAATGAATAAGTTAAATGAAATTTCACGATGTTGGTGCCAAGGAAAAGGTTTACAAAATCTTAATTTTAAAAATTTTGTTGGAGAGTGTTGCCACACAATTAAAAAATTAAATAAATTTATATTAATAGGCTAAATACAAATTTTGCCATCTAACGACAGAAGTTTAAGAAAACGTAATTTCAAAAATATTTTTCAAGAGGGTTACCAACTACTTCAAAAATTAAGTTAAATTAAATTAAATTAAATATTACGGCATGGAATTAAAACGAGGTAGGTTTAGTATCAATTTAAGTGGATTGCCAACACATTTTACAGGTATCAGCCAATATTGAGTTAAGGAATTTTAATTTCAAAAATATTTCTGATAGGATTATCGTTGTCACCTGTTAAAAATTTGACTTCAATTAAATTGGTAAGATAAATGAAACATTATAATTACGGCTACATACACTATAGACTATCCATGCAGATAAATCTAGATAGTATGGATATCGGGTTAATTTTATTTCATGCAATTATCCAGCGACCCAAAAAATCAACGAATTGATGAACAATCAAAATAATCAACAAACACGTTTTGTAAATAATTTTGCGGCGTGTACTATTCCACAATTATCAATACTTAAACGCACTTACGGTTAGTGAGCGAATGGAATAGGGCAATTCGTGAATGATGAAACGTGGGCATATTATGTATTGCATTCGCCTAGATACTAATCCTCTCAAAAAATTATACCGCGGTTTATTTTCCTAACCGGCAATTAATACCGAAATCTTTTTACGTACCACATTAGTCATTTATTTGCTCTATGTTGCATTTCATTAATTTCTGATTTGCAGACATTCAAATATATGTTTAATAATATTCGATTTCTCATTTAAGTATCCGGATAGTTCAAAAAGCCAGATGAAATTCGCAACACTAATTACAGTGCAAGTGTGAACCGATAGATTTAGTCACAAGGGTTGCCAGCTGTTTGAAAAATTAAATACAAATTAATTGACAATGCAAAATTAGATACAATTTGTTGTCTAGGTTGAATGAAATATACCAATATTAAATTTATATGAAAACCACGTTTAACAATAAATTAGGATCCACTAAAGCCGCATGGCCGAACAGACATTTGCCAATAATAAAAAAGCTCCAGCAACCATTTTTTGTTTTAATTATGATTTTGGTCAATAAAAACCTACTATTAATTTGTGTGTAACTAATAGCCGAAAAGCCAGGAAATCGAAAATCGAAACAACTTCTACAAATTTGGACACGCTTAATGGACATTTTGTAAGTAGATTTGTAAATGTTGGTTTTCATTAGCAACAAAGGCACTTTATTGCCTTTTTCATTCTCCACGCACTAAATCAATCAATTTCATTTACTACACATAGATGGCAGTAGCCAACGCAAAAAAAAAAACACTTGGAAACTCTGCAAAAGGAAAATTTTACATAGCAGATGGAACGAATATAAAAAACTTTGACGTATGTTTGGCACATACAAATTTGCATACATACATACATGCATATATGCATACATACATATGTATATCGATATGTACATATGTTAATTTATAAGTATTGCTATTGTTGCTGAATCTATGAAGTAAATTTTATACTTTTCTTCTCCCTATTCTTTCAGCAATTTTTTTTTTCACATCCACTTGCCAAGTTATGTACATATACTATATGTATGTACGTATGTATGTGCATAGTACATATGTACATTTATATACATACACATGTACTTCAAATTCTTCTTCCAAACATTTATGCAAATCATTCCACTTACATATCTACATACTTATATACATATGTACACATATACGAGTTTGCTTAATTCAAATGCTCATTTCTTTTTCGATTTCTTCTGAGTCGACTTCGTCATTTGTTCGAACAATTCTTCATATATAAGTAATATTATTATTTATCTTACTGTTTTACACTTTTTTGATGAAACTTTTTCGTTTGATACATTTGCTTATGTCATAAATTTTGGGAATAAAGGAAATTTGAGATACAAAAAATAACCTAAGATTTGCAAATGATTTTGAGAAATGTTGTGTGTGTGTGTGCTAATAGATAATATGTGCTGGTGAAGAGCAGAGTTGAAAGGGGCAAACAAAATATCGATTTGGTTCGACCATAGGCAATCTGTTTTTAGCTTTTACCGGCCTAATCGCACGCATCTTTCGTTGTAACATAGCTACTATGTAAGTCTAAGGAATAATGTAGCTATGAACGTATAAAGTATATTAAAGAAACGGAGCGCCAAATCCAAATGAGGCAAAATGTCATGCTTTCTAATTGAGACTTTATAGATCCAAATTTCAAACATTCTGCAAAAATTAGAAAAATTGTGCAAAGTATTGTCCAAATTGCAAACTTTTTAATCACAATTTGTGGCAACAATTATTTTCTAGCCCATTAAATTTTAGTATAATGTAGTAAAACTGTGAAGTTATTGAAAACCCACTGAATTTTGATAATTTTTTTTAGCGATGGTGTTGTACATTGTCTTCCATACAAAATATGCTTGAAAAAAAAATTTTATAATAAAAATTAAACAAACAAAATGAAAATAGTCAAAACTTATCAAAACGTGGCGACTTTATAAATTTTTCCAACACTGTATATCCAAATTAATGTAATAGATGCGAACGATACGAAGCTACATATACTGGAGCCGAGATTAATGTTAATCTTTACGACGATAGTGATCCATTCAATACGAACGCCACAAACGGAAAATATGTGGAATTATCCATGGCTCTGCACTTAAATATAACGACAGCATTGAGATTTACTCAAAATAAGCCAATCAGCCAACGACTTTTCGCCTTTCATACCTTCACAGTTTCTGCTCCACTGACTTCAAGCATTCATTGGTCGTGATCACCGTTTTGCTCTCAGGGTCTTCACCTCTGACAGTGAAGCCTCGTATGTACATAGTTACCGACCATACATTTCCAATCATTCTTGAAAATTTATAACACTACAAAAATGTAGAAGTGATCCACGGTGTACTGAATGCAGAAGGTGACGCCTTCAGAGGTACCGATACTTTATTTTATTATTAAATCTATTCCTATAAATTCATATTTTCACACTTCAACACAATTGAAACACGGTTTTGACTGAAATATTGGACGTTATTCAATTTTCCCTCTCCCGTGTTCTTGTTTACTAAAGGCGGGATCTGTCACTTCGCTGCGGGAAGGCGTTATCTTGTATTTTATTGTACCATTCTTGATAGTGATCGATATCGTTGTAGGCATAGTTATGGTTCACGAATTAAACATAATCTATTATATCGAGTCGTGTCTTTATTAGTATCGTTTAGTTCATAGTCACAAACAGATAGTTAACAGACCAGATCAAATTTGTATCACACCGAGACCAGTGATGTTTTAAATATTAAAACAGTACGGTATGAGGATGAGTGCGTTCTGATTTAGGACAGTAGCTTGACCACTTGATTATCTAAGTTGAATTTGCTTCAAATTTGGAAATGTATACTATTGCAAGAATAGTCAGATATGAGTCTTCTTTTAGTCGCATCTGGTAAAAAAAAACAAAATATTGCGATTTTCTCTTGGATTTTCCTTTTAAAAATCACAACAAATATTTTTCATTATTTCTGTTGCGCTTTATGTGGTAGTTGCTCTGTGGGTTGATGTCTGCACCCAAAGAAGTGACGTATAGTTGTATGAATTCCCGGACGACGCCACGCCATCTTTTCCCCATTTTGACTATAGATCATGAAAAAGAACTGCCATCGCCAATAAGAACTGAACGCAAAATTTCTTTCTTTTTAATTTTTAGCCGTCTTCCTAGCAGTGTTTGTCTTCTTCGATGTTTTCTTTCGTAATCACTTTGGATGGCCGTCCTCGGTGCGGTGCTTAATCAATTGATTCTCTTTTCAAAGGAAATTTTTTTTATCTTGAAATAAAAATGCCACTAAGCAGAATAGAAACGTTAAATGATTTCCGCTGCTTTTTACCGACACTTTTTTAAAAATACTAACTTTAAGAATTACTATTATTTACAACATAAATACATAGATTTGAAGCCAAAAATCAACAAATATTGGTCATGCGGCCGTGGTCATATAGTGTCCAAATCTATTTTTTCAGGAATATCGGACATTTTGGTTTATAACTATAAAATGTTTCAAAAAATCGACTATGGTGTCTCAGCGTATTTTAATTGATATTGAATTTAACAGGCTTGCAATTCTCGAAGAAGTAGAATTGGTTTGCTTGCATAGACGCAAAACAAGAAGTTACTAAGGATACACTTGGGGGCTACCAATGTAAAAGGAATTAATCAGCATACGAGGCCGAATGCAAATGCGTTTAGTTCTAGGCGCTTTAAATCATCCAAAATATATCAACATAAGTAAAGGGGTATGTTAGGTATTAATTTTAATTTTGTTAAAAGGTATATATGTAGCTACTTATATGTGGAAGCGGCTCCCGAATTATACTCATTAGGCGACGTAAAGAAAGCGAGTATCAACTAGTCCTATATGCATGAAGAAATGTAGAGTATAATACATTTTATTCTTTAATTAAAAACTGCATAATAATATGCCACGTCATTTGTATTTCTAAAATATTAGTTTACCGACAAATATGTATATTAAAGCAATGTGAGTCTTAGTTATGTCGACTATCAAATTCAGGATTTTCAATTAACCTACAATCTTTTGGAAGCATCGATACGAGACTACTGCCATGATGAAATAGCAGACTGTAATAAATTAAAATGACTACTTCAGTTTGGCAGTTTATTTCCTTACAATATTATATAAGCGTTCTGCCCATTCTATTGTTTGTCCACCTTTATACGAGTATGCTCCACCTACTCGAATCCCTTCGGACAAATGTACGGCAGTGCGTATGAGTAACGTAAACAAGCGCTGTGTATGTGCATACATATAACTGTACATTGACTTAAATGTAATACATATGCATGTACATACATATATGTGAACGTACGCAAATGCACACCACTTTTGTTTCCTTTCTTTTATCCGACAACTTCCTTGTAACCCTTTGCTTAGCGCATCATTTTTCCGCTTAACGATTCTAAATTACACACTAATCGGTTAATTATAGATTATAATAAATGTCTACGCTCATTTATAAAACTGGCAATTAAACAATATAAGCGTAACACCGCAGTAATCATAAAATTTAACCACCTACTGGCATGTCGCCGCCTATCGCCGCTGCGTTGTGTATTTTAGTATCTGGACATACATACGTATGTATGTATGTGTGTATGTATATATATATGCTTTTTAGAGTATATTTCTATATGTTTGTACATACATATATGCACATGTTTTTGAGTATTGTCCGCCCCCCTGATGGGACTAAGCAATTGGCAATTGGCGACCGACAAATAACTGACTCACACACTCAATTGAACAAATCGAATTAAGACGCAGTGAAGCGCACCAACACACTTTCGACCCCACCCCGTCTAGATAAATTTACTGGAAATACATAAATGCTTAACTTAATAAATAGATACATATTACTTTATGTAACATAGAAATTATGGCAAATGCGCATAGTGTGCGAAATGGCTTATTCTTTAGAGCCTGGCAGTTTTTTTTTTTTTGTATAGACAATAGTTCTACTCATTCCAGTTTAATCAGATAAAGCTTCTATGTACGCTCTTCTAGCATACAAATGTACATATAGTATATTTTGTCTACATAAAGTGACTCAAACAATTTACCTACCGAATGAAAAGTCCACACGTTACACACTCAGCTACGGCGGCTGCCTACAAAATTCCATACTTTGTATAAAAATTCCAAAAAAAATTTGCTAACAAGTTTTAAATTTTTTAAATTGAAATTTCTGGAATATTTTTGTAGTCAATTCTGCAACTCCTTCACTCTTAGCATCCAAATATGCAAGTTTAAAGTGGTTGAAAATTCGGGTTGATCATTAACAATACTAAAATTGAATTGGCAACAAAAGTGCGTACCAAAAATATTTCTAAAAATTTTGATTAAATAGTTTGAAAATTTTTGCATTTCCATAAAAAAAATGTATATGCTCAGTTGTATGTCAAACTAAAGTTTTATACAAACCTAAAAAACTCCTACAGACATTGACCTGCCTGTATTCATTTATTAATTACCCTTTGCATATGTAACCAAAAATTCCCAATAATAAAAGAATGCACCTTGTCCCGAATAGTTTGTCACACACATTTCGTATAGTTGTTAATTAAATTTGGCTTAGAAAAAATGGTGCCAGCCCCTTCAAAATGTACCTATAAACTTTCTCCTAGCAAAACTTCTGGTTATTTTAGTATTTCATATACCTTGTGCATAATTTAATTAAATTCTCCTCAGCGAAACGAACTGTCTCCAAACAGGTGATAACCCTCTCGAAAATATGTGTATGAACCTTCTCTTCGCCTAGCTGAACCGTTTGACACAAATATTTTATATTTCATATAACTTGTGTGTAATTTAATTTAATTTCACTTTCCAAGCTGGTGGCAACCCTCTTCAAAACATAACTAGCTTTAAACATTCTATTTAGTGAAAACCCCCATTTGATACTCTTATTTCAATATTTCATTTACTTGTGTATAATTTAACAAAATTTGACGTTTCCAAAAGATGGCATACCTCTCCAAAATTCTTCTCGCAAAGGCCAACTGTTTCACACCCATATTTTAATATTTCATATCAATTGTCTATAAATTAAATTTGACTTTTCAAACTAACCCTCATAAAAATTAGCTAAGAACCTTCTTGGCACTCATATTTTAATATTTCATGTAACTTGTGTATATTTTAATTACATTTGACTTTTCAAACAGGTGGCAACCCTCTGTTAAACATAAAATACGCCATACCACCTAATCTCTTATCCAAAAAAATTATGCATATAAAATTTACAAGAGATTTTCACATATAAGATTAAGGAAACGAAAAAATTTTCATGAAAAACCCTGCAAATATTATCGACATGTCAGTCGTTTGACTCACTGTAACTACACAATTATCTACGCAAAATCTGAGATTTTTTCGATGTGTATAATCTTTTGCCATTCGAAAACGAAACTTTACAAAAGGCGAGGAAACAACTACACACTGAGCGCTACTGTTAATTACAACAATTTCTCTACAACCTTTTATATAATAAATATATAATAATATAAATGACTTATTCACACACTTTTCACCTATTTGGGATGCACCTTCCCGCCGCCACCCACCTGCCGTTCGGTCTGCACAAAGGCAATTTCACAGAATGGCTTTCTTTCAATCATTCATTCATTCGCTCTCCTAAAACTTAATTCAAGTTACTCAACTGTAACAATTTTCTTTTGCGCCCATCTTGCAAATTTTCATGGCTATATACATATGTAAATATGTAGATGCATACATATTTGTACATGCACATTCATGTGAAAATGTGTATGTTTGTATTATAAATGCTTGTGAATAAAATGAGTTCAACAACTTTACTAAAAACCCATTCAAAGTGGAAATGTAATAAAATCTGAATGCAAATATATGTACGTATGTATTTTGTATACCCGCATTTACATATCTACATACATAACTACCTACATACGTATATAGATACATACATAGGTAAATATAAATGTAGTCGGCAGATCCTACTTTTGCCTTTTACAATCAACTCTCAATTTTATTTTACATGTTTTACGGTTAGTATGCTATAAAATTAAATTTCTTTCAGTAAACCCATTTCCATAAAATGTTTAGAATTTAACAAAATTATTAGCGCATACACAAGTGACTTTGCTGGTTCACAAATTTTACTGAAAATACTCTTTCTAATGCATTAGAATATAGTAAATACATATGTATATAACTAAAGGTTGAATAATTTCGCCCTCAAAATGTGCCAGAAAACCAAATAAAACAAAAACATTTTAATCTCAAAATTTTTAGCTCAAAATATGTAAATATTGTGTAAATTAAGCCTAAAAATATTCGTATCGTCAAAATATTTGGAAATGCCTACCGTTTGACACTCAAATTTTGAGAGTATGTACTCATAGAATTCAAAAAAAATCGTCACGGAAATTTTGGGGCCCATGGTCATCGTCCAGGGTCATCCATCCGAGATTATGACGTTTGTGAGCTTAACAAAAATCTAAGTCTAAAGATATTTTTTTGTATTTTTGAATCAATGGTAGATAGAGCAAAAGAGGATGATAAAGAAAAATTTGTGATTGTTCCGTGAAAAAAAACCGAATGATTAATAATTGTAATACTCGTAGCAAAGTGGAGGTAATTGGGAGACGAAAAATCAATAGTGGCTTTTATCGATTGTTGCGACACTAGCTTTATAATCTTTAAACGTCTCCATTCTTTGTTCGTTTTTTTTCTAGTAAATTAGTTAGCAGCTCATATAACTAAAATTGCTCCCCCAACCATCTCAATTATTTTCTCAAAAATTATAAAATTTTGCGACGAGAAAAAAATAATAATAGTAATATAAGTATTTTTAATTTAAGCTATTCATTTGTTTACTTACGCAATTATATGAAAAGTTCCACAAACCCCTACGCATTACTCAAAGGATTTATACAGCTGTATTGGTATACAACTCTTATTGGTGAAATAGAAAATATTTATCATATAATAATTGTTAGTTAAATTTCAGAATACGGACAACGGTTTTTAATTGGTAAATTCGAGATAACAGTTATTTTTGCACTTAAAATTTCACTATTTATCACTTGTTCACAATGTTTGTGAAATATCTGACATATCTTACTATGCATACATACTGTATTAAAGAAAATAAATAAAAATAAAATGTAAACAAATTTTGACAGCTATCGTTGCTAGAGAGCCTCTTGTGGCTGCATAATTTAAATCATAAATAATGTATCAATTTAAATTTATAGAAATCGCCGAAAACTTAGATAATTTTTCAGCTTTAGATTTTTATCGAGAAAATGGTATCCAGATATTTAGTTCCGTATCTAATATACTTAGTATCAGCCATTATCTTCTTTTGCTCGTAAACTAAAAGAATTTTATTAATAGTGCTGGCAACTGCTAACTTGCTAACAGCATAAACGTATTGTTAATATGAATTCAATTAAGTCCAAATGCAATCAAAAAATACCCACTACCTACATACCTACAGAGCATTTGAAGCGAAGGTAACTACTCTGCATACATTTTATTTATAGTCTTGCAATTCAATTATGTTTCCATTATTGTATTTTTAGTCAAGTTGAGTGTAACAAAACCAATAGCAACAACAAAATAGTGAAATTTTATATGCATTTATGTATTTGTATTGTACTCGTAAAATTTTCTTATTAGCTACTAATTTTGCCAGCGCCACAGTTAGTGTGGGTGAGTAGTATTTGGTAGCATACATGTTTGTATGTGTGTACACATGCAAATATTTGTAGGCGTAAATAGTGTTGATTTCATGCGACCCACACACTCACATATACATATATGTACGTATTTACCTAGCTTTTGTTCGTGTGACTTCGTTTAGGTTGGCGTTCAAGTTTTATTATTATCATCTGCGTTATTGTTGTTATTACGAGTACCATTATATTTTGCGTTGGCCGTTTCACCTACTGTCCTTTTACATGGAATTGAAACTTTAAATCCAATTGTGCCAGCTACTCCTACGCTCCACCACCACCTACATATAACTGACTAAAGTTTTTGCATCATACATAGCTGTATTGTTGTACTCATAAATATATATGTATGTATGCATGCAGTGACGCAGCTGTGTATGAGTTAGGTTAATGCTAACATTTCCTGCTCTAAATGTGTTGAATTTTTTGAAACCCATACACATACTTCTTTTTTTTCGCTCTGCAGTACGGTCATAAGCTCGGCGCTATTAAAAACTGCCAATCATTCTAGGAAAACAGTAGCTTTCCGCATGGTTACAGTTATATGCTAGCATAGTTACTCCCATACATATAAAAGGAATTCACTAATATACATAGGCTTGGGTGTAGCGGCAGAGTTGGCATGGTAAAGTTATAAAAATTACTTCCTGAAAGTGTCAGTAAAAGTGTAGTGCAAAGGCTGCCTCACGATGATTGCGTGGGCGGGCCTGGAACTTTTATTTATATTGAATTCACTATTCTGCTACCATATTTATAACTAGTATAATAGTTGTATACTACTCGGTATTTTTGCAATTCATTTAGTTTGAGTGCTTTATGATTCTATTATCGCTTTAAACGGCGAAGAAACTTCAGTGTTCCAAAAATTGACTTTATTCACAAAAAAAATTTATTTTTTCAACGTTTTTATTACTTTTTTTATTGAAAAAAAATATAATTTAGAAAAAATTTATTATAATTAATTAATTTATTATAAATAAACCACAATCAAATTAAAAGTTCGTTCAAAGAAAATATGGAAAGTTTCGCTTTGGAAGTAATGTAGAAACATTCCACTACGTTGTTTATGGAAACAAATCAAAAGTTTTGAATGGAAATTGTTTTCATTTCGCTTCTTATGAAAATAAAGCGAATGCAATGGGAAAACATTGTTTCCACTCCACTTCTTAAGGCAAGCTTGCGAAAGTTTACGGAAGAACTTTCTCTAACAAATTTGTACTGGTACTACATATAACGTCAAATTGAATGTGAAACTTTTAAATTTTTATTTAAATTTCCTTCAATCAGATTCATGATATGTATTATTGCTTTACGAGATCTTGAAATTACTTACGTAGCATTTCATGAGCAATAAACAAATTTTCACAGTTAGCTTTTCTCCCATGCATTACACGGACAGCGAGGAAGAAAGTTTTCCTTTGATGACATCGTACGTTATAAACGAAGCGAACAGTCTAACGAAAGAGAAAAAATGTTTCGTTATTTATCGCCTGTCAGTAAATAAAACTTTTTTGAGAAGATTAGTATATTTGGGAGTATAGGTGAATGCAATAATACGGAATGAATGTATTCAAATACCACGAATTCTACAAGTCGTCATTCCAAACGTCTTTCACGAGTTGCCTTATTCCATCTGTTCACTAACGGTATGAGCGCTAATTGATTGGCGTGGAATAGCACACATCGAAAAATTATTTACAAAAAGTGTTTGTTGATTATTGTTATTGTTTTCAGTTCATTTTGTTTTTTTGTTTTATATCCGAATATAGGAATATTAAATGGACATCCGATTATTGCACCAAAAAATATATTAACCGGATATCCACACTATCCGTTCTCTGCAACAGAAAATTAGATGATCAGCTACCATTCTGAAACGTGAGACGTGTGCTACGTCAAAAATCTATAAATGATATTCCGTTTTTTGCCATTTGAATTATTATTAATCCTTTGTTAATTTTTTGTTTTGGTTTGTCCGACAGATTTCAATAACTTAAAAATAAAATTAGAGAAGGCACCGAACCTGTAAGTTTAGATGAGTCGCCCTCAAAATTTGGTATGTAATTTAGCGTCATAAGACACGTGATTAAAGTGTGAATGTCGAATGGTAGAGCGGATTGCGACTCGTTAGAATATAGTCTAAGGGCAAAGCTATATAAATAATTTTTTAACAAATTTGTACCGTTTTCAAGTCCTTGATATTCATCACTTTGCGAATCTTAAAAGAGCACACATTAATAACATGTCCCATTTTGAACTTTGTTTATATTTTACGTTATGGCCGGTAGCTGCCATTTCGAAGATCACCACATCCCCTAATCAGGCCTATTCCAGATTTGACAGAAAATTGTACACGTATATTACGCAACGCCAGCCAGGATTTCCATTTTCACCATAGTGCCATTTACTTAATTGAGGGTATCCCTCGCATTTTATGTATGCACGCTTTCGTAATTAGACCTTCACTTTTGCCCTTACCTGCATTGCAGTATTTAGTTCCCCATATTTTTCGCATTCTGACATACTAGATATGACACTTGTCACTCGCTAGGTGATTACTTCGCACAGCAAAGCATCGTTCAGTGCAGCAAGTAAAGCCAAGCAACTACAAGTGACGAAATGGCCAAAGAGTGTCACTGCAAATGGATATGTCAACGAGCGACGCTTTCAGACGACGCTAACATCACCGCTTTGGTCTGTCAGCACACCACGTAATATGATTTTATTTGTTGCGCGGAAAATGGCATAAAGGATGGAAATTTTTTAATTAATTGCAGTATAAAGATGTGAGATTGCGTGCGCAAATCGTTGTCATTCGCTAGCATTATTGTTGCCATTCATAGTCAGACATACAAATAGAAGAAAAGCGATATAAATGGCACAGAACAAGGCAAGAGAAGTGGGGAGAAACCAAAAAATTCCATTATTCGAAAGGAGCAGAAGCGAGCGAGCACTCACTTCTCAAATTGCACTGTAATATTTCTCGGTACCGCTGATTGCTGGGGTGTGCGCGTGCAAGGTGATTTAAACAAATTATAACTGTAGCTGTAAAAAAGAGGGGTTAGTTACTCTGCCACCTTTGCGTCACGGAAGTCCACTGTAGGTAATAAGTATCTTTGTGGCATTGACAATAAAAGCAACAATTCTTGAGTTTACGTGACTTGGAAATTTAAACAAATTACTGTTGTCAGTGTTGAGTTGCTGCTAAGCAAATTTATTGTTGTAATGATAGTGAGAATAGCTTTTGAATTAAGTGGAATGCGTACCCTACACCCATACGTTTATATATCTACTTAGATACCTATGTACATAAATAGTAGCGCGTACTCTCTATGGCACTCGATTTATTATTCTCCTTCCACAATTTATGTATCTTTGTTTGTTCGCCTCTATATAACCGTTTCTTTATGCCTGTTGGTGAGCAGTGTTCAGGATTTGTGTAGGAGGAAGCTGTATTAACGTAAAATATCCAGTTCAGAAGTCAAACAGTTGTAATAGCATCTGAGCGATGAATAAGTGTGAAACGAAATCTGTGCTTTGAATTGACAACCAACAATCGTAGGTGTATTTTCATTTAAAAGGATGAGTTCAAAAGGGAGAAGGTGCGTTTTTTCTCGGAATTTCTCAATAGGCATACACAGATAAATTTTATTTTAATAATTTCAAATAGCTACATAAATATAGATGCGCCATGCCTTTAAATTTTATATTTTGATACTATTTATAACGTACATCCATTATTTTTGATTGAGCATGGGAGTAGCAAAAAGGATCTTAGGGTAGTACATCCAAATAAACCAGGGACAGTAACAGTCATAATATTTAAAAAAAAATCAATCGATCACATTTGATCGATATTTTGTGATTTTAATTTTTTCGATGAAGTTTGACCATTGAATTTTAATTTTTATTTTTTCGATCATATTTAAACGATATTTTGTGAGTTTTATTTTTAAAAAATCGTTTGTCTTGGATTTAAAAGTTTTGGATCATAGTAAACACAAAAAAAATTTATCGGCGATAACTGAATAAATTTTATGATAGAATAAAAATATCACAAAATGTCGATCAAATATTATCGGAGAAATTTAAATCCAAGATAAACGATTATTTTTTTTATCGAAAAAATAGAAATCAGTAGTAATAATAATATAGAATTATTTTCGGTCCTAGGATTAGACTAAAAAGATTTGTAATAATAATAAAACTATAGAAAAGTCGCACCGGTCTTTTAAAGAATGACTGCCCGATTTTGACAAACAAAAAATGCAGCATAGCGGCGCACACAGGGTGTATAGCTACTAAGAAATTATTATTTAAAAATTGTTTTGCTTTGTTGACTACTAAAAACAAGAATATTTCAAAATTTTCGTTTCAATAATTAACAAAAAATACTAACTCTAAAAATTTTGTTTCGATGATATCCAAAAAAATTTCGTTTCGTTTGTTTAAGAAAAATATGCTCAGTTATTATTGTATTAATGGTTTTAAATTTTCTGTTAGCAGCCGAAACAAGAGTGTACCCAGTTCTTTATTAGCCTCCTAGATAGCCATTTCAGCATTGCTGGAAATTGTCATATTATTCTTTCATCAGCTTGAAAAGGTAGTACCAACTTGTTAGAACCTTAACAGCCGCTTGGCAATCTGAAAAGATAACAATTAGGACGCTCCATATATTTTTCTCAACGTTTATGCTGGCACAGATTGAGATCGTCAGCCTGAAAACAATAAAACAAAAATAGGGTAAGCCCATAGATTTGTGCCTTAACTGTTGGTTCACTCTACGAGTACTCGGTGTATTTATGTTATAATGCAAATTGAGGAATGCACATTTTTACGCCGACTCCGAACGGCAATTGATTTTTGTGAGAAGTGTTTTTTTCACGGCAGAAATACATTAGGCGGGGCGTTCGGTATTGGAACAAAACTTTTCTCTAATTTTTTGATATCCAAACCAGCGAAACGCAATACTTCGGGTTTTTTTTTAATATATTTTTTTGTTTGGATGCCAAAAATACGAGTCGGAATTCTTGTCTGAAATAAAAAAAATTATAGATTTTTTTCTTCTGAGTGAACCAAAAAAAAAAACTTCAGGAAATATTCCAACTTCTTAGAGCTATACAAATAAAGTGAATTTTGAAAAAAAAACCTTTTAAGTTGCTATTCAATCGTATAAAACAATTTTTAGAAAACAATTTAATACCGAAGAGCAAGTGTTTCAATCATTTCAATAAGTTGTTTATTGGTTTTGCAATCACATCCGCCCATTGAGTGAAACAGGTATAAATGAAAAGTGGAGAAAACGCCCCTCAAACTTTGGGTACATATTCTTGAGAATCGTGGAAATCGATTTCAACAATAAACCAGGATTCCACCTTAAAGTGAGTGACTAAACGTTGCGCTCCTTTGCATCTTAACAGAAAGCTCGCCGCGTGAAAACAATATAGAGATGTTGTGAACAACAAGCAGTGTACTTAATGTGCATACCTCTACGAAAGCAAAACAGAAAATGGCAACAGATTGATAGCCTCATTTAAATTTGCCTGCAGTCAAAATAGTTGCAAACACTTTTTTTCAAGCTGCTGGATTTTGTATTCCGTAAATCATCCATTAATTGAGTAAGCATAAATGCTGTACAGAGTTGCTGCACCGCAGTTGAATTATACAAAAAAATGTACTTTCTGAAGTTCTCATAAAGCGCATAATTAAGTGATACTTCATAGTTTTATAAAATTAAGAAAAAGTATATGAAAATATTTAGAATTTAATTATGCTTAAAATTTAGCGAAATTGTTTATATAACCCAATTACTGCTATGCTCTACTTCGCTTTCAAGCTCTTGCGCCGCGTTATCCCCCCCAACCAATGATTACTACATACATACATACAGGGTAGGGTAGACGAGCGATTAAGGCCAAATACTGCTTGACTGGCAAAGAAAATTAAATGATTGCATTTAAAAGAGTAAAGGGATTGAGGTTAAGCAGGTCTGTTGTTTGGGTGGTTTGTTTATTTCTGTAGCTAAGTAAATTTCGTAAACTATATAGATATATATGTGTACATATGTATATAACAAATGTTTCCAGGTAACCAACAATGTCAGCACACCTTCACACACACACACTCGCACTTCTATTTAAAAACACTTGCGCTAAAAATAGTGATAGTTAAAAATATCGGGTGTTTTTTTTAGGGGTATAGAACTTCGAATTGAAATAAAACACAAGAAAATCGTTTTAAGGTCCATCAATTTGGCTTTATTGGAAGGATAATTTTATGCCATTAATGTTTAAATATGATTTCGGGCATGTGGCCGCCGCGGCTGGCTCGAATAAAGCCAATTCTACAGGTCCAATTTTCAACCACTTTTTCGAGCATATGGGGCCGTATGTCGGCAATAACGCCACGAATGTTGGCTTCCAATTCCCCTAACGTTTCTGGTTTGTTGGCGTAGACGAGCGACTTCACATATCCCCAAAGAAAATAATCCAATGGTGTCAAATCACACGATCTTGGTGGCCAATTTACAGGTCCATTCCGCAAAATGTAATGCAACTACGCACGTTCGGCAAAAATACTGTAAAGTATCTGCATACATATGTATAATAATGATAATAATAATTAGTAATAACAACTTAGCGTTTACATAATATGGCTGAGCGGCGAAAGTTTTACACCGATTTCGCAAAGTGGAGGATTTTTGTGAGAAACTTTTTATCGTTGCAGAAATACGGTGTACTAATTCATCGATATTAAAAAATCGATATAAATTAGTTATTAATGAAATTCAAAAAATCGCTTAAACAATATTTATAAACTCGACGGTGGCATATTTTCCATTTCGTAGGCTTGCTCTTTTCAATCCATTCGCTGTGTACATATAGGTTTCCATAATTAAGTTGTTGAATAACTTGATGACACTTTTTTGTATTTATTTCTTAAAGACCGAAATACAACACTGAAGATGGTACAAAGGTGAAAACGGTATGTCTCTAAACTAAGGACCGTAACGGCTATAATTTTTATAAAACAAACCATGATTTGATCGTTAGTTTGTGGTTTTTATTTTTTTTTGATCAGATATAATCGTTATTACAATTTTTCGATCATAACAAACGCCAACGGCGATGGCAATAAGATGTTTTATGATCGAAAAAAAATATCACAAAATATCGATGAGCTATAATCGAAAAATTTTAAATCAAAGGATAACGATTATTTTTTTATCGAAAAAATAAAATAAAATAAAAATTCAAAATAACGATTATCTCTTATTGAACCAAAAAATCAAAAAAAAAAAAAATGATTCTGCCAAAACTCTTCTAAATAAAAGTAACGTTAGATTTGTAAAGCGTATGGAATAAGGATTAGAACGATATATTCGACTTTTGTTTTGAACGAATTCTTGCCAATGCTTTTTTGATCCGAAGAAATCAAAATAACGGTTATTTTCGGAGCCTGCTTCAAACTAAATTGGATAAGGAATGTCGGGTGTTTATCACAAGCTCATTTCGTATACGCTGTTAAAAGAAACAACCAAAACTAAAAAGTATTATCCTGATTTTTTTTTTCTATATGGAAATGAAATCTCAAATTAAATTTCGATGTAAGGGGTAAAATATCGATTCCTTCGATATATCAACCCAGGAAATATTGATTATTTATTGAATCGATATTTCCCAGGCCGATATTTCGGGCTGCTAACGATATCATATAGAACATTCCTAGGTAGAAGCAAATTAGCACTATGCAACACCCTGTTGGAAGAGACAACCAAAAACCTATTATCTTCATTTTTTACATCAAAAAGAAAGTTAAAATTAAATTTTGAAATTGGGGGTAAAATATCGGAAAGAAAAAAAAATAATTGAAACAATTTCAAATTTCTTAAAGAACTCGATATAATCAGAGGAGTTTTCAGTGCGTTCAGCATTAAGTAAACATATGTATGTACATGAAGGTTACATACTTACAGTTGTAATCAGGAACTGGATTTTTAGTAATAGAAAAAACGGACAGACGTTGTACGTCCTTTATGTATGTATTAATTGGCTTGTATATGTAACCGGAAAACGAATTTCGGGTTGACTCACATAGAACTTGAGTATAATTTAATTAAATTTTGCTTTTCAAATAAGTGGCCACCCTTTGACATCCACTCTTTAGTATTTCCTATAACTTGTGTATAATTTAATTTAATTCGACGTTTCGTTTCGACGTAGTTATTTTTTTTTTAAAAGACTTTATAATTTTTTAAAAAGTGGCAACACCATCGAAATTTTTCTCTATTTTAAATTTGGTCATGCATGGGTTGTGAAATGTCATTATTACGCTTCATTTAAATAAATGTTTCATTGCATCTTAGACATGGCAACATTTTAAAATTTTTTTTTTTTGATATATGTATGACAACGTTAATTTAAAGTGCGGTGTACATATGTATATCTCTTTCCTACTGTGTTCATTTAATATCCGTCCTGTTATATTGCATTTGTCAATATTTTACTTATAAAAAACTTCTTTGTATTTTTTTTCGAAATTGGTCCCTAATAAATTTGTTTTCGGTATAAAATTTGTTCATACATTCTAAGTGAAATAAAGTTCTTACGTTTTTTTTATTAAATTAGTTTTTTTTTTTAAATCTTACAAATGTACATTTTTACAAACTTCTACAGGCAGGAAGAAACCAAAAACAAAAACCAAAATGAAGAAAAGGCTGTTGAGCCGTTCGTGAGTTGTGGGATCACTAACGACCAGTAATTCATTTCTTTTTATATAGGTACATAGATTCTTTTTGTAAACAACATTCAAACTTGATTTGCAATAAAATCTTACTTAAATCTGTAAGCCTACAAAATAGCGCCGAATAAATTTACTCTTTAAAATAGCGCTGACTTCCACTCCGACAGCAGTACATACATACATGCACTAAAATATTCTATAAGCACATAAGTACATGCTTTTTCTAGGAAATATATACGATTTATATGTAAGTAGTGCGCACCAGGCAGTTTGACCCAGCTTGACCTCTTTTTATTGCATGCATTACATTTTTTCCTACTGTTTTTTCTACACATTTATCTATATGTATTTGTGTGTGTGTGTGTGTATGTGTGCGGGATATTGCAGCAACGTCAAAAACACGAACAATAACCGTTTCATGCACCAACCCATGAAACTGGCACTGCCATTCAGCTCGAATTGCAATTATAGTGCCAACACCACACAATCATTTGGCAGCACTCATAAAAACGTAGGTAAATAAATTGCAGTATTGAATTTTCTTTTACGAAAAAGGGGTGAAAAGTCGTTCCACAAATAATAATAATATGAAATAAAATAGCGTGATGTTTGCTTTGTATTTCAAACTAAAAGAGTAACCAAAAAATTGCATACTCACGCTTGACTCCAACGCTTCACCTTCATCAACAATAAATTACATTCATTATCGACTGGTGCGTGTTTGAAAAAAAATACGAGCGTGTCAGAGAAATTTTAAATTATTTTTTGTGTTTTTATTTCTTAGGTTTTGAATTTTTTTGTCGTACTATCGACTAGCGCCCAATACTATTATTATGAAACGCATATGCCACTTGTGGTATGTGGTGTGTGGAATGTCTATGAAGGAAACTAGCAGGGTAATGTACATAAAATTTTGCAGGTTACAATGATGATTGATGATAATGATTGTAACTTGCCATTGGGGTTTGGAAAAGATGTTGAATATTAATTTTTAATGCGTGAAACTTTGACGTGAAATCATAATCAATTGTGATGTCACGATGTTGGACAATTCAACATGTTTTCATTACAATTTCAACTGAAGTTTCGGAGTATTCAATCTTATTCAATTCTAATATAATAAAATGTAAGTTTCAAGTACTTAAAAAAAGTGTTGATTAAAAAAAAAATCGCACCTTTTCTTCCAAATAAAAAAATCGAGTTAGCCAACTATAAACTACTAACTATATTTGGTATAAAAACATTAAAGATACAAACAAAAGTAAACTGGTAAAAATATTGCCCTGCTATTATTTTTGATATAGCGAAACGAACGGTTTCACATCCATATTTTAATTTTTCATACAACTTTTGTATAATTTGATTAAATTAAACTTTTCAACCCTCTATGTGATATGAGCCGTTTCACCAGCGAGTCAGATCCTTAACTATTTTCCCATATTTTCATATTTCAAATATGCTGTGTATAATTCAATTGAATTCGACTTTCAAACAGGTAGCCACCTCATAAAGCTGCCAGTGTACCTTCTTGCCGAGACGAAACTTTTGACACCCAGCTTTTAATATGACACATAATAAGTGCATAATTTAATTAAATTCGGCTTTTCAAAAATATGTCAAAACTCCTCAAAAGATAGCTAGCTATAAAGTTTCCACTCGCCAAAACAAAACGCTTGACAATTTGTAATTATACACAAATTATTACATTAAATTCGACTTCTGAAACAGGTGGCAACCTTCTCCGTAATATATGTATGAACTTTTTCCTCGCTGAGTCGAACCGTTTACCACCCATATTTTAATATTTCATATGAATTGTGTATAATGAAATTTAATTCGACTTTTCAAGCGGATGGCATCCCTCATAAAAATTAGCTGGGATCATTTTTTCCGAGATGAACTGCTATTGACACCCATATTTAATTATTTCATATGACTTCTATATATTTTAATTAAATTTTGCTTCTCAAACAGGGGGCAACCCTCTCCCAAGCATACGATCTATTCTCATACCTACAAAATCCTCCGTTTCGAAGGAGTGCGACCACAAACACCGTGACACGAGATTTTTAAATATAGGAAGAAAAAATATGACTACTTTGAGTATTTACTTTTTACTTTTTCATATACTATATGTATATATTGTATTAGCATTTTGAATATAGTTAATTTATAAAATATGCAAACTTCACGTATGTAAAATACTTCCTAAAGTGCAATCGCAAACTTTTTCCTAATCAATTTACATTTGTCATCACTTTCGTACAAAATTTATGCAAATTCAATCTAAATCTGATTTGCTTTCGGCAATAGGAATGCAAGCGTGCAGCGATAATCGAAATTTGTGCATTTAAATTCACCGAGCACTATTTTACTCAACAGCAGTCAAAATTCACAAAAAAGAACAGATACGCATGCATGCATGTATGTATGTACGTATGTTAGACTTGAGCGCTGTTGCAACTGAAAATATTGACTTATGGTCATGTGCACTGGCGCAGACTACTGCAATTCATGATTTCCGCTCACTCATTCACACATACGAGTGCACTTGAATTCACTGAAATTTTGAAATACAAACATATGCTTGGATTTAACGTAAAATTTTATATTCTAATGAGGAACAAACTGAGAACTTTTTTTTTTAGTCATGCAGAGCAATGTTACTACGACGGTCTATATATATATTTTTCATTGTTTTTTGTTTTTGCAGTTCACATCTGCACTATGCAGCTGGGCTGTTATAATGCTTTAAAGTCAAAACATCCACAAAAAAACAAAAACAAGAACATAAAAGTAAATACTCAAAGTAGAAATGCAGCGTATCCGTCACATTCTGTGCGCAATTTACGTTCTGACATTCAAGTGTTGTGTCCACACACATTTGTCAGTTCTGCACGGTTGCACACGGGCAACTCGAGCACATACATACATACATACATATAGCTTTTAAAGTATGTAAGTAAATATGTATGTATGTAGATCTGACATGACAAAAATTTCAATGCAGCTTGCAATTGTTTTCATGAACTGTTGACTTGTGAGTATGGAGTTGCCTGTGGCTGGGGTTCAAACCAACAAACAGCTCGTGACATTGCCAACACCACACATGCGGTCGGAAGGTAATCGGCATGGGTTCCCTTTTGGTTTATTTAAATGTTAACGTCGTTGCTTTGCTATTTTCAGCTTAGACCTATTGGAATTCCCAAGCGCCTGCACTTCATTGTTTTTGTATCAATTTCTCTCAACTTGAATTTTATTTAGGTCTTACCTGATTTTTTCGTTTTTATGTACCTACATTTTCCATAGCAGCGGAGTAGGTTTTCATTTTCCTCCAGGGCAATAGGCGTGTTTGTGGCAGTAATCTAATGACTTTTTATATTCAACAATATATTTTCTTGTTGCCTTTTTCCATTTTTCTTATTTGCTATACTAGTTTTTGTTGGTAAAAGCATAAACTATTTGAATTACATAAGTTGTGACTCTCGAAACTGCTACATCCATACAAAAATTGAGCCAAATTTATTTTAACTTTTTAATAGTTATTGTTTTCCATAGCTATTTTTTAGCATAGCATTTTTCAGTCATAGCATTTTTTTTAGCATAGCATTTTTCAGTCAATGTATACCTTTTTCACTCTGCTAACGAATGAAGTTATTCATAATTAGTTTTGCTAAAATTCTCAAATACTCTTGAAAACAATCAACAGTTTAAGTGTTTGTTTTTTTTTTTGAGCGGCAACTGTTTCCTTAACATGGAGAACTGTAATATTCAGTCATATTTTTCCCTTTTACTTTACTAAACAAAGATATTAAAAACTGTTAGATATACATATGTACTATGTAGGTAGGTAGTGAGGTTCAAAAGTTTATGGCCCTAGCTATAAAATGATGAGTATATTTCAAACCACCGTTATCTTTTTGCTTATATACCCTTCAAAAACTGTATGAAATGTTCCGAACAAATCGATTTTTAACTTATGTAGATAATAAAATAAAATAAGATAATAAGTGCGACCAAGTCGAGATTATATGAAGGATGGAAACTGCATTCCTTAATGGCAAGCTCTACGAAGTCCTCGTCACCTCATCCACAACTTGGATGAGCTCAGACTGGATCTTAATATCCACTTTGATGGAAATTTGTTTTTATTCCTAACAAGTTGTTCTTTTGCACATTCTTACCGTCAATTTTGGAGAATCTAAAAACAAGTATAGTCCAATAGTTAATGTGTGGTTCTTTTTCTTCATTTTTATTCCTTCATGCCACACATGGACTTAATGTATTTTTTTCCCGTAAGTATAATAGTTATAGTTTTTCGAAGTTTATTTTTAGAACATTCGTATTTTTTAAGTAATGCTAAAATAAATGAAATATTATTTCTATTTTATGCAAATCTCATTTTATAAGAAAAAAATTCTTAATAATTTATTTTCATGTGTTTTGACAGGTTTATTATATGAAGAAACTTTAGAAAACTTAAGAAGCATTGTCTTTTTCATTCTAGAAAAACTGAACGAGCACATACCAACAAATATTTAGTATTACATTTTATTCTCCTCTCGCAGCATCGAAATGTTGTTTGATATCTTTCGGTGTCTTCCACTCGCTTGTCAAAAACTTAATAACTGCCCGATATTTTATGCTTTTAGAATTTTTAACCGATGCTCTGAATTTCTTACACTACTCTTTAGTTTTTTAAAACTCCATTGTACGACGGAATCTAGCCATTTTTTATACCCGTAAATAACGCATTACAAAGGTGTCCAAACTGTTATAATTTTGTAAGCATACTTTCAGGCTGAAGGGGATGGAATTATCAGTTTGAGCTAAATATCGTGTGAAGCAGGACGCTGTCTTTTTATTTATAATGAAATGAAAGAATTAAATATTTTCTACTGTGGGTAGGCAACTGAAAGTCCAGTAATTAAATGGCATTACTATTTTAAATCTCCAACAAGTCTATCCTTGATTGTGTTATCGAAAATTTGTAACTTAGAGTGGTCGATCGATTTAGTCGCAGTCGTGGCCAACTTTTGAAACAAATACATTTACAGCAACAATATGACTAAAGACTACAAAAAAGTAAATATTTTAATTTTATTAAAAAAGAAAAACAAATCCTTTTTTGCTTTTATGCACATCATGCAAATTTTTGCAATTTTTATTTCTGTTTTGTATTGTTTTTTTCCCCCTTTTTTTGTAAACTGTTTGCTTTTATCCTTTGTTGCATATTTTTCGTACTATTTATTATTCACATTCGCCTCGTTCTCTCAATGATTTAATTCGTGTCGCTCTGCTCGGTTAGCTTGCTGCTATTTGGTGTTCGCTATTTACTTTTGCCTGCTATTGTGTGCGCTCTAATCCTTGCAATAAATGAAATGTTAGAAAAAAGGCGAAAAACACAAAACAAAATTGGAAGAGTGCCTCCCCTACGTATCTACATACCATCCATTGATTGTTGTGTAATGGCAGCTAAAGTGTATCTGCTGTTGTTGGGTTTTGCTTCTTTGTTAGATTGCCAATGTATTGTGTCCGCGTTTAATTTTTTTATTTTTAATTTTCTGCAGCTACACGTTTTTTTTGCGCTATCCATTCTAATTTTTTCCACCACTTTGTTTCGTTTCCAACATGCCTCTGCCTCCCAACTACATCCTGCTATTTGCCGTCTAGTTTCTGGTTTTTGGCTTTTGACTTTTTTCTCTTTTACGTAACAACTTATAGCTACCGGTTCCCGTTTGCAATTCTCGCTTCAGCTGCTCCTTTTGCCAAGCTTCAATTTATTCACATCGCAATTTAGTGCATTCTCCCCCACAAAACGCCTTTTTCAACTTACTATTTTGTGCTATTTTTCGCAATATATAGAGTTATGCACTACGCTATGGCTCAATTGCAAACACGTTCACACGCATACTAATGCATTGATGTGTACAAAAAAGTAGTACATGGCTTTTTTTTTTGACTAGCTTCCGTTACGAAGCACAAGAGCCGGTGTATCCGTTCCATAGATTTTATGGCAACAAATATCCTTACCTTATTCGTGTAGTCTGCGGATGGCTACAAAAGCATTAGCTATTCCCGGGAGTTGGCAACAGCGCATGCTGGACCAGCATACTAAACTGATTTTCTACTTTTATGAAGTTATCAACACTGTTCGATATTCAAATGAGTTATAAAGGGAAACAAAAAAGAAAAGTTTTTGTAAAGCAGTAGTTGGTCAATACAAACTTTAATGGCTTAGCTCGCCCTATGTACTGCATTTATTGTTCAATTATAAATTAAAATGTATGCGTGTTTGAATGTCTACATAAAAGATATGAGTATACGATGTTGTTGGACATAACATAGCACGTTACTCACCTTGCTACCATATAATCTAAAACAAAAACAATTGCAATGCGTTTTCAAATAAACTTTGTGTTACTAATTTTGCTGGTTCAAGTTTATATTGTTAAAAGAATTTTTTTTTTGAAATATACAATAAAAATACGAAAAGCTTTTGAATTTCTTTTAAAATTGTTAATCGATTTTGTGGAAATATTTCGTCGGCTTAGAGTGTAAACGTGCTAAATCCGTTTCTTACCTCTTATGACTTGTTAATACCGCTGGAAAGAGAAGGAGGTGGAGAAAAGTTATGACTTTGATGGATAGATAGAAATATACTAGCGTATACCAAAAAATATGAGATATTGCGATCTGAAAGAACTTTCGCAACCCTGCAGCAAAGATTTCCCAGGACGACTTCAGATTTTTCAGAGAATTTCCTAAACTTTTGACATCGACTATGAATCAGTTGAGATACCGCAATATCTGCCTGGATAAGGCCGAACATGTTCAAAAGGCAAGATCCGATGTCTCAACATCCTCAAGTCATAGCCGGTATTCTGTCTCTCTGTCTCTCAGCACACAGGCCCAGCCGATACGTGTGAAACCGCAAGAGATTGTGACCAGTTAGGGAACTGGAAAGAAGTCTGTTATCAGACCTACCAACCGATGCGATACTCCTTTTACTGAAAGCATAGCCGAAAAGTTTGGCCTGTCTCAAGACCATCAACTCAGTTCTCCAATACATACTCAGCTCTGAGTCTATCCGTTCAGTTTTGTGGATGATCAGCAAAATGTTGCAGTCACCATTAAGGCGATTTTAGATATTTCCGTGGCCAGCCCGTCGGCAATTTCATTACGTTCTATCCTAACGTAATCAGGTACCCAGTACAGAATAACTGCATTTCTCGATGCCGTTGGTGGGTGTCATAAAGCTCCTTACCTAGCTTCGACGTAAACGTCCGCTTAGAGGAGATCCTAATGGTCACTTGGCTGTCTGAAGAGGGAATATGAATGTGGCTTTCCTACCTTTTTGAGTATTAGAGTGGCGCACCTGCCCCTTCATCCATTTTGAAGCAGTCAGTGCAATAACGCATAGGTCTGGAGTCAAGCTATGGAATGTTGTCTTGAAATTTCCTCCTAAAGCAGAGTTACCCAGTCATGGAGTCAGAAATTCTAAACATTCTCAACCCTGTATCCTTCCTGGATTCCCCGGTTGGGGATTGTTGTAGAAAAAAGTCTCCTTAGCTATACGGAGTTACTTTGAAAGAGATTTCTGCACCACGATTCACCCGAGGGACAGACCAACCTTTGTTGTTCATTATTATCAGATTATAGAATATTTAAAAATAATCGCGTTGCGCATGTTGCGTTTACTTCCTAAGCTACAAATAAAAAACAATAGTAGTTGTTTGTCTGGCTTCCAAAATATCTTTACATTCTAAAGCGACGATTTGAGTTCAAAAAAGCAATTTTTCAAGAATAACCATGGACTATGGACTTGTTTTGCATTGTATTGATGGTTTCTCCAGAGAGAGATCTACCTCCATATAAGGTATCAAAGTAATCCATTATAATAATTATTAGTGGGAGTGGGTCGACACCGTGACCGTTATATAACCCAATCTCCATAAGTTGTTTAATCTATTGTGAATTACAGAATGAATCATTGCCATTTAAATCAGCGCACTGCCTTCAGACCAAAATCCTTAAGATTTAATCATTTTTTTCAGGGTGGCAAGTGTACTGCATTCCTGACGTTATCCTTTTAAAATGAAAAACATAAGAAAATATCACAGTTATTTGCCAGCTCCTTGTATCACGAATTTCGACGCTTTTCATGGGCGTTAACATCAAACGAACACCTTATAACTTTAGTTAAACAAAGCCAGTGCTCTATAGGATCCATGCTTTAGTTTTGTCCGATACTGTGCGTATGTATTTGGATGCCGTTATATATTTGTGTGCATTTCGGTATATGTTAGAAAATTTGATGTCATTTTATATTGACCTTTAAAAGTTTTACACTCTCTCGAATTGGCTTCCGCAAAATTTTTGCAGATTTTACTACAAATTTTGCAGGCATGTGTACCTATAGATAGACGCACTAATACACATACATATCTACATACACACGAGGGGCAATCGAGAAGTGAAATATATTACACAACTTTTATTTCTTAAAATAAAATTTATTTTTCTAATACTTAAGTTTGTTCAAGCATTTAGTTTATCTCTTTTCTAAAGTTTTTATACATTTAAAATTTGGTTCGACTTTTCCACGTTATACTCGGTATGGGATGTGGATATGCACCTGAAGCGGAGCTCGGTTTCAATCTACATTCCGACCGGCTCGGACTGCTTGGACTATTTACTTTGCCACTGTAGAATATGGAGGAGCTGAGTCGCCAAATGTTTTCACTAAGTCGCCATTTTTCTTAATTTTACTCCATTATATTAATTTTAACTCGCCGACTACATGTATTTTAGCCGTGTTTTTTATCACTGAGGTTAAATGTATGAATGCTGTGTGAGAAAATCTTTGGATTGTGATTTTTTTTCCATACACGAATCAATTGTTGGATATTTTCACGATACAGCATGACAAAATATTTTTTGTAAATCATAAAAAGTTGGAAAGTTCTTGAAAAAGTAGGTACACAAATGCTCACACCATATAGAGCCATTGTGATCAGTTAGAACTTATTTCAGTACCTCATGTAACGCTGAACATTATAAATATAACAAAAACAAATAGAGGAAATGTCATCTTAGCCCCTGCCGAGAACTTTAAACCTTTAATGGTTAAATAAAAAATGCATTTTATCGTAAAAATATTCAATTTTAAAATACCATTTATTTTTATAATCTACATATATACAAAAGTATCTATATGTGAAATCTGTTTGTTTGTTCCCTTAAAACTGTTAATCTGCTGCATGGATTTATATAAAATATTGCACAGTTACCTTTACCCCGGTTTTAGGTATGATTTTAAAATATGATTTGATACCGTTCGCTTCGCCAAGAGTACGTTATAAATATACTTTAAGGAGGGTTGCCACCTGTTTGAAAACTAAAAACTTAATTAAACTATACCCAAATTATATGAAATATGAAAATATTGGTTTGAAGTGGTTCATCTCGGTGAGGAGAAGGTTCATATCTATATTTTATTGAGGGTTGCCATCTCTTTGAAAAGTCAAATTTTATTAAATTATACACAAGTCATGTAAAATATTAAAATATGGGTATCAAACGGTTCGACTTGGCTAGGAGACACTTCATACTTCTATTTCACCTATATGAAAAGTCGAATTAAATTAAATTATAGACAAATTATATATAAGAAACATTAAAATATGGGTGTCAGCGGTTATTTTCGCAGAGGATAAGGTTAATAGCTTGGTGAGGGTGGCTACCTGTTAGAAACGTAAAATTATATTAAATTATGCGCAAGTATAAAATACAATAAAGTAAAATGAGATAAAACAAATTTGATTTTTGTAGAAACATTAAAATAAAAGATACATATGTAAATATTAAGATATTAAGCGTTAGAACTAAAAAAAATCCCGTCATGATCACTGGGAGATTTCATATATGTATATGTGACAAATCATTCACAGTATGTTGTTTTGTAGTAAAAAAAACTTGTCTTGAGGTCATAAGATAGCATTCTCAGGTTTTTTACCACGCCATTTTTTTCGAGATATTTACCTACAAAACTTTAGATTTTTGTCATAAAAAACATCTTATGTTAAATTTTTGGTGCTTCATTTGTACAAGGAGACCCCTGAAATTGTACGACGAATAAATTGGTTAATCGTCTTAACCTTAACATTTAGCAGCAATTTTGACCCACGTTTTTTAAAAGTGACCTAGTTGCAGTGACTTTTGAGGAAAGTAAAAGGGACTTCTACGACACCTTTTGAAAAGAGTGGGTCAAAATGACAAGGCATTTCACAAATTTATTCGTCGTGTAATTTCAATCCAAATGAAAAACTTAGTAAGTCAATATCTAGAAAAAATTACGTGATATAACCAAACAGAGAATACAATTTATCTACATTTTAATACTAAATACTTCGTGGACTTTTATGTATATATTTTTTTGTAACCGGTTTACCTTAATGCAGTGTTGTAGACATCTGTTTTCGACTAAAACTACTTGCAGAAATTTTGTAATTCTTTGTTTGGCTTGTGTTTGTCTTCAGACGCAGCCATACTTCTCACTGCTGTTATAATTGCAAATATACATACATATATACATTCGCATCCAATACACACAATAATTACTGACGTGGATCTGACCACTACCATAGCCAATTGCTCGCTGGCCCTCTTTACCCTAACGCAAACTTAATGACAGCAACAAAGCGTCAAACAAGCCAGAACACTCGAAAATGGGCGCCGATTAGTTTTATGCCCACAGCAGGCACGAACATTGACTGCGTGAGCTGCGTGAGCTGCGTGAGAAGGCGCAAACACAAACGATTGGCATTCATTTTAACTTGCAGTAGTGCGTTTTTGCCACATGGTGAGTGACGTAAGCGCCGGAATGCTCGCTATAAATTTTCCTTTGCAAATCAAAGTGTATGCGGCGGACTGTGTATGCCTGTACTTAGCTGATGTCTGTGAGTATAAAAAAGGCAATAAAGCATTTACAGATATTAAAGTGTATGAAAAATGCGCGAGTGTGTCTGTGTGTATTTGAACCTTGGCAAAGTTTACTGTTTTTTCTGCTCTATTTTTCATTGAAAAATGCGTTGCACATAATGCTTATATTTGAATGTATATACATTTGCTGGCACGTACGCACTTGTATATGTATATATATAAATGTATGGGGTTGTATAATATTTGTACGCACGCAATGGCTGAACGGACGCTATTGTTGCTTTTGGTTAAGCGCGCTCATTTTTCATTGTTTAAATCAAGTCGATTTAGCGCAGGGACTTGGTAAGAATGCCTGCAGGGAATCCTTATACTCGTATTAAAGTCTCAGTGGTTGTGTATGTTGAATGTTTCGTATTTTTTTTTAGCACATAAACATAATCGAGCACACTCTTTATTAGCTGTTCTATGTCGCTGAAACAGTTACGGTTTGTTTGATGTGTTTTTTTTTTATCACAAATCAACTCGCAGTCTCATTTCGGGTTTTATTTGCAAATAAAGTATGTGCATATGTACATATGTATGTATGTATAAGAATTTTTTTTTTTGCAAAAAAAAAGTTGCTGCTTAAGAAATGTGCGGTGGAGCATGTCTGAGTTCATACATATACCTGCGGCCATTGAAATAGTAGTGCAACGTATTGATAAAGTATCTATCTGTGATTTAGTTTATTCTAAACTTGTAACTGGTATTCCAACAAAAACCATGTAAGTCTAAATAGAAAATTTTGCAGAGAATTTAGAAATATTCCACAAATTTTGACCTAACTTTAAAATTTTGTACTCATAATTTTTTATGTATGCATTTTATCTCACAGTCCATTCAATTTTATTATAATAAATTGCATGGCTAAGTGCCAAAAAGTTTCGAGTTTTCATTATATATCAGCAAAAAAAAAATAATAAAAAAATCAACGTGAATTTTGAGTCACTTGAGACATTTGCTTTATTATAAATACTAACATTGAATGGGATACAAAACTACATACAAAAAATGTGAGTAACAAGTTTGCAATTCAAGTGAAAACTAGTGAAATTTTTTGAAATTTTATGCAATAGTTAAAACTCTAATTTATATGGGTTTTTTTTGGAATACAAGCTATAGTTTTCAGTACAATTTAAATAAAGATATATACATTGTCAAAATATTTCAATACGTCCCGCTACTATTTCAATGTTCGTAGGTTTTCATTGCAAACATTTTGCTTCAACGCTATAAGTATTCCTAGTATTGGTAAACTGCAATACATATAGAAAAGCGTGAGGTGCGATTTGCCTGCGACATGTTCACTCCAAAAAAGGTGCTCGATAAAAAGCTGTTAATAGTAAAGGCACATTTCCTCTTGGAACGATAGTAGTAAAAAGTGGCACACGTGTTTCATTGCTTTTTTTAAATTTTTTTTTGCAGAAACATATGTAAATATATTACTGTCATGCCGGTTTTGACAAGTAATAGAATTTGTGTACTGGGATAGAAATTTAAACACTGGATCAAATTTCTACCACAACTCTAGACGTTTTATAACGGAATTATATCTAAAGATCAGGTTTACCACACCAGGCTTTTTTAAAGTTATCTTTTCTCAATCGTTCTTAAGACAATACTGCTTGGTACTCCGAAATGTCCATATGCAACAAGCAAAAGCATAATTGATATTTCAAAGAACGAAAAATGAAACATAATTTAGAAAAACATTTGCACCTTATAAAAATTTCCCCATAAACCTAAAAGTTTGATCTTGATGTTCCTGATGGATTTTTGAGGGGCTAACTAAATTTTGGTAAGGAGTATTTAATGATATTTTATAAACTGATAAATATTTTCCATTCAGGGTGACACCTGTGTGTCAATATTTAACTAACAGATGGCGCTCTTCATTCACATCCTAAGTGTCTTAGGTGAGGTCATATTTGCCCAGCGCCATTTGTCATTCTACAATTGAAATAAAATTATACAGTTATTTGAAAATGTATTCGGGCCATTTTCTATTGGATATACATACATATGTATGTATGTAAATATTAATTGCAATAAATAGTCCCGCTGCTTTGGCGCAAGTTATTATGAAATGTTGGTACGAGGAGGCGTAAGCATATATTTTCCAAGATGATTTGCCGAAAATGGTTTTGTATGAAATATCAGTTATGCCCATATATCATACTTAGAAGATATCAACCAATAATTCCCATATACCAAATAAATAAAAAATTATTTTAAATTTTGGTTTAAAGAAGAAAAAACCATATCATTTGGGCGTTTTTTCTTGCGCATTTTCGTAAATAAAAAGAGCACATTTTTTGAAATTAAACTGTGTGCCGTAAAACAATAGATTTTTGGCAAATTTCTATTAAACTTTATATACAAGAATATTTCTTTTGACTGCACGAGGCTGAGAAGTTTTAATGCACCCAAAGTATTCGGTTTCGGTCTTTGCAAAATTCTATTGATGGAAAAAAATTGGCGACGGAAGAGTCGCCGAAAATCACTTTGCCAAGTTTTTCGCCAGTAAAGCTTAGAATAGAACCACACCAAATGAATTATTAAACTGCACAAAAAATTTTCAAACGCCCATACATATGCACGTACATATGCACATATAATAATCAATTACCAAAAAAATTTGTTCAATTCAAAAATAATAAATATGTGCATGTATCAGGAGCCTCAGAGTTATAGGATTTATTCATAAAAATTGCTTTTTAATAATTATTTTTTGAATTTTATTTATTGCTCAGAAAATAAAGGCTGTTTTTTTTTGTTGTATTTGCTGCTCAGAAACCAAAAATAATTTTGTTTTTAGTTTTATTACTTGCTTCGAAAATAAAAATTATGTTTTAGTTCTTGCGCAAGAAACAATAGTAATTTATTAGTTTTAATTTTTGTTTGGGAAATAAGTGTAAAGTGAATTGTTTGCCGTAAGCCCAGTATTAACCGACTTAAGTTCGTATTTAGCTCCTGAATCCGTACATAAACACTAATTTGTTCAATTAAATTAAAAATACAATTCGAAATATAAGTTTGGAACCTCAACTCCAATTAATTTAACCAACATGTATTTTTACTTCACCTATTGTACTATACTCGTATTTGCCGTTCTGATGAGCTTCTGACACTGATGAATTTAAATTGTTAAAAAGTTAAAAATTGACAAAAAAAAAACACATTCAACACGAATTTCAGTGTACGCCCAGTTCTACCTGAAAATTATAAATAAATAAATATTTAAGCTGGACAAAAATACGAACCGGGCAGACATGCATACATATGTGTGTGTGGGTTATTCATGATGCTGTTGTTTTATTGTTGTCATTGCTGTTAATTTTGTTTGCCATTTTTTGCAGCCTCCCTAGCAATACCCATCCGTGCAAGTATGTACATATGTATGAATGTAGGTAGGTAGACATGTTTCGGTAAAGTATGTAACTCATACGCCCCAGCACACAACACTAAAGTTGCGCATACGCCGCTCAGCACTCAACGCCGCCATAGTAATAAGTAATCCATTGCAGCTATTTTTAACAATGGCAGCCAAAGCAGGCACAACAAACAAATGCAAATATTAATGTGTGCGGTTCGGCGGGTGTGTGTGTGTGCGCTTACATTATATGTATGTAGTTTGTAATTCACTCAAATATGTACATACATTTATATATAATACATTTTCCTACCGTACACTTGAATTCACTGGTTAACAGCGCTACCCTCGACTTTCTGCCGCAATGTTGTAATTTTACTGGTGCTGTTGTGGCTAATGGCTGTCGCCTGCTGCTGCTGTTTCTCTTGTTCTCGCTACTACAAATCCATTGTCCCTGGTGTTCGCAAATGCCTTCGGCTGATTGCCGCCTATCACTTCGTGTAATCTATTTGCACATACACATGTAAATAGGTATGTTTGTAAATATGAATACATATACACACGCACACATGTATGTATATTTGCTGCAACATAACGTTATGTTGGTGCCAGCTTCTCCCTTTGCATATTGGCATTGGACAATTACTTCCCATTCGCTTTTGTGCTATTTTCCTTTCAATGTTCTTTCTATCGGCATACACACAGATTTCCTCCTGCACATACATACTAAATACTAAATATTGTACATATGTATGTACGCATAAAAGACGCCGCAAAAAGAACGCGCACACCAGCTCAACGGTGAGTGTGTTGTGACTTGGAATAGCGACAAATAAATGCAATAAACAACAGCAACTACACACAACTGATATTTCTTTAGGCGCTCTTTCGTTTTGCGTATTTCTCTTTCACAATGTCCTGTCGTTCGCACCGCTGCCGGCATTTATGTGTGGGTGTTTGTTCGTGCGCGCCATTGAAGCGTGCAAACCCACCTATTTATGTTGGTACATAGTTTCAAACACAGCACTCCCTTGTCATCTCACCTGTGTCTCATGTTTCTTTTCTTCATTCTCTCCGTCTCTTTTTCAACATATCCCTTGTTGTGTAGCTCCAATTATTTGCTTCTTCCTGATTCACAGTGTGTGTTGTTTGCATTTAACGGAACTTGATTATTTTCAAGGTTACGGTCTGACGACTAATGCACAAAATATGATTTTTGATAAAATGATCGCTTTTCTTGTTTTCTAGAAATACAAATTTCTTGAAAGTTTCATATTCGGTCTATTGCTTAATTATAGCAATGACAACTTTTCGTTTTTTTTTGCGCTACAATAACGAAATAAATACATATATAGTTACACACAAAAATAAGTTTGCAGTGATTTGTTTGTGCAATATTCATAATGTATTTTATGCAAATTTTTTTCATACATATTTTATATAAATATTGTTTATTCTATATCATAAACCATGTACATCAAAGTTTCAAACTTTATACAAAGTTTATACAAATTCAGCAAATCTCAAATTTTTTATCAGTATTTTTAGAAATTGCTGACGGCGTGGCCTATTTTTTTCCATATAAAAATAAATCAACAAAAAAGTTGTCAAAACTGAACGATAATTTTTAGAAAGTTTAAATTTGCTATTATAAAATCTATATCTAAAAATTGTGATAAAAAATTTTGAAAATTTGAAGATAGTTTTTTGTAATATCTTCAATTTTCGTGAATTTTGCATAAAGTTTGAAACTTTGAATGTTGTTATAGAATGAAATAAATAACTATAAAAATTTTAGGGGAAAAATTGTTATGGCAAACACTGTGAGTGCTCTAAAAAAATTACTGCATAATTATTTTTGTGAGTAAATGTAATAAAAGTTGGAAATGAATGCGGGTGTAGTTTACAGGAACGTAGTTGGTGTCGGAAAAACTGAAATAAAGTACTGCATCTGTAAAATTTGTAAAAAAAAAAAAAAATTGTCAGCCTAGAAAGCTAGGCGATAGAAGTGAAACTTCATGGCCAGCAAGTTTTATGAGATAGAAATAGCCCTCTTCCTAGCTCTGTATTCCCGGACACGTTCAGTGCTAGTTTTCGGGATTTTCTTCACTTTATTTAGTTTATTTTTGGCACGCAGTCGATATCTGTATTCTTTACACGACAGATCATTTGATTTAGGCATGATGTACAGTTCTGATTAATATTTACACTATTTAGTAGTACTTCTCACTTTTCTATATAACCTCGAACACTTAGAAACACGATATAACCTCGATAAACAACAAATGCTGCACGACTGACGGCACGTGCTAGAGATACTTTACAACATAGCTAATCCCCACGTAAATTCCCATAAGAACTCGCCATACTCGGGTCAATAGTACGAACACTAGATGGAGCGTACACGTACCTACATTGTGGAGTTACCTACCGTTACCTACCGGGGAATCGCATCTGAAAATAATATTAAATACTAGTTCATTATTTATGAAACTTATATAAACTTTAAAGAATCACACAACAAACATTCCACACTTATTTTCTTTATGTGAATTAGGGCTTAGATGCAGTCCACTAAATGGAACCTAAATTCAAGTCGCCCAGAATCACACCGAGGCAATGAACAATTAAGTTAGTGGAGTTTCTATATTATTAGGAATTGAAGTATGAAAAGATGGCATTATTCCTTGCCTTATTACAAAAGAGATTCAGCATTTATCCTTTTTTTTAAAGATAGCTATATTATTTAATGCCACTAATTATGAATTAACTCATCTTTTCCATACCCAGCTAAGGCGTACATACAGGTCTCCAGTTTGCTAGAATTTAGTCTTAAATGGTCGTAAAATGAGATATCAAAAACAAGTTTAATGTCTTTTCTCTGATTAATTTTAAAGATATTCAGCTAGTTTGTATTGTTGCGTTCTATCATGTTTATTTATTCCGTAAACTATTCCAGGCAGCCCACTGTGCTATGCATCCTGTTTAATTGTTTATTTGCTTTTCTAACTTTCGTCTTTACCTTTCTTCATAACTCATTTTTTGTTGCTTTTGTCGCTTAGTGTTCGGTTTACCAAAGCATCTGTAATTCGATTTTCCTTGCTTTTCACCTGCTCGCCGCTTTTATTATTTTTTTTTTTTTTGCTTTGTACTTTCTGTGTATTTAGCTGAGGTCTCTTTGGCTCACTTACAAATATTCCTTTGTTGCGGTATGTCTGCGGCAATAGTTCGTCTCACCCACTGACTTTGTTTAATGCTTAGCAATTCGAAGTGATTTGTTTGTAATTCTTTCTCAATAGCAGACAATGTAGCGTGAATGTCAATACTAAGAAGGGATAGATCTTCGTTATAGTTGCAGTAGCCGCATAGGAATAAAGGATAGATATTTCGTTAAAAATAGAATGTGGTATTTGAACAGTATTTTGAATTTCGTATGCGGCGTATGATAATTTCATAATTCTGTAAGTATTTAAAAAAAAAAAGAATGTTCGCACTATGTCAAATTCTCTTCAAAATTTAAAATTCTAAATTTTAAACTTCTTTGTGGACAAACATTTGACTAAATAATATATGAAAAACGAAAACAGAGTAAGCAGAGAGAAATGAATGATGGAATTCAATCAATGCCCTCGTTCCAGATCGGCATTGGCAATTCATCCTTACCAGACGTTATTACTCCCTCAGAGTGATACAAATACCTGATTGCCCATTCACGTCACACCTGAATCAAAACAAAGCGGAAGTAGAAGGCTAAAAAAAATGCAAACTCTTAAAGCAGGGAATGAAAGTTGTTATTTCTTTTAATTTCCGGACTTCCACTCAAACCTTTATGGTTCGCGTCACCTTTGTCTTATTTGGTGGGCGTGATCGTAATTGGGTTATCTTGATTAAAAAATGTTGTAAATTTTTGCGGATTACTTTTCTTGTTTCCTTTTTAATGATTCCTTCATTCAACTGTCAGTTATGATATACCCTGAAGATATACGAATCAAAATGATATCAATTCTAATATTAACCTTATTTTTCGAGATTCACGCTTTTATACGTAAGTGTAAAATAATATTTTAAGTAGAGTAGAGAACAAAAATAAATAGTAAATCCAGCCACAGCCAGACCCTCTCTGATCACACCGCCGTTTAGTGTGAAATTTTGCGATGTGTCAATAATATTTTATTTTATAAACCTCTCTTCTTTCTTTTGATTTTGTAAATTCAATATGGGTTAAGCATTTATATTTTTCCATTCAAAATGAGATGACGACTGTTTTGTAATTGTTTTCTATTATTCCATCAAAGTTTTGTTAACCCACTTGATACACATTTTCAATACTTAGCTCAGTTTATGAATAATTTTTGTCTAATTTTTAAAAAGAAATGTAAATGCCACCCAGAATATATGCATATTTACATATTTTTATTCAAATTTTCGGAAACCTCTTTAATCTAATATCTTCATATCTTTTTACACACCGTGAGGGGAACCTTTTCACAAGGTTTTAATGTGCATACATTGAAAAAGCTGGAAAATTTTGCCTGGACCTTACATCGAAAATTATAGTTCAGCTGGTATTGTGAATAATGCCTCTCTCGCAAGTTTAGTATACCTGGTACAGGGTGTGCTGCCAAAATCTCCGTCCGACTACAGCTGTCGAGTTTTTGTCTTCAATAGAAATGTACTGGCTATGATCTAGTGTATGGATTTGCTATAACTTATATATGGATTTGTTGCCAAATTGGAATTGTGTGAAGTGAAAACTGCTTTTTACCCAGGTTTTTCATTTCATTAATTGTTGTAAAAAAAGAAGAAAATTATGCATTGAAAAAATTTTACCATAGATCCGAGAGGGTTGTATTGTATAAAAAAAGATTTTTTTTTAAATCTCAAGGTGGCATAGCCCTTTAAGTATTTTTTCGTATTACAAATAAGGTGGGAACGCTATGTTTTAATATTTAGTAAGACCGATACTAGAATACGGGTCGATAGTTTGGAACCCGCATAGATCAGCTGGAGATTTTCGACGGGATTCTCGGTTTAATAATGGGGAAGATTATACTAATCGTTTGAAACTAATAAATCGTCCTACTCTTTCCTGCCGTAGAGAAATGCTAGCCATAAATATAATGGACTAAACTGCTCACAGGATCTATTGAAAGTGCATTTCTTATTGCCAAAGTTAAAGCTTGTTGGGTTTCAAGACACTTCAAACCTCTTTATGTAAAACGGTGTAAAACCAATTATGAATTAAATGAACCATGCCGATGTTTCTGTCAAGATATCGACTGTCTCTCCAGCACTTTTGATATTTCAGATTCACTTTTCACCACAAAAGCAGCTGTACTGTCCTTTTTCAATAAATGATCAACGACGGTATAATATTCTTACATTTTATATATTATATTCGGCTGATGATTTTTTTTTTTTTTTTGTAGCTGAACAGTTTTAGATCTCGAGACTTAACAAACTCTTCCCGTTTGACGACTCGGCACAAATAAAAAATAAATAAATAAATAAACAGATCCGTCCCCCTCGTGTCGTTTAGAAGGGAAAGAGGGTAACCGTTGGGTTTATTATTATTATTATTATTATTATTATTATTATTATTATTATTATTATTATTATTATTATTATTATTATTATTATTATTAATTATTATTATTATTATTATTATTATTATTATTATTATTATTATTATTATTATTATTATTATTATTATTATTATTATTATTATTATTATTATTATTATTATTATTATTATTATTATTATTATTATTATTATTATTATTATTATTATTATTATTATTATTATTATTATTATTATTATTATTATTATTATTATTATTATTATTATTATTATTATTATTATTATTATTATTATTATTTTCAAATAAATACAAACCCCCAAAATAGCTTTATTTTGTGAGCAAAAAACAACCATTAAAAAGTAATATGATAATAAATAAAAGTAATAATCGCTACGGCCCCTGGTTTCTTTTTTAAATTGATTGTACTAAGAATAAAAACCATTTTCAAAAGTATTAACCTCATACGTATTATGTACTTATCTAGCATAAAGCATACTTTTGCTAAATTAACTCACTCGTTTACAACATATCAAATATGTTGCTACATACTTTGAATCTATCCTACTTATCTAAATAGAGAAAGAAAGCTAGATGAGATGAAAAACTTCAGTACTGCGAGTACTGCGTCACACCACACATGATTGTACGCAATAAAAATTAACAAATTATGTATCTTCTTGTTTACTTAATGCAAGAGCACCAAATAGAATAGCATTGAGAAATTTCACGAACATTACTTTATTTCAATTTTATTGCCTTGGCGGGTGAAATCGCCCACACTTGCCTTTACATATGTATGTTTCTATATACATGTTCCTACATACATATGTACCTAATGAAGTAGCAGTACCTACATATACGAGGTTTCCAATTTTCTTTTCGTCCAAAAATTGCCGCTCCTTAACCGTAAAACAAAATTAATGCGTAAAAATAGAAAAAAGATAAACTCGTGGCAGCATAGATTGAATTGAGTCCTTGGATTGGACTGTCAAGTATTGCCGCTATTATTAATCGAAGGAATTGTAGCTCACGAATTTGAAAGTCGGCAACAAAATTGTATTGGCATTTTTTCTGATTACTTTCCACGCCATGACAGGCTTCAGTGTTTTCTGCTTTTATATTTGGATACGAAATACCTTAAGATTTCTTAATTGTATTTAAAATATGAATGCAATGGCTTACTGTGCACAACAAAAAAATTGTGTTTGTTCTTTTTTTGTTTTTTGGAAATAACCAAGCGGTAGAAGTTGAAGTAATAAGTAGATGTGCTGATTATGGAAAAAACCTGTTTACAAATGAGGGCTCTCATCGATGTGCTAAAAAATATAGCACCCCATTTCATAATTATCACGCCTCCAGATATTGAGACTTTGCCATTAACTTGGCCGAGTTTCTCCTTTCATTGTGCAACGTCTTTGAATTGCAAATTTACAGAGTTTCAATAAACAGACATACATACATATATGATCCTTAGGCAGTAATGTATCAAAAAAAAATAATTTTTAACAAAAATTGTTGTCAATAAATTTTTGTAAATTTCGAATTGATATTTTATATATCGGGTTTTTTGAAGAGATGCTTTAAATGCGATTTTATGTATATACATATATATACATATATATCGATAGTTATGATTCGATATCATATTCTGATTGTTAGGTTTAATGTGTCACGACACGAATTTCGATACGATAGAATACCATATCGATGCTTATTTGCATAAGAATACTGGAATGTGGCAATCAGTCGGAATAAAAATAGCCATAAGGAAGACAAGATCCTTATCAGGGCCAGGCTGTAAGTTGAAAAGGCTCAGCGTTGGACCGGCAAGGGTACAGATTTTTTTTTTAATTTAACCTTCAAATTTCAAACCTCAAACTTTCTAAAGGGCAAACAGATATTTAGGGTATCGAGTCTTTTTAGTTCGACATTTGTAGGTACTCGATTCATTTAGAGCGATACTTTGAAAGAGTTAAAATACTATTAAAACGCACCATTGGTGGAACTAAATACCTTCGCTATTCACATAGTTTTTCAATAAATAAAATGAGAAATGCAGGTAGATGAAACTTGAAGTATGTAGTAAATTTGCTTATAACTAGGGGACTTTAACGCTTTGCAAAAGCTATATATGCATATACAATACATAATTTGCAAGCGAATATTGTATCTATAAATTATTCGCAAAGTCTAGACATATCAAGTAGGCGCTAATATTATACTTTATTTTCGAAAATTGATGTTTGTTTGGTATACATACCAACATTCCTATATTTAGACCCTCTTCTCCATTGCCGTAAAGATTAGGAAAAATACTATAAACTGACATAAATATGTTATTTGTGACACATTCACGTCACACAACCCACTGCGATATATTCGTAAATATTTGCTAACCGTGTGGGAGTTTTCGCATCAACAAACAACTCATCAAATATAACCGAGCGCTACCTAACAGACTTCTCCAGCATACAGTGTGTCACATACCTACAGCTAACTATGTTTATAAATTTATGAGAATGTATCAAGAAAGATGCAAAGATCAAAATCTCATTATTTCGTCATATACCATTCATAATTAGCTCACCTAAGTTGTATTTTAATCACTTGAAAAATCTACGAAGTTTGAGTGCTTTTATGTTACAGCATCGGGCATACATATCATATGCAACAAAATTCAATATAACAGTTTGCTACTTATCTTTATTCATTTTTACAGAAACCATATAAATAAGTTTCAAGCTTTGTACGAAATTCACAAAAATTCAACATATTTAAAAAAATTTACAAAAAATTGCAAAATTTTTAATTCGAATATTTAGAAATTTATCGGATATGCAATTTTGTGTCCAATTCAATTTCCATCTAATAATGTGTCAGTTTCAAGTAGCTAGAAATTCGTGTTAATTTTTGAAATGTTTTTTTTTTTTTGCTGACAGTGTTGGGCAGTTTCCTCCATACAACGCATCCACAATTTTTTTTTTTGTATAGAAGAAACTGTACTGTAGAAGAAACTGTACACCGTCAGACAATAAATAGGAATTTTCTAAATATAACGACCGCCTGGCTATCTTTTGTATCTATTTTTACATTCTGCATATAAGCCGAATCAGGTTGTACATACGCATTTTTTAAAACCTACATATCAGCGCCATCAAGCGAGTTCAGTTTTTTTTTTTTTTGCAAAAATATATCTCATTACGTGCCTAATGCAAGTCTATTATGAATATGAACTAAATCTAACGCATTGTATGAATAGATACGTTGCGGCTCATTTAACTATTCTGCATATAAACCCTACAATTTTTAGATATATATATATACATATATATGTGTCCTAGCGAGTATATTTCTTTAACTCAAATTCACATAGCACATAGCTGAATATGTAGAAAATATGACCATACACACCGATTTTAAAAATATTTTTACCCCAGTGCAACCTCAATGGTTGCTAGGTATTTATTCTCTCATTTTCATTTAATTTATTAGAAAACGAGTATTCTAAAAATGAAATGAAGTTTATTATTTATTTACTTTTTATTAGCCACATTTCGTAATATAATAAAATTTTATGTACGAAGACTTATGTGAAATACTGTTCGTGGATAGTTACATATGTATGTATATGTGTAGATATTGGCATCCAATTCGCCTACATTGATACTACTACGAGCTTGCTGTAGGTCATAGCCTATTCTAACGTAGATCGTTATCGGTCTGCTGATGTCATCAGTAACAAAAAAATTATTTATATATCGTATATCACCACTACTACTAATGTGAATAGCATTAAATGCGTAAACAAAAATTTATAAACACACAATATTTTCGAGTGTTGTTAGTCATATGTGGTGGATGCCGGTAAGTAATGGGCATGTAGGCGTGCAAAACTTAATAGAGAATGGGTGAATGTTCACATGACCTGTGACGCATGCTTTTTCCTGGTATTATACTGATTCTTATTAATTAATTCAATGGAAATCTTTTATTTCGTTTCGTGTCTGGGTAGATGCATTCAGCCTCAGTTATCGAGAAAAGTACAATAGATAGCAAATTTACGTTAAAAAATCACTTATACAACAGGCTATAATGAAACGATATATTTGAGAATGAATTTTCGTTATCCCTTGTCAAATTTGGTTTAGTGATGAGCCCGTTTCATATTGCACCATCTTCAATGACATGTTCGTTCTTTCGTTTGGAGAACACCGATTGGTGGCGCCATAGACGATGTATTGATAAACTCAATATTTATAAACCAAAATGGTTCGGTTCCAAAAATCTAAACTAAACCTTGCAATTTACTATGCCTAAAACTTTTGTCTATAAATCGACCACAGCATCACGCACCGAGTCAAGTTTTTATTTGTTTTTGGCACCAAACCTATCTTTGTTTGTCAATAATTTGACTAGGGGCCACATACCGGGAGGACACTATATAGATATCAGTATAGATAAATTCTAAAACCTTTAACTTCAACTCAAATTTTTCAACATTATTTGTTGTGCTAAAGTAAAAAAAGCTACGAAACTGCATACTCATTTTTGAATTTAAATTAAAGCGTTTGACATTTTAGTGGAAATTTGTTGGATTTCTTAAATTTTGTACAAAAAAAATTTGTATCAAAAATTAATCCGGAAAAACATTTTAAATATTGTAGAAAATCACCATATGGTCAGTTGTTTTTCGTCTAATAATTTTATTTATTTATTTACTTATTATTATTTTTTATTAAATTAAAAATCTTAATGAAGTTTACTTTCCTGAAAAATTGTCACTTTAAATTCGCATTAGACCGTAACAATTTCACTAGGACATTGTTACCGTAATCGTATTTACTATCCATACCATTGATGCGATAATTCAATCAAATGTGTAACTACCAAAAACAAATATTCCTTACATCAAAAGTTGCTAGCTGAAGTGATTCCACTTGAAGCACCTGGTACATACTATGCATTAGATATAATTACACATTTATTATATTTACAATTATTCGTATCTATCTACCCCCAAACCACTCCAGCAACCAAAACTGCTAATAATATTGCAATTAAGCGCTGCATTGTCCTATTAATTATTCAAAATGAATGACGTTTAGTGCAAAGGTTTTGTCGACCTAAGAATACAAAGTATTTCAAAAGAAAGAGAAACAATGATACAAAACGTGTACTTGGGTGAGCAGCATTGCCCACTAAAGTCATTAATCAGAAAAAGGTCACACACAGAAATAAATTGTGCTTACGAATAATTTGACTCATCCTATTTCGTAACTCGCCTTTTGTAGTCAACAATTAAATTGATCAGTTAATAGGATAAGTTTTGTTGGGCAGAAATATTGTCGATGGGTAGCGAAAGTTCGCTTTTAACAAAGTTTCATATGAACCCACAATTATTTATTCCTCACATAATAATCGCTTTATAGAACTGCTAGCTGAAGGATTGTGGTTAATTGTATGAGAAATAAATATTCACACATGTATATGTTCCCATATGTATGTATGTATGTGTATTAGAGTCATCCCAAAAACTAAACTAGCAAATTTTATGTTATCAACCCTGAGAATTGTTCCGCATTGAAAAACAAAAAAAAAACAATAGATTTAGAGGCCGCTACAAGCGCTCAAAGTTTCCTAAATAAACAATTGGATATTATTCTTTGAGTTTCCTGGTGAGAACCAGAGTTTGCCGATTGAAAGATAGTGATTTTCAAAAATTGTATATCATTTCTACAAAAAATTGTTTTTTGCCCATATAAAATGCAAATAAAATATTTTTTTGATTTCAGAAAGAAACAATAGAAGGTATTGTTCTCTTCCATATAGAACAACGCTAAGGTGAGAGTGCGTTAAAATTTCCCCATGCATTTTTGAATCGCCCTAATGTGCATTCATGCATAACACATTGTTGGCTCTTGTTATCATGCCGGTTATTGAACCCGTCACTATTTCTATATTTTTTTTTCAATTTCACTTTAAATAGTTTGGCTTCGTGTTGTTATCGTATAAAGCTAATATTACTATGTTGATTATATTGGTAATGCTTGTTGCATGCTACAACAGCCAAGGCGATGTAGAGAAATTGAAATTACGTTTTAAATTGTTGGTTGCTTGACTGCAATTGGCGTATTATTGACAGGTAGATAATAGTTATTAGAAAAAATGCGGTTGTGTGTTTTAAAAGAAATTCTGCTATTGATGGCGAAATTTGTTGATATTGATATTTAAATTTATTGAAAGTTATGACTTTACAAATAATTTCTATTCATGTATTAATTTTTTATTCTTATACAATAGATAAATAGAAACTGACTGTTTTTGTTTTAAATACGATCAATTGTCAATTCTTAAAATTCAATACCAAATCAAACCATAACAATATAAGCCAAATTGGAGTTTTTAGTGAAGATATGCAAAAAATATTTACGAAATCGTTCAATTTTTCAGAATTTGTTGTGCTTCCCTTGGATAATACTGCAAAGTTCTATATTCCAATGCACTTGTAATTATTGTTGTTTTGTTTTGGATCTAAGGCATCTACTACTCCAGTAGAAATTGCAATGTATAAAGTCCTGGAGGTTGGGAAATGCGATCACACAAAGTTGAACTGTTGGGCAGGGCTTGCAGAACAAAATCATTGTCCTCTGCCCATCTGAATAATAATCTGTAGTGGACTATGAGCGAGTTAAAAATTACAGAGTTTTTTGATAAATAGAAGTATAGTTTCTTTAATTGGAAAAAAGTGCATTTGCAATGCCAAAACCATGTGTTAAATACGCTTAGCCCGCACTCAAACATGGGAGGTGTAATATAAAAGTTTCAAGTATTGTAAAATCTTCCGACAAACTCTTCCACACAGTCAAATTTTGCGATATCGTTTGATCTTATATCTTGAAATATTATTATTATTGTACTTGAAGTATTTTCATAATAATCTCACAGGTACACTTGAAATGCAGCAACATATAATATATTGTGAGCCTAGTTGAGTAGTAAAAGACTGTAACCTCAAAATCCCAAATACACCTTACAAATCTGGATTTATCATCAAAACACCGTTTTAAGAGGTCTCTTAGTATTTTTGCTCGTAGCAAAAATCTGCTTTGAAAATTAAAGCTTTGCAAATATTTTCTTAATATACTCGGCTTCAAGTAAATAAAATGCAAAGGAAACAAGAAATATGTTTAATATCACAATTGAAAGTTTTACAATATATTCAATTTTAAACAATAATTTCTGTGATAAAATTAGAAACCAGAAATGCTAAAGTTTATTACAAAACTAGGCTCGCAATATGTGCTACGTGATATTCCAAGTTAATTTTCACTGTAGCGCCGTGTTATAAGGATAAACTAATTGGGAAGAATGCGTTCCAAAAAAAATTCGAATACATTTATCTAATCCTTACACCATCTGCTATGCAAGCCTACCTTTTTTTTATTTAGAAGGTTTTTTTGTTTTAAATCATTGCATAATTGTTATTTTGGATTTTTGTTTCTTCGATCAATATCGTTTGATCGTTGTTTTTTAATTTTTATTTATTTCTTCTTTCATTTGGTCAATACTTTCGGATTTTTATCTTCGATCATAAAACATATATTATTGCCATCGTCGACAAAGTTGGTTGCGTTTTTTATGATCGAAAAATTTGAATCATAAAATGTCGCTAAAATTTGATCGAAAGAATTGAAAAATATCGATCAAACTTGATTGGAAAATTTAAATCACAAAATTGTGATTAAATAATGATTATTTTAATACAAATTATAACCGTTAAGATCCCTGGTCATGAGGAAGAAAAAAAAAGTTCTTTTGTATTGAACTACGAATTTATTTCGGACTACATTATCGACGACTTAAACATTTTTTCACTCATAATCACTTTTAAAATAATTTTATATTACTTAGCAAAATTTTTATGACTTTTATAAAAACTCAACCAACAAAAAATTGGCATTCTCGCACTCTGTACAAGTATGTGAGTTTTATATGCGGTCATATTTTTTTTGTTTCCAAATATACACCTAAAATATGTACTTTACATATAATACTAATTTGGTACATAAAATGCACCAGCACTTGATATAATACAAAACTGCGCTACGGTTAATAATAACTCGTATCTCTCGTATTTCAACTTGATCTTTTAGTTTATAAACAATTGCATTTTCGCGAAATCACAAATCATGCGGAGTAAAAGCAATGCATTTAGCGCAAAATAAAAATATTTGTTTAATTTATGTATATTGCTAAGCCTCGCTAGTGTATGTGTGTAATTATGTAGTTACTGTTTAATTTATATTTGAAATTTCCACACGCTTTTTATTTAAATCAATTTGGTGGTAATTTAAGCAAAACAAATCATCCATGAATTGAAAATTTAACACAGCCACAAAATACAATATTTACAATCACTTTTTCATTTAAATTAATTTAAAAAGATATTGTATTTGCGATTTTCTGCGGTGGCGGTGGATTCGCAATTAGATTTTGTTTTAATAAAAATTAACTTCATTTTGAATGTATGAATTTAATGCAGCGTTTTCCATATTGAAAAATCTCTCCGTCACTACTCATAGTCATAGAAGGATCAACCCATTCATATATTTTCGGTAATATTGTTGTTTTGAGGTATGCTCTGTGTCTTGGATTGGTTTCAAAGATTATGTTGTTGTTGTTGACGTTCTTGCGTGACGTTCAATAAAGTATTTTACAAGTTAAGCGATAACTATTGCATCCTTTAGTTATGAAAAGTTTTTATTTTTATAAATTACTACTTCTATTGCAAAATACACAAATTTATGTTACTACCTTTATATTTAAAAACAAATTGACCTCAAAAATTTATCTACGTGTTACACAGTTTTAAGTTTTGTTTTGGGTTTTGTGAATTTTTGCAAATTATTTTGCCATTAACACTTTTAACCGGCTTTTGCAAACAACAACGCCCTAACCAAACAATTCAACTCATTACCTTTTTCAACTGTTATGTTATTCAGTTTTATTTATACCTCATTACGACATTTAACAAATTGTTTGTATTCTGTTTTTTTTTTTGTTTTGTACATTTTGATGGTTTGTTTCTATTTATTTTAGTTTGTTTTACTCGCTTACCTAATACAACTACGAATGGAACTGGTTTTAACCATTTTAAGCATATATACTCTCTATCTTAAAGCATTAACATGCTGTGTATGTAAAAACAAATATGAGCAGAAAGTCGTTTGTTACACTCTAGACATTGTTACATGCGCCGTGACACTTCCGAATGCAATTTTTTTTTACTAGTTGTGTGCTTCTTATGGCTTGGCCCAAATACTGGAAGTGTTTGCGCTCGCTGCGACTACATCCCCTTATACTTTCGTATACGTACTTAGCGTACACAGGTATGCATGTATTTTATGCCTCATAACGGGGGAAAAAAATATAAAAAATTTTACAATACACACAGCTCGCATATATTCTCAAGGTCAGTTAGGTTTTTCTTCAAAGAGGTGTTCATATAATCTTTACATAAATGTTTCCGTTTTCTTTGTTAAAACTTGGAGCGAAAATTAATGAACGGATTTCAATCAAATTTGCGCAGTAAATTGCATAGGCGTGTGACACAGGCATAGGCTATATTTTAGTCCGTTAGGTGGCGCATGAGTCGATATATTCAGAAAATCTATATTTATCATCTGATTTGGATGGAATTTTGGCCGGATTTGATGAAATTAGATTAATACGACTACATATTAAAAAAAATTGCTGCTATCAGCATTCTGTTCATTTTCTTCAGCTCCTGAATATTTTAGCAAATCTTTGGTCGGTAGTAAAACAATTGGCTTTAAATTTCATATCTTTTGCAATTTTCGCGTTTTACTCACTTTCATTGCGGTGGTAATTCTTAAAGTTCGCAGCGGGAGGGAGAACAAATGCAAAATAACTAAGAAGACTACGATATGGAATTAACAAATAAATTAGATTTAAATGCTTGTTGCACTTGCCGCCCACCACCACCACCACCACCAACACTTCCACCAACATTTGCATGCTTTTCTTGCCCTACAGCATCCGCCTGTCACCATTAGCAGTCAACTTGGCATTGTCATGGTGCTTAGTGATTGCATCTTCGTTCGTTACCAACTTTGCACATTCCGCTCAACTGCATTAACGACATACTACACAAACAAACAAATACACTTTACTATTTCTCTGTCGTTGCATTTTGTGGTCGCGGATGTTGGATTGCGGTGTAGATATGTATTTAGTTGGTAAGCATGGTTTATAGTTTGAGTACTCGTTGGCGGCATACTCGTATTCGGTAAGAACACAATTACTGCTCATTTCGTCAGTGTTTGTATTTAGTTCTTCTTCTTGCTATACCTTTTTTCCAAACTACGAATTCAGTCCCAAAATACGAGGAGGCATTGTTTTCCACACAACTCTGCTGCATCTTCAGAGTTGCCGAAAGCTATTGGAGCAGCTCGTTATGCTGAATAAAAATCTTTACTCTACGAGTATTGCAGCTGCAGTGCAAAATTGCTACAAGCACAAAAGTAAATTAAAAATTCTTACGACTTTCGTGCATCCTTTATTTATATGTAAGTAAGTAGATATGTATGTATAACATTTATTACATACATAAATTCACATTGTTTTTTCTCATCCATAAAAACAAAAAAACCGCACCTAAACTTTTGAAGTATTTCGAAGTCTTAAGAATGGTGCAATATTTTATAACAATTAATTCCAATTCCTAAGAGCTCATTTTCAAACTAATTTTAACTATGTCGGAACTGTCAAAATATTGCAATCTAATTTTAAATAACTAATATTTGAATTTTATTTCTTTTTACTCAAATATTATTCGGAAAATAATATTTGAAATTGTGTTGTACACTCATTTTTTAAAATTTAATTTGTAAATATTTAGTAGAGCCGGACAAAAAAAAATTTCCGATTACGTCATCATTTTATTTCAATTTTAACAATCATAATAAATGTAACAATTTCTGTTGGCAATGATAATGATTTATATTTGTTAATGTTGAAATGACTGAAAAGCTTGATATCTGAAAATATCCATCAAAAGTGATCTGGAGATCTTAAAATCAAAATATCGATCAAATATTGAAAAAATAAAAATTGTAAAGCAATGGTTATGCAATAATTTGAAACCCAAAATCTTCTATATAACACAATCAGTTCAGATTTGGTAAGAATGTGAAAAAATTATAGCTGAATTTTATTTTTAAAATTTCTTTTCTTATAGATCCCTTGTTTTTAGTGGTGTAGTATTTGACCAATAAATTTAAATAAAGTAATGGCATTACATAATATCAAACTAAAAATTTGCTTTCTTAGAAAGCTAATTTGATACTGTTGTGGATGTAACGGTGCCCAGTGAATCCTGGATGCTCTTGCAATTTTACTTATTTATATGTCCATTAATCCCAAAATGGCCCTCATTACTGAACAGACGTAGTGCGGTAAAATTCCCGAACTCATTCATTTTTGAAATAAATTTACAGAATTTTCAAGCGTTGTTTTTACTTTTGCATATTCATGATATAATGGCAAGCCAAACAGACCACAATTGATAATAGCATTGTCAGAGCTGACCAATTTTTGAAAGTGTGATAGTTGTAGATTGGCCAAAATCTCTCAAGAGCTTATAGCGTGAATTAAGTAAAAAAAAAATACCCATTAAAAACTTGATTTTTTGCATATCACAATTCAATAAATTTTCTTTCATCAGAATCTTTTTCAAACCCCTAACAAGATCTTTCCTCCTTGTTCGAAAAACGTTCATTATTACCGCCTTGAAATCTTCATTGTCAGAAATTGTTTTTACGAAGATATTGGTTTTCAAATTTGGAAGCAGGTCTTGACTACGGTGGATGTTTGATATCTTCGTTTTCGTAAAGATAGAAATTATAGGTAATGAAAGTGCAAAATTATAAACAGCTACAATTGAGAATGAATTTTTGAGAATTTCCTTGTTTTGTAAGGAATTTAATCGCAGTGCGGTGTTCGATTTTCTGCAACAAAGTCGCGTCAGTTATTACATGCTTCTTTCACCGAGGATTACTTGATATTTAATGATCGTAATTATGTGGAATTTTGTATTCATACCGTCAAGTAATGCAATTATTGATTGCAATTACTATTTGCCCCATTGAATTGCTGCGACCACAGTTCAGAATTGCCACTAGTTTGATTCAACAGCTCTTAAAATTGAATTTTAATTCAAATATTTAAAACAAGTGCATACGAGTATAATAAATGTTTAATACTTAATACGTTGTTTATACATAGATTTGTCTTTTTTCTATAACAAACGATAGTAACTTTTACCTCTGAAGAGCTCATTATATGCCCGTTATATTTTACCATTAACATCCTGTATATATTCACGCTAGCCGAAAGTGGATATTAAAATGGTAATTCCATTTTGCACTTGCTGGCTGTGCCGTGGCGATAAAAAATATGTTTAAATTTATTATTTTATATTACATGTACTTTATAATCCGCTCTTTATGTATTTTTTTGTATATTATCTTGAACTCTATATTGAGCTGCTCACTTTTTCCCTTTGGCCTCCCTTTTTTCGCTATTCGCTTAGTTTTTATTTCCTTTTCACCCTAATACCTATTACTTTCATTGCCATTTTTCATTCCACTTTTCTTATCTTCCCAAAACCAATTAAATGTTTACTAACCTGCAGCAACTAAGTGCGCTCACATTCCGCATTTGCTATCAAAACTTGTTATTTGCTTTAACTCATACTCGGTTTTTCAAATGAAAATTATACACCGATTTTAGTTGTTCCAAGTGGCTAACTGGTAATTAGCCAGTCCCCGTTTCACACAACCACACATATTGTACATATGAACAAATAAATTCCCTGAAGGCAGCTTGGGATCAGGTATCGCCAGTTCATCACTTCGTCGACTATTTTGGGTGACCTGTTTGGTGACATTGTTAGCAAAGGGTCTACAATTTTTATTTTGCTTTTGATGGTTAGAGAAATTTTCGATAGCTGAAAAGCAAATTTTTTTATAGTTTAATTTTGTTTGTAGGGAGTAACTGTTTTCGATGTCTCCATGTGATTTTATAACAACCACCTAACAATAGGTCTAATAGACTAATGTTAAATGTCTATAGCAAAAAACATTGCCTGGGATATAAGTGGTCAGTAGTACTTGTGACTAAGTCAACAGTAAATTAGTAAAGTTTTACTATCAAAATATTCTGCTGGGCTATTTGTATCCACATACATTTTTGAATATGTAATTATTGTTTGTGCAAATGTAATTGGTATGTTTACGAACAGAATCTGCTCTTTAACCTAACCAAACGGGTTCCCTTTATTAATTCCGCACGTGCTAACTGTTTATTTTGCGTGTAAAAACACAAAAGTCGCTTAAAACAAACAACAAAGCTTTCATTCAGCTTCTAACAACCAAGTCACTTATCGTTCATCTAAAACTTCAGTTGTACATTCCATGCTGTGTGGTTTGGTTCTTAAGTCAATATTTTGAAAGAAAAGATTGTGAATCTTTAACAACAAATAATAACTTCAATATAAAAAATATAAAAAATCAACGTAAATTTTCAGTTGCTTCAAACTTGGCCAATATTTATTATAATAAAATTGAATGAGCTATAAAACTGCAAAATGTTGAAAATTTGTTGAGGTTTTTTTCCTTTCCAGAAAGTTGTAAACTCAATATTTTTGCCATATAAGGTACTTTATTGTTAGAAACAGATTTCGAAAATTAAATAAAAAAAACAAATAGCCACAACCCGTCAAAAACTTTTCTAAAAGAATTCAGTTTAGAAAACATGTATATTAGGGTGCCTCGATAAAAAGGTGCTGGTTTTCCACCGCAATTATAATTCGGAAAAATATTAAGATTTATATATTTTTTTCAAATAAAACCACCTGTGTGAAAAACAGTTTAAGCAGAACCATAATGAGATTTTCGAAAATGAATGTGCTTATTTGCGAAAAAATAAAAATGGTGAGATTATACTTTATAATATAAAGGCTCAAGGTTTGGCTAAATTATCCAAGTTTTTCTTAAACCAATCTTCTAAAAAAGGTCAGAGACCCTAACGGTTATAACTTTTATTCAAAAAAATTACTTTTTAATCATAATTTTTTTGTTGTATTGTTTGTTCTGAAGATAAATGGTATTTTTGGGATGTTATTTATTGATTAAGAAATAATCCTTTTACTTAAGGTTTGCTCAGAAAATAATCTTTTAGTTTTAGTTGTTGCTTGGAAATAGCCGTTATTTCTTGATGTTTATTTTTTGCTCAGAAGATAAAACTTAATTTGTGGGAATTGGTTTTCCATAAAGCAAAAAACGTTATTTTGAATTTGTGTGCATTTGCTTTGATAAAAAACAAAACTAAGTATTTATTATAAGGAGTATGATTGTGATTTACACGTAGTATTTCTCTTACCGCTTTATTTTTTTTAGTTGAAATTTGGACATTAATGGTTAATTGCGGTCCTTTCAAAAGTATCATTATTATGATTCCGTTGAACAAATTTTTTAAATATTTTTATGCAATCATTTTAGTCTGAGAATGTTTTTTAAAATAATAATATTTTCAGATACTATTAATATCAATTTTTTGGAGGTATTTTCAAATCTTAATATATTTACCAAATATTTTTGGTTATGTGTTAAAATATAATGAATTTTATAATTCCGTTTGATCAGTTTGAAAATAATACTCCAAAGTAGCAGACATTTTGTCATCAAAATAACAGCAGAAGCAAAAGCAACACGGTTTGTGTAATGGTAGCTAAAATGTGTTATTAACAAAAAGTAATGCAGGAACTAATACGCCAATGCCAACGTTTGAAATACCAAGATAATATCTTTGAAACAGAAAAGGAAAGAAGAAAGGAATAAGTTAAATTTTTTTATGTTATTAAAATCTGTCCTCTTTTCAGTCGGAAATATTATAAACTTTTAACTGACTAATAAAATTTTTAGTCGACTTTTAACAGTAAGCGCTATTCATGTATGAAGACATTCATACATACGAATATGTTACATTTTAAGCTTATTCAGAACATCCGCTTGTAACGAGTACACCCTCTACCATTGTGTATTTATATCTGTTGACCTTCTGAAAGTGTCACTTGAAAATAGTGGCAACCAGCCACAGTGTATAAATAAATGGCACAGCTACTATGGGCATATACGTACGTACTTTGAATTAACTTGTAGTTGGAAGTTGCTATGTATGTACATATCTGCATAAATTTGTATATCTATTGTACATATATGTATTTATACAAACATATACTTCCAGACGCATACAAATAGGTTCATTTGGCTACTACAAGCAAATGTCCAAACACACACACACAGTCCTCGACTTTTGTGGTCGATTTCGATCGCTTGCTATAACCTTTGTCCTTGCTTCGCTATCTGTATTTCTTTGTATGTTTGTATATATGTATATCACAGCCGATGTCAATGACGCTGTTGCTGCTTTGCTTCCGGCGGCAATTAGCGCTTTAATTAAAACAGAATGTTGAGTTTACACAAGTGCATTACTGGCTGATGGGTTGCGGCGACGAATCTCTAAAAGCTATCCGGACGGCGAATATTGCTCATTTTGACGGTTATACGTGCCAATGGCAATGACTATAGTCATGGTCGGATACAAAAATAAAGTTCAACTCTCGTGATAATAGATGCAAATATTTGAAGTGAATTCTATATACATTATATATATTTTATGCATTTGAAATTTTATTATTACTTTTGTTTTACCCAAGTATGGGAAGCACTTTTCTTCATTTACCTTCTTTTACTCGATCGATGCTATCCAGATGCTGTACCAAATGGTGGTATCAAGGATTTTACGCCAATTTCGAACGACTACTTAAAACAATTTCGAATTAACGTTACCAACTATTTATATTGAATTCAGCTATTCTTTGTTTACATCGTTGAAAGCTATTAAAACATAAATCGTTATCCTAAAGGGTTAAGCGAGTTAAACACAATTTTTTTAATACAATGAATTACTTTCGCGGAAGAAGAAATAGGTATTGAAAGGTAGAGGCCAAAACGTTTACCGATCTCTTTAATTTTGACAACCAAGTCTAAATCCTTATAAAAAAATAACTGCGCATTAATCAATTTTTTTAGTTTTATAAAGAACTTCCGATTGAATCGAAAGCTGCCTCTATATATGGTTGGCGCTCAACAAATATCGACTTGTGGATGGTCTAAATAGCTCATGTGCCAATTACACTGTTCGATAATTTTATGGCAACTCAATTGAGCCCGGACTTTCTTAATATTTGCTGAAAGCGTACAAATCCAGCAATAAAACACTGTTAAGATTTGCCATAGTTAGCTCGCATTTAAGACATATATGTACATATGTATATTAAAATTGCACGGGAAATATTTTCGTAGAACAATTTAACCGCCAAAAATCAAATTTTAAATGACATTAGAGGGTTAAAATATTCTTGACATTTTTTTTCGGAAAATTTCACTATTCTCAAATAAAACCTATGTACGATTAAAAATTAATGAACTTGCAAAGTTCCTGTTAATGAAGGGAACAAAAGGAAAAATTTCAATATTTCAAGAGGACATATTTGGTCCTTACTTTCAGTGTACTTTTTCGTTCTTTATATAAAGATTTTATCTGAGAAGACCACTCGTAGAATTGTCCGGCGAATAATTATCTAGAATATTTTAACCGTTAAACAACTTTCCAAAATTGTTTTGCAGGGGTTTCTTAAAGTAAAAGATCAAAACGACACTTTCAAGTAAGACTTAATGGGTTTATTGCTTTCAGAAATATATTTTAATTATTTGTCACTTTTTCTAAAACTTCTTAGGTCGTGAAAAAAAATTGAGCTAAATTTTACAAAGCCAGCTGGGAGTTCGCTCTTGAATAGAGATACTTTCAGAAAATACTAAAGAAAGCAGGTCCGTATTCAGTTTCACAGCGTAATGTATCAGTTACTCTTATGAAATATCAAATGAGAATTTACATTAAAATCTTATGACACTAGAAAAATGTTTGATTAGATTGAGTAGACCATGCAAACGCCCTTGAGATGAAATTCAGGGAGACCTACATATGCGGGTCTAGTAAAAATGTGTAGTCTAAGAAATTAATTAGGTACTAGGCGTAAAAATTTTTATGCAGTGACGGCTAAAATAAGTATTATATAGGATATCTAGAGCAAATAAAATAACACGAAAAATTATCGAAGAACTTACATCACAACTAGCACTGAAAAACTGACCCTAACTCACACTGGCACGATAAAAACTCCTCCTTCAGTACTTTGCTCATGCAAATCCATTGATTTCTGAGTTTTTCCTTCTTACAAAAAAAAATTATAAATATCAAGGTATTATACATATTATAAAAGTTCTTTGACACTTGCATCATAAATTGTTCGAAAATCAAGACAACAGATTGTTCCCAGAACAACTTTAGGTGCAAGATTGTGAATTCATAACCTACTTGAAAAATATGTGTATGTAAATTGGCTGAAAAGTTTCGACATGCAGATCGTTTTTTTTTCAAGCCGATTTGATCTAAGATCACTGGGCTACTACTTTATTCTCGATTAATTTAAAATTAGCGATTTTATAGCGAAATTTTCGTTACATGACTAAGTTTTTATTGTCAGAAAAAACTTTTAAATAACTTTTAAATTTTTAAATTTTACTTATGCATGGACATTGAATGAATCTTAAATAAATTCAAGGACTTTGTATGCCCAACCAAAATTATTTAAACAGAATTTTTGGAATTTTTTAGTACACAGGTTTATGGGTTTGTAGCCCATTCAATTGAGTATAACAAACTTCAAGTTTCAGGTGACTCAAAATTCTCGTTGATTTTTCTTTATCCTTTTTTTTTTTTGCTGAGGGTGTTGCGCATTTGCTCCATATAACGAATACTCGAATTTTTTTATAGGTTTCATTGCTATAATTTTCCCAGTGAACTTTATTTCCAATGAATGTCTTTATCTTTGATTGTTTTGTTTGTCAATAATTAATTTGTTGCCAATTGTTGTATAGCGAAAACTACATGGTAAGCCATTTACAAATGTGATTTTACTTTTAAGCAACTAAAACAAAAAACATCTATGACTTTTCCGGACCTTGAATATTTCTCCATTCTAGGTTACTCGACATATGTATGTGCATTCCTGTAAAAAAAAATATTCTCTTTAGTGCTCAGAAAAATTGCAAAAGCCTAACTAACAAAGGAATGCAAATTAAGTAAAGCAACAGACTTTCACTTAAGATTTCCCTTTAGGGCAGGATCATTGTCTTATTCAGCTGCCCAAAACCCAGACGGCACTACCGCTAGCATATCATATGATTCTCCCCTCTCCCAAAGTATGTTTACTAGCTGTCTTGCTTTTTCCACTTAACTAAAAGCTATGTATGCTTTTCCCCCAACATCTAATAGAAATTATATGCTGCAATCTTATTTCCGCTTTTTGAGATTAACGACTTAAGCATCTCAATTATGAGGGGATTTACTAGATGCGGGAGCACTCAAGAGCACATACAAACATACTTGAACAATATTTGTTAGTGCCTTGCCTTGAGCTGCTGAAATTGCTGCAGTTAGTTTGGATTTTCATTTTAGAAGTGTTTTTCGTAATGCGCCACTGAATGGTGACATATTCAGTGGCGCATGATTTCGAACAATCACTAGACACAACTACGCCCTTACACCGCCTACATCCGATGTTGTTGTTTCATATTTTTCAGTTTGGGTGCGCATCATTCGAATACATACATAGATACTAACTACGTAGCTGAAGCGCAAACATTATCATAATCATTGGCATATTATATATACATTTGGTGAGGGTATGCTGGGAGGCATGTTCTTGCTGTACTATGGTGTAGAAATCATATTTTTCCGAAAAAATACATTTTTAAACTTTGATAGTTTCGAAAAATATTAACCTACTAGTATGATGTTCGATAACTATGTAGACATTATAACAGCCAAAAACAATGTAAAAAATTAACGTGCCAAGCTTTGAAAATCATTGTTTTGAATCATCTCAACTTCTGATTTAAATCCTTTGAAATTTCTTTTTAATACAAGGAGCAAGAAATGTGATGTGCGTTTACGAAAATCATCTAATTGGCTTGTTTATTATGATGTTTAATGTTCGATGTTTAAATATATATATTATACTTATAATATATACGATATAAGTTTATCTAAAATATTAAAAAGCATCAATAAGCGTGGCATAAATCTGAAACAATACGTTTTCAAAAATCATTGTAGTTATCTGTTAGCTGCAAGATCAATACTTTCTGTTGACTTTATTCTAACAGCAGCATCTTCTGTACTTTGATTTTCCAAATATGTGCTGAGAACGAGGAACTAAACTGTTTACTTAGGTTGGCAACAATGCCACCTCTGCCCCCCCCGCCGAACAGCTGATACGCGAAACAGGAGTTACCACTAGCTGTACTTATATCGGAAATTCACATCATTTTATACAAAATATATAATTTGTTTACATGACAAAAAAACCAGCCTACCCGCGATGTTTCAACTCGAAAGTGAACTTCAAACTAGTACATACTCTAATCTAGCAATAGCAAATCAAGAGAAAAATATTAAAGATGGGACTCTCCGTACTTGTGAAACTTCTGAAACCTCCAGTCCTGGACTAGTCGAATCTCACCCAAGCACCTCGGAAACTCGAGACTGAGCTTAAACTCAGACTACATTTTCAGAGTAAACAGTTGAGCGTAAATTCACTCCATCCCTGGAAATGTTGAGTCTAAGCTTAAGCTCATTATTTATACAAGAGGCCCATTGTCTCTTCTTACTTTAGTCACAGTTTGTGTTCGCTTTTGCGGCAGCAGTAGTTGCTAGTGCAGAATACTCGTATTAAGGGTTTCATTATTTTGGAAAATGCAGGAAAAATCATCGATCAAATACTTAGCAAATGAGTGAAATTAGTTATTGCAGTGGTTCATGTGGCAACTGCGTCCGAACGAACTATCTCTTTGACATTTTTTGAATAAATTAGACGGAGCCAAAAGCGGCCCAGAACTTCAATCAAGTAGGAAAATTATTGGACAATTTTTTTAATCGCCCTGTCACAGAGTTGTCTGCTATCACGCCAAACATGCCAGTTTTATTAGAGACAAAGAGTAAGTAGTCAGGTTGGTTGGTTAGTAGCAGTGGCGAGTGAAAAACTCCAATTAGAGCTAAGTGTGGCGTTTTAACCCGGTACTCGCCGTTGAACCAAATATAACAAAAAATTAAAAAGGTAAAAAGTCGTGGGGTTTAGGGACCTAAGCAAATCATTTGAATCTACCATTGCCAAATTTTTCAGGCTTCCAAAATGGGGTTTGCTAAAAAATCTCATTCTAGTTCTACCAATACCTGGAAAACTGAAAACAGCGGTTACCCTGGAAATGTCCATTCGATTTTATATGCATGAAAGCATAAGATCTTTTGGCATTGAAAGAGGGCCACAAGCTCTTGCATACCCTGCATGATTCTAAGTTCTTCCACTTACAGTTAGCCTTGTTCATCCCGTGTTGGGTGATCCGTCCCTTGATGAGACTCAGAGGCACGAGAACCTCTACGAGCACGAGATGGTATGAATCTACACCAAACTCTTCAGTTAACTTATTAAAAAAAAACCCCTGAATATATTGTGGAAGTATATCCTTCTTTGGATAAAGAAAGAACGTTCATTTAATTAAGGTCCCCCATAGCTATAAACAAATTTTCTCGATGCTTGAGATCTGATACTAAGAGCCCAGTTATTCCATGAAATTCATTTTTGGACATCCTGAAAATCTATTAATAGCGATGCTACTCGATAACCGGTCCCATAGAGAATTGGCAATACGACGAATATTTAATAGAAGCTGGAAAATATCAAAAATCTGGGTAAGGTCATTTAATATTTCGAAATTGACATTAGACTTTAAAACTAAGGATATATGGAGTGATTCATCAAGGCTCTGCCAATGCCAAGGGAAATCACTGGCAACGAAAGCGAATTATTTAAATATTATTTTTTCGCAAATAATTCTTTACGGCAAACATTTGCTTCAAATTTTTACTATTTCCTAAGTTTCTCGAGTATAACAAATTAGTTGTATGATTCCAGATAGAGAATACAAGCGCAACCACTTTCATCAAATCAAAACTCTCTGCCATATAACTAAAAATATTGTTTTCTGGACCATAGTGAGCTTACACTCCGTAACTCCCAACCCACTCTCATTCGCACAGCTCTATGCTGGAGGCGTTTTCTGCCGACCGTCGTTGTTTTTGTTTTTTTTTGTCTCGTCAATGAAATGAGCAACAATGATAAATCATCGCGGCTTTTATTCATCACAAAAACGGAAGTAAAAGTTGGGTAGAGTTGTGGAAATGACGAAAAGTAGAGGAAAAAAAAACATTGTGGAAATACAAAAACGGCTTAGCAATGATGAATGACGGCGCATAAGCAAGCATTTTTTCCGCCAACTTTGATACATTTATTGCTGTGAATAATATTGTATTTTTATTTTCACCTTTACACGGAATGCTTTAAATGCTTTCGAGCGTTTTTAAATTTAATTTAGGTCCGTTTATCTAGTTAAGATTAATCTGTTATATTGTAATTGACTGACTGCACTGTAGGGAAGTGCAAAAGTTGTGAATATGAAAATGTTGTGGCTTCCAATTTTATTTATCATTTTTTTAACATGCATATACACACATACATACGTACATACTCGTACATATTTACATGGAGTATAATTTTTTTTCTTCAGTGGTGGCATGCGTGCACGTTTTAGTAAATAGCTATGCGCTGGAAATTAAATGTTTAAATTAGATTAAATCTAATCGAATTAAGTGGCGTACCGTTTTGAAAACACCTTGTGTAGTAGAACTGTTTTGCTTTTATTATATAACTTTCGGGCTTATATTTAGAAATTTTGTGTCATTTTATTTAGTTCGAGGTCAGTTTTTTATTAGGGAATATTCTGGATAAGCAACAATTTTTCAAAGTGGTAGAAATGATAAATTGTTGCTATTTCGGAGATCATCACATCTCCTCATCAGATTTCTTTCTTTCTAGACTTTACCAAGGCACGAACCATGCATTGCTGGTCCACGCTAACCCTGCGTTTTTCTTATTTTTCCTTTCTTTTTTCTTTTCGGTTAGTTTTAGAAACTTTTCGAATATGCACTTTTATAGCCCGTTGAATTTCGTTTTATTCCATATAACGCATGAACAAAATTTACTTTTATATGAACGAAAATGCGCAACACCGTCAGCAAAAAAAAATTATCAATAACAAACGGTAATTTGTACCCACTTGAAACTTGCACTGCATACTAGAAAAGTTTCCAAAAATTTTGATTACTGAGTGTAGTTATAAAACTTGTAAAGAATTTAATTGTTCAATAGACTAATGAATAATTAAATAAATATATAATTTTACACCAGATAGATAGATAGATGTTTTCTATTTTTAAAATTTTTTCTTATAATTTTCAACGGATGTGACAATTTTTAGTTATTAACCGCTAAGGACAGCTGAGCCTAAGCTATAAAACTTTGCAACAAAATTTCATCAAAAAAAATTAAAAAACAAAAATGTGGAAACAACCCCAGGTAGTTGAACAAAAAAAAAACTCGAACCTTGGATTATCGGAATTAGGGCACGGATAGTATGTACATATATCCATTTAATATATGGTGGGGCAATTATCCGGATATCCTGATTTACGAAGATCCGGTGAATATTCGTATATTCGGATATCCAAAACAGAAATAAATGAATTGATAAACAATAGTATTTAATAACACTGCGTAACAAAAATTAAAAAAAAACCTGCGGTCGTGATTTTGTTAATAGTTTTTATTAACATTAGTAGCAGGCTTACGAACTGTGTTTTTACTTTTTTTGGACTGGCTCTAGTTCTTGAGATAAACGAAACTTAAGAAATTAATGCAAAAAAATTATATGACCCAGTTCCAGTTGTATTAATTTAATTATTCCTCAATAAGTTTTGTTATATAAATTATTAAAACAAGTAGTTCGTTGGTTTAAATATTTTATTTCCCTTAGAAGTTGTAGGAGTTTACGTTGTTGTCACACGCAATTTTTTAGATGCGCTGTCAGCAATATCGGTGGGAACAGAGTTTTGGCCAGATGCGAGTTTGCTGGTGTTAACTTATATTCACGTGTTTAGTTATTTCTTTTTCATTTATCTGCTTTTTGACCTTGTCGTTATCAGTTTGTGTCTTATTTCGAATATTACACTAGTTTACAGTACATTTGTTGCCGAAGAAATTTTAGCTGTTGCTGACTACATATAATATGCTATTTTCAAAAATATAATTAGAATATTTTTATCAGCTCTAGTTTCTGAGTTTCAGCTATGTAGGTATTAGACAGAAAAAAACATGTATTTAATAAGAAAAACTTTATTTAAAGAAACAATTAATCATTGAGTTCTAAAAAACTTCGTTTTAAAGCTTTTCTCCGATGTGTCGACTTTGGAAAATGACGTATTAGAGACCAACAATAGTCAGACATCATATTTGTATCCCAGAAACCCTGATAGCGCTCTTCCATGACGCGTAAGTCTTGATGCATACGCTCTCGCTGCTCTTCGCTCATATCTCCTAAATTTTTCGGAAACCTGTCCAGGTGACTATGGAGAAAGTGGACTTTTATACTCATATTGCATCCCATATTTCTTAATTGTAGCAGAAGGTCTTCTACAAGTTCAACATAATTTTTAGATTTCCGATTTCCGAGAAAATTCTGCATCACAGATACGAAAGCTGTCCCAAGTTTTTGGTTCTGACTCAGTCATAGAATTTCTAAATTGAGTATCATTCGTAAGTTGTCTAATTTGAGGGCCATCAAAGATACCGGCTTTAATCTTTTCCATAGTGAGCTGAGGAAATTTTTGGCAAATGTAAGAAAAGCAGTTCCCATTTTTATCTAGTGATTTTACAAACTGTTTCATGATGCCCAATTTTATGTGTAATGGTGGAAGGATAATTTTGTCACGAGATACTAATGAATTGTGGACTATATTGTGCTTTCCAGGCTCCATATTTGCTCTCAAGGGCCAGTTTTTTCTTACCCAATGTTCTTGTTTAGCTCTACTGTGCCAAAGACATATAAAACAGGGAAACTTGGTGTAACCACTTTGTTGACCGAGAAGAATGTTGACCATTTTTAAATCGACACAAATTAGCCACTTATGGTCATTGTATTTTATTTTGTTCAAGACTAGCGAAATGTTACAATATTCCTCCTTTAACTTTATACTGTGGGCAATAGGTACCCCAGCATATTTATTTCCATTATGTAATAGAATACATTTTAGGCTACGTTTTGAGCTGTCAATGAATAAACGCCAGTCATTTGGTTCGTATTGCTTCAAGCCCATTTTTATCAACAATGCCATCTTCTTCGGAAAAATAACACCGTAATTCTGTATCTCTTTCACGATAAAAACTTATTTTAGTATCCGAGGATAGCAAATTTTTTTCTTTTAGTCTTGATGCTAACAATTCTGAAGCTTGTTTAGAAAGATTTAAATCTCTTACAAGATCATCTAACTCATTTTGGGAAAAGCATTTTGGCTCATTAGACATAGCTTCAAAATCAGGATCATTTTTGATGAGCTTGGTCCTTCAATGTCTTGCTCTAATGGTTCAGATATATTTTTAAGCTTTGAAGAGTGAGGTGAACGCTGCACTGGACGTTGAACACAACTAGTACTTGGGTATTGCCATTTAGCTCGATTTTTAGTGTTTAAACCGTTTATGTTCACACTATAAAAATAACAGTCTATGAGATGATTTTGTGGTTCTCCAAATTTAAAGGCACTTCTTTTACCACTTTTCCATAATCTTAAATATTCCACACACGATTTACAAACGCAATTGGGAGCCCAAGACTTCTCATTTTTATCCAAGAGCATCCCAAAGTACTCAAAATAGGTATTTTTCACCAACTCTGATATAACTTTTCTTCTATTGTTAAACACATATTCCCCGCATATATAGCAAAAATGATCTGGATTGTTTAAACAACGTCTCCTTGAACTACTCATGACGCAAAAACTAGAGAAACTAATTTTAACACAGAAAAATATGCCTGTTATCGATTAATATATATGATATAAATTAATATAAATGATGAAATCAAAAACAAAGTAACTCGAGCTGCTCAAACAATTTTGAGGGTAGATTTGACAAAAACAAGTGATGAGTGAACAATATCAACCACAGGATTCGCGGCAACAGACAAAAAGTTTAATATTGTAAACCAGTGTTATAGTTCGTTTTTTCTTGAAAAATATGAGTTCGAAACGTAAACCTTGTGTTAACGACTCCAACAATTTTTGCTATATATGTGGGAAATTTTCCCTTAAACGCAAAGAAACCCATTCACAGGACGTAAAGGTCTTCATTTTGGAGTTCCGATGATATGGACTGAGCCAACTAATCATTTAAATGATTGCTACTTTTGTGCAGTTAATGTGAAAGGTTTCAACAGGCATAAAAATAATGGAAGAAAGATACCAAGGTCGATGGGACGACCACATGATGGCAGACTACTGCTGGAACTTAATACGGGGTTGTCCTGAGCAACGACATCATAGAAGGTCCCACAGAAAAAGTTTTTTGTAATTTTTTTTAAATTAATTAATGAAAAGAATATATTTTTTTTTATTTTTGTATTATTTTTATACAGCGCGCAATAAAAATATAATTTAAATCCATATTGGTATTTTTAATTAGGTTTTTTCGGGAAATATTTAAAAGTCTTTATCTGAAAAACTAGAGCCAATTCGACAAAACTGATATTATTTTCGTAATCAGCGCCCCCAAATTACCCTAAATCGACTTAAAAATCTGCGACCGCAAAATTTTGTTCCGCAGTGTAATCAACAAACACTTTTTGTAAATGATTTTTCGATGTGTGGAATAGCCACGACTATCAATAAGCGCTCATACCTTTAGTGAACGAATGGAATATGGCAACTCACCTATATCACAAAATTACTAATCTTCGCAAGAACTGATACCGCGGTTTATTTTCCTAACAAGCGATTAATAATGATACATTTTTCCGTGTTCCATACCTTATGCCCCCTACTTGGCCTATGTGGCATTCCATTAAAATCTCATATTCGGATATCCAAATAGTATATTGACTTACTAAATGTGTGGATAACCGGAAGCTGTGATAACTTCCAAATATCCGAATATCCAGATTTTTCGTTTAAGTATCCGGGTATCCGAATATTCGGATCATCCGGATCGTTGCAAAATCCGGATTGAATTCCACGTGGGCTAAAATAAGCAAATGAAAAAACTTTTCATTATCTTTCATCAGTTTTTGAAAAGAAGATGTTTGTTTTTGTGTAAGATTTTTGTTCCAGAATACAAAAAGTCTTTCACGCAATATTTTTTCAAAAGATTATGAACCACCTGTGCATGAAACAGCAGTTCCAAGTTCAAAGTTCATGTCTAATTGGTTTAAAAAAAAACATAAATTCAGGATTTAGATTAGTTTAGAAGGTGCAGTTGCACACCGACTCCGAACGGCTTACAAAATAAGGGTATTCTCTTATTGGCCTTATCGTAGCAGTGCATACTTTATTCTCACGGTGACCCATCAGAGTTCAAACGGTTCTCACAAAAATCAATTGCTCGGAGTCGGTGTAAAACTATAGGACCCTACAGTTTTAATACAGAATAAATTAGATTATTCCTTGGGAACAAGTCACCTAGTCACTTCTATAATAATTCGATTGCTGCAGGTATTTCCTAACCATCCATCGTACCATAGCGGTGTGCCATTTAGACCAGACATTCAGGTATATTGGTTCTAGAAAACGAAGTCTGGCTCTATTGCTACACTGCGACACATTGCTTACTCTGCTCTGATCACTGGTGGCCGCAATCATTCTCGTTTGTTCTACTTTCTCGAAGGCTTTCGAAAAATCAGTGTAAATAACATTCAACAATAGTGCTATTTACTTATGTTGCTAAACAATTTCCTATGAAAGATAAAATCAATTACCTTAGTATATCTTTGCGAGATTTTGCGAATAAGAGAAAGCAGAAATAGATGCGTTAATCGCTTAAGCCCACTTTCGTCGAAATCGGTTATTTTACACATGGGCAAAATAAACTTGTATGGAAGCTGGGCGTGGCAGTGAATCAATCTTCATCGTTTTCCCTTATTTATGTTGCTTTAGGCAAAATCAGATAACATTTAACATATCTGCCCACAAAATCAGAAGGTATGATAGTAAGCCAATCTCTACCATACCAAATATTTTTTCTTTGTTAAAGAAAAGTATCTTATGTACCACATTTCAATAAAAAATCGGAGCGCAGAGTATATGCTTTTCCAAAATCTTTTATGGGCCCCGTACACTGGGCAACAGTTCGCAGCCAATCAAATCGAAATTCATATCAACATAAAACATTTATATTAAAATTATTCTATCACCTCCCAAGCAGTTGAAGGCCAATGCTACTATTACCGTTTTCCATTTTTTTTATTAGATATAAATTTAGCTTATACTCTAATTGCCTCAAATAAATAAATAAAATTACGACACACCAATCACAATCTTGTTGCTGACAATTCGCTGAATGTACATATGTATGTATTAGCTTTAGCGTAATAAATGGCGATAGCTCTTATTTCTTCCAAGCACTCGTTTCATGCATAAGCTGATACTTAATAGCCTAGATCTGTACTATTCACTTAACTTTTTCTCTCATTGTTTGTGATATTTTATGGTAGACGTATTAGTCGTATGTAGTGCATCTGAGTATAAATTTCATACACATACTTATGTATATAAGATCTTACTGCAGATATCATTTCGTTCATATTATTTATTTGCTGCAAGTTTTTACACATTTTGATATTAATTTTTTAGGTTTGTTTTAACGTTGTCTGATAAGAGTTATTTCATCTTTACCTTTATGAGCATTTTTATCTCAATCTTGCATCTTAATCTTCCTTGCTCTTCTATCATTATCGTTAAGTTATTCGCCATCTTAATCGATAACCTTATCTTACAGCGTTTATCACGCAACTTGAAAAATTTAAATCGGGGAATAATTCTTTTTGGCGTAAAAATATATTTCTCATTTAATAATTGCTGTGGCGCTGGATTTGGGAAACACTCTATTTTAAGTATGTACATATAAAGACACACGTGTAAATTCTAGCAGAGTACTGTGCAATTTAGTTTAGTGTACTTATACATACAAACAAACAAATATATATATATTATCTTTGCTCTTACATATCAACTGACTTACAGATCTTCGCTCTGTTACACCACATTTATCCCTAACTCTTCCAACCACTAACTATTATATGTCTCGAGGCTAAATAAATTTTATTAGCCCATCAAAATATCACGTTCCTATTTATGTGGGTAAACGTACATATATATCTACCATACCGCTTGTCGCTAAATATACCTTGCCATTCCTCAGTGCGTATATTCCTGTCGATACTTTGTCTTAATTCCGGAATTTTACTGCAAAGAATTTTCTTATATTCTTTTCTCAATTTTCGTTTTGCTTTTTTTTCGCTTATTATTATAATTTTTTTATTTTATTTATTTTTATTAATTTTTGTTGCTGCTTTGCTAGCTGCTCCTCCGCATACATAATGCGTGTCTATGCAGTGGTTATTCATCTTTCTAATGCTATGTACGCTTTACTTAAATGAGTCACACCCGTTTTATGCCACATCCACCGTGTTGATTTAACTTTCTTGTCGCCGTCTCGCCTTTTGGCAGGATACAAATATTCGAAAATTTATGGCATTTTCTTCGAAGAGTGTTTTATGATAATGAAAAAAGCAGCAAGCCAAAGAAAAAAATTCTTATAAAACAAAACGTCATCATCAAACATTCGTAATAGCCGCATCAGCATCCATGTTATTAGTTAGCAATAGCAAAAGAATGAGTGGTATTATTAGTGCTAAAATATTTATGAATATTATACATAAGTACATATGTATGTGCAAACATGCTGTCGCTTCTTCGGATTTTTTAGTAGGTTTGAAATGTTTTTGTAGTAAATAAATATAGTTGAATGAAAAAATTTAATTACGATTTTCTGTATGAACATTTCCGTCATAATTTTTAAATTTTCTGCAAACTTCGGAACAAAAATGTGCTTTCGTTTCATGTTTTCAAAACTCGGAGTATCTTCTGTTTTTTGATTTTTCTACGTTTATAGGAAAGCTGATTAAAGCTGTAAAAAAAGCTTTGTTTGAGCAACATTTCTTGAAAAGAATTGCCACCTGCTTAAAAAGTTAATCAATATGTTAAATAAAATATTACGATACCAATATGAAACGAAAGAGATTTAGAAAAGCTTAGATTCGAAAATATCTTCGAAGAGGGTTGCCAACTATTTGAAAAGTTTAATGCAAAAAAAGTATAACTGTATAAGAAAATATATGATAACCCTTATGCATCCTGGAAGTTTTCTGATGAAGTTTCACTTGCGCCGAGACCCGCAAGCAAATGGAGACCCTAGTTTTTTTTAACTTATTTTACTTTGTTCATAAAAAGAAAATCGCATAACCATAACCAGCCCCAAACGGCTATATTAAATAAAATGTATGCTTTAAATCTACCTTCATATTTCTTCTTCTTCTTAATTGGCGCTGTAACCGCCTGCGATTTTGGGCGATTTCAACATGGCGCGCCAGTCGCTCCTCTGCTTTGCCAACTGGCGCCAGTTAGAGATACCAAGAGAAACAAAGTCCTTCTCCACCTGGTCTTTCCACCATAGGCGAGGTCTTCCTCTTCCTCAGCCACCACCAGCAGGTACCGCTTTGAATACTACAACGTAGCTGCTGAGTCTTAATTCGGTGAACCATGTCTACGCCGTGGAAAAACTCATACAGCTCATCGATCCACTACTGTATTCCAACTTCCCCCTCGTACTAAATTCAAAAATCACTTACATGAGTTCTAGTTCTTTCATTGCAGGGATTTTACCTTGAGTAAATTTCAAAATTATTATTACTGCTAGCTAATAGTACACCTTAGTTATTGAAATAAACTTTATTGCTAACTAATAGCCTACCATTTGCTCATCCTTCTCACCGCATTATTTATGCTTGCAACTTTTCGGAGTGTTGCCACGGCACCTTAAAAATTCAAAATAACACATACGAGTACAGCGTCGAACACGAGCGTTACTTTAATCACATTCTAATTAAAACAACAATTAATCAAGAGTGTAAACTTTTTACACCTTTGCCAAAGAAACGCCAACTACAAAAGCTCGTTGAACTGAACTACATCTCATGGGCACTCTAAACTGCCGCACGATATTCAAGATGTGCTTCGTACCTCCGCTGGGGCAGCAGCACCTTCATTTAGTACACAAAACTTTGGCGGCGAAAATGTTGGAAAATTGTGTGCCAAAAAAAGAAACAAAAAAATATTAATATGAAAAATAAAGGAGTTGCTGCAAAACTTGTGGCATGGCTAAATTAACATCCGACAAAGAGTCACCAATATTTATGCAATGCGGCCACTCCACAAATATTGCCTATGTAAATATGTGCGTATGTCTGTATGTGTTTCTGTGCTTGCGTAGCTATGTTGTGTCGAGTGTGTTCTAGATTGTTTGTTTGCTTGCGAGAATTTGTGAATTTGGTATAGTGAAAATATTTGGCCAGCATTTATGATTGTTGTTGCACTTGTTGGCTAAAAACTTTTGAAGTACGATGCGGTTCTTCGTTGGTTCGTTGGCTTGTAGATTCGTTTCGTTTGTTGCGCACCGTTCTTACCAAGCTGCAAATAAGGTAAATGCGTTGCTACCTTATTTTTGTGCATAGGCACCAACGGGGCGTATGAGTGACGCGGTGTTGTTGAGTGCCTAGCACTTGGCTGGTTCGGTTTGTAGGGCTAGAGCCTTTAATGAGATTTACAAAATTTATTACACTGCCTTTTTCATGTTCGCTCTTTTAACTCTCCATGCCTTCTTTGCCACTGCCAGTTTTTTCTTCAAAGTTTCCCTAATTTTTTTTCTTCAATTTCTGCTTCGCCCTAATTATGCATGAGTGCTGTTGACCGGTGCACTGGACGGAGTATTATGGGCTTTAGCGGAAACGAGAATGAGACCACAAAAGTGAAAGAAAATATTGTGGAAAAAAGTGAGCGAGTGACATGTTTATCAATGTGACGTTGTTTGTCTTTTGTACCGCTTTCGACTTTTTGGCTCCTGTATTGGCCTATTGACCGGAAACAACCTGACCATTTTGGCGGCCAGAGGAAGTGCAAAGCGATTACCATATTTTTCAGTGTACTACATATAATGACAGCATGTGAGCTCATTAAGGAAAAGGTAAATTAGGGCAAGGGAGTAATGAAATGAAAAGTGAATAAAATTTAAATAAATATGGCGGTGAATTATTACAATATCATTGTGTTGGTAGTAGTCCACCTAGTTTTTATAAAATATAAGGCCAAGGTTAGCTAAAACTAAAATTATAATTAATGTTATTAAGTATCTTATGCGTTAAAAAATCACATTCCTCTTTCTATCTGAGCTTGACTGGATATTTGATCAAAAAAGGAATAAAAACATGATTTCCATGAGTTGATTCGAAATATAACAAAATGTATAAAGTTTGAAAATTTACTGTATATACTTTTTGTTAGAGAACGTTTTATTGTTTTTTAAAACATCAACAAAAACGCCTTAGCGTTAAAATACATTGTCAACATTGTAAAAACATCACCATGTGATCAGTTGTTCGAGTCATCTAGAAGTTGTGGATTTCAAGTTAATCTCTTAGTTGCTTAGAAAGTTTTCGGAAAAGTGATTTAATTCATTGACTTGAGAATTAGAAATAAGCTACGAAACTGCATACACAAATATTTAAATCAAAAAGTTTAAAACTTTATTTAGATTTTTTTTAGTTTTTATAAATTTTGTACAAAGTTTCAAATCTTGACTTTTATCATTTCTACTATGAACCAGAGTTTTACAAAAGCTATTGAAACAAATTTATCATGAAAAACTTTTTAAATGTTGTAAAAAAATTACCATGCGGTCAGTTTTTTAATCACTGTATATTTTGAATATGATCCAAATAGATTCCGTAATACGTTTTACAAAAAATATTGAAACAAATTTATCATGAAAACTTTTTAAATGTTGTAAAAAAAATTACCATGCGGTCAGTTTTTTAATCACTGTATATTTTGAATATGATCGAAATAGATTCCGTAATACGATTTTTACGAATACGAGTATCTAAACTCAGACGCCACCTTTCGGAAACTCATTTGTTTCTAAATAGTTAACTTTTGTGCCGAATTTGAGCCAAAATATCTCGGCCCATGCAAATGAATTGTATAATACATACAGTTATTTTTGCGTAATTGCCCGTCAAATATACAAACTTATAAATTTATAAGATTGCAAGTGCTTATTTTGCATTACTTAAATTCATTTTCACATAAAAGTTCGATAACTATTGTTGTAAAGAACTAATTTTTCGTTATCTTTTTATTTTGTCCTTATCACTACTTCTCATTTCAAATTATTCTCTCTAACCCACCATCATTGTTATACATTCCCCTCGTCACATTCAAAGCCACACAAGTTAACCTGCAAATGCAATTTGTGCACACAAACATAGTCGTCCGCAAAATAACCAAATGTAAATTCAGCCAGACAGCATGTAAATTATGTGAAGGAGAGCAGCAGCTTATTCCCGCTTTCTCTGCGCGCTCTCATAGTTAGTTTGCTTTGATTTATGTCAAATGTCTGGCAGCCATGTGTAAATGCCAATAATGCGTGTAGCTGCGGAAAATGTCCATTACAGTTTAGAGGGCTCTTCTCAGCTGTACGAAGTGTGAATGGCAGTTTACAGTTGTGTTTTCTATAAGGACATTTCTAAGGGTTTGAAATGTGCGTCTGGGAACGTTATAAAAAATTTTAAATATTTTTTTTAATCTTTTGTAAGACAGAGTAAGCGTTTAATATCTCACACAATTTTAGCAGGCGGTTAAACATTTTCGTATTGAACGAGTAACCAAAGCGTGTCTGTCAATAAAACCCCGAGAACAAAAAGCTTATTAGAATTGCTTAATATATTGTGTAGAAAGTGTTGCACTAAAGTAATCAAACGGCTGGCTTGACCTACAAGTGAATACGAAATGACGCTTAATGAAAGTCCAACATTTCCATCTGGGCATAAAATGGGTTATGTAAAGGCGAACGTTCAGTGTACGAATACGCGCAAATGCACATATGTATGTATGTGTGAACAATCTGATGCAGATATATACATAGATAGGTACACATATATTTAAACCCGAATGCCAGCACATGTGCATATGTATGTGCGCACTTATGTACATATGAGTTATGAGGATTGCAACGCACAATGAATGCCCAAGGATATTTGAAATACATATATTGTTAACATATAAATTGTAGCAGTTCGTTGGCAATGTGCACACATAAGCATACACATACACACATATGCACTTGTTACATACCTATGAACCTGCATCCACACGTACATATGTATGGATGAGTAGATGATGTGCCGCACAGTGGGGAAAAAAAAGAGTTATCCGATCAAGTTCAAATATAAAATTTAACCTAGATTAGTTTTGCGCTGAAATAAATTTTTTTTGAATGGGCGTGGTCGCTCAGCTTTTACGCCCATCTTCCATACAAAGCTAAAATCGTAAAAGTAGATGGCACACCTTCTAGTCTCAAAATTCGAATGCATTTGTAATAATAAGTCTACTTGAAGATATTAGAACTAGATGTACTCCAAAAATGAGCGTGGTACGAATAACGATTACACAGTACGATAACTTTAGATTTTTTTTGCAGCAGAGTAACCATGGAGTTTTTCTGAAAGGGGAAACCATGTAGATGATGTTGACGGAAAAAACTTATGACCCTCCACGTCTGATTTTTATTTTATTTGCACTTAAAAGTTAAAGGGGTCACAATGGATATTTGTAGCAAAAGTACAAAAACTTGAAGAGGAAATTTTATTTTTTTAGGAAACTTTGTTCGTTTTAAACATTTAAACACGCAATATCTACACTTTAACCCGCCACCATTTCTCCTTCCGCCATTTTTTTTTTTGTTTTCCACATTATTTCCAAGTACTTTTTGTAGAAATTCGATAAAAATTATGGAAAAAATGGAGGAATGGAGGCAGTTCAAAATGTAGATATGAAATCTTAAACAAAATTTGATACGACTCTACAAGTTTTTGGGACCCTATTGTAACTCCCTGAACATTTAAAACAAAACCTCAGAGGTGTTGGGCTATAAGTTTTTTTCAACAAAACTGATCTTTACGTTGCCCTCTTTTAGAAAAATACCATGGTTACGTGACTGTTGCACAGTGTTGTTTGATGGTTGAGTTTTAAAAAAGTCATCCAAATTTTAGGTAAGTCATTCATTAATAGTTAACTTAGGCGGCCGCTGTAGCCGAGTGTGTAGCGAGTGTGCGCTTCATTCGGTGGGTCCCTGGTTCAAATTCTGGCCGGGGCAAGTAATATGAAAAATTATAGAAAAAAGTTTTTTCTAATAGCGGTCGCCCCTCGGCAGGCAATGGCAAACCTCGGAGTGTATTCTGCCATGAAAAAACTTCTTATAAAAATCATTTCGCCGTTCGGAGTCGGCGTAAAACTGTAGGTCCCTCAATTTCTGTTACAACAACAAGACGCACAACACAAATTGTAGGAGAAGTTCGGCCAAAATCGCTTAAGTGGTTATAGCGCCAATTAAATATAAGTATATTTTAATATAAATAACATTCATAACTAATATTTTGGGACTGAAATTATAATTCTTTTGATAATAATAATTATGAGTAAGGAAAGCGGCTCAACTCATCGATAACTATTATTTTGAATCTTGTATTATACCAGTTTTGTCGTAATAATTGTCAAAGGGATACATTTTTTAGGCCATCGGTAACTAATATTTTGAGACTTGCATTATAAAAATCTTGTTATAATAATTCATATTATTCATAAAACTTGAGAGGTTTAATGAAAAACCCATTTTTTAAATCGTGAAATACGGATCTATTTTGGGTCTGCTTTCGGACTAGTTCGGAATCATTTCAGGACCGGGCGTAAAATGATTCCCACAAATGGCCAAAATTATCCGGAAATAGTCCTGAAATGGTTCTGAAAAAGTTCCGCATTTCAAGACATCAAACATGTATTCTCGCTCATAATTATTACTGAACGACTTAAAATATCAGTGTCAAAATAATAGTTGTCGATGTCTTACAAAATTTATCACAAGATAATATATTTAAGTCTTATTTATTACGAACAAACTTTTATAATAGAAATCTCAAATGAATAGTTATTGATGACTTAAACTTTTTTTCTCACCGATAATTATAATTATCATCAAAAGACTTAAAATTTCAGTTATCGATGACATAGAAAATTTTCTACACACCGGGAAATGGGAAATTAAAATTATTTTTTTATGGTCATATCCGTTTTTATACAACTCAAAAACCTAGAAATATTAAGTCCTATCCTCGGTTGACAAATTATTATTTTTTTGACTGTATTATTGATTTAATTTTATTATTTCTCTAATAACAGTTATGTTTCTGCTATTGTCCTATTCCGCCTAATTTTTAACGGTTTTATATAGATGTACAATTTTTCTTAGCCAACAAAATTTAACTCATCAACCAAGAACATTTTATAAATGGACAACGGCAGTCCTATAAGCATTTACTGGATTTTAAGTTTTAATTTTATTGAAATTGGCTTATGAGTTGTATAGTCAAAAATGTTTGTGTATGTAACTAATTAAACTTAATGGTTAAATATCTCAGTAACTGGCAAATTACGGGTTCCAATTTTTGTTATGTTTTACCAATGCATCAAAAAATTGAATGAATTTTCTTACAAGTTGAAAAAAGTGTTGTCATAAATATTGAAATATCGGTTGGCATACAAAAGATATATTCTTAAAATATAAAGCACTTGAACTTCAATTCGTACCTTATAATTTCTAAAACTAAAGTGGAACTCTATAGCATGTGGCGAAAGATTTTGATTTTTGAATGGGCATAATTTTTTCAAGAATTGTTTAGTTTCTAAAAATACTCAACTTTCGAAGCTTGGAAAGGTCTAAAAATCCTTTAAGATGCTATGAATCTAGTTAGTTCACTAAAGATTGCATTCACAAAAAGTTATAACTATCAACTTTCGAAAAACTTTTTTTTCTGCCGTCCGCCCACTGTGCGCCGCTTTATTTGTTGGCCTCGTAACAGCGCCGCACTTTCATGCGCTCAGCCATGTTTTTGTGGTCAAGTGGTTTTATATGAATTTATTTTTGTTTATGTATGCATGGTTTTGAAAAAAGTTTGTGTGCTAGTGAGCAGTTTTTGGCTTAGTTGACCATTAGCTGATTTTGCAACAGCTTCCTTCACGTGTGTGTGGTTTGATAAATAAGCCTGAGCACAGCTAAGCTTACACGACTGCACTGTTGCTCGCCGAGGTGTTGGAGGTGTAAAGTTTTATTACGCATATTGGACAGACTAATATCAAATAATTGAATTTTTTTTTTTTGTCAGCAACAAACAAATTGCGATACAACCCAGCTATATTGATTCCACTATAACTAAAAAACACTAAATAAAATTTTTAGATTTTTTCGAACACCAAAATGATGATGCTCTTCTGGAAAAGTTTAGAAATATTTTTTTTTTTTGCGGAAGTGTTTTGGAAGACTGAAGACAAGTTGTTATAAGTAATTAATCAGTAAATCGAGTAAACGCGTAGGCAATGCTGCCAAACTAAATTTTTCTTAATAAACTAAGTGTCTTGATTTACCATTTTAAATCATTTCCAGTTAAATTGGTGAAACTAGTTGATACAATTGGAGTTGAGGAACAGGATGTTTCGAAAAGGATTTCTATGACTGTTCTTCACAAGTTTTCGTTTAATATACGCCTTTCAATCTAACCACCAATCCAACTGTATTTAACCTTTTCAACGCCCTGTTTTCTTTGGTTGGTGGATCCATCAACTTTTTAATTCGACCGCGACAATTTTCCTAAACTCTTTGACTTTTTCCTTTGTGTTTATGAAGCCTTGCACCTATGTGGCTTCGGTTAAACAGATCCACCGCTAGTTGTGCACACATTTGACGTGTTGTAAGAATTTCACTCTGATTTATACAAATATTCATCGTAGAAAATTTGTACTGAACTCCTAAGATTTGACACTACAAATGGAAAGATTTTTTCCACCATCTTGCTGGCATTGTAATATCTACTTTTTAATTTAATTATTTCCTACATATATTAAAATAAATTTTACTTTCTGGCGTAAAACAAAAAAACCTCAAATTTCGTTGTCAGGATTGTAGTTGTAATCGATATTTTTGTTATATTCGTTATCGTTATAGCTTTGGATATCATTCTTTCTATCGATATCTTTGCCGCTACCGTTGCCATAAATGATGTTTTTATGCTTATCGCAATTAATGTTGTTACTATTATCGGCATTGTTTTTTTTATCGATGATTATTGTTACCGATATCTATTAAAATCATTATCGGCTATACTTATATTTATAATTTATATGCGCATTTGTATCCTCCTTACGTTTTCAAATTTTAAATGCCTAACGGGCTTCTTCATAATATTCGTATGAAAATCCATTCAGTGGTTTCGAAAATTAATGAGCTCAAACAGACAAACGCACAAAAATCATTTGACGTTGGCAAACCACAAATTCTGGAAAAGTTCGGCCAATCATCGAGCTATATGATGTAAGCGCAAAATTATTATTATTATTAAGTTAAGTTGCTTTTGTTAGTATTTGGTGGGTATGGGTAGGTAAGGTGGACATTTTTTTATTCAATTTTTATTGAAATAAGCTTAAGACATGCTTTTTTATCGTTACCGATTCGGTCTGATGTGCACGCATATTTGCATACTACTTATATAAAATGTGCATAATATACAAAAACTACAGTAATTGAGTTTACCCTTGGCCGTGACGCTGGGTGCCTTGGCCTTCACTGTCAACGTCACCTTATCAATTTGCATTAAATGGCAAAATGAATGCAGCGTCGAAGTCGACGCCGACGCCGACGACAACGACATTGGCAAACAGCAACGACCCGACCCACCTTATCGCCATTTACATGGACGTACATTGGCTCTTATTGTAGCTGTGGATGAGGACGTCAATGTGTGTACCCAGTATACTATTTAAAAATAAAAGCGAATGTGCATGAAAATTGTCTCAGAAAATTTCCAAAAATAATATGGAGATAGGTGTGTATAGTAAATATATGTAAAGAAATTTATGCACATATATTTTATGAATATTTATAGCATCATTATAGCTAACTGACTCTTTCATTTAATTTAATGTTTTTTTTCAATTCAGTTATATTAATTCATAAACGCATTATATAAATAAATTTTCGTGTGCAACTGAATTATTGTTATCCGCCTCGTGCTCATGCAAATTTGCATGTCTACACCTTTTAAACGATCCGCTGTTGGTGCTCTTGAACTGAAATAACATTTTTGTATATTTTCACTATTTTCACTTTCTGTCAGTTGTGGCAATTCGTTTTTATTGCTGCCAAAGAACTTTTGCTGGCATTGGCTTGCTTGGAATAATCTGCACGGACTGAGTAGTGGAAATTTTTTCGTTGAAAACAGAGTTTTTTTAAGATTTTTTTTTTAATTGCCCAATTTTGTTTTAAATGTTTTTGACAAAAATGGGTCACTTTCATGCTTCTACTGTATTTTTTTTAATATCCAATTTTTTTTTGTGAGTCATTTGAATTTATATAAATAAAACTTCATATCAAGTAATAGAGCGAAAATCACTCAAAATACATACTCATACAATAATAGACATATTTTTTATCTGTATTGAACCAACCTGTTCTCTTTATTGAGGTATTTACCAACTAGTAGTAGGCTACTACAAATGGACAAGAGAAATCACACAACATTTATGCAAAGAACAACAGACCAGCCCATAAATCAAATATTCGAATCAATCAAAAGGATTTCATATACTTATTTAAGCTAATTATAATTATTGCCTTCGACGTGCCTAGCTATATGGTTATTTAATTTTTTTCTTTATATTAAAGTGTAAGCGCTTACACTGCTGAAGGTCGCTTCTTATAAATTGTATTTGTATTTACAATAATAACAAAAATAATAATAATAATAATAGTAATTTAACACTTACATCATTGCTTGATATTTGGCCGAACTTCTGCTTCAATTTGTGGCGTGTGCGTCTTGATGTTGTAACACAAATTGAACCACCTACCGATTCAGAATGGCAAATGATTTTCATCAGCAATTTTTTCATGGAAAAAACTAGAAAAGCTGTTCTATAATTTTAGATGTTACTTGCCCCGGCCAGGATTCGAATTCGGGTCCCACCGAATAAAGCAAGCGCACGCTACACACTTGGCTATGGCGGCAATACAACCATTAATATATTCTATACTATTTGCTTTAAGATTTAAGGTGAAGAATAAAAAACTTGTTATCGAAACAAAGAATTCAATTCGGCAGCCAGCTCCTCTTATATCCAATAACCAAGCCGATTATTTAAAGCTAACATCATTATTTGACATTTGTTCGCTTTTTATTAATTTTTTATTTTACTTCTTAAGCTCAATAAGGTTTGTAGAATAGATGTCTAAGATGTGGTGCTTCCGGCTCTATAGTTCAGCCGGTAGATTCGGTAAATCGCTATCGCTTCTTTTCCATCACCAAAAATAGCTAAATGTATTTTGTGGCGATTTTTTCATAGCGTTTATTGCGGTTTTTTTCTAACACTTATCGCATGTTTTGATTCGTATATTCGCTAAATTTTGATGATTGTCAAAACGAACCAGATAAAGTTTATCAGCGACTTTTGGCAGTTCCAAAGTGTTGGGATGACACTAGTTTGAATCTTCAATTAGAATTTTTTTTTTTGTTTGCTTAAGTTAATTTTAACTATGGGATATAGAGAACATTTAACCCATTTAAAATATATATTTTTTGGGAATTAAATATGGAAATTACAAACTGCCGACGAGTGTCAAAAAACGAAAAATTATACCTTTGTAATAATTACTTGTTTAATAGCGGCAAGATGAAATCATTAAATCTTCAGGTTATCCAAGAATTGCAGACACCTATGATACACTGCACAGGAAACTATAAGCCGCTCTCCTCTTGGCTTCCTACAGACAACGTTTCTAAAATGCACAAAAATCACAGTTTACAGTGACTAAAAAAATTTTGAATTATAGCAATCATCAGAGTTGACCACAAAATCTCACCATCTCGGTCTTAACGCCAGCCAATAGACCAAAGGTGGCACGTTAATATTCAATTAAGAAGCAAAGTAAATTATTCACATCAAACTTATGAACAAATTAGTGAAGATAACATCAGAATTGATTTTAAAGCGACTTCAACAAAAGGAGGATATTCCCGATTCGTCTTTTTTATAGTTATACATATATTCGAACATAACTTTTTTCTTTGCGAATCAATTATGACACTCCTTTTTATTTAGCTTCACAGTGGTACCATTCAAATATCATCAAAATCGTTTCTGTAGTTAAAAAACCAATGCTAATACACTGAATAATATTTTCTTCAAATTGAATAAAAACCTCATACAGTTCTGAAAAATTAGTAAATATCCTTTACCGCCAACTCATGCCCATTTTTCTTTCTTTTGTTAGCTGTTTTTCATCAATCTAACCTTTATTCGAGTGTAATAATGATAATGGTAATGTCAATTATAACGATAATAATATTGATAATGATAATAATAACCGTAATGATATTGATATTGATAATAATAATGATAATAAGAATGCCGATACGTTGCTTCACGCATATTACGCGTCATGAATTTATCGATCATTAGGAAAGGTAAAATAAAAAATTATTTAAATTATGAAGAACCACCTTCATAAACTTGCACAAGTGAATTTAAAAATTAAGAAATAAATGTTTACAACCAAATTAAGTATGTATCTGCAAAAGAATTATCTAATTTATTAAAATCCTATATAGTGCAACTATATTTGAAGGTAGGCGCGGGGTTCTTTCAAATGTAACAGACTTTGCAACTGCAAGACTTATTTCAGTTTTACTCGCAAATCAAGATACATACGTTGTATTAAAGCAAAATTTTGAAGTTCCTGATCAATTTGGCGAAAGCTTTTATTCGAATCCGCTTGCGGGATCTATTAAAAGTAAGTTAATAAATGATTTAATAAACTCTAGATTTCCGTCTCATTGTGCATATGTTTTGATGACTACACTTCGAAAGTCATTGTATTGAAATTAAATATTTTCTTATATATACTTTGCATATATATAAATATAACCGTCTGTTGTGAATTTCAATCGAAAATCGTGCTTTTTTTCCTATCCTTTTCGTAAATAATTTTATATAATGTTATTTTTAATCGACTGACACACTTGTGGGAAGCTGGAATAAAAAACCAACTATAAAATTCCCCTTTCAAAGATAAGCTAATCTAATTTGCAAATGCATTTACATTGACATGACACACACTTCTATTATACATCTGTTTCATTTCGTCTATGATAATCATATAAACCCTACAGACTAGATTCACAAAATTTTAGGTCACTTAGTAATGAAAGCTAAGAGTATAACTAAGAAATATATGATCAAATGTACTTATAGAACTTGCAATGGGCTTAAAATTATGGTAGTTAGCTTCAATTAACTTAGCATGAAACGGATACTGAATGCGTGCTGTTCGTTGCGAAACATTGAAGGTAATGAGCTCAAGGAGCTCCGGGCAATCAGTGAAACCAACAATGATATCGTAAACGAACAGCAGCGATTTAATGGGTCTTCTCCATTCAAGGCACTTCATCCCTATAAGCATACAACAGGCACTATAGGAGGGCAAAGGAAGAGTGAAATTAAGTGGTTTGAGAGCAAACCGGATAAAACTTCGTTGCACTCGTTCAATACGATTTGGAACGAAATAAAGAATTAAATATCACTTTCCTGTTCTTGGTATACGGATGCTTAAAATCTTTTTCGTAGGGGTGAAGAAAAACAAGATTATAGTAAGAAACTTTGTGAATAATGTAGCTAATATGATTCACAAATGTATATTTGATTGCTTTTATTGCGCTTGAAATATGGCTTCTGGTTAAAATTCCCAAGTAAATATAATGAGTGAATTTCTTGGCCACTACAGACATATGAACAATGTTCCTAATGCTTTATCAGTTTTGATATTTTTTTGACATAGTACATAGCATACTTTTGTTTCTTTTTTTTTGTTGTTTTTGTTTTTTGTTGATTGATAAATTAAGCAAATCCAGCAAGTGCTTTTTTTATCGTTTTTTGGGACTACGAAAAGTTCCCCTTATTTGCGCTATCATTACGCATAGTTAGTCATGGCTAACAAGCTTTAAGGAATTTACAATGAAATTTCAAGTTAAATTTAAATTTCTTGGTAAACACAAGCATGTTCTTAATTCAAGTTTTTTTAACATTGATTTTAAATGCAGCTAATACAAATCGCAAATGATATTTAGGAAAGTACATATTTAGAATTTTAATCACTTTAAATCCCATAATGCTTGACTAAACATGTTGGTATTATTTCGTTGTGCGTATTTTAGAAAAATTTACCTAATTAGTTGTAGATTTTTTGCGACTTACTCCAAACACTTGAAACTGGAAAAGATCATATCCCCTAACGAGCAAAATGTAAGTGCTTTAAAACAAGTCGTTCTATCTGGTCTCAAACATGGTAATTAGTTCACCAAGATAATAGTCAAGTAAAAGTTTTCGTCATGGTTAAAGCTAACGTAATAATATTGACGAGTCATTTTGAGCGTTTTGTAAATTTTTTTCTATTCAAAGTGGAAATACTTTATTTAAGTACTATCAAATAGACATTTTTAGATTTGGACATTTACTCGTAGTATTTTAATGTTTTTGATCAATTCATAAAGGAATTGGTTTGTTCTAGCTCTCCATGTAATGTATTTGTCTTTATATTTCTCTTAATTATATTTAATGTCACATTTTGACAAATTTGTTTTGATTTTTAGGGTATAATTGAGTTACTTCAAAATTAGGATTTTCAAAATCTATATATAAGTATAGTATATATAACTTGAACGGGTTTGTTCGGATGCTTAAATCTTGAAAACGACTGACCAAATTGTTTATTTCCTTCGGTGGGTTTATTCGTTATTTCTACGCGAATGTTTTATAAGGAAAAAGAAAAGTCGAAAAATTATCACCAGGTGGCGCACATTTCGTTTTTCAGTTCAATCCAATTACAGTTTAACACGTGCCGTTAATCACATATTGCTAAATAACGTCTGAGCATGTTTGGATAAAATTTGGCACATATACAGCTCGTTGTGCGCGTCACCATAAAAAAGTTATCAAAGGGAGTTGCCACCTTTTTAAAATCTTAAACTCAATTAAAGTACTCAATGAAATCAAAAATTGCATTATAGGGTATCAAAGGAAAGTGTTATTTTCAAAATATTTTGCGTGAAGGTTGCCACCTGTTAAAACGTAAATTAAGTAAAATCAATCAGCTAAATGAAATTTTAGAATATGTGTGTTAAACCAAAAAGTTTATGTTAATTTCAAAAATATATTATAAACTTAAGTAAATATTAATTAAATTAAATGTATATGATAAATGAAATACAACAGTGTTGATATGAAATGAAACTATTTTTAAGCGGGTTGCCACCTTTTAATTAATTCAATTAGTAAGGTAACTGAAATTTTTCAATACTGGTGGCGAACGAAAAAAGTTTGAGAATATAATTTTGGAAACTTCCTTATCCATGAAATATTGCTTTGGTTTATATAACCACCTGAATAACTAACCGCATTTGGGTGTTATAACTGTAGCATTCTGTATATCAGATTAAAGCGTTTTTTTAAGACTGATAGAACTTTAAATTAAAATAAAACACATAAAAAATTAAGTATGATGCCAATTTTTTTTTTATTTAAAGATATTTTCATGGCATTTAATATTATGGTCTTGCGGCTTCAGTTCTTGAACCAATTGGATCTTGTATAGGTGTAGACCAAGATCTTTGCGCAAAATTGTCCATGTTGTTGATGGACAAAGTCCAACTTGTTGAGCACGGCGGCGAATAGACAAATTCGGATCTTCTCCAACACTATCACTTACAGCACCAATATTTTCTTCTGTAGGTACAGTTCTTTGTCTTGTTGTTGGTTTTTCATCGAGTAGAGTAAATGTTGTTCAAAATTTATCAACAGTTCGACGAATAAGCTGCTCTGATGCTCGATTATGTGGACCATAAAATTCACAAAGTACTCTATAAGTTTGGCGAACAGAACACTGATTTCCACAATTTGTAAACGTTGTTGCGGCGCCATTCTTTCCATGATGATTTCTCAATGCTTACTGAACAAAAATGTCAAAACGAATGTCATTTACCAGCTGTCGAGTGAAAGCTATCCCTTTCGAAAGTTCTATCAGTCTAAAAAAGAAACACCCGTTACATTTGAATACGTTGTGCATTTTTGGAATGAAATGAGTTTCACAAAACCCGAATGGCGAACGCGCAGTTGCCAATGAAAAAATAAATGTCTCTGCTAGCAACCCTAATCAGCAGTTATAATAAAAAGTTACATTTTTTAATAAAAAATAAAAAATTAAGGTAAAATAAAAGTAGTTACCTTTGTTCAAATAATTTATTTTCTTGTCTGCTACATTCGAACCCATAACGTTATATCGAATACCGCGAGTAAAAAGTGGAAAAGTATAAAAAGAAAGTACGTATTTATTTGCAGATAGAAATGTAAAGCTTGCATTGCTTTCTTTTAACTTTTTATTAATTTTATTGTATTGAGGTAAAAATTCTTCTACTTGCGTTTTTCGGTTCATTTGATGATACAAATGTCACGTATACGCCCTAGCTGTTCATCAAAGTGTTTAATCCTGTAAAGTATATATTAAATAAATATACACTTTATTATACTTTATTATTATTTTTTTTTTTACTGTTTGCTTATACATACATATATGCATATACATATCTACATATATACATATACATATATACATATGGAGTAAAATAAATTACTGAAACGTTTGCGCTTCTAAAAACGATAGTTTCCTTTTTGTCAGCATTCTAAAAGTTTTCCTACAAAACAAAGTTTCGTAGTGCCGATATAAACAGCATGAAACTCAATTTCTAGGTCAGCACAAATACTCAAAACTCAATAGCAGATGAGTTTCTCCCGTTTTGCAAACAATCTAACAATTTTTGCAACATTTTGAGCTAAATATAAAAGACTTCTAATCCAAATAGTAAAAGTTTAATTTTTTCTAATCCAAAAACTTTCAGTGATATTTTTAGAACCCACATTTTTCTTCAACACTCTCTACCGTAGTGCTTCTGTTTCTTTACACCCAGCTGTCAGGCGGAAAACGAGCTAATAATGAAGTAGAAAAAGTAACAGCAGCAAGAACAACAATAATTACGAAACCTGTTTTATTCCACAAAAGTTTGAAGCAAAATCCTCATACGTTTGCCCAAGGACACACGCTCTCCCGCACATATGCGCACATACATATATACATAGTAGGTATTTACTAGCATACGTAGTACGTACCTATTATGCCACTTCATCGCTGCAAGGCATGCAGCGTAGCTTTTCCTCATTGTTTTATTTTTGTTTTCGTTTTATTTAGTTTCCGACTCAAACACATACTTACATTATTTTCGTGTATCCAGCATATGGTAGCATATCTATATATGTATGTATGTATGAATGTCCATATGATTGCACACGCCTTATACGCCTGCTTCTATGCAACAATTCATTTTCAAACTGGAAGGCTTTACTGCAGGCGTAGTCTTTTGTAACTCAGTGTTGCTAATTAGATGCATTACTTGCCTTGCTGCAAGCTGATAGCCTCCTGTGTGTTGGCCTTTGTATATTTTACTAGCAGTACGCGAAACGTGAACTACCCGAGTAAAGACTTTTGACTTAATAGTTGTTTGCTAGCAGAAAAAATTTTTTTCGTACAAAATTTAAGTTTTGAATTTATGGCATTATTTGGTTGCAGTAATTTAGTTTTAGTTTAAAAGTAAGTAAGAGTAGCTTTGTTTTTATACCAAGGGTATAATAACTTTGTTCACGTAAAGCAAACGGCAGAGATTCAGACATACATATATGTATGTATATTCCAAAATTTCCAGAATGAAAAGAGATAAAAAACGAAAATTCTTCATATGTGCATTGCTCTCGAGCAAAGGTATGTAATTAGGTTTGCTACTGCAAATCGGAAAAAGCATTTAATAACCCCTCCCACATAAAGAGATCTAAACTAAACTTAAAGATAACGAGATAACTAAACGAAATAGGCGAAAGCAGTTTATAACTATCTTTACGTTTTCCGAAAATCAAAAGCAATGCAATATTTCACTAACTAGAAAAGATGAATTGCACAAACTTGAAGCACAGAATTAGATTGGGGTTGTTTTTCTGTTAATTTTTTCTAAAACTGTAATTTACAATATAAAAACCTTGTAGATTGAAATTCCAAACTTTGTACACAAGTTAAAAAAAAAATCAATAAATGTCTATCAAAATTTGCAACTTTTTAATTTGATTATGCATGTGTTAAATGAAAAAAAGGAGTTTAATATAATACTTAAATTCAATTGGCTACAAAACTACACACCGAAATCTAAAAATTCTGATTCAAAAGTATGAAATTCTAACTCAAGTTTGGAGAAGTTTTATAAATTTGGTAAAAAGTTTGAAATTTTGTTTTGTATTTTAATAAAAAATTTGCAAAAAATTATAATTGCGAATATTATTAATAAAAAATCACGATGTGGTTAATTGTTAAGTAACTGTAACTCCGAAACTAAATACTTTACTCAACTCTACTTTGTATTTCCATTTCGCTTGTAAATAATCTAACCGCAATTTATTTTTAGACTAGCGTACATACTCTAGCAACTTTGTCTACTTATTTGTAAAACAAATAATTCAATCTCATCTAACGGCTGTGACAATCAATTTGCCTTTACCGGCGAAATGATAAATGACTTTATCGACACTGCAGGACGCCTTCCATTCCGTTTATCGTTTATCGGCCAATATTGGGTTGTAAAGCGAATGCAGCTGTTGCATGCTCTAACATTGTGTGTGTATTTTTTGTTTACTACGAACGTTTTTTGAGCTGTCACCATGTCAAGCGATGGTTGTCATTAATTTCTTTGAAACAAAAATTTGGTAAAAATAGCAGAATATCGTGAACAACTGTTGGGGTGGTGAAAACTGCAGGCTGTTGCTAAATGGTACAGAGGCTTTATGAAGATTCGTGTACTTATAACTTACTGCTACAGGAGAAAACTCAAGGCCATTTATTTATTTGGAAGTTATTGAAAAACAACAATTGCAGTGGTCGAAGTTATAGCTACTATTTTAGAGATCACCAGATCTCATCATCAGACTTAGCCTTCAACCAATAATAATAGAACTTTAAGTTATCGATAATAACGATAGCAATTTCACAAAAATATCGACAAGTACAATATAATATCGATAACAGTTTCGATTACGTAATCGATAACTATCAATGATAATAGCATGAAATATTTGAGCCAAAACGCAACACAAAATGAAATCGGAGTTAGGTCTTAAAAAATACTTACATATTATGAGCAATCGTAAAGTTTAATACTTAATTGTACGCATAGAAAATAAAAGTATTATTTTATATACAAGGGTGTCGGTTTATTTATATTGATTATTGTTACAGAGACAGGGGGTCAAAAAAGTTTGCGTTCAGTCATTTGTGTTAATATTAAAAAAAAATTTATGGTTTTTCGTTAATCTATTGTGAAAGCATGCAAAAAATTTTTTTTTTTTTTTTGCATTCATAACATACTAAACTTGAGGTTTCCTGTGTGCTTTATGCCCTTTAAATGTAATTTATTAAAGTTCGGGTTTGCTGTTGCTATAAGTGTTTCCTGATATTTGATGTTGTTTTTTGGTGGGTGTTTTAAAGACTAGCGCGATAGGCGCTCCTCTTCCTCTGCAGGCTTTATAGAGATTAAAATTCGCAAGACCGTTATCAAAAGAATTATTCAAAACTTTTAGAAGCTTCAAGCTAAACTTTGTTATACTTAAAATAAATCAACTATTAGGCTACATACCCAACAGATTTGATTAAATATTTACTAATGGAAACTATTGATTTTGTTTTTTGTAATACGAGTAACGGTCAGTGGAAATCCTTTGATTATATGTCTGCTATGCAAACAATATATCCCTCCATATACAGTACAACATCAGGATATAAACCATGACCCCTCGTTAAAGCTCGGCCAAAGTTGAATCTCGAGTTATATTACAATATAAAAAAAGGCACCAAGTATACTTTTCTGAAGTTACTTCAACATTTGTTGTTTTATTATGTATTCCCTTTTCCTGTCAGTTAAGTTGGTAAAAAGCTGGGAACTTAACTTTATTTCACTCACTACGTGTGTGTCTTAAAAAAAACAAACATTTGTAGTAGCTATAGTTACGAACGGTCCACTTGCGCTGCGAAATGCTGTCACTGCCAGCGAACGGGCAAACCAACTGCTGTGTGGCTTTGACTTCGTGTTGCTGTTAAGTTATAGTATTGTTGTTTTAAATGCTTGCCTACTACCCAGCAACAAACAACTGTTTATGTTGAAAATGTGACAAGACTGACAACGCAGATGACAATGTAGCCACAAGTCAGCGCCAGCAAGTTTACTCACTTCCTGCCAAGCAACATCTTTTCTCTCCCCTCACTGGCAACATATGTATTCACTCTCTCGCTCACACTGAACACAACTCGTGTGTCAACATATTCCGCTGCTTGTCGAAAGGGGTCGAAATATAAAAAAAAATGTATATCGTGGTGACAGCCATTGGTAAATGCGTTGATATGTTTCACTGAATATTTATACAAATACAAACTAAATATGTAATTGATAAAGCTGTCACACATCTACATATATATTGTAAACATACACATTTACGTTGCCAGTGATATTCATAAATTTAACTCGTTAAGCTGTTATAAAATTTAATAAAACCGTTTATTCGCTCGCGCGGTGGTTGTGGTACATAGCTGCTTGTCGTCTACCGTTTATCACACATTTAGGGACGCGTCGGCGTATGAGTAATCAATAAATTGTGACATGCTGTTATTACTTCGTAAGTATAAGATACACTCGTAAAATATATGTTTGCCTTCTTGCACTGCTCAAGAGCAGAGCAGGTTCAATATAATTTACTGAACGCAATCACGGTGTACTGAATACTGAAGGTGACGCCTTTAGAAGTACCGCTACTTTGGTTTTGCCGGGTTTGACAATTCTCAACTTCAACTAGACAAAGCTTTTTTCACAAATTAAGAAAAAGAGACACTTTTTTTAGTATTTTGCGAATTTATTTATTAAATGTCTGCCTATAAATTCATACTTTTACACTTTAGAACAATTAGAACACGTTTTTCAATGAAATATTGGAAGTTGTTCAATTTTCTCTCTCCCGTATTCTTGTTTACTAAAGGCGAGATCTGTCATTTCACCGCGGGAAGGTGCAATCTTGTATTCTATCATTCTTGGAACGCAATATATTTTCGAAACTTAAATTAGAATGTGACGCAATTCCATTTAAAGCCTGGCGGGATAAAAATTGCATTATGTTGTTAGAAATTTCAATTTATTTTTAAGTAAAATATGTTATTGACCTTTCTTTGTTCAATTTATAAAAAGTTAACTTTTATTTTATTCAAAAATTGTCTAAAAATGCGCAGTATAAACGAAACCATTTTTTTTTTTGTTCCATACGGAAAGTTTAGACTTATTTTTGAAGTGAAACAGAGTGTGGCAATGATTTTTCTCTACATCACTCCGAACCAGAGAATTAACGATATAATAAAATTCATACATAGAGCATTATTGGCATATATCTGGTGCAGCAGAATTAGGAGAAGATTTGCACACTATGCCAATGATTTTAAGCGGTGATTTTAATGTAAATTTTGCCTTGGAAGAAGCTCGACCACTTGTACAATTTTTAGAAAGTAAATTTAATTTAGAAATGAATAATAATCCCAAAGACTCAACAACCAGATCAGAAAGAAACCATACACCTATCTATCATTTCAAACTCAGTTTTTATGCAAGATGTTTCTAAAAGCAACACCCTGTATTCAAGACACATTATTGCAAAAATAAGCTCCATGAAAAGTTGTACATATAATTTTTACCAAAAGATTATTTACTTACATTATATTTCCAGTGCATAACATTTATAAAAATCGATGATCAAATATATAAATTATTAGAAAAAAAACTCAGGCTGTGTTCAAACCTGAGGGACGTATTTTTAATTTTTTTTAACTCCACACATCGTGACATGGTCTAATATACAATTCTCATAAAAATCAAATCAATCAAAAAATTAGTAGCAAAATGTATGGACAAGTTTGGACAATTTTGTCTTTACTTATTTAAAATCGCAGTTTCAAACTTACTAGAAATTTTTATAAAAATTCGACAAACAAATATTCATAAAAATCCCTCAATTGAATGGCCTTCAAAACTGCATACGCAAAAAACACAACTGTACTTACATGTATGCCAAATTTTAATACCAAAGGGCGTAAGTCAAATACCTTTCGACAAAGTACAAAGGTAAAGGAATTCTTTGATTCTGAATTTAAAAAAAAGAAGTAAAGTTAACTCAAAACAACTAAATAAGTAAGGTATTTAAGCATCACAAAAATAAGTATTAACGGTAAATTTTATCAAAACTTTAATCTGAAAGAAATCACCTTTCACAAAAAGATTCCACTTAAGAGAAATGTTAGCTAATAATTTCTGAGTAGGCCGTTGTGTTACCACTAAATGTGTGTAAAGGTAACTAGTTAAAGGGCAACAATTACATATCCATAAGAAAATTTCCCAAATACAGAAAGCTGAGGAGCTACAGAGAAGATGGTGATATGATTTGAAATAATATTAATAGTTATTGAACTATTAGTCTAAGTTATAAGCTACGGTGACTGTCTATTGTCCGCCACCTACCTAAAAGACCTGGAAGTCGTAGTTTTCTCAAGCGTCTGATCAGAAAATATTTCAAAGCGATCGAAAGAGAAATGATTTAGCACTCGACAAATTTTTGCGACAGTAACAAATACCATGAGGTCCAGATTTCGCAAAAGAAGCAGTGTCTAATAAATTCATTACAAAAGCACAGAAATTCATTCAATCATAATCTGCTGTAGGATTTTCACATCGCTCTTAAGGCGTTAATATAAATTTCCCCCTATACATACATACGTAGGTCCTTGTGATAATTTCAGGGTCATTTAATCAGTAGACGTCAAGCAAGGGCATGGATTTTCTGCTGGGAAAAATACACTACAAAAATCTGAAGCCCTAATTTTAAGTTGATTGTGAGAGTTCCTGGTAAAATGCAACGTAATCTAATTTACATCCTTTATGTTATGAAATTCAGAGCAGTTTTGTTTAAATGTTTTAGAAGATCAATTCAACGGCGTTAGGCTATTCGTTGCCCTCAAACTTTACATTACCATTCGACAATATATGTTTTTTAGTATTGAATTTTCAAATTTCCAATAAAATATAAATACTTAACACAATATTCAAAGGCAAACAAAATTGTAAAACGTTATTATTTTTGCATACCAATTGCGACTTTTAACTGGTACTCGCTCTTTACTGCATGTGTGCGTATATTTTGATTAGTCTATGTACTTTCGTAAGTGAATTTTAAAGCCCAACACATTTTCCGGGGAGCCAAATTGCTTGCAGCCAAGTAGCTGCTGTCACTGCGGCCGAGGCCATGTAGCAACAGTTTCTTTGCATACCCACACCTTGCTGAAATAAAATCAATGGTAGCTATTTTTTTCAGCCGCCTTACTATGGATGGTGAAATTGCCGCTTCCACGTGCCAAAAATCAGACAATGCGGACAGACAATGATATTTTGTTATTCAAACTTTACATGTGAAACACTCACAATATGATACAACATTTTTGAATAGTAGCACATATGTACAACAGCTAAGACTAAATAAGGAACCTTATGCTTTATATGTTGAATAGCAGCTAGACTCCTGGATGTGCTGTTCGTCGCTGAACACCACTTACCGAATATAGTATTTTTAAAATATAATAAGCTATTCTGAATGAATCAAATCGATCTATTAAAATGAAAATTTTGAATTTGTATTGAAACTTTCTGAATTTAGATTGTAAATTTCGAATTTGCATTTGAAATTCTAAACTTCAATTTTAGCATTCAGAATTTGAATTGCAACTTTCTGAACTAAAAAGATGTAGACTTTAATAAACCAAAACAAACTACGAAAAAGATTTGCCTGAAAGCCATTGTAAATATTGATTGAAAGTCAACTTCTTTGAGATATTCTATAAAGATTTATTATATTTGGTCAATTGATCCCTGTTAAAACCTGTTATATAAATTGAATAAATTCATATTATCTTTAACAAACTTTAGTCTGAGAGCTGGCGGACCATGGTTACCTGCCCTTCAAGAAAGTTTCATTTCTATTCTATTTTAAATGGCATATCTTGCATGTAGTTTGAGTACTGAAAATTTGGCAATCAAAAGAATTAAAAGAACTTTTTCTCACAGAATGTTGTAATTTTAGCCACAGTACTTACTGCGTTCTCGGCTCGTCGAAACCTGCCTTTGGAAATGGGAAACCCGTGCTTTTTATCCTCAAAGGGTTCTGGTTTTGTATTATCTTCTAGTCACTATTTTTATTACATATTATGTACATAATATATTTCAAAGTTTATATGTAGCTTATTTTCAATTTAGTTGGCCTCTTTCTTTCTCGCCCCACTTTTTCAGTACCTGCTGATTTAACCATTGACGCAGCAAACTTTTCGCATTGAATTCACACATACATACATACATATGTTTAACTTTTAACGTGAATATGTTGAAGTGTGTGTGTGTGTGTTTGTATATAGCCAGTTGTTGCTCCCTTTAACCGAATTGCAACATTCAAAAGTTTTCTCAAGAGCTCAGACAGTTTTACAACCGCTTTCGATTGTTGTTGCTACTTCTGCTCGCAATGACTTTGCGTCAATCTCAACTTTGGTCCCTTGCTTCGCCGGCGCATACAATAGTTGCTCTTATTGCAGCAGTAGATATATTGTCGTTGGCATTTTCACAATTTCGGTTTTCATTGCTTGCCTGTCATTGCTGGAATTCCGGCAGATACGAGTAGTTGGCATTGCCGTTGTCGTTGTCATTGTCATAGTTGCCATCTTGACGCATTCTCCACCACCACCACCACCGCCATTACACATTCACCCGCATAGACTCGCAGGAGGAGAGTATGCTGATGCTGTTGTTGCATTTTATATATTTGCCATTAAAAATTTTATTTTCGTTTCTTAACTGAGCGTTGCAACTTTTTTTTGCTTCCCGCCACTCTTCACCGTAATTGCATAGTGTTTTTGCCATAGTCCACACGATATTCTCTTTGTCCTTCCGTTTTATGTGCGCATGAATGTATTACACTATGTATGGGTTAGTGTGTTAGTGTGTATGTGTGGCATTACGCTGTTGCAGCTACTTACATATCAAGGTCTTCTTCCTCTTCAAATTTGATTTCCTAATGTTGGCTATTTATGAAATGCATTACTGCTAGGGCCATAGTACGTTGCAAAAAGAATGCGAAGAGCGAGAGGAATAGAAAGTGCCGAACATATGTACTATACGCTACAGTTCATTTTAAGCAATACAGCTGGTGTAGATCATTGAGACGTAAAATAAGTTACTGGCGTAATTTTTTCTTAAGTCAACGTTAAAGAGCAACAGAAGGTGAAGCAAGTCGTATGCCTTACTAAACTGTTGCTTCGCTACGCAGCTTTGAGTGGAAGTAGAATTTGGGTTGATGTACATATCTGTTTTTTAACTATATGTATCTTCTGGGGCGACTGGTGGAATGATTTTTGAATGAAAAAATTGCTTTCAATTACATTGATTGACAAAAAGAAATAACGAAATTTGATACATCAATCTATCGTGAAATTTTCCACATGCTAAAAAAGTAGAATCGTTTTCGAGACATTTTAAAATGTGTTATGTCTTCGCCTGTAGTTAACCGATTTTTTTAGCAAATTAATTATTTTTTTATTATAGGAAAATCGATTTGGAAGTGGCGGGCGGATCGAGGCATGATTTTGATTTGAAATAAATATTATTTTTAGGCATTCACTTTGCTTTTGATCATTTTTTTAACCAAATAACTTCCTATTTTTACACCGCACGCCGCTAGCGTTTGTCGCAAACGTTTCGCAACTTACCGCATCATAACCAGATGAAAAATTACTATAATATAAGATTTAGTGAAGAAAGCTTTATTTATTTATATACATATGTCCTCGATATCTCAATTTCATTTATTTCTTGATGAAAACATTCGCCATGATCATCAGTTGCTTTACCCACCCAGGCTATCAAGAAAAAATCCAAATGCGATTCAATAAAATGAATTTTTTAAATGAATAAAGCGTTGGAGAAACAGAGTGAGGTTTATAACTTTTTGCTCGCTGTCTGTAAGCAAATCTTCGATTTTTCTTTATTATTTGGGCTTCTGATGTTTCCTAGGAATTTAGAGCAAACTAAGCTAAAATAATGTCATCTCTTGGCGTCGTCGAACGATAAAGCTCAATTCCTTGACAAGTTTGCCAATTTTCATGGCCACATTCACACTTTCATATAAGCGTCTGAAGTATGTGGGAACGTGACTTTCAAGTGATAAAGTTCCATCCTTCTGTAAAGTCTTAACGAACGTCTTGAAAAGACCCAGCTCTAAGGCTAAGTAAATGTACCCGCATAATTTTCTCCCATATCGCCAAATAGCTTAAATTTAGTATTGTCTTGCCCAATATGTAACTCTATTATTTGCGGGCAATGTTTTTAAGATGATATATTGGCGCCGACTATCCCATTTGCAGAAAAAGCAGCAGTAATTCGTTTAGCTTTGCTGGCAGCGAGTTACCAATTCGACGATTTTGTCCAGCTATATTGTATATAGTTGATAAGATCAATACTTTTGGAAATCGATTTATATGTCTAGCCTTTAAACTGTTGATAAAAATGCGTCATGCGATTTATCAGACTCCTTGTAAAATCATTTATGTCATAACCTGGTTAATAAAAGAGATGAGCACGGCGACCGTTTTCTGCAAGAAATTAAAAAAATGGAATTGCGATATCAAGAGCATTTTAATTAGGCTATGATGAGGGATAATACTACGAATTGTCGCAAAACTTCGACTTTGAACCACTTAAAACTATTTTAGACTTTCATAAGTGTTTTTGAGAATAGAAATTAACTTTAGTTAATTTGAAAAAATGTATTATACTTAGCTCAAAGAGCTGATAGAGAATTTTAAGATTCAATAACGTGCGCCAATCGGGCCGATACATTTTTCAGAATAATGATAGAATGTAATGTAGGAAATGGGCATACACTTAGCGTTAAAATAAATTAAACAGTGATTTTTTTTTTACAAAATTCACAATTTCGTTCATGACAAATTATTCTCGCTAGTTTTTTTTGTTTAAATTATTCATTACATAATAGTTTTGTGTGGAAGAAAATGCGCAACAGCTTCAACAAAAAAAATTACATTTGATTATAGTGAAATTGAATGTCCAAAAAACTGCCTACCGGGAGAGTTTCTAAAATTTCGAATACAAAATTTTAAAAATACAAAATACAAATTTTTTTATTTGTTGAGTTATTATAAAAAAACGTAAAAAGTTTGGTAGATTCTATTATGCATATAGTTTACGTTATATAATGAATTATATAAAAAATTTACGAAAAATTGTTTACATAAAAATCATTGAGAATATTTAAAAAAAAAACTAACTTTTTACTGTATATTTTTTTATACCATAACATGAAATTATAAATATTTAATATTACAGCAAAACTTTGTTTATCCATAAAAGACGAAAAAACTAAAAATGAATGAATTAAAAATTTATAAAAAAAATTGATATTACAGCAAAACTTTGTTTATCCATAAAAAACGAAAAAAACTAAAAATTAATGAATTAAAAATTTATAGAAAAAAATTGGTTGGAAAATTTCATAGAAAAAAATAAAAAGTATAACAACATTCATCTGAAATATTTTTCTTCCAAGAATCGCTTAACGGTTAAGATAAGAGGCATTTGATTAAGCTTTTCAAAATGCACCATAAAACAAACAAAAATTTGAAAGCGATTAAAACACAGAATGTTATTGTTTAGTCTATAAATATTCATTATTTATAATTGTAGCTGTAGTTCACCCTAATCGCATTACTCATACGCTCTGTTATGCACAAAATATCGTGTTAAGGTTTAATTAATAACGCCATAGCGGTACGTGGTCCGTGATTAATATCTAAGCTAAACAACTACTATATCTAGTTGTAAGTGTAAGGCGCTATGCAAGGCAAATAGGTAGGTACTTATAAATATGTACCTATAAATATTTCTTCATACATAAACGCAGTTTAATTGCATATAATAGAAAGTATATATGTACATACATAAATATAATATATAAATATATCCATGTACATATGTGTGTGTGTGTCTCTAAGGCTCAGAGCCTTCTTGTATGACCTTTTGGCATCATTGCCATCGTTCACACATCTTCCCAGACCAAACAGCAAGCTATCTATACACTTTAATATGTACATAGTAAATGTAAATATGCATGTACAATATTTTTGTGCTCATGGCCAAGAGCAGATAATCAGCGAAGGGGAAACTCTTGTAACTGCATACACACACACACACACACACACGTGCTTACATACTTTGTGACATGAATATACAAAAGTTGATAAAGTGTGTCAGTCAGTGTTCTTAGCGCTAGCGTTTGTGGCTGTGTCGGCGACGGCCTATTTTGCTTCATCAGCAGAATATATCTGCTAAAAATAAAACTAAAACAACCGTTATAATCATGTAGGCACAGTACAACCTCGTTTATCGGTCAGACACGGAATCAGAAGTGTGAGAGGCGGTTAAACGGCGAAGCTAAGAAAAGTCTTTAAAAATCATTTTAGTATAAATTCTGAAAAAAAATCAATGTAGATTTCTTTTGTGATAATTTTTATTTGCAGAAAGCAGTGGGAACATTTTTCGAGAATGACAGTGAAAATATATCAATAGATCCATTTCACATTGGTTTAATCTAGAATAATAGGGGAATTTACGATTTGTTGTAATTGGTCTTGTAAATTATAGATATTGTAAATTTAATGATTTTTGTATTCTCATATGTAGTATTGTGAGCTATTTTGGTAAATATGAAGTTGCAATTTTTTTCTTAAAGAAACATGAATCTTAAGATGGCCCAATGTCAAACCGGTTTATCTCCAAAACAAATTCAACAAGAGATGATGAAAAATCGTTCATCATCGAATATCCTGTTGTAAGAAGCAACAATAGAATGTTATTGTTGTGCAAGCTATCGAGCTACAATTAATTTCGCCATATAAAACCAGTACATAATTAAAAAAAATTCCCGGGACCGGTGACAGATAATTTAGGTGATGGCGAAACGAGGTTGTACTGTATTGGCAAACATTTAGCGACCGAAAGGCCAAAACAAAATGAAAATGAAGCAAATGCGGCAAACAAATGTTGTGTACGCATTTAAGCAAATATTTAAGTGCATTAGGGTGGACGCAAAATGCATGGAGAGAAAAATGAAAAATACATTAAATACTTGGTTAATCAAAATTCAGAGGTCGTTCAAGGCGCTCGAAGATTCGCATGAATTTTACATGAACCAAATCCATTTGGCGTAGAAATGGTGTAGAATCCTGAAAAATAAATATTTTTTATTGATATTGAATATTGATTTCAAGAATTTTATACCGTGTATATGAACATTTTTTTGGATATAAAATACATGGGAGACTTTTTTGGTTTAAAAATATGGGGGTTTTTTTATATGAAAGAACTCTAAAAATTTCGAACTTACTTCATTTTCATTGCATCACCCTAATGTGCATACACACATATTTTTATTTACTTACTGATTAAATATTTATAACATAAATTTGTAGCATACTCCGCACATGTCTATAATCTGGTTTTTCCCCTAGATACTAAGCACACACACCTTCGCTGCAGCGACAACACTTGTACCCCCTGACAATTCTTCATGCCTTAAGGCTAAATTATTTGCAATTTTCATAAGTCTTCAGTTTCACTGGCGACAGCTTGCAGTTTTGTGTTTTTTTTTGCTTTTGTTACTGCTATTTTGCGTCATGCTAATTCAACACACACACATTCTTAGCGTTAGACATACATACATATGTTGCGCGCTCCAGTAAAAGACTGAATTGTGTCGCCTTGCGAAGCAGCGTTCGAATGCCAGTCTGAAAATTCAAGCACAAAAATGAAGAAATGACTGCTTCTGATGTTTTCTGCCTCAAAGTTCTCGTTGCTGTTGTTTTTTTTTTTTTTGTTTGCCGCCAGCATTGTCATAATCAACAACCGCATACGGCGCACTCTCCTACCTTCGCACACATCAAATCATTTGATAATGCCATCTTTGGCACAATCATCGACTTTTTGTTAACCAAAATATAGGTTAATATGTTTCTTATGTCATCCACTAAGCGACTTATGCGCCTATCTGCTACAAAGGAAGTATGAGCCTGTTGTAACATTAAATTCCCCCCTCCCCTTCCTCATTGTCGCGTCGTTGGGAAATCCGCACCAGCGACAGTCCAAAACATCCGCACTACCCCCACTCGCACTAACCCACTTTTGCTCTTTACGCTGTATTACTGAATTTCGCAATTTCACCACATGAATATTGTACGCCTCTGCTTCTGCACTCATACTTTTTTATTGGCTTTTGCGCCTACTCTTATGCAATATTATTTTTATTTGTTATTGCAATACACAAATACACTGGCATTTAGTCGACATCGCGATTATTTGCAGATACATGTAGGCCGATAAAAGTCAGAAGTTTGCGCTTTTCTGCAATCTGATCGATCGATAATTGTGGCAACTGTTGTGGTGGTGGAAGCAGTTAATGCCAGGGTGGTTGGGGACGAACAACTCAATCTCAATAATTTGCATAACAAATCGATATTACTTTAATAAACCCTCGTGTATTGGCTATTAAAATGCAATTGCAAACTGCCCACAATTTAAGTGATTGAATTTTTCATAAATTTAGTATGTGGCTGAGGTCAGAAAAGTATTAAGGAAGAATGCGGCCTCAATATGTGTTATATTTCTTGCCAATATATTGAATTTTCGCCGTTGATGTTTTAACTGTTAATAATGGCTCTCTCGTTTTAGAATCCGCCTACAATTCATGTCTAATTTCAATTTCACCAATATAAGATTCTCCATAGCTTTGAATATTTCCCTAAAAAAGTTTTTGTTGTTGTAAGAAGTGGTGATATTATTTTTTATAGCTGACACCACAGATATTTATGAATGGCCCGCTTGGCTATCAAGTAAGGAAGTTTTGGAACAAAAATTATTTATGCAAATTTTGAAATTATAATTATAGGGTTAAAAATTTTTTATTTTTAGTTTCCTTTAAAAAAAATAGTTGATTTACACAGAACTTTTAATTCAAAGTTATGTTGATATGCATTAGGGTGGTCCAAAAAAATTTCATTTTAATGCTCTCACCCCCCAGTATTGTTCTATATCGCAAAAACAAAATTACGTTATGTTTTGTTTTTTAATCAAAAGATCGAAACGCTTAAAGTTTCTCATGTTTTTAAACAGCAAAAAGACAATTTTTCATAGAAAATCATTATTTTTCAAACACTGATTCTCTTCAGAAAACTTTACAGTACGATTTAATTAAGAAATATTTCTTTAGAATATAGTCAACTTTTAAAAGGGGAAATACATTTCCAAAATATATTAACCATATCATATATGATATTTGTATTTAGCGAATCAATTTACACTAATTAAACTTTTGGAAAATGGTTGCCAACAATATCTTTGAAGAATTCCATTCCTTACGCTGTAAATTAAATCATTGTTCTTAAAAAAACTATTAGAAGTTATTGTAGTAATTTCCCACTTAATTTTGCTAAATTTTAATTTAATTGTATTTTACATGTTTATTTTATTTCATATATTTTGTTTGTTCTTTTTTATTTTGCTTAATTTATTTTCTTTGGTTAGATTTTACGGATTTTATTACTATATTATATTTTTTATTACTCGTAAAATTATTGTTTTATTTTAATTTATATTACTTCACTTTATTTTATTCTTAACTATTTTATTTTACTTTATTTTATGTTATATTACTTTTTCATCACTTTGTTTCATTTTATTTCATAATTTTTGTGAATGTTATATATTTTTATTTTATTTATTTTTTTGCCCCATGTCTGGCTGTCTTTCCAGTCTCAGCAGCTTCCGATGTTGTGCAATAATTTCCTTTTCACAGAACATCATTCCAAATCAGACAAATAAGTGTCTGTACAGTGTACATTGTATATTATTGGTTATTTCGAACAAAAACTGCTAATAAATACACGCGCATGTTTGCATTATTCATAAAAATCTGCCGTATACTACGCAATATTATAATCAAAGAATACCACAAATATAGTCAGCAATTTTTTTAATCACTACAAAGCCAAAACCCAAGCATGTCGTATAGTAAAAATTTTATCGGGTGATTCATTTAGAGGTTTCTTTTTATCAAAAAGAATTTTATAACATATCGCGCAAGCATCGGTGAAACTTTGAATGTTATTTTTGTTCAGTATTGTTTGGCATTTCAATATAGAAAGTTTTAGCCCGGCATAGTTTAAGAGTTTGGGCTTTTAAGACGCTTGAAGAAGATGCACTTTTTTCGATAAAAAATTTCATACAATGAGGCTCATTTCGCTTTTAATGTTATATTTAGTAAACAAAATGTTCTTATTTGACTGAGAAAATAAATCGTATATCCACATACTTCAAACATAAGGACAGCCGGAGTGTAACTATGAATGCCGCCCGTTATCGCATCTTAATAACGGACTATTTGCTGTTTGCAATTTAAATCAAAAAATCTCGGACGACATTTGGTTCCAAAAAGGCGGCGGTACTTGCCACACAACGTTAAATAGTGAATTTCATGCTTCGGACCAGTGAATTTGTTTTAATAGAAACAAAAAGAAAGCAGTGAAGTTTTAGTTTAGTAAAATGACGAATATTTTGGCTTTTGTAAATTAGCGTTATATGAGAGGTAGGCGTGGTTATTTGTTTACTGAGTTCAAATGCAAAGTTTGTTCCAAAAGTAAAAGGTAAAGTTTAATAAAGTAGTTGTTCTAAAATGGGTGGTGTCTGGACGATTTTTTGTTTAATTTATTTAACCCGCGTATTTTTTTTCTCCCACCCAATCCTGTATATTAAATTTGAGCAAATTATCTGTTACGGAAATATTTGAATTTTTTCGATTTTCCCAAAATAGCTCTATGTGGGCGTGGTGATTATCTGGCATCGCCCGTTTTCAAAACCAATACATACCTTGGATCAAGGACAAAATATATGTACCAAGTTTCGTTGAGATATCTATATATTTACTCAAACTTATCCGATGCACGAGCAGACAAATAGACGACATGGTTTAACCGGTTTCTGTTTTAATTCTGGAAATTTTGGAATATACATACATGACTATATCTTTACCGTTTCCTTTACGTGGTCACAAACAACTGTTATGAGAAAAAAACCCACAATACCCTGGACCTAGTGCGCTCTGTGTAAAAAATAATTTTGAAAATAATGATTATTATATATAATAATGGATATGTTTTTTAATTTTTGAAAAATCGTATATAATGAATGACCCATTATGTTTTGTAGCTCCACCAAATCTAGGAAAAAAAATATCAATTTCCGTTTCAATTTGTACAGCAAATAACTTCTGCTTGAGTGCCACTCAACGTATTACAAATTTATAATATTCCATCCATTTTATTACTCATATGCGAATTCCATATATCGGGTATATTTATTATTTAATGTAATTATTCATTACTTAAGAATTCAAATAAAATATTCAATGACATTTTTATGGTAGCAGAATATCCGCAGCAGTCATATGTACGTCTCTGCTCTTACATAACTTTACTAACGCGCTGGTGTTAAAACCGCTTATAGGCAATAATGCAAACGCATTATCTCTTAGCACATTTTTAAAGTGCTCTAGTGGCTCCATATTTGCACCATCGAGCAAGTACAGATGTAGGTGTGTGCATACATAAATGTTCAAAGGAAATTTCAATGCTATGGTGCCGCAAGGGAATGAAATATTCAAACAGAATCAAGCCATTTAGTTTCGCGATTTTTTTTCTCGCATGTGTACTTATATGCATTGCGAATATCCGACGTAATGAGATGTCGGAGTAATACCTTCAAATATATATGTACATACATATGTTACGAATATATTTATTTATTCACCGCCGTTACAGTATCTCATTGTAATTATGACAGGTTGCTTAAGTTCTTCCATGTAGAGATTTCCCTTGAATCCACTTATTTGTGAGTGCGCACTTTTATTTATAGCTGCCCATTCATTGTCGCAGATTAATGCAGTGAGTGTGCAATACTCATATGATGCGAGTATGTTTCGCCACTGACTGCCGCTTGCATTCGTTTATTAATTTATTACGATTTATAACTGGCAATGCTGTTAACTTAACGTTGCGCTCGATTATTCATAGAGAGAGTAATTTATCTACAGTATTGAAAACATCTAAATCCGGAAAATGTTTGTGTATAATATTTTGTGTAAATAAACCCCCTTTCTATTCTATATATTTAGCTGTAGCCAACCGAATTTGAAAAACGACTTTGAATCGAATTCGATTCCTATACGTTCTAGTGAACAATTTGTTCGCTGACGACCCTTCGCGGTTCGCAGACGTGCCACATAAAAATAACGCGTTGTTGGACCGCGAAAACGCCATGCGAGGTAAAAATTGAATTGAAACAAAATTAAATTTTTTTTAATTCTAGAAAAACATCAATTTAGTACATGCTCTTGTAAATCAAAAAGATATATTTTTGTTGACTGCTGCGACAAATCCGTTGATTCTTCTTTGATATACTGTCCTCCTGATAATGAAAATATCTCTTGGATATTCATTTCTGATCCAATTCGATTTCAACAAACTACCGTCAAATCGCACTCGATCCGATTAAAAAATCGAAGTCTGAACGACAGCAGTTGGCAAAACTAAAAACAAATGTATTCTTCTTTTCAAAAAGCCCAAACATTGCAGATGCGAAAGCGCTAACTAAACGAGAACAAAAATGATTATTTGGTGGGCGTATCTGAAATCCGACTTCAGCCAAATTTTATATTATGAATTTTTGAGATACTATGTATAAAGTCAAATGTTATATTTCATTAAAATCGGCGCACTTTTATGTTCCCCTCCAACCAGCAGGGGTGTGGCAGTTCTCCAATTTGCACCATATTTCAAATTTCCATTTTCTACAATAAATGTAGGGCCTCTGACGAATTATAGCGAAATGGAGCCCCGTGCGACGACTAAAAAGACTTCGATTTGAATTCACTCAGATGAGTTCATTATACTTACGCGGAATCAAAAATCAACGGATATGGTCGTTCGTATTGTTCTCAGTGTAGGCTTTGTAGCCAATTCAAAGTCCAAGTTTCAAGTGGCTTAGCATTTCCGTAGATGAAAAAAAAAATTGATTGAAAATTTATTGAAACCTGAAACTTGCAGTTTGTTAAACTAAAATTCAATGTGCTACAAAACTGCATACTCAGCGAATTTTTAAAAACACTTATTAAAAACTTTTACCTTTTGATAAACATACAAATTTTGTGCAAAGGTTGAAACTTTTGTTTATATGATTTGGTTTGTTAGGTAATGAACCACAATTGAATAAACAATTAAATTAAATTAAAAAAAAAAGAAACTAATATGTCAAAACTTATCAATACAAACGTGCGGTTTTTTTCCAGCAGTGTACATACAATATATATATAAGTATATAGTTGCGCCTGCGGCCCTTGAAAAATAAATCGCGTGCGGCTCATCAACGCGTCACTTATCAATTGTTCGTTAATTCAAGAGTCTTCTCCAACAACCGCAGCCAAAACCGGCGGCAGCATTTACCCGCATTATCTCAAAAGCATACAATAATATTTAATGTGCGACAACAAAGCCGGGTGATAATTGTATGGGAAGCCATTGCTTGAAGATTGTGCCCAATGATAATGGTGCATCGAAGTCGGTTGGGTGGGAGGGTCCATTGATACTCCGTGTCGGTTGTGAATTGTCACTTTGCAGAGTAATGGCCCTCATAACTATACCATTTGGCTGTGTCGTCCGAAGTGGTGAAGTAGGTATCACCATTCAAATGGAATTAAGTTCTGTTTCATTATTATATTTACCTATACTTTGTTTATTTTTTCATTGTATTGTGTGGCTGCAGGTCGCCTGGGGGTTGCGTAAAGTGGTTGGTATAATAAAAAGTAAATAACTCGACCTCCGTGCGACGCCATTGGTTCTGTCAAAACGCCACTGATTTTATTTCCTTAACTTTGAGTTGTATATCGTTGATGACACATTGCCACTGCTATTGTGTCGTAACTCTCTCAAATACATTTCGGTGTGTACATTCCCTAACCACATAGTAGTTCAGAACTAGCTTGCTTCCAATTTGCCTGCAGCTCTTGTAGAACGGCTACTATTTTTGTTAACAGATGATGATTTTCGTATGGCGCTATATCGCCGGATAGGAATAGTTATTTGACTCGAAACTTTGAAAATGAAAATGTTAAAATATATTTTTTTGAAATATTTCAGAAACTATCCAACTAGAATTACTACTACATAGGCAGGATGGAAATTGTAGTAAATAAGCACAGAATGTAACTGCATATTGTATGAACTTTTGAAAAAATTAAGACAGTTTTTTATAATTTTCGGTCGAAAACTGAAGTTTATGAAAATACTAAGCTTTCACAATATAAGTTTCATTGAATTCTTCAAATTTTAACATAAAATTGAAATTGGAAAACAAAAAAATTGTGGCCTAGCCTATAACGCACACATGCTATTCTTCTTGTGTTTGTTTTAAGTTTATTATTATTTTATAAAAACCTGGCAAAGACCATATAGATCCTCATTTAAAATTTGGTAGAAAAAATTGAAGAATTCAAAAAATTTTTACAACAGACTTTTTACTCAGAATTCTTAGACAAGATCTAAGTATGCAGTTTTGTAGCCCTTTAAATTCTATTCCAATAAAGTGCGAGTTGAAAGTACTTCAAAGATCCCGGTAGTTTTAGATAATTGTTTTTTTTTTTGCTAGTTCGACAATTTTTTTCTATAGAGAAAAATGCGTGTCACAGTCAGAGAAAAAATTAAAAATCAACAGCACTTTTTAGCAACTTCAAACTTGCATTTTATTATACTACAATTTAACAAGTTATTATAAAACTGATTAAAAATATATTTTAATTTTTCTCCTCAAATGAATAATGAAATTTTGGGAAGGGCAATAAAAAATTAAATACAATATATATCTAAAAATAGGAACTAAAATAAAAACATTACTAAAACAGGCTTTGTAATTTTCATAGCAATACTCAGAAGACCCAATACCTGGGCCGCATTTTTCAAGCAATATAGGTTTTCGGCTAAAAAAAGAAAAGATGCGAATCGATTGGAGTTTAAACGTTTATCTAATACATATAGGAAAAACAAGGGGCCAGCTGGTCATCACTCGGTTATTGCTCAAACTGTTAATTCCATTGCCTTCAGCCTGAAAGTATGCATAAAAAATTATAACAGTTTTGATAGCTTTGTGCGTTATTTACGTGGATAAAATATGATTGGATCCCATCGTTGGACGGGCTTATATACATTCTAGTATGTTAGTACTTTTGTACTCATCTAGTACATAAACTATAAATAAATTTAGTGAAGTATACTTTAAGAAAGCACTTTTTTCTCTTAATAATAGATGGAATATGAAATTTGTAATATTATCCACCCAAGCAAATGTTTCAGAAACAAATAGACTAATACGCACTGGTGCCCAGGGTATTATAGTATTTCAACTAGGTAACTTGTATAGTTAAGTCATGATAATAAATATCATAGATACATACTGATGAATCTAATAAAAATATACGGGGAGAGTCACAGAAGAAAAATACAAGGGTAACAGTTATATAATACTTTTTTTAAATCAAATATCAAGTAAAGCAGCATACGCGAGATATTCTTAAAATAAAATAGAAACTGCCAAAAAGCGCGACAGCCTATACGTATATGTATGTATTTGCTTTACATTTACGAAACACAACTTTTCAAACGGCGAATTTTACAAATTTATTATAACTGCCTTCTCACATGGCAGATAAGCTGAAAAGTTGTAAATTTTTTTTAAGCTGTCAAAGCAAAAAGTCAATGCTGCTACCCTCATTAATTCGATGCAGAAAAAAAACAAGTACAAGAGAGCCACAACCCTTATTTATATTATTTGCTAATCATAATGGGCATTGATATTTTAATGCCAGAGTATTTTTTATCGTACACAACCCAAAGGTGCTTTGTATCCCAAACAATTTATATCTGAACGTGGTTTTACTATATATAAGAAAGAGCCATTCATTCATCATTTTTTTTTTATTATACGATCTATTAAAAATTACCAAATGAATATCTCCCTCTAATTTGGTCACGCGTTATACTTTTTCTTTTTCATAATATTCGGTAGTGTCGAGTTTAAAAAACTGAAAATTATAAATACATATGTCTTAAACTCGAATTTTCCTACATTTTTTACAATTCAATATATAAATAATCGTATATTTTCTATTAGTTTATGCGGTGGCTTTTTGACATAATTTTCAATGAGACTTCTATCAAAGAAAAAATGAAACGAACGGGTTTAGTCGCCTTTGCTTTGGCTATAACTACGCGCCATAATTCTTCAGTAGATTGAATTTTGTTTCGCATTTGAAGAAACAAGCCATAAAAATAGGAAATTCGCAGGAAATATGTTAGTATGTAAGCCGCATTGCAAGACAAGGATGCTTCATTTTTGATCTAAATGCCAACATATTATTACACTTTAGTTGCAAAAACTTGGATATTTCAATTTAGTTCTAAAAATATGCGCGTACGTATGTATGTAAGTGCAGATAAATTTATACATAAGCATATTTGTGCTGCTAAATGTTTGTATACTTAAGTTCAAGTGTGCACCACTGTTTTCTCTTTCAAATATTCACACTAGGGAACACACACTTATAGTATGTTTGTTTGTAAATATTTACATATGTACATACATATGTAGTATAAAATATTATTGCTACCACCACTGCGTATACGCATTCTCAAAACTATCGCACACTCCTCCACTTGCTCTGTTGAGACTCGGCGCCAAGAGAAGTATCATTGAAATTGTGCAGGAATTTCTAATTCCAAGGCAAAAATCATCAAAATAAATGAGTACAACACTTTGAAAATTGGATTTGTGCTACGCACTCACACAATAATGCGGTTTTATTTTATAAATTTTTAATTTCATTTATGTATGTAGCACATTGTGTGCGTTAGTAAATGCTGACAACAATAATGAAGGTCAGCTTAGGTTAAGTTAAGTTAGTTCTATCTTGAGTAAAAATGGGGAGGCTACTTAATTTTTAATATGTTCGCCTTTAGTTAACCGATTTTTAAGTTTTTTATTTTGGATGTAGCCTTTTCATGAAAACCAAATTATTAAAAAAAAAACTTGCAGGCGTCAGAGCTATGGCGGATCAAAGTTTTATTTTAATAAAAACTTTGGTTATTTTTAGATATTCTCCTTGCGTTTGAGATTTTTTTATATTTTAATTTAGTAGCCTTATTAATTTTAACGTCAAAAAAGAGAAATTTTAAAATATCTCGGAAACCTTACTACTTTCATAGTATGCAGACAATTTAACATAAAATTCATGTATCAACTACCGTGGTTATATTTTTTTATTTATTGTTATAGATCTTAAAAAAATTTCACCGATTCGGATTTCAATAAACTCAAATACAGCTTTGTGAGTCAAAAACTAACAAATTGATTACTAGCGAATACAATTAAGTATGTTGTGGTGAATCGTAATGCAAACAATTTTGTTCAGCCGAATTTTTGCTGTTTTAATTTTTGTAATTCAAAGCAATATCACCATTACAGTTATTTGACTATTGATCATATGCCAACTGGCTCAATACGAGCCATATAATCAGTCATGACTAGAAAATACATAGCTTAAATACAATTTTTTTAATGGCATAAAAATATCGACCTAAAATATTTATTTTTTTTAAGTAAAACGTAAACGTAGGATCAAAAACATAAACAACTTTTTAATCTTGAAAAAGAAGGCCTAAAAAGGAGCAAAAGACAGCTTTCTTAGTAGTTTTCGATTTTCGAACCAATGATGACGAATTTTTATGGAATAGGGGTACGATCTTTAAAATGTTGAATTTGCTTTAGGTCTTCACACGTTTTGAATTTATTGTGGCTCAAAAACTAATAAACGGATTTCAACCAAATTTGGGACCCATAGCCTGACATAGGCTATAATCCAATAGGTGTCGCATGAGCCGAGATAATCAGATAATCCCTTCAGATCAGATTTTGATGAAGTTTGAAATGTATACTTTTATGAAAAATTTATCCACTAGGTATCGCTGCAGTCGATATATTCATAAAATTCTGTATATACCCTTATAGTTTGAATAAATTAAAAAAATAAAAAAATAAATAAATAAAATAAATAAATAAATAAATAAATACTGCAGGTGTGATGAGAAATACACTTAGCCATCGAAATTGCAATAAAATTCATATTTTTTGTTGTTCGACTAGTTCAAATAATGTAGATTACGTTCTTTGGAGTAGTTCAAATCTAATAAGCTTTGCGCAGTTCAAATATTTGTTATCTTCATATATATGTATATGCTGATATTTCCAATAAAAAGTAACAAAAAGTCATTAATTAATACAACCGAGCATCTGGTATATGTTGCCAAATGATTGTTTAATTTTATTTTTACTATTGAATGACAGATGACGCCGGTCAAATATTAACTTGCACCAATGATTGCAGTCAATCTTGGTATATTTCCCCTTTGATAATTATTAATAGTTTTTACTTGCTAGAAGGGCAGAGGTAAACAGGAAGCATACGAAAGAAAGAGAACACGGTACAGAGAGTGCCACCGTCGTCGATGGCACCTTTACTTTGGTTTTACCGATTTTGACAGTTTTCAACAAACTTTTTCACTAATGATCGGCAAATAGTCACTGTCTTTAGTGTTTTGCAGGTTTATTTAGAAACAACTTTCTATAATTCATATTTTTAAACTTTGGCAAAATTAAGACGCGTTTCTCAAGTAGAAAGTAACTCGTACTTCTTTTCTCCATATTCTCTGTTTACATTCATTTTTGGCTTAAATTTGAAAATTTTCACTGATATCACTGCTTGTATAATGAAACAGCTCCTCTTTTTTATTATGTTATTTTCAAGTATTTCTGTCAATTTTTAAAGTCAAGTTTTGCAGAATATATATATACATAAATATATTTATAAATACGTTAGAATTAAAAACTGTTGAATGCAACAGTGGGATCTGTACTTGCTAACTTCTACTAGTCTTCGGGACGGTTTCGTGACTAGATCAGGACAATTTTGGGACTGGTTATTTCTTTACAATTTCAGGACTATTTTAGGTTAATTTCAGGATAATTTCGGGACCATTTCAATACTATTTAAAGATCAAGGCGGGACTACTTTGTGATGACTACGAGCGCAGTTGAGGACTAGTTTAAGACTGCTTTGGATCTATTTCAGGGCTGGTTTCATTATAGCACGTAATAGTTACTTATGTATGTAGGTGCTCGCGTTTTTGTTTTCATATTTATTTTGTTATCGGCAAGTTGAAAGCATTTCACACATTTATGATTCAAAATCCATACTCTCATTGCTCTCTCAAATGCATGAATGCACTCATTTTCCGCCTAGGTGCTTATCCCGAATAGACAACAATTTGCTTACGATAAAAAAGTGAGCCAACAATAAAACTATTGATTTAAATTACGTTCGCTAAACCAAATAACTATAAATGAATGTACAAAAAAATCATATATGTAAATATACTACTTGTGTGCGAACGCAAACGTAGAATCTTACTACCAAAAATAAACATTATTCATATAATGTATACTTAGTGCCGAGCACGTGGCAAATTGCGCGGTGATGACGACGGGTAGGATCGCTTTCAGTACCAAACAACTGCAGCCACTCTATAAAGTCAAATAGCGTGGCCGAGTCGATTGTTTCTATTTGTATCATCATCACCAACATCTTCTCATTTTCATTATCATTATCAGCGGTAGCAAATTTGTTGGCAACGGCATCATTGTGATGGCAGCATTTGGGAATTTCTCATTTGCATTAGATTCACGTATTCGTACGAAATTCTGTGGCGCGTACGCATTGCTATATCAGCATAAAATGATGTATGTTTTTTTTGTAACTATTTATTCGTCCATCGCCAGAGTTTATATTATGGTCTGCAAGCGTACGTACATACAAACAAAGAAACATCCAAGTATTTTTGTACTGGTTCGTGTTGGACACTTGGGCTGCTGTTCAATATTCATTCGTATAGCTTTTATTTTCATTTTTTTTTTCATTCCTGTTTGCAGCGTAAGTACTGCTTTGAAAATTTGGCTAACGTCCAAATTACTTTGATGCCCAACTGAAACGCAATCCTCTAGGGTCAATAGCATATGGACTGCTAATGCTAGGCATAAATGTCCATCGGGCATTCAGAATTAATGAACTTGTATATAATTGTGCATAAGCCAATAATTAATAACAAATCAATGCATTCGAATTCAATTTCCTGCAGATCGTTTGGCTGATGGCCAAGATAGATTTTAGGCTAACGCACTAACAATACCAAAATAGTACATCGAAATGGATTTACCAGTTTCGATTAAATTTACTGTAGGTTTTAAAAATTTCCTAAGCAACCCCAAATAATGTTTTTTTTTACTAGGATTATTTTTAGTTATGGTATCTTACTGTTGTTGGAGTTGTTGATTCCACTTTTATGTTGATTTTTACCTGCAACTTGCGCTAGGTGGCGCTGCTGTGCAAGATTTGATTTTTTTTAATAAATTTTATTAAAAATAATATTTTTGCTGTTTTTCAGGCTGATAAATCCATTATTATAACAAACTTATTTTCATATATATGAGAATTCACACCGAAAGTGAATTCACGCGAAATGTTCAATATACAGGCATGACTTTTCTACAGTTTAATTATAGTATAGATATTATGCAGGTATTTTAAAAATTTTGTTTTATTTTACTTTGCTTTATGTTATGTTATTTTATTTTTTTAAATTTTATTTTATTTTACTTAATTTGCTTATATTTCGTTTTACTCATTTTAAATTATATTATGCATATTATTTTATTTTATTTTATTTTGTATTATTTTTATTTTATTTTCTTTTGCTTGAGTTAATATTATTAAATATTATTTTACGCTATGTTAGATATGTTATTTTATATGAGTTTATTTTTTTTTTACTGTTTTGTTATATCATTTTATATTATTTTAATTTGATTTAAATTTATTTAATATTTATATATTTTAACTAGTTTGTTTTATTTTATTATATTTATATGAAGTATATTATTTTATTTTATTTTACTTCATTCGATTTAATTTTTTTCCTTTTTGCTTATTTTATATCATATTATTTTATATATTTTACTTTATTTAGTATTCTTTTTATTTTATGTGGTTTTACTTTACTTTACCTTATTTTATTTTATGTTATTTTAGTTTAGTTTAGTTGGTTTCATTTCATATAAGTTAATTTGGATTTATCTCATTCCATTCTATTTTATTTTATTACATTTTCCCTTTTAATTTACATTTTTTTTTTAATATTCACTAAATACCAAATTAACTAAATGATTTTACATGTACGCGTTTTTTTATTTGACGCAATCAAAAATGTTTTACTCCAAGCTGCTTCAAATGCACAGCAGTGTAATTGCATTAGCCGAACGCTTTTAATTTTATCAGCGGTTAGTACAAATTCTATGCTCGCCAACGCCCTTTTGAATTCCAATCAGCACACTACTTTGCATTATACATCATCGATTTCTGTTGTTTTTTGGTTTTTTTTCACTCTCTGTTTGCCACGAACTTCCGACCAACAGTTGCAACAGCTTCGATCCCGGCCGTTTCGTCGCCCAGTGCCGGCAGGTACAAAGAGACAACAATAGTATGCGATTAGTTGCATGTGTTGCATTCAAAATTTTGCATTTATTTCCGCACGTCCCAGCCACATAAAAGCACAAGCTTGTGAGTAGCTGCCTTGCTGGCATTTTAGTCTTTCTTTCTTTCTTTCTTTTCTGGTGTGCCCACTGGGTTTTTGTTGTACCTTTTGTTTAGTTAATTTTCGTATAGTATGGAAAGGAGGCTCACCTTTTAATACGTATACTTATCTATATCTATGCGTGTGTGTGTGTGTGTGTGTGTGTGTGTGTGTTGCTAGTAGCATAAATTTATAGGTGAGGTAAGTCTGGGATGTGTTGGTCGCGTTGCATGCTAAAATCCACCAACTAAAACAAACTAAACATTTGCATAGCATAGCGTCTATATACTTACTATCTTCGCGCTACACCCCACAAGCAGTCGCGTGTTGGTCTATTTAGTCTCACCTCGTCTATGTGAGTTTGTATTTTTGCATGCTGGTGCACACACACACATAGTTTTTACCACAATACAGCCGTTTTTGAGCTGGTACATTTTGCATACAAAACAAGCAACTGGGATAGGCCACCACAAGCCCAACTTAAACAAACTGCATACATATCCTACATAACCCGCATTTGTTTTTGCATACATATTTATGTATATATTTATGCACACATTTAACCGAATGAAATATTCGCACCTGTGCGCCACTTTGCAGCCACGTCATGTTTATGTCAGTTTGCAAAGTCTAATGTAATTTCACGCCAATTGAAATGAAGTTCGTAAATATTGCAGTAAAAATTAGTTGTTGCCATTGCGTTCGTCGGCGTCAGAGCGTGGTGATTGCGGTGTGGGAGAGCCAACCAACTCATTAACGTTCTGACAGAAAATTAAATTCTACACATTCACACAAACCGTATGCACAGTATATGAAAATATGTTATAGGAGACTTCTATAATTTCGCTCAGTTAAGTGCCAGGAAACAGTCAAATAATTTTAATTATTTCTTCGTTATTGTTAAAATTGTTCGACATAATTACCAGCAATACTGTATGCCTCTGAAATAATTGAAGTAAACAATTAGTCAATATTAGACGTATAAATATAATCTGAAACAATTATCACATTATTATCGGTCTTGCATTCTTACAGAATGTTTTGCAATTTTATTGAGTAAGCGATTTTCCCACGGTTAGCGTGACTCAGGGGTTGAAGTTTGGTCTAGCAACTGCGTGTACCATTCGATCGATCCCTGATAAAGTCTAGAAAGAAAAAGAAGTCTGACGAGGAGATGTGGTGCCCTTCGAAATAGCAGCTATAACTTCTACAACTTTGAAATATCGTTGCTTTCTCATATTATTCCCTAACAAAACTGGCCTCGAGCTCTCAATAAAATTGCAAAACATAAGCTGAAATGCTAATATTGTCATTGAGAAGTTAGGTAGGTTCAATATCTTGTGTTCCCGCACCCTATTTGTAGTCATTTTACGCGATGCGATTTTCAACATGCAGCGCGTGACTCGCGTCAGAAATCATTTAATATTTTTGCAACTATAAGGGCCAGTTCTTTGGTAAAAATTGGTTTTTTTAGAAATGATTGTAGCGAATATTTTTTTTTTGCCGATTATAACCGTTGTAGGGCCAGTTCCTTGGTAAAAATTGGTTTTTTAGAAATGATTGTAGCGAATATTTTTTTTTGCCGATTATAACCGTTGTAGGGCAAGTATGTAATACTTATTTGAAAGATAAAATTTTTGTACACTTTCTTACATTTTCAAGTTATCTAGCCAATATTTTAATATTTAAAATAAGATTAAAAAAAGAGAAGATTCGATTGGCGGAACCAAAGATAATGAATTGTCAATTGTGTAAAGTCCGGTAAACTATCAAAACCCCAAACTATCATAAAAAAAAACTTTTTTTAATAAATTGTTTTTGTTATATAACGAACATTATTTTTATAATATATTTATCATGCAAGTTTTTTAAATAATATGGTATGCTGCTATTTACCAACTTACAGTGAATTCCACTTAAAACAAGTAAAGAAGATACTAAGTTTGGGTGAAACCGAGTTAAGTTGAAATGTAGAGTACCAAATTTGATAGAGTTTCGTCAGGTTTCTTTTGGAGATGTACCTATTTGGTCTAAAGTGGACCATTCCGTTTTGTTTTTGATTAACCTTCGTATTCCCTTCTTCAACCCAATCAAATTATCTTTTATAGTTATTGAAATATCGCGTTAAGATTATATGGTTTTTTATTTTATTATAAACACACTTTAAATATTAAGGAACTGCAGGACGTTCAGTTTTTAAAGAAGTAGTAGTTATAGTTTTATCTTTGATGAAATAAATTGGCATAATTTTTTTTATTGATTTTATTGTACTTGTGTGCATTAGGCTTGGTCGAGTAAACGTCGGCGAGGTAAGGTTAAATTAATCTGTTTGACTTCTAGTCCTTTTGTTGCTTCGACTCTCTTATGGCCAGGAATCTAGTAGATATGCAGCCGTTTGCTTGCTGATAGTCTTATCAATTGCTTCCCTGCTGCGAAGGTTGTATCTAGAAGTAATATGTCTGCCTGTCCACTTATATATTTATGATTGAAATGCGTCTAGTTTTTGTGTAGGACAGTTCCGCATGTTTCCTTTCAGCAAAATCTTCCGCCTGAGAAATACTGCAGTGACGAGTTAACTTTATTGGCCCTAGTTCTGAATAGTAGATATAGACTTCATTTGACAATTTAGAACCATCCGTATACATTTTACGGATTATACCTTTACGTCACCCATATTTTTCGATTACCGCACGGAGTCTTGTACTCGCTGCTAAATGTATAGCTTTAGTATTCACCGCTGCTATGTCGATGGGCGGCTAACAAAGAATTCTTTAGATAAGAGATGTCGGAGCGGTTTTTATGGCTTCTGTGACACAGTGCAGTTGAACGCTGAACTTTTTATATCGGCCCACACCAAAGTACCGTAGAGCAATATCGGCCTCTGTGTAGCACCAATACATCAGGGTGGGCAATAAACCCCGAGTAGCGTCTAACATTCTTTTGCATGCATATATAGCGCTACTGGCATTTCCCGATCAAAAAATAACGATTAATAGAAACCTAATTACATTTGTATGTAAATTATATGTCCATTATATAAGAAAAGTAAATTTGTGCCACTAATACATTTTGTTGTTTAAGGTCAGTTGGGTTTTCAAATAGAAAGCAGAAAATTGTAAACTTAGATAACGGTAATTGATGACTGATGATTGTAAATCAAATTAAGGCTCATATCAATGCAAGTTGTATATCGTTCAAAATGTATTGTAATTACCTTTCGAACAAATTATGGTTTGCATTGATTGCATTTAAATTTATTTAATGAGGTGATACCCCTGAAAATTACAAGTTTTGCATATTGGATAAAAAACATGCATCGTTGTAGAGTTAGTATACGATATTTGATTCATAGCTTCCCTACGTACATATTTTTTTAAACTCCACTCACAAACTGATTGTAACTAAAGCAACAAAGCAAATGCTTACTTTTATCAACCAAAAAATCGTGTTCGTGATAATTTGTATTCAGTCGAGTCAGTTCTTTAAATCGTGTCAATATTATAAAAACCATTCCGCTTCCAAGCGAAATTCAATTATCCAATCGAAGTGGAGAAAAAAAACAAAATCTAAGTCATTAGCTTCTCCATGCAATGTGGAATAGTACTGCCATAGTCAATAACCTAATGCCTTCCAAAGTAAAAATGTGTTGAAAAACGCGAACGATTCATTTTCCAAAAATACACACAAGTCGCGTGACCCAGCCCTAAAACACACACACACTACATAAACGCACACAATTACGCTAACCTTCATGTGTACTATAGTTACATAAATCTATTTTTACTCGATTGAGACAGAACCCCCCGTTAAATAACGCTGCACGGCTAGGAATAAATTATTGGCCTACGCCGTACGCTGACGGCGCTGGTTCATTAGACATTTTTGGTGTATTTCTTTTGTGGTTAACTTCTATTTTTTGGTTTTGTTTTGCTCTTGTTTTTATTGCTGTTATGGGTGTTATAAAAGTTTTCCCACATTAAATGTTGCCTCTCTAGCATTTATCATGTATTGAGCAGGGTGTTAAATAAAATGTAAGGCGATTTTCTTTTGCTTTAGTTTTTTTTTTTTGCTTTAGTTTTTTCTATTTGATCATAACGAACAATTTCACATGGCTGCTTTGATATAAGTCAATAAGTCTTAGTCATTTCGTTTGGACAAAGGTCTCCTAGGATTTGGCGCATTGACCTGAGCGTATTATCATTGAAATCAGCCAATTGCATTAAACTTTTGGACATCTCTTACTCTTGTTGATTAATCCAAACCCTCTTATGTTCAGTGTCAATTGGCGTTGAGGGAATATTACCATACATTCACTTCAAAACTTATACCTTTAAGAGAATTTGAATAATATTTGATATCAGAGAAAAATGTGAAATGCACCGAATTTCTGAGCTCTCTTTTTTATTCATTGTATTTAAGTTAATTAATGTAAAAATTGTTACCAAGTAATGAGGTAAAAAAAATGTCATTTAAGTATTTTTATGGCATGCGATTATTGAACTTGTTGGAAGCGAAGTGCAGTAAAATTTACAATGATTTCGGGTGATATTTTTCTAGTATTGTGATATTAAGAGCTCTCATATTTCCTTAAATTATGGGTGGTAGTCATACAACTAACTAATTGATATATCTATTATATGATAGAAATGCTCAAAAAAATATATTATGGTATTCTACATTAACCATTTAGAAATAATTATGCATTACCCATTAGCTTCGCAAAATTGCTTGGCATTAATTTAGCTCCTGTTTTTAAAGTTATTCGTATTAAAGATGTCGATAAACTAAACGAACTCTTTGGCAAAAATGCTAAGTTAAATCTATTGGATATGCTTTTGGATTTTCCGGAAACAAACAGAAAAATACGCGTTTTATGAAAAAAAAAAAAAATTCGCCTTTAAGATATATGTTGATAAATTTATTTTTAAACGTATAGCCCATTCTATAACATACACCATATATATGTATGTAAATAAAAATTTCAAACTTTGTTCAAAATTCACAACTATTCTAAAAAATGTTTCAAAAATTTGTAATCAAATTTTCTAACTTTTTAATAAGAATTCAATTCAATTTCAATGTAATAAATATTTACGTTGATTTTTGATAATTTTTTGGGTGTTGGACATTTTTCTTCATATAACGAGTAGATACTCAATTTTGTTTGCGTGCTAGGTCAAAAACTAGTATTTAACTGAGATAGTGAAACCAATTCAATAGTGACTGCGACTCACCGCCAAGCCCAAATTAAAACGCATATAAGCTCTGTAGAGTTTTCCAACTTTTTAACTGAACAAATTTTAAAACTAATAAATGCAGAATAATTAAAATAATAATAAAACCAAATAAAATCAATTTCCTCTGAAAATCTGCTATTATTTATTTAGCTGCCCGAGAGGTCGAATCTTGGAAAAACCTAGAATATGAAGTGGTTTAGTTGCTAAACAAACTTGTAAGCTATTTTGGGGTTGCCATTGCCTACCGATGGGCGACCGCTATTATTAAAAAAAAAAAAACGTATCTATGATTTTTTCTTTTTTCACGCGACTATGGTCGCCGCGTATGTGAATATATAAGTATAATTAATCCTACGTTGCTCTGTACACCACTACATAAATTCTAACCTACTTATGTACATATGTACATACTATGTACTGGCATTTTTGCGTGTAATAGCTGTTGTTGTTGCTGTAACAACGACCTAAAACTACCATAAATTCAGTACAGCCGCAGCATAATAATGAGTCACCTACCTATACTGTAACAAAAGAAACTGGCATTAATATGCATGCATATACATACATATATACTCGTACATACTTTTTATATGTTTTTCTTCATTACCAGCAAACATAGTAGCGCTTTTTATTTTCCCCACGTTAAAAGAGTAAAAGAATAAAGTGTTAACGTAAATGCAATTTTACTTTCTTATATTAACTCAGCCTATGGCTGAATTTTATTTTACTCTGTATTCCAATTCCACAATTCCATGGCGTCAAATATTCCCACAAGTTTTTGTTTTGTTTGTAAATTTGTGGATATGATTTTCTCCAAGATGTTGGCGAAAGGGCTGATTTATTTGATTTTGTTTTTTTTTATTAAAATTAAATGAATTGTAGATATTTGGAGCAATGGAATATTTTAAATCAATTTTATGCAAGAATTTGCATACCAAATGGTCGACCATCAAAAATGCAAAACGTCTTCTGTGGCAATATATGTAGCAACGCATTTTGTTTCCGTTGTATAATTTCTTAGTTACAAAAGAATACTGGGTAGCATAACGAATTACGTGTAAAGCAACAAAACAAACTCAGAAAAATATAAAATTTAAGCCAACTCGATAAACGAATAAGCAATCTGGTATGCAGGGTTGCACATTAAACAAATTCCACTATTGTGAATGCGCTCTAGACACTTGAGACACTCTAGACACTACTTGGACAATTTTGATGAAATTATTTAACATATCCGATTTTATACCCCAGCGCACTAGTGCCGATATAACTATTTACATAACGGTTGTTTGTAACAGCGTGAAGCAGTCGATATAGATATAGACATATACCAAATTGTTCAGAATAAACAGAGAAATCGATTAGGCAACATCTGTCTGTCCGACCGTCCGTGCATCGGATACCTTGAGTGGCTATTGCGATATCTTAACGAATGAGGTTGAATGAATGATCGAAATCGGATAATAAACACGCCCACATAACACCTTTCGGATACCAAAATGTACCGAATTTGTTACACGTTCTTGAACTAAATAACCGCAATTTCAAAATTATGGAAATCGAACAAAAAACCACGCCCATCTTTTATATAACGGTAATTTACAAAAATTTAAATAAATTTAATTCAGAATTGGAAGGGAGAAGCAAATCAATGGAATCAATAATTTTGAGAAATAGGCGTAGCACCGCCCACTTCAAAGCAAATAAGAACATATAGCACTGAAACTACAGGGTTTTTCAATAGGAACGCTACACAAGTTTTTTTTTAAATAAAACAAAAACGGTTTGGGATATGAATTAAATTCTTTATTCCTGTGAAAGTACCATCGATGCCATTATGTACGGAACTTGATTTCTTTTGCATGGACACCACGGGCACGCTTGCAGAAGTCCAGACGCTGAACTCAAGCATAAATCGGCCGATACTGCTGCAATTTCACTTTCGATATTCGTACGAAGTTCATCAATCGTCGCTGGCTTTTTGGCATAGACCATAGAATTAACGTAGCCCCACAGGAAATAGTCTCACGACCGAGGCGGCCAATTGACTGGGCCATTTCGTGAGATAACACGTTCACTAAACTTGGTTTTCAATAAATCGATTGTGACATTCGCTGTGTGGCTTGTGGCGCCGTCCTGTTGGAACCACATGTTGTCCAAGTCCATATCATCCAATTCGGGCCAAAAATATTCGGTTATCATTGAGCGGCAGCGATTCCCATTCACAGTAATGTGCCGGTCTTGATCATCACGGAAGAAGTACGGCCCAATGACGACGCCGGCCCATAAACCGCACCAAACCGTAATTTTATCGGGATGCAATGTAGACTCATGGAGTACGTGTGGATTACTGCCTGTCCAATAGCGCATATTTTGCTTTTTGACGAAGCCATTCAGCCAGAAATGACGACGACCATAAATTGGACGTAGCGCTCTAAAAGTTGAGGCCATTGACTCCGAATTTTGGTAGTAAATTTTAATAATTTCGACTCGTTGTTGGATCGTATATCTTTCCATGATGAAATGGCAAACCTTACTGAAGAGAAATGCCAAAAGAGCGGGAAAATATATGGCGTCGTTTGCTGTCACTATCGGTCTACTTTTGTAGCATCCCTATTGGAAAACCCTTTACTTTGTGAAACTCCACCAAATATGGTGTACACTTTGCACTTCAACTCTATAAGCCTTATTTAGAAAATTATAAAAATCAGACAAAACCAAGGGAGAGGAACGTGTAAGAATTAAAATTTTGGTAAATCATTTAAATCATTGTTTTTGCTTTTATTAAATAAATAAAAAAAAACTTACCTGATCAAATTTTACCAAAATTGATGCACCAATTTTAATTAAATCTATATAATGGTAATTTATAATTGTAATTTTTTCGTAACTTTAAAAGTTTTTCAAAATTTAAAGTGCGGTTTACTCAAACTTATATTCTCCTTTACTTATTGTTTATATAAATGGCCCCAAAAAATCGCATCTATTGTGGAAAATGACAGCAGAGTTGTTGTGTTCTTTTGGCACTCGGTTACAAACAAAAATCATAGCTTTGGTTCATTCGTAAGCTTTGAGAATAATAACTGACATTTTATATTTTACTCTTTTAATCTATGCTGGTAGGAATCGTGAAGAGCCACAATATAATATTGTGAAGTTCAAGAAATTTTAGTTGTAACGTAATTTTCAAGTCAAAAACAACGTTAGGAGAATATCGTAGAATTCAGCACAAACATCATTAGAAAACTAAATAACTCACATAAGCAACTGTTTAGATAAATGTATTACAATTATTTAAGGAAATTAGCATTTGCTTAACTCAATAATAATTTAAATTCGTATCACCTTTTTTTACAGTATATTTATCTAACGTTGAATACTAGAGGATAGTACTAATTATCTAATTGTCCTTTAAAGAATCTCAATGTTGGCTGGATTTGTATACAAAATACACACATTGCGGCTAAAAGTTTTGAAGTCTTGTTTTGCATAACAAATGGGCGTGAGCTCAAGCTATTGGTGTTTTTGTATTTTGTTTTCATTGAAGCTTTGGGGTATCAAAACGTAAAGTCGATGAATTAACTTAAATCCATCCGCATAGACTTCTCCGCCCATCCAATTTACATACATACATACGTATGCATATTTATTAAATTACATATGTATGTATGTAAATTCACTTCTGTTACACCTCTTAATCCTTTACGCTTTCTATTTCCTACAATTGTGTCCGCCTTTGCTGCGTTGGTCCTTTTTCTCCCTTCAAAAGCTAAACGCAGTTTTCACCACTGTGATTGTGTAAGGTTAAATGAGTTTAGGCATACATAGTAGTTGTGGATATTTACTTACATATATTTATATATACATATGCACATACAAGCATATAAATGTATCTGGCTTTTTTTGGTCTTACTTTGGCGAAAATGTATAGTACATATATCTTAATATTCTCCCTTTGGGCAATGTTTCTATTTTCAGTTTCCATTTGTACTTAAATGGGTTAAGCTCAAAACACACTAACTTATTTGCACATTCATACATTCGTATGCTTGCAGATGTTTTCACATTCATGCACATATGTATGTAGCAAGGCTTTCAAGGCGACTTACTATACGTATGTATGTGGAGGGTGTTTGCTAAAATTTTTCTTAAAGCCGCAAGAAATTTATTATTTTCTTTATTATGCATTTATGTCGCTTTTGTTTTTTGGCATATCATACATAAATTCTACTAACCGTTATAAGAATATACATGTGTAATTCCATTATGTACGTTTAAAAGGTTTAGTATTAATTTCAAATATTTTCTCTGCAAGAATACGAAAACATCCATTAAACATGCATACATACATATACATATATAGTACATACTATCTATACGTAAATACCTGTTATTCTAATTCAAAATTATTTAGCGAGAATTTAAGAGCTACACGATTTGTATTCTGCTCATAATTGAGGCGTATCTGATGAAAAAACGATATTTCCACAATAAATTATTACAATGAAGAGCGAAAAGGTAGATAATTTAAACATCTAGCATGATTTGGCACGGTAAACAAAATTGGAGTACTTAATGAAATGTAAATGCATATTTATCAAGGTTTGAAGAGATACTCGAGTTAGTGATACAAAGGAAATTTCCCCTCCTCATGGAAAACTCAAAACATAAATTTCGCGAAATATACTAATACAGCTGTAACCTTGTTTTGATAAAAACTATTGTTCTAATACTCGTAGCATCACCTAGGCAGTTGCCCGTTCGACTTCAAATATAGTTTTATATAAATACTAGAAAAATCCGGCCAGCCTATATTTGTCACATCTAAAAGGTGGCAATCCTCTCAAAAATTTACGTATGCATCTTGTCTTCGCCGTGACGAACAGTTTGACACCCATATATTATTATCTTATATCCTTGTGTATAATATAACTAAATTTGACTTTTAAAAACGGTGGCAACCCTCTTCAAAATATACCTATTAACTTCTTCCCAGCGAAACAAATAGTTTCACCCTCATATTTCATATAACTTGCGCACAATTTAATTAAATTCCCTTTCAACAGGTGGCAACCTTCTTTAAAATAGCTGGCTATGAGCCTTCTCCTCAGCAAATTGAACCATTTGACACCCATATTTGATTATTTCATATAACTTATGTATATTTTAATTAAATTTGACTTTTCAAACAATATTGATTGCAACAAAAAATCTTTACCCTCACACTTTTCATTTATAGCTTAACATTAGTATAATAGAAAAACCCAAATGATTATTAAATACGTTTATACAGTAGGTTATTTTTAAAATATTGACAAATTTTTCCCCCACTTAGCGATTTTACACAAAAAGTTCGAACTTTTTAGAGCATACTAGTATTTATAATCCTATATGAATTTGAATTAAATCGGACTGTAAATACGGTTTTTAGAAATATTTCGACTCCAGTGTCACGTATCGGAATTTTTATTTGCCTTTTGCGAAATTGCAACCCATCATATAAATTTGAGCTAAATCGGTTAAGTAGTTTTCGAGTCTATAAACTACACACGGGCTTTATGAGATCGATTTTACTTTTTATGCCTACATAACTTTCAAAGCAAATACATAAGTTTTACAAAATCGAAGCTTCACATTAAAAACAAGTTTTTTTATTTATATTATACTAAATATAAAATACCAAACATTGAATTGCAGGACCTAAAAGTCCTTACTTTCTTCTGTATTTTCAATACTTTGTTCTATTTTTTGGATAATTGTTAAACAAAATATTATGGTTCCGAAATTCACTCACAAATGTCAAAATATTTTGTATAGAAGCAAATTGGAGTTCCATATGCATTGACGTATGTATTACACCACACCCGAAACTCATATATGTACTAAACAGTTGCCGAATTCATTTATTAATTAATTATTAATAGGAAAAAGCGAATCTGAGCCAAGAAGTTAGTTAAAATGTTTTTTTTAAAGCCTGGCATAGGAAATCATGTGTTATTTCATAATTCCATTTTTAATACTCGTACTATAAGAAGTGGTAATTGCTTTGAAACTCGCTAAAATTATTCTCCTTCTTAAATACCGATAACACATCGAGTTCCGCTAAAATAAGTTAACTCTCGCACTAGTAGTAGTATAACCTGCGGAGCTAGAGGCTTAGGCTGTTGCTGACATATTGAGCTGAGAGTTATTAACTTGCAAAGGCCTACTTCGATGATCCTACATATTTGGCATAAACAATGCTAACATTTGCCATCTTAATCACATCAACAACCGTATTTGAACTTGGCATTGCTACATAAGAACCAAATAATAAAAGGGTAGCTGTTTAAACCGCAATACTCAAATACGTTAGGAATTCATTCATTATATTTTAACGAACTACTAAATATGTATATACAAACAGAAAAAAAAATATACATATATATATATACTTCTATATAAATATATATGTATGTTAGTAAATTCAAAGTTTGAGAAAGCCTAGAGTAACTTTAACGATAGCCTGTTTACCTTTCTAACATGAAAAAGGATCTGAAATGGCTTACTCAATTTCTGATTAATATTTGTTGGGCCGTTTTTAACTTTTCACATGACCTAGATTAAAATAGCGGCAAAAGCAGGAAAAAATTAAAATGTAAGTTTTTACTCTCAATTGTTACATTTTTCAACTGCACAAATCGCAGCGAGCGTAGTATTAATTTTTTGTATATCATTACTGTGACTAATAAAAATAACCGTTCAGTCTGAACAAATTTACGAAGATGTACGCCAAACTAGAGCTGGTGGTAAAACTTCATCAGAAGGGTGCTCAGCCATGTGACATTTTTAAGACCTTGAAAACACTGAAAGTTACAAAAAAATTTTGTGCATCATACTATTGCGCGATTTAAGAAAACTGGGAGCTTAAAGATGCAAAAAAAAACCGGTCGCCAATCTACCGTTAGAAAACCATAAATTTTGAAAAAATTGCGGGAACGAATACGTCGAGATTGTTCTAATTCAACCAGAAAGTTCGGCAGAAGCAGGGGTGTGTGCCTCAAAGCTATATAAAACGTCATTAAAAAAATTTGAGTGCTTCAAAAAACTCGAATTAACGACCTTACAGAGCGTCAGACGAAAATGAAAGCAAAAAAAACCAATCAGCTACTTCGTAAATGAATAGACGTAAACAGAAATTATACATAAATAAATTTAACTTATGACTTCTCTATGAGTCGTTACCCACAGAATACTGGAAGTTGCGCCTTCCGCGGAGTGCAATAAATTAGCTGGGAATAAGTCCCAGTGTTGCCAGAAGTGATATTGGATCGATTTTCCCTGATCAAGCTTGGTTTGGACACAAACCAGTTTTGGCGTTGTGCTATCGGAAAAATCTGAACGTAAAGATAATTATCTATTGTAATAAAAACTTTCGCAAAAATATTTCGGGAAAATATTAACATTTACATAAGCTGTGCCTATGGGAAAATAACTCCAAAATGGAAATGATATAACAGTTTAAGCTTAAAAGGCTTTGAAATCAATATAACAATGAGATTTGTGAAAAAATTTAGACGTGAATGGGCTTATTGACAAAGAAAGAAGAAGAGGCATACCTGTTAAGTCTAATATCGGTGAAGTTTTTCCTAAACTATTCAAGTCAAAAATGTCACGTTAAAACAGTTTTTACATATTTTATGCAAACTGTTGTATGATCTGAGGTGTTTTTAAATATTGAAAAAAAAAAGCAATTTTTGTTGGTAAGTACCCCATTTTTAGAGGTAATTTAAAATAGGTCCAGGTCACGTAAATCTTGATATTTTTCCGAAATATTTTGGCTGATATCTTAAAATATAATGAGTTTTATAATTCCGATGAAAAAAGTACGAATTTTTTTTGTATGAGGAGTGATCCACCTTGGTGTATATATTCTTCAAAAAATTAAATAAGTATGACACTCAATTGTTTTTCGCAAATGCTTCATTTAAAAAAAAATAAATTTTAAATTCGGTTTGATATTTCGAAACATTCTTTATATAATCAGATTCATATAATAAGTATAAATATTACAACAAATAATGTTGCACAAAATTTGCAAAAATTCCGCGTATTTTCACCAAGGTTTCAAATTTGTTCAATAAATTTTTGTTTTTAATTTTAGTATTGTTTTGACATAAGGTCTAAAAATGTCCGTTGATTTTTGATAGTTTCTCTGTTGTTGGTGTAGCACATTTTTCTCGATTGTTCGTTTGCACTTCTTTGCATTTTTTTGCCAATTCTGTTATGATTCTAATATCACTGAATTGCAGCAATTTTGCAGGTATTTTTCTGAGGGAGGACAACTTACAGATCATTTTGGCTGAAGAAACTTTTATAGTCCAGCACGTCTGAGTTTTTTTATTTGCACTTATGTAACAAGGTTAAAGTGATCACAATAGGGTATTTGTATCTCATTTTACAAAAACTTGAAGGGTTAGAGCTTTGATGCCTAATTAAATTTTGTTCCTTATAAAAAGTTAAACATTTTATATCTACACTTTTATCGGTCACCATGCCTCCTTCCATTTTTGTAACAACTTTATAATGGCTTCAGAAATAATATAAAAAAAATTTCGGCAAGAGAAATGGTGGCGGGTTAAAGTGTAGAAATTAGTTGTTTAGCTTTTTATTAAGAATACAATTTCCTTAGGCATCAAAGCTGTGACTCTTCAAGTTTTTGTATTTTTGGTATAAATACCCATTGTAACCATCTTAACCTTTAAGTTTAAAAAATAATAATGAGATGTAGTCGGCCATAAGTTTTTTCTGTAAACATCATCTGAACGGTGTCCCCTTTCAGAAAAATACCATGGTTTATCTGTTGCAAAAAAAAATATTTAAGTTTGTTGTGCTGTGCATTTATAAAATTACAACTATAAATAATTGTATATGTGTATATTGTGTACTATAAACTGTGTGATGAGTATTTGAAGCTTACTATTTTTCTTTAAAAAATGTTTTTGAATTGGATCCTTGAAGCAGATATTTCCAATGATAAAAGAATTGTATCTTCGGTGATGGAAAACGAAACCATTTATTACATTACGGTCACTAGTGTCGTTATCGCTATAGCAGTTATCGTTATCATAGTTATTTGATTTTGCTTACACTTGTGACAATCAATGAAATTTCTGTGTAAAGAGGGTGTTCTGCAAATTTTTAGTTTTATGGAAATCATTTCACTTGCTCATGGAAATATCAGGCTTACCTTATATGAATACAATATATGTACATAAAATTATTCCCATCGAATGAGTCAGCAATTTTCCATAAAGCCATGAAAACCATTTATTGAAAAGCTAAGCCGCAAGGCTAACAACATTCGACTCATTCTTCTCTGAGCTAATCCTCCCAATTATATAAGTGTGTGTGTATGTACTTGGCTAGTTTCCTTACCGCTCTTTACATTATCGATATGCCTGTTATTTGTTTTCCTATTTGACTGCTGGCTATTTTTGTTTTTGTGGGCTTACAAAAAATTGTCTAAATTTCCAAAAGTATACTACTCAAATAGTTACGCAAACTTCCGTACTGGCATTCTCACAACCACAACTAAACTTTTTGCCGCCCCAACATTCACCTCGCTTCCTTTCGCCCCATCAAAATGCTTCAAGCTATAACAGCTTTTAACTTCATTGCCTATTTACCCCAACCAATTTTGTAAGTCTGATTGGTCGCCTTCGCCCCAACAACAACAACAACGACAATGTGTCTTTTAGGATATTTACAATACTTTTGTATTGATACGAACTTGGGCTATGCGCGATCTAATTTTTATTCGTAGCTTTGTTCTCCATGTTGCGCTTTTGGTTTCGACCATTTTCATGGTGCTTGTTTTTGTTTTCGTTTGTTGTATTTTCTTGTTGTTGTGTTCAAAATAAATTTTTATGTGAGTATGTAGCTATTATCGATATATGTATTGCAGTGATAGTATTATTCGATTTTGCAAATGTGCGAACATTAATACTAACGAACTATGTATGTATGTATGTATGTATGTATGTATATTTTCGTAAACAAAAGCAAGTATTGAATTCATTCATTCCAATTTTCCTAGCATTTTGCGACAGGGTGTGAGTGTGTTGTACTATTGTTTTAATTTCCCTTGCCGGCGTATGCAAAACATTACAATAGCCGGTAGCCAACTATGACTCTTTTCCATGGGACGTTGGCTATGGTAGTACGGAATTGGTTCAATCTCTTCTTTACCCTTTAGCTCTTTAAGTTTATAGCGAGGTGTCATGCCAAACTCCCTCATCCTTGTTATAGATTGGGACTATTTTAATTTTTTATTAGCATAATTTTATATTTTTGTATTTTACTTTATTTTATATTATCTTTTGTTAATTTATTTTATATATTCTATCGTACAGTTTTGGATTAGATTTTTATACCCGAGCGCAACAGTTCCCAGGGTATTATATGTACATATATAATTTTCTTCACATAACGGTTATTTGCAACAGACTAAAAAAACCGCGATAGGTATAGAAGTATGAAAAGGTAAATCTGGCTGTATACGAAACTTGGTATAAAATTGCCCTTGGCCCAAGACGAAATCGGATAATCACAATGTTTTTCTCAATTGCGTGAAAGTCTCTTCAAAATTAATGCTTTTCATACACTAACATCTGTTTTCTTCCAACGTAATTAATATTTCTTTAGCACCAACTATTGTCCGTTCTCTACTTTTTAAAAGCTGTATTCTTCAACCCAGACAATTTTAGATTCGTCTTTACTTGTATTTTTACTAACTTTCCATTTTTCTTTCATGTATTTTCCTCACCTCCTTGATTCTATTTTCGTGAGTAATTTTCATGTTTACGCGAGCAATGTCGATGACATCTAAATTATTTTTTTTTAAATACACATTTCAGTTGCCTCTTTTGCATAGTTTATTTTCTCAATAGGTTTTTATATTTTCTCCCTCAGCTGTTATACATGAAACTACAACTAAGCAACGCCTGGATGCAACAGTAATCAATAGAACCAATAATTATTTCTAAACGTACTTCAGAATTATCAGAAATTTAGCGAGATATCCAGTTATCTTGTCTAAGTGTGCCGATACACCCACTCCTACCTACCTACCTACCTATCGATTGAGCGTTTGCACCGCTTGATGTAGTCTAATAAATTAGTCACTTATTCCTTAATTCTCCTCCTTTTCCAACAAGGTATTTAATTTCTCAGATACAACCTTTAGTAAAGAAATGTCGAAGTTACCTTATCATTACTTACCTAACCTTTAATAAATATCTGAATAATTATTGGGTGCAATAGCACACTTAGGACTATTTTATTAACGCCCGATTAATATTACTCATGGTTAGGAGCTAATCTGAATCGCGACCTGCCGTAAATATAACAAACACAATTTTTGACAGATATGTATGGACTTTGTGGAAATGAAACAATTGGTTAAAGCGGCTATGCGCACTTTACTAGGGCATGAAGAGCAGTTCCTTTATTGATTTCTACTAAAATTATCTATAATCAAATTAAATCAAATCAGTAATGTTACTATTAAGCAAAGCTTTTGTTATTAATAACTTCTGAACATTTTGCTTGAATTGCTTGATGAAATTACTGTCAATCGCAGCATTGCTTACACAATTCGTTGTACTTCAATTGCTGGGCTTTTTAGACGAGTCATTCTTAAAAAAGGCTTCTATGGAATTATTTGTTTGCTTTTTTCTTATTTCTATGCTCCTATTTCACGAATAAATTTCATTGTCCACTATACTCGCAATTTTTCAATTACTGCTTGCGAATATTACAATTAATCGTCATGCTCACTCCATTTCCCAATAATACTTAGTTATCTTTTCTAACAAATTGTAAGCTAAGTTGTCTCTCTGAAGATGATGTCTCACTTCAGTGTCAATGTCAGTCAATTCTATGCCATTCATATAGCTATGCCATTTCATAACTATTCAATGCATTTGTATAATTTTATTTTGTTATTGTACGTATGTATTTCGTTATTCGTTTGCCACCAAAGTGCTGACTGTTTTTCTATTGCTTCATGTAGCATAATATGTATATATGTATATATATCTGAAATGTTTTTATATTGGCATCAAACGAAGGAGGTCTAAGAAAGCTGAGACTCGAATATATATATTTTTATGTAAATGGGATTGCCGCCTATTTCAAAAATGAAATCCAATTAATTTACAATGGACGAGCGTAAAATATGCTTTATAGTGCTTTATTTGAAAAAATTTTTTAGAATGGGTTGCCACCTGTTTAAGAAGTTAAAAGCAAATTAATTCATAAGTTAAATGAATATTACGAATAAAGAAGTAGGATTGAAGAAGGCTTAATTTCGAAAATATTTTGTGAGTGGTTTGTAGGTATAAATACAAAATCAATTAAAGAGTTTCTTAACTCTTTGGAGTTGTTGGTGATTTCCTCACAAAAGTAGCCAGAATATACCGAGACTCTGCAATGGCATTAAATTACGCGTAGCGGAGCTGTAAAGTATAATTGATGTTGATTCCGCGAATTTCTATAAGTCCCACCTTCTTACCATCTGAGCACTCCATGTTTTTGAAATGAAGTTTCATTTCTACCGCGCGTAGGGACTCCATGCAGCTTTTTTTATTGTATTTATTGTTAGACTTGTCCCACGTTCAAAATAAAATGCTCATACCTTTATGTTTTTGATTTTGGTTACAGAGCCCGTCATCATAAAAACTAAATAAAAATTGCAAGGTTTTTTATAGAGATAACAATTATCTTTCAGGCTTAACTTTTTATTGAAAATGAAAATTAATATTTAATTTTTTGATTAAAAATAATATTTATTTAAATTTTTTAATTTGTTTTTTTTTTTTTTGATTAGAAATAAAACTTATTTACTATTTTTTCTCAATGATAATATTAAGTTTTTATGTGTCGGCATATGTATGTATGTACATGTATACACTGTATAGCAAATTATGAGATCACATATTGGCCGATTTTCTCTAATTTGTTTTTCATTTATTTAATTTCTGTTATTTTGTTTTTGTTCAATTAAAACACATTTTAGTCGCTAAAAAAATTCGTATAATAATTAGGGCTTTCGATTTCTGCTCGCACATTCTCGAGTATTTCGATACTTGATGCACGGGAAGCTCACGAGAAAAAGATCCTCGTAAGAAATTGGTTCTTGAGCAACCTCGAGAAATCGATGGCTCTAATAATAATCCCTAGTTTCAAGCTTTGTTTAAAACCAAATAAACAATTAAATATAGTTTCATTAAAAAAAGAAAAAGCATGCAATTTTGAAGCCCATTAAATTTCGGTCTTAAAAAGTACAAGTTCCAAATAGATAGGTATATCCCATGAATATCTTAGATTTTTTCCTGCCGACGGTGTTTCGGTTTTCTTCTATATAAAAATAAATATTTTAATTCGTTATATGGAAATAAATGCAAAAAAAAAGATTGTCATAAATCAACGGCAGTTTGTAGCTGCTTAAAAGTTGAACTTTATATTCTTGTTCGGGGGTCGAAAAATACAGAAGAGGAATCAAATATTGCTGAAATTTGTGTAGCGATTCTATTAGTGAGGTTTTTGTATTTAATCAAAGAAAAAAATTATGAATATAATACATATTGCTAAAATAAAAAAAAAATTTTTCATTTCTGATTAGTTTATGATAATATACATATATTTTCATACATTTCAACTCATTTCGGCGAATGTTCATTGGTGGCTATCTGGCTAGTTAAATTACAATAGTGCCACAGCGACCACAATTACAACAGCAACATTTTGCAGCGTGCACACGAAAACATAATCCAAGTCTTTTAGTTGCGAGAAATATATTTGTACATATGCATGTACACACATACATACATACGTACTTATTATTATTGTGAAAGCAACAAATAAACAACGCACTTACTTAACCTAATTTTGGGTCAAGGTCCAACACTACATAGAGAATTTGTAATACGTTTTTTGTATTTTTCGCGCTTTTACGCTGCTTTTCTGCCAAGAAAATGTATAAAATAACAGAGTATTTAGCCGTGGATAATTACCAACCTAAATACTAATACATAGATACTTGACTCGCTTGTTGCAAATCTTCGTCTGCCGGCGCCTCCACAAGCACCATAAACACGCACTGTTGCATGTGAAATTTGTGTGCTGCTGCTGATTAGTAAACAATAAATTACACCCAGACTATTTCGAAACTATATGTTTATATTTGTTACACGGAAAATATTAGATTTTGTATACCGAATTTATTGATTTCATTATATAAATATAAGCGTTAAATTTTTAGTATAACTATTTCTATTACTTTTCTGTTGGATTAGCCATTTTTATCGTTTTTTAAAGGAGTTATAGATAAATAAATTTACTATTGTTTTTTAATCCGTTATTCTCAGTGTATTTGGAAGTAGAGTCTTTTATTATTTTAGCAACCAAGTTTTGATGTAAGAATTCCATTTTTTTTTTACAAATTCTATTAATTTCGAAAAAGTTTGCAAGCAGTCTCAGAGTTGTTTCACAAATACGTAGAATTTGTATTAAATTATGTCTGTTGATTATAATCTTAAATTTAATGAGTAGCCATTCAGCTGATATTGAAGATCTTCTTCGTAGTATAGCAAATTTGCTACATTATACCCTTTCTTATATTGTGCTGTAACACCAGCAGAGAAAACAATTATTTTCGAAATATGTGGAATTTTATATATGTATATTATTTTTTTTTTTGCCTCGTTTTATTAATATGAACAATAATTGAGAATGGATGTGGTAATATCTTACCTCTTAGCTTAAAAATAGTTTAAGATAATTTAACTCACAACTGCGCGGCAGTTACGGCATCTACGTCATTTATTAGAAATAAAATTTCCAACAGTATATTTTTTTGAAGGCATTGGGAATTAGATTTTTTCCGTTGGTAAAACTTTGTTATAATATTATGAAGGAAAACTTGTTACCAAATTTACCATATATGTCCGTCTGAGATGCATATTTTGATTGAAACGTTTTTCTATGTAGATAAAATCGGTTTTGAATTTTTTTATTTGGATAAAAATAATTATTTTTCAGGATCACTTCAGTTGTTCAAGAGCTTAGCCGGGAAATGTAAATAAATAAATCTTTCTCTTTAAATAGATAATATAGTTCAGCTAAATTGCAGCCAAAAGATATAACGATGTAGCGGATATATGTACATATAATATAGTGCCTCGAGACGGAAAAATTGCCTGAATAATCTTAGAAACACATCTTATTTGCAAACGCCAAATTTCGGGTAGATACCTTAATAAGTATTAAGACTTTAATGTAAAAAAAATGTTTTTTGCTGATTGTGCCCTGTTCAAGGAAAATTTTTTAATGGTTGGGTTTTACAAAAGTCTTTAAAATATCACAGTATGATCAAACTTTGCTAATTTGAGACTGAAATTATAAAAGCCTTTTAATAATAATTATGAGTGAGAAAAATTTTTTAAATCGTCGATATAAGCGAGATAAATAATAAATTTATCGGTAACTGATATTTTGAGACTTATTTAACTTATTTATAAAAGCCTTCTATAGTAATTATGAGTAATATAACATTTTTTAAACCCTGAAATACGGAACTATTTGGGGCGAACTATTCACTAATTAATTCTAATTCTTCAAGAGCTAAAATAAATTTTCTCACTCATAATTATTATACATATAAATACCAATACAAAAGTCTTTTGAAGGCTTAAAAAAAAATTTGGCTCACTATTAACTATTATAAAAAGACTTTTATAATTTCAGTTTCAAAACAATAATTATCATTTCGTTTATTATCTAAAGACTTGTGGCTTAAAAAATTTGTTAACTCTTAATTATTATCCGAAGACTTTTATAATTTCAGTCTAAGAAAAGATAGTTATCGATAACTTAAATTAAAATTTAATCATGCTATAATAACAATCGATTGACTTGTATTCTTTTATCTTATAATAGTTATGTCTCTGCAAGAAATCATGTGCCAACAGTCTGGAGAGATTACCTTTCGGTTCATTTAAATTCGTTATTCAATTTTTTTATCAAATATTTTACATCATAAACCATACTATAAAAACGATTGTTATTAAATTAAAAAAAAAATGTGTCCCACTAGCAGCTTTTTAAAATTTTTTACACACTCTCTCCCACACATGCATGCATGGGTCCATAGGCAATCGCACACACACAAGCTACAAAGTGCTTAAACTCAACCGCAAAATAATTGCTCATAATTCTCCATGGCGCAAAAGTGTTTAGTGCTTGTATGTTTTTTTTTTAATTTTGTTTTTTTTTTAACTTTTTTCCTTCGCTTACTCTCACTGAGCTGTTTACCGCATAAATCATGGATAATAAATTACTAACGCAGATTTTGCACCACCACTACGCTGAGCATTAAGTGCGGCTTGCAATGGTAAAATAGCTTGAAAAGTTGCTGATTGGAGTTGGAATTTCATTTGTAGATAGCGAAAAAAGCACATACAAATTTATTAAAACCTCCTACTTTTGCGCGATTTTTCCACAAGCGTAAATATGCGGGGGCGTATACGTAGCAATAGAGATTTTTTTGTAACTTTTTTTTTCATCTGTTCAACCGCAGGCAGGCATGATTGAAGTTCTTGTAATTACGTGAATGAAGAGTAAATATTGGCAGTGTTTGTTTGTGTTGTACTTAGCTCTTAGATAGCTTTAGTACTTATGTTCAACATGTTTAAAGTAACTCACTATAGCTCGCTTACTTATTTAGATATGTATGTCATTGTGGCATAGGAATAAGCCACTCCTCTCGACTTAATCCATCTCGAAATGTGGCTTAAGATATTGCATTCTTCCATAACGTTCATCACAGTATACCAGCAGCCATGCATCCAAAGAGTGCACGTCGTTAAACAGCGCATCCATTCATCCATTCACTCGCTTGTTTCATGTATGCGCATACGATATGTACATAAGTACTTAGTCTGCCCCAAGTACATTACTTAAGTATTAACATTATTACATGCACACATACACTCATATGTACATACATACAAGCCAAAATGCCGTAAGTTGTGCAAAATTGTCCGGATATAATTTAGTTTCCGCTCGTGCTGTCAATTGTTGAATCGCCTGCCATTTCAACACCATCGCACCACCAATACCAACAACGGCAACAATCCAAATTGCTGCGATGGCTTAGCTCAAATTTCGGCTACATACTATTTGTAGCTGGTATAACCTGCGCGGTCATTTAAACCTTATGCCACATCCTCTTCCTAATTCTATATACTGCAATTTATTTCTCTCAGGACTGTGTTGCTGTTGTGATTTGTACTGTTGTACTCTTGTTCCATCTACAAGTTGCAACATCACTTTAATTCGCTTTGAATTCACTGCTAAATTGTTGCTAACTCAACTCTCCTTACCGACAGTTCTCTCGACAGGCACTCGCATCATTTCCTCGCCCTTTTCTGTTGATACACTCGATTTGTCTCCGCCCGTTGCATTGCCATACGTTCGTATTCATGTGTGTGTGTGTGTGTGTGTGTGTGTGTGTATGCTTTCTCTCTGGACCAATTCATTGCTGAATATTTCATTTGTTACACTTACTACATACAAACCGACATTCGATTTCCTCGAGACATGAAAATAGTAACGAATAGGGGTTTTGAGTTCATCTGTGCCTGTGTGCATACGAGTACTTACGTGGCATGGTGTGTTTTAGAAATCTTTGTTTAGCAGCACTCGATGATCATTTAATATTAGCTTATTATGGGTCAGTCTTGCAAAGCACACATACATACTTATAAAGGATACGTACAGTCAGTCGTTTTTTTCACAACTAGTGTTTTAAGCTTTGTGGCATTGGAAGTTGATCACTACTGAGAATAAGCTTGTGTCGGTTTTTGGCAAGCAGTCACTAATACATAGAACCTATCTTCTTCTTAATTAGCGCTATAAGCGCCTAGGCCTAGGCCAGAATTTTTTTCCACTCGCGCAACAAGACCTACCCTAGCGTACTCGCTAAATCTGAATTCGCTGAACTGTGCCTATATCGTCGTAAAGCTCATACAGCTCGTTGTTCCATCGTTTGCGATATTCGTCATCGCAAAGATGTTAAGGTCCAACAATTTTGCGAGTGTATAGCTTTTGCGTGCTTCACTCGGAGCGTCCAGGTTCGAATCTCGGCCGGGGCCAGTGACATCAAAAAATATAGAAAAGCCATTGCTCGGCAGCATTTCTGTGTATTTCTGCCATGAAAAAGCCCAGCTGACTTTCGGAGTCGACGTAAAACTGCAGGTTTCTCAATTTGTAGTACACTTTAAGACCCATGCCACAAATTGTAAGAAAAAGTCGGCCTAACAACGATCTGTGCGATGTAAGCGCCACGAACACACCAAGACCCATCTCATCCGATGTTTATGCTGCTCTTCGCTACACAATAGCTTGGGAATGCTAAGAGACTGAAAAGAGTGTTGCTTTCGGTCTTACACACGATATAACCTTATATGAAATGATTCGAAGACTGATTCCGGGGCAGTTAGCGCATATTGCGTTTATATAGTTTTTGGAGTATCTACTTTATAAGTAGCAGCTCAGAACGAACCAAACAACCAAATTTAACCAACACAAAGTGAATATTCCTATGGAACTCCGCAGATGGTTGCGTTTAACGTTTAACGCCATGGTTTATTATCTGTTTATGTCGAAACGGCTAATCGAATTTAGCCTGGATTAACATATGAGATTTTCTTTAAAGAGAGTTGCCATATGATTGAAAAGTTAGATTCAATTATTAATTTAATTTAGAAAGAGATTAAGAAAGATTAGTTTCGAAAACATGTGTAAGTAGAGTTTACCACCTATTTAGAAAGTTAACTAATAAAGTAAATGAAATATTACAATACTCGTGTGAAACTAAAAAAGTTTATAGGAAAATATTTCTGAAGATGGTTGTCACGTGCTTTAACCGTTTCAATTTAATTATTAAATTAAAATGAAATATTACGAGATTTGTGCCAAAGTAGGTTTAAGAAGCCTTAATTTCGAAAATATTTTTAAAGACGGGTACTACCTGTTTGAAAAATTTAGTTTCTTTTCATTTAGTTAATAATATCAAGTACAATATGGTGGTCAATTGAAGAAATTTTAGGGAAGCCTTATTTCAAAAATATTTTAGGATATGGATGGGCTGTCACCTTTTTAAAAGTTTTAATTCAATAAATTATAAGTAATTTTAAATATTAAAAGGCTGGTGTGAAACGAAAGATGTTTATGTGAAAATATTTTTAAAGGCGATTACCATGTGTTTAAAAAGGGTTATATCAATTTAATTAATTAGTTAATTGTAATATTCTATATTGATATGAAAGTAGAGAAAAGCCTTAATATTGAAAATAATTGTATATATTTTTTTCGGTCATGCATTATATTGATTCTTTTGAAGGTATTAAAACAGCATGGTTTCTTTTTTATTTTCTTTTCGGAATTTATTATATCGATCATGTTTTTTTCTGTACCTTTGTTAGGAATTCTTTTATTCACTCTTATATTGAAATATCACCACGCTTATTTTTATTACGTTGTAATTTTAGAAACCCGCTGTTGCTCACTGCTGCAACAACTACAAAAAAAGAATATTCGTAAGAGAAAAACGTTTGTTCACAAGGTCATGAAGGGTAAAACAGCCACAATTTTAAAGATGTCACTAAAATGTTGCAACACATACATACATACATACATATCTGTTCTTATACATTTATTACAGGAAGCAGAAACAACATAAAAGACATAGGCTGAGCAACAGACAGACACTGGTGCAGAGCAACATAGCGCCGTTGTATAAACTTAGGCCACAAACACCGTGGTTTGAGTGCAACGATGACAGCTTTGTGTAGACTAGGCGACAGGATTTAAATGGCGTGAAATTTTTTTCTTGAGCAAAGCGACATTGCAGTGCAAATAGAAGTACTCGTACATACGCAGGTACAAAATAGCAAGCACTGCTCTTAAGCTTTGTTTCATTCTAGTTGAATGAAATTAAAGTGGAATATAGAATGGTTAAATTTTTTCATCAGTTAGCATTGAGGCTACAAGAAAAAGTGTAAAAAGCAAATGTGTATTACAACCAAATTAATTAATTTCCGCCTTTTTGCATAAAAACTCTTTCACCTTTCATGTGCAATCAATTGTTCTGTTCAATACGAGTATTACTTTTCGCTTGCTTTTGCCAATAAATACCTTTGCAATTTGAATTTTTGCGGCATTAATTAGGCTATTGCTATAAATGAATGCTAGCATAGAAAAAAAATAATTAGCAAGCATAATTGAATAAAGTGATACAAAGTAATTTATGTACATACCGTATGTACCGTTATGCGTGCTCGAAAGCTTGTGCAAACACAGACGATTACAGTGCACGCTATAAGCAGTTTAGTTATTAATCTACATACATATATTGTTGATATCGTAAATTTTAAAGCATTTAGTTTATAAAAAATTTATGTAGATTATCATTTCGCTTACATGGGCTTATCTTTACATAACAGAAATATTTAAATTAATTTTGTGAAGTTTTCACGCTCCTAAGCTGAATGCAAGTTTGATGTATTTATTGCAATGTGCGGCGACCGAAACCCGTCCGGAGTTTGTTTATATATTCTAAAAGTATGCCTGTATTAAGTTATAAAGTAATCGATGGAATTGCAGAAAATAACTCAATTTTTTTTTTATTGACCTACTAAAGTTTTTATTGCTCGGCCCAAATTGATTTTTTGTTTATAATTTCTGAACGAAAAAAGGTTATAGGCAAATCCGAAATCGTTTTGGCATTCCATCTAGCCTAAAACGAACAGTTCAAGCATTCCGCCAGCAGTATGTTTGAAGAAAAATTTACCTCGACCCCATCTGAAGTTACTAATATATGTGCTTCCTTTGATTGGTTTTTTTCTGGCTTCAGTTCTTCAATTATTTTGGGCTCCCTTAGGCCTTCGTCCCACGATATTACGAATGGTCAATTTAAATCTGAAACCTTTCTTTCTTTGAAAAATATTGATGGACTTTCTGCAGACTTTGTAATGAAGTGTCGTTCTCTGATTTCGCCTTATAAAGTTATTTTCAATAGGTCCTTAGACTATCACAATTCTTTAAAGCGGTAACAATAGTGATGTCTCTAATTACAGATCCCCATCCGAACTCTGAACAATTTCAAAACCTTTTGAAGTTGTCGTTATTTAAAAAATGTATTTCGCAACAAAAATTTTAGTTTCGTCAAATCAACATCGTTTCGTCTTCAACCGTGTTTTTAGTGGAAATTGCATTGCTGCACTCTCTGATTATTTTCAAGCTGACTGGATTTACACTGATATTTCCATTGATAGAGTTTCACTCGGTATTTTTGCAATAGTTCAAATATCATTTGCCGATTAGGCGCTGCGTGCTTCCGTTAACTATTGTTGTTCGGATTCTTTCATAGCCTATTCGGGTATTCCCCAGGTAAGTCGAAATATTGTTTCTTGGTTATATGGTTATATGGTATCTCACTTCAAATTTCCGCAAATCAAAGATCTTGCAGTTTATTTTGTCTCTAGTTTCTCTTCTAATAATCATATGAGTTACTCCATTTTTAAATCCTACTCGGTACTTGGATTTGTCAGACGTCCGGGTTCTATGTTCTCTGAGCCTATTCCGACTTTATGGAACCTTAAATCCCTGGAAGAAATTATATCTTTTCTTTCTTTAACTTTTACTTTTAATTTGATAAATGTTATTATCCATTGCCGGTACTTTTCTTGAGCAAGTCAACTTCGATGTTCGTCGTCAGGAATATTCGCAATTCCTTGCCTCTTTATGGCGGAAAGTTCATGAAATGATCCGATATCACGAGCTTTAATTTTAATTGATTTTAATATAATCTTAAATTCTATCGAACTTGATTTCTTTCATATGACTTCAATAAAATACAAATACCAACACAAACCATTTTAACCCTCCATCTGCTTTCCAAATTTATTATTATTTAGTAAGATTCAAAACGGCGCTTTTAGATGGCAGCTAATGGCTTAAAATTCTCAACTATCTCCCATGAAATTTTATTGTATTTGATATCACATTTCATTTCGCTCAGACATATATTTTAACCATCTTTTCCACATTTCTTGAAAACAATTTAGGCGGAGGCAAGAAATCTTTAGTAGGCCATACAAAGAAATTTGAACCAACTTTTGCAAATCCATCAAATATTTTGTTACTGGATTGTTATACCTCCAGAAAGTATTAACGAAGTCCGGGCTGGCTTGAGTTGCCATACATTTTTCGTAAAGTGTTATTTACAATAACAACTAAACATTAATTTACATACCTACTAATGTACATATATTGTGAATAATATAAATAACGAAATTGAATATTTTAATAATTTCAATTGGTGTGCATTAAAACATGGACGGTGTTGAAGTTAAGAAATAAAAATAAGCCACACAATATAAAAACATTGACACAAATACGAAACCCCAACCAACAACACGTGCGTAAAAAAAAATAATTTATTGGGAACAAATATAAACAAATCAGATCGTAAAGGAAACACCTAATTAACAATTATTGATAGTAAAAATTATTGTAATGTGATGTTAAACTAAACAAAGCAAATTAGTAAAAAGAGAAAATGTAAAAAATTAACGAGCAATTTGTGCATAAAAAAAAACATATATAAACATTAGAAAAATCTTGTTAAATATTTAAATTTATACAAATAAACTTAACAAAAAAACAAATACTTTGAATAAGTAGAAATTTTTGAAATTTAATATATATTATATACATACATAAATTATACAAGCAAAAAAATTATATACATACATGCAATTACAATTATACCTAAAAACTGCATTCAAATATATACTTTCTGTAAAAAAAAAAAACTTTGTAATTTTTCGTCTATTAACGCGTAACATTTTCTTTACATTTAAACAAACAAAAATCCCACGAAATTTCATTTCAACCAATTCTCATCAATGCTTTAAATAAGGGGAGAATAAAAATAAAATTATATATTTATAATCAAATTCAAAAGCATGTCCTAACCAGCTGTGAGTGTATGGAAGTGTGAAATTATTGCTGCCATTTATGCATTCAAATTATTTTGTGGCAATTTACAACACTGTCAGCATTGGAAAATTTCAATATACAACAACAACAACCAAATCAAATTAGCAGGCATTGCAAAAACTGGCAAATCATAAACTATTTAAATCGTATTTCTAGTAGAATAAATTGAAAGAAAATTGGATTAAAATAAATTATAATAAATAAATTTACATTCTGAATGTGTTAAGATACTCAGAAAACGGAAACTGTTTTCTGCGTGCCACAATAATGGGTGGGGGGGAGTTAATTTATTGCAACAACTGCATTATACATTCCTAATGAATTTTGTTGATATATATTAGTCGCGTCCATTTAAACCTATTTATCTCGCCTTGACTTGATTTGTCAACATTTCTCCATAAAATAATGTGACTTGAAAATTTCGTCACCGAGAAGATCAGAACTTTATCCACATTTAATCCTGTTTGTGTTATTTTGTGCATGAAAACTATAAAATTTCCTATATTCTATCAATAATAAAAAAACACTTGCTACTAATTCATTTTCATCACTTTTGGTACATTTGTCCCTTTTCGAAATTTAATGATACCACTTAAACTAATTTCTCTGGAATATTTGAACGAGTTTACTCAATACCTACTGCAGGCGATGCAAGTGAATCGCTTTCAGAAATAATTTTTCAGTTTTATCAAAAATTGTTTGTTCTATCAAATAGGCAGCTATATGTTTCACATAGTTATTTACGTTCAGCAATGTAAGGTCAAGTTGTTCGCTATTTAAAAATTCTGAAAAGCGGTTGAGTGTTGCCATGAGCCACCATATGACTATTTTTTCACAGATTCATTTTTAAAGATAAAGATCAGAAATATGTAAGTTAAATTTTTGGAGTAATTAAGGAAAAAAATATGTAAATTTTATTCATGGGGAGAATAAGCATAGCATAAATAATGGCATACAATTTTTTTCACACGACATAAATGATGGTGTTTCATTTCTCCCATTGGCACAACATGCCTTCAGCAGACTTAAACAATGCACTCTTCAAAATGCATTTTCGGCAACTTTTTCCAATATTTAAACCCTAATTTCATTTACAAAAGGAAAAGCAGGCTAGTGACGTCATCTGTTTATGTGGTCTTCTCCTCTCTCCACTTTATATCGTTTTTTTCAGTTCAATATTTTATTGTAAACCCAAGAACTCAAAGCCGTATACCCCGATTATCTCTTTGGCGTGAATATTCAAAGTGTTTTCCTCGTAGATGCGTAGATGATTTGGAAATTTAGAAAGTCATTGTAAAAACATTATCTTCTATCGTATCAGAAGAAAAACCAACACCAACAAAGTCGAAAAGTATATATAATTATAATTTATGTAAATAAGTAAATAAATTAAGCTTTATTCTTTGGAAATTAAATATTGATGGAATAAAAAATAAATCTCGAGCAACAATTGAATATATTGTAGAATTTACATATAGCAAAACAAAGTGATGAAAAATATAAATGTGTTCGATAGTTCTTACTTTAGATTTTCACATAGATGCATATACATATGTATGTGCATATGTGTACGTATGAATTCCAATAAAGAAGCTACTGCTTTGGGGCAATACACTTTTATGCGCCACCTAGATATGTACTTGAATTCTTGGTGATTTCCTTCATGTTCAGATGAAGTCCTTCTGTATTTCAGGCATCAGTTCGATTACGCCACTTTTCCACTTTAAGTAACAATCTTGTCGATATAAATATAGTTGTGTTCACGAAAATAGTAACAAAATTATTTCCAAGTACTGACAATTTTTGTTTCTTATTTAATTTTAATAATTTTTTTATAAAAAAATACTTAATTCCATAACAAAAACCATGTATGTGGAAGTTACTAACATTCGAGAAAATTTGTTTAAAAAACAAAAAACAAATTAAAAAATGGGTCATCAAAATTTTTTGGATTATTGAAAGTTTTTTTTTTTAGTGACGGATATCAAAAATCAACCAGAAGTTTTATGTACTTGAAAATTGCACTTTTTAAATAAGAAAATTGATGACAATATTTCCAAATTTTTCGAATATTTACATATATTTTAGAAAGCTTGAAACTTCGATTTTTTTTTTGTTTAGATTTAATTTAATTTATCTGTTTATAAAAAGTTATTAATTTTAAATAGTGAAGAAAAAATTATCAAAACTTGTCAATATATTTTGCCACCAGTTTTGCGAGCGCAAATGTACGTTAATTTCACCTAGCTTGGTTTTTTCATATGTTGAATACAAAACTGCAGGCTTCAGAGTGGTCGATATTTAAAGACATCTACACTCAAACAAACCTCATCTCCTGATCAATGAAAAATTTCCTTTACATAAAATAAAATAAAATATGTGTTCCTCAATAGTTGGAAATATTTATTTAGCGCCGGTTTGCTCTCAGTTTTGCTTGATTTTGTATCTTCAATCCTGGCAACTTTTTCAACTAATGAAGAACTTATTGTCAAAAGCCCACTAGAAACATTTTAAATTAGCGCACCTACATATATGTATGTATATTTATTTTATTTATTATAAAGTTGCTTAGAAGTTAACATATAAACATAATATATAATATAAAAGTTTTTTTTTTGTTTTTCTCCTAAATGTTTAAGTTATTTTATGAACATTTTCAAATGTTTGACTTTCTCTGCTTTTTAGCATTTTCTCAATATTTTCACTTCTGATAAAAATTGCAAAAAACAGAAAATATTTTAAAAAAAATTTCGGCGCTTTGTATATAGAATAGAATGCAAAGAAAAAATCACCAAAGGCGCAATAACAAAAAACATTATTTTTAAATATTAGCCATTAAAAAGTAACGCGATTTTTATGGTTCATATTAACAAATAAAAAATTAATAAAAGACATCAAATCTGATTAAATTTAAGATGCTCGCAAGTTCAATTAATAAAGTTTAGACATTAAACTAAAAAAAAAAGAATACAAAATTAAAAAAATTAATTTTAAAGTAAAAATCGTTTAATATAAAAAATCTAAGTAACACGCATGAAAGTATAAAAATATTAACATTTGCTATGAGTAATTAAGGGTTAAACTGAAATACGTATTAACGTTATTAAAAAGTGCATACAAATATTTGATGCGAAGATTTGTTTGTATTGCAGGGTTAAGAAAACAAAGTTTATATTCAAAATTATCAATAGAAACTGAATTACCAAACATGGAGTTGTAGTTGCAGTAACGACAATACAATTTTTATTGCAAAGTGAAAATTTAATTGAAAAAAGCGTAGATAAAGCAAGTGTACTTCGAATATTTTCAGTGGGATAAAAAAGCTTACATACAGTAATTTTTTTGTAGTATATATTATTTGATTGTTTTTGAAACCGTAATTCCTCTATAATAAAAACCATAGAAATCATTGTTTCAAACTTTGTACTAGGTTTAGAAAAATTTAACAAACTTTTATCAAACTTTTCAATAAGAATTTTTGGAAATTTTTCCAATTTCATAGATTCGACAATTTTAGTATAAGGAAATTCATGTTTGAAGTAGCTAAAAATTTTTATTAGTTTTGATTTATATAATTCTTTTTAAAACAACACTCTTGCCTTTTTTCCATATACCTCATAAACTAATCTTTTCATATGGAAGAAAGTGCGTAAGACTGACAGAAAAAAGTCAAAACTATTTTTAGCTACCTCAAATTTGAAAAATTTCTAAAAATTTTTATGGATTGAGTTTTTGTAAATTTTATTCAAAGTTTGAATCTTTGTTTTATTCGATTTTTAAAATAAATAAACATCAAAGAAAATGGGGGAAACGAGCAGCGATTAAAATTCAGCAATTCACACAAAATCTTCATCGAGATTGGCAATTTGAGGAAGATTCTTTTTGAAATATGGCGAATTTTTCAAAACTCTCATATTATTATGCGTTTATTTAAGCTGACAACGGGTGTACAATGCACATGTGTGTTCCAAATCAAAAGTTTTACACTTGCACACCGTCAATCTTTGAAAAGTATAGTAATGAGAGGCCTCTTTTATACCCAAAATCATTTTATTTATTCAACATGTTAAGCAACTACAGCTGACTTTTAGTGAAATTAGAGCGTTAGAGTTGAAATAATGCGAGATTATGTTGTGAACGAATAACCGAAAACTGGCCACTACATATCACACACTTGGTGGATGGCAGCTAACGCAAAATAAAAAACAAAAACCAAAGCAAAATAAAATTGAAAAGAAGGCCATAGGGAAGTAATTTATTGGGGTCTACATCCACTACTGTGGCTCATAAGTACCAAAGTCTTGAATGCAATCGAAAAATACGAACAAAAAAAATTGACGAACACACCACTCACCAAATACACCACTTCATCTATTTACATAGATACATACATATATATCGTATATGTAAACCAACAGTTTTTAGGGAAATTTTCCATCTTATTTAATGATTGGCAAAAATATGTAATAATGATAACAATGTTGAAATGCGTAAACAACGCAAAACTGTTGGCAAATCGTAAACGTTAATATCTAAAAAGCAATAAAAATAACATAAAATAATATTAGAATAACAAAAGATATACATACTTATATATTTTAAATATAACTAGCCTATACCAAAGTGAATTACAGTTAGTCAACCAAAACTACTTACAAATACATAAATAAATAAATATTTAAAATTATATACGTACCTACATTGAAGAAAAACAAAACGAAAATAAACAAACATGTTTATCCATGTTACCGTATGGATTCATAAAACAGAAAGTTACGTTAAAAAAAAGTTTTGCACGCAATCGTGTAAATGTGAAAAGTTTCCATTTCAAAAACTTGTAGAAGCAAATTAATGATAAAAATGCGCCATTAAATGCAAAATTTATACTCAAAGTGCAGAAGTTCGAACTCTTATATGTAGGTACGACTTCTACAGACAGAATCTACGAACGAGTATGTAGTAGGTGTAACAGCAAATAAGCCGTTAGCCAACCCACACACGCACACGAAATAGGGCCGAAAAGCCCAAAAATTACATATTGTTAGCAAAAAAAAAATGAAAAAGAGCTAAGTAAATAAAATAAATCTGAACATTAAAATTTATAGCATAGAAGAAGAACGAATTAAAAAAAAACTGAAACACATGAAACTACAAACAAGCAAATTTAAAAAGGAGCAATAGATTTTGGAAAATTCGCACACAGAACTAATAACTTGAATCGAAGAACAGTGAACAACATATAAGAATGAGCAACACCTTACATTTGCGTTTTTCGTTTCTCAACAGGGTAGCATTTGGTCGACAGAGTAGGCGCTACCCTGGGGATCAACAAAAAACGCAAATGTAACGTGTTTGTTCATTCTTATAGTTCTGTGTTATTTACTTGAATTAACTTGCTAAGGTACAGCGCCTAAAATTATGCTCAACTTGCAAAATTAGTATTTTTTAATTTGCATATATGTATCTATCAGTGTTGTGACTTTTAGTTGAGCGCACTTTTAGGCGCGCATATTTTTTAAAGTGAAATTCAAATTAAAGTTATTGTTTTATATGGCGATACGAAATACAATATATGGGTACTACGCTGAATATTAAAGCCTACCTCTAGGCGCATACCAGCTGTATCTAATTGCAATATTTTGGTAATTTAATCAAGCACACAACTCAACACAAAATAAAATGTTATAATAGCCGCATACTCCGAAACTAAATAAAATAAAAAGAAATAAAGTCTAATACACACACACATACATATATCCATACAAACATAAGCAACCTATAGTTAAATCAAAATTTGTAAGTGTAATTACAACAAAATGCAATGCAACTATAAAATTGCAAACGCAAAATATTAAAAATACAAAAACTAAAAAACGTAATAAAAAACTTAAAAAAAAACTTTAAAAATTAAAAATTAATGCGCAAGTTTAGCGCTGGCAACAACCCGCCGGCAAACGCAAGATGCGCATGCGCAATAAGCAGAAATGTTACATAAAATATTGTATAACAAATTTTTTGATGGAAAAATACTCATTATTGTTAAATGGTTTAAATATAAAATATTTAAAATAAAAAAACTTGCGTAATAAAGAATTAAAAACAAAAAACATTTATGAAATAAATAAAAAATATAAATACATTACTTAAAAAAATATTTAAAAAAAAAATGTATGCATATATATTTCAATACCAAAAACAAATCAACAAAGAAAAAACCAAACTACATATTACTTTTCTCTCCTTAGTAAGTTTAGTTAATTGGTTATTGAAGTAAAATTAAGTGTTAGAGATACATACACACATAAAAATTAAAAACTAACATAAAAAAATAAAAAAAAAACTATATAAAATCAATAAAAAAACAATAAGAGCAGTGGTTATATTAAGGTAAAATATACAATTATTTATTAAATAAAAATTCGTAGTTTCATTATTTGTTATGATTATTTTTGGAGTCATTAATTGAATAAATTAATTAATTATTGATTGAGGAAATAAAACAAAACTATTGAATAAATGCAAAAAAAAAAAAAAATTTTTGTTCCACTTATTTCAGACTATAGTCGAGGGCAGCATCAGAGTAAGTAAAACAGTTACGTAAATTTGCATATTGAACAGAATATTTGCATTATTTCTACCATATGCCCATGTAATATAAAGCAATTTACAGCTAATTTAGGCAGGCTATTGGGTATAGTTTTTATTTATTGCGCGCAGAAAAAGTCAAATTTCAGTGTCAAAGAAAAATTGCCTAATATTCCGAACTGCGAAAAAGCTCCTTTAAAAACAATACAAAAAGGCTGCATAAAATAAAATATTTGTACTCTAAAATTAGTCAATATTTTCACTCTTTTGATAGTTGTTTTTCTTCAATTCGGACACATTTTTGTTTAGTGTAGTACCATATTATTATATTCTTATTTTTACCAACAACGACCATATATGTATATCTGCATATCTGTCTAATTCGATATTTTTTTTCATGTAAAAATGTTTTCCTTTTATTTTACTAATGGTATGTATATTTTCTCATCCTGCCGTCATTAGGAGGATAGCTTATCAGTTTGGAATCGCACTGCCACGGATCACACGAGCACGACACGTATCAGAGATACGCTACGTAGGATATTAAACATACCTCTAACAACGGCAATGGAGTATAAGATACACTGTGATAGCCTTAAATATGTAGCAATGTAAGTATGCATTTCTAAGTATAACTGAAAACCAAAAATAGTAACTTCCTAGATAATAGCTTGGGTAACGCCGGAACATACAGCAAAAGAATGAGTACAAGTTTTAGAAACAACAAAATCTATTCCAAATAAAAAGGTTGAATGGATTCATCAAATAGCTAACTAGGAAATTTGAGTTGAGGCCCTGCTGATTGAAGGAATTTTCATTATGACACTTATTCGCGGCTGCCATAACTGATTGTGTAGCGTGTGCGCTTCATTCGGTGGCAATGGCAAACTTCCGAGTGTATTTCTGCCATCTTAAAAAAAACATTCGCCGTTCGGAGTCGGCATAAAAGTGTAGGTCCCTCAATTTGTGTTACAACAACAAGACGCACAACACAAATTGTAGGAGAGTTCGGCCAAAATCGCTTAAGCGGTTATAGCGCCAATTAAGTAAGTAAGTACTTATATTATATGTTGAAGACTAGCGCTATTGTAAATTGCATAGTCAAAATAAAGTCGACCATAAGTTAGTTAAAGCTAATATTAATACTTAAATTAGCAAAATTAGTTTAAAAATAGTGTTTTATCTCCAAAAAGCAATGAACATTCACACATTTTTAACATTTCCAGCAACTTTTCAACCCTTCGATACATCGTCGAAAACAAAATTGTGTTCGACACAAAATTCGCTGCACAAAGAAAATTTTGACAGAGTTGCACAGCTCATAATATGAATTTGGCATTCGATTTTCGATGTTCGATAATCAACTCATAATAAGAGCCTGAGTAAGCGATTTTGCTGAAAGCTATAAAAATATGTATATGTGTAAACAGCAACGATTTGCAGTCGTCCATTAAAAAATGGCGTAAAATGTTTAGTAAAAATTCAAATATTTCTGATAGTAGTGATTAGTATAATTAGCAACGTGACTTACACTTATGACTTTTGTAAACTGGGTTCATGAAGATTGCCTTCTCAGCATCAATAAATTCTCCAACTCAAGCGATTTGTTAAAAATCGTTACTGTGCAGTATCGCCTTATCAAAAAAGGAGGCGATGCCGACCTTTAAATATTTAATATATGTATATGTGTAGGTACACTCCTCAGGGGTTCAAACCGTTTAGTAGTAGGTGACTTCAGTGCGCGCCACGATCTATGGTGCTCAAGCCTAACAGCAGATCGTAGACAGATTCGACATTTTGCACAATGAACGACCACGCTCCCACCAGGATCGTGAGTAATTGCAACAGCTCGCCTGACCTAACAACAAGTAGTGCGATTTTCATAAAGGGCGATCTATGATATTGCTTGCATCGTGAAGGAGGTTCCCATGGGCATCGCGATCGACAGACCCCCCGACATTGTCTACGCTTATCGAAAGACTTTTCTCAATTTTAAAAATTCTAATTGCCGGAGTTCACCGATAGTGCTACTGCCCGTTTCATACACGCGGGACGTATCGCGGAAACTCGTCCGAATTTCCGGGCAGAAGCGGCAACATTATCCAACGAACGGAAATTTGGACTCTGATAAACCAACACAAGCGGAACAAGTGGGGGGTACCTAAAGTCCAACGTCTGACCCAAAGAGATGCGCGAGCTATTTAAGCCGACAGTTCACACTGCATTCTTTGATGGGTAGAACCAATTGAAAGATGACTTGAAGGCTGTGCAAATTTATAAGCCAAGCGCGCCCCTTCCCTTCACCTGCGGTAAGGTTTCGAAAGCCATCTGGATGGCGAAAGCCTCCAAGGCCTTTATGTCTAATGGGCTAATCATGATGATGCTAAAAAATTGGGGTCCCACGGGAGTAGCATACTTGACAAAAATGTTCAAATAGCCACCCTCATCATTTCGGAGTCTGGAAGGCTGGGAGGATGATACCATCTAATTATCTGTGTGGTCGACAGTAGGGTGTATATTTCAAAGACTCAACGTCAAAAGCGTGAACGATTAAACAATTCCTACTTATCTAGAATCAACCGAGACGTACTCAATATGTGTATATATGTATGGCATATAAAAAATTCTCCGCACGATACCAATCACCTATTCACTTACACCCCGTTCTCTTTGATTCGACCCTGTCGAAACTGCATGTTTCTAGGGCTTCCCCCTTGATGAGTTTGATAATAACGACCATGGTCGATCTTACAGGGTCTGAGTAGCCGCTACAACAACAACATTGAAGTAATAAACAATAATAATAATCAACAAATACCTTTTGTAAACAATTTTTCGATGTGTGCTATTCCACGACTATTAAAAAGTGCACATAACGTTAGTGAACGAATGGAATAAGATAACTCGTGAATGATATTTGGAATAGCGACTTTTAGAAAACTTTTGTAGGCCATAAAAAATAGATTCGAGCAAACTTTAACAAATCCATGGAGTGTTTTATTATTGATTAGGTATATTTCCAGAAAGTATTAACAAATTCCCAGCTGGTTTGAGTTGGCATAAAATTGTCGCACAGTTTTATCCTTGTTTATACTATAATACGAAATAAATAATATTTTAATTTCAATTTCTCATTTGTTCTTCTACTCCACAGTAATAAAGGCCCTCTGAAAAGCTGAAATTCAGTAAATACGTTCAACGCAACAAAAATAAAAACAATTGCAGATGACACTGTGCGCTACACAGACAACAATAGCAACAGCAGCAGCGGCGGCAACAACAACGGCAACATCAATGGCAACAGCAACAGCAGCGGTAGCAATAGCAACAATAAAATCAATACGAACAGCAATAATAACAACAACACAAAAGATGGATACAACTGTAACAACTATTTATACAACACTACTACCAACATTGATAAAACCTAAAACAGATAGTAAAAACAAATATAAATAACAAAATATACAAGTTCCATCATCTGACCGTCAAACCAATAGAAGCAGCAAAAGGCAAAGCAACAAACAAACCGGAAGCAAGTCAAAAAAGAAAACAACCCCATAAAATACCACGACAAAAGATATGCAAAATTTACTTTATGGCTGAATGCAAAAACCTACATTTAATAAATTGAGTGGACAAAGCTCCAGTGGTTTAAATGAAAAACAATAACTAAAATTAAAAAATATGAACCGCAACTACCACCAAAAGCTTGCTAGCAAACGCTGCAACCTCAAAGAAAACAACAACCTCAAGCGCAACTAAATATAAAATATATTTACATATATTTAATTTATATCATTAATGCTTGCATACCCAGAAAAGTGTCTAAATATGTTGTTGCCAAACAATGTTGCATAATTATAACATGATTATTACGAAAATGCTGTCATCTGTGCGACACTTAAAATCGCTTAAATTGTTTTTGTTTTATACCGATTTGCAAACTATTCTCGATAAATTTCTGTTTTTTCATACGAACATATATTAGTCCAAAAGGTTGATACCCACACCCCACCCTTAAAGAAGAGTAAAAGAAATTAAAAAAATTTATACGAAAAGTATCGACTAACTAAAAAAACTAAAGTATGGTATCGAATGGCAAGCCTACAAACAAACAAACACATCCACAATACAGACAAATAAAATTTAATCAACCAACTTAAAATAAGTAAAGCAAAATTAAAATTTTTCTGAAATTTATTGAGAATATTCCCCCAACTCAAAATAAGTATATAATGAACGAAGGATGGAGAATTGTAAAAAGATTTAATAAAAAGTTATTAAAGTTGCAAAAAAATAAAACAAATTAAAAAAGTTGAGTTTTATCATTTATCATGAGCCGGTCCCTATTACTTATAGCTCCCATATAACTGATTATTCAGATATGGGATTTATAACTTATTATAAGATTATCGATTTTGGTGATTTTCTCAGTATGGTAGGTAGGTTGGAGTTGTTGCAGTATACTTTGTATAATTAAAATGTAAATAGCTCACAAAATGTTACAGTGTCCTAACTGTATAAATGAAAGGTTTGCGACCGCGAGAGCTATGTCACCTCCAATTTTTTTTTCTGATAAATTACAAATGAGAACTAACAAAAAATTAGAATTGGATTGGGCACACTTTTATTTTTTGCTGGTGATAACTGCACTTGGGCGTTTTATTTGCACTGGAACTACTAAAATACAAAGCTCGGCACTTCACATTTATTATTCTGTGTTTGACTTTTTGTAAAGATCACTCAAAACTCTTTAAGAGCACGATGCAACGTCAATCCTTCAAACGAGGTAAGTGCGAGGTAACGGAAGTGCTTTTGTCACCACCTTCTTTTGTCTGCATCGCGGGGTTGTATATGACAAAACAAGAAATCGCTATTCGAGGTGTTAATGTCAGTCGTATCATTATCTTGTCACCGCAAGGGTTAAAAATCTACAAATTGAGCCATGGTGAAAAGTATACAGAAGGTGGCGCAGATTGTGGTGCCGCTAACCCTCTCTTCAAAACTTTGACAGAATTTCTACGTAACAACAGATTTAGTTTACAAAACCCTGTATGTAAATGCATACATACATACATATGTATGCTGTATACTCGCAATCGTGTGTATTCTTTCCAATGTGTTTAACAACGCGTTAGTGTATATTCTTTCTAATATGTATAACAACGTTTTTCCTCTCATTTCTCTCTACCGGTAAATCTGGTGTGACGTCACACCCAAGTTATCAGATCAATCAGCGCAATCTTGTATTCTATCATTCCTAAATCGGAACAGACCGCCAACCGCTTCGCTATCCAATTGGTACTTCTCTTTCTTTTAACATTGCGCTGAAAATGTTTTGGCTTTCAGCGAGCCTAAAAGAACAGTGATTAGGAATGAAATGTTAAAAATTTTAGCAGATCCTATAAATCCACGTTTTCTATCTCTACGTTGACCACATTTTTTGCATTAAAACACCTCAAGGTCAACTACACAGCTTGCGAATAATGGCAGGAAATTTTATAAAATTTTTACTAAACGAAATCATATGCACCTTTGTCTTGTTATCTTTTTAATCAGTATAAAATTAAATTATTGTAAAAATTGTCGAAAGATTGTTTTATTTTATATATAAAATTTTTTTATTCTTACGGTATTTGTATTAATAATATTAGTTTGAGCTTCCGCCTAGTTTTTATTTGGATGGTATTTGAATAAGCAACAACAGTCAAAGCTAATAATTTAATAACAAAGTTTTGTACTTAAAATTCTAGTGTACAAAACTTAAAATCTTTCAAGCCAATTCCCTTTCCCATGTTACAGCAATTCGGGTTATTCAACAAACTTACTTACTTAATTGGCGCTATAACCGCTTAAGCGATTTTGGCCGAACTTCTCCAACAATTTGTTGTGTTCGTCTTGATGTTGTAACACAAATTGAGGGATCTACAGTTTTACGCCGACTCCGAACGGCGAGCCGAGTGTGTAGCGTGTGCGCGTTTCATTAGGTGGGTCCCGGGGTCAAATCCTGGCCGGGGCAAGTAACATGAAAAATTATAGAAAAAGGTTTTATCTAATAGCGGTCGCCCCTCGGCAGACAATGGGAAACCTCCGAGTGTATTTCTGCCATGAAAAAACCTATTAACAAACAGGTCCAGCAAAAAAATTAACCCGAAAAATCAAACCAAAAAATTGAACCGAATTTTTTCTAGATCTCCTGTTATATGACCTGGATGACAAAAATGAGTGTTACCATCTTCGCAGGGCAGGGCTGATAAAATAAAAAGAACAACATAGCGAGGATATCGCGTTCCCACGACAGTAGTCTAAAATCTAGTTCGAAATTTTATTGCTCTCAACTCATAATATTGTTATGTATCAAAATATAAATTAATAAGCCGAGTAGACCAACTATTTGCTTATTACATTCTTTTATATTTTCGATGAGTAAAACTGAGTCAAATTGGTGGGCCTTTCAGTCGAAGGTATGTACATATGTACATTAGAGTGATCCAAAAATTCATGCGAGACAAGTAAAGCCGGAATTTTAAATCATCCCTAGAATTGTTTTATATAAAAAAAAAAAAGTTTACTAGTACTTGTAGCCGGGATATATTTGTAAAGTACATAAGTACATATCTAGATTCAAATTAGTATATCCAAGCTAAATTACATATTAAAAGAAGCAAATCAACATCTTATTTACTTACATCTTTTATTCCCTACGAGTGTGTTCACTTAATAAGTATATGTATAGTAAAAAACATATTTGTATTTTTAATATGTGGTAGTAAACGTTGCTTCGTAAATAGAATAACACTTTTGGTTTTAAGTGAAAATATAGAATGTTTGAAAATTAAAATAAACAATGAAGAGGTTAACAGCAACTACTTGTCATCGAAAACGCTCAGATCGAACAGATAAACATTGGATATCAAACAGTCGCCTTCCTACAGGAAAGAAGGAAATAAAAGAAAAGAATAACTAACAATTACTTTAAAAAAAAAATTGTTTTCGCCAGACTCACCGCCGGTGTTATGCCCACCAAAGCATCGGCATGCCCATAGAACTCCTCTTTGAGCGAAATAACAATTGTCTGCAAATTGTTTGTGTGGTCGCGTATGTAGGAAGCCACTTTACCAATATTGGTATTATCGAGCGCTGCGTCGATTTCGTCAAGCACGAAAAATGGTGCTGGTTGGTAGCTGTGAAATGTGCGAGCCATTATAAACCAATTGAATTATGTAGACAAAAATATCGATTATATGCACCTGTGTATGGAAAATAGCAATGCTAAGGCGGCAATAGTTTTCTCACCACCACTCAAATTGCTCATCGGCTGGAAACGTTTGCCCGGTGCTACACAATTATAATTGATGCCATCTAAATATGGTTCTTCGGGATTATCCGGTCCGAGATATGCCTGCGCAGCTTCATTACGCGCTAAACTTTTGTAGATGCCATCAATTGCATCGGATATGTGATTGCAGCATTGTATAAATTTCTCAGAGCGTTCATTTTTCACCTTTTCGAATGCGGACTTAGCTTTTTTCGCTTTGCGACGCGCATTTTCAAACTCCTCATTGGTGGATTGTATTTTTTCGGTGACAAGTGATAATTTCTGCATTGCCTTCATATTTGGTGTTTGTATGCGTTCGAGTACATCGAGTTTTCCTTGCAAGTCTTTTTGCAATTGTTCGTTCATCTTCTTGAATGACGAGTCATCTTTGATTTTGCAAATGTCACGTGGTAGACTGCTATAATTGACTTCGATTCTGTGAATGTAAAAAAGGAATTCGAGATAAATTTTGTATAATAAGCGCATTTTTGGTCAATAAATATGTAGGTATATTTACAGATTTTCTCGCTCTAAAATAAGCGATGTAGAAGTTGTATTCGTTTCAGAATCGCCTTGGCGCACAGCATCGTCCAGGGAACCCCGCAGCAGCGGTATAGGTATGCAATCCATCTGTTTTGATAGAAGAGTGAAGATCGGTAAGTTTTGAATTACATATATCAGGTTTCTGTGCATATTAAATTATTTTCGACGCATTATCAAAGGGAAGAAATATTTTTTTCGGGTCCAATCATGCACTAGTTCTGAACTGTCATGAAATTCTATGAATCGATCGCAATTGGTCTGGAATTAGTCTCGAACTCTCAAAGATTAGAATTTTATCGGTCTGGTCTCAAACTAGTCGGAAATAGGTTTCGTGGTGATTGCAGATTTTCTCGGGATTAACGGAGCCGGAGCGGGTGTAAATTGTCTAGAACTGATCGGGAATTTTTAACGGTCTGGTCCCGAATCGATTCCAAATTTTTCTAGATTGACCCCGAACTAGTCCCCAATTAGTCCAAGCCCCATGCCGAACAAACCACTAATTGTATTTATATCAGAGATACATATAACTACATACATATTATAAGAGAAAATAATAGACAATAAATATATAAATAATTATTACAGCATTAAACAAATTTTGTATGACATTGTTAATTATTATTTTGAAAACCATTTCGAGGAAAAATGTCTTATTAAGACATTCTTTTTGTCCTCATTAGTCCTCATTTAAGTCATCAGTAACTCTTATTTCGAGACTTATGTATGTACATACATGTGTTATAAAAGTCTATCCATAATAATTATAAGTGATAAAAAATGGTTTAAGTCTTGAAAGTGCTGATGTATATTATCATAATAATTTCGGCAAATTTTCGGGATCAATTTGGCGCTAGTTTGGGATCATTGGGATATCTGCTTAAAAAAAGTCCTGAACTAGTACCGAAATGATTTCTCATTTCAAGAGTTATAGAATTTGTCTCAAATCATTATTACTATGGTAGCAAAATAATAGTTCTCCCATAATTTTTATCAAGTCTTATATAATTTCGACTTTAAAATAATAGTTATCGATAATTTAAAAACTTCGTACCATTTTATAAATATTATCAAAATACTTTGCGAAAGTTCGTTTTTTTTTAGCTTAATTATCATTTAATTATTATTCTGGATCTCTGATTTCAGCATTTTTTTTTGTTGTAATCTACTAAATCAATATCAAATTATTTATTTTATTTATCTAAATACTTTCGTTAGTGTTAAAATCGATTTTTTGACTAAGCTCTCTACATACTTACCTTTGCCTGCATTAAAATATTATGACGCTCGTTCTTTTTTGTTTCAATCTTTGCCTCAATCGCCGATATCTGACTACCCAAATTGTGTAATTCCTTGGCTAAATTCGAAACATCACGTCTAGCCTTAGAAATATCTTCTTCCATATCGTCAGCAGCTTGCTTTTTTGCCTGTTTGCCTTGTTTCAGTTTCTCCATTTTCTCTTTATCTTCATCGATTTCTTTAAGGTAACGCTTCTCAGCTGCCTTCACACCCTCAAGCGCATCCTCTTCATCCTGCACACTGCGCTCCCAACGCTCCAAATTTTCTGTAATAGATAATAAAATGTATCTTTGTGAGTTAAGGCAATGTAGAAATTTAAATTACTTTTAGTATCCTTTTGCTTCTCAAAGTCTAACTGAGTGTTGATTCCATCAATTTGCTGTTCAAATTCTGCGCGTTTGCGTGCGCGTTCCTGCTGCATGACAAGTTCACGCTCTTCATACTGACGTATATTCTTTACGCCTAAACGCTTACAAAACGATGCGAATACTTTATCTTCAACGTTATTCATATTCTCTTTAATCTCTTGGATATGCTCCTCACGTTTCGTCATACGTCTTTCAATTTCGCTAATCTTAGGCTATAATATTGTAAAGTAAAATAGTTGAAATGATTTCTGATATAATTGCTGAGAATCTTACACCAAATTCATCCAACTGACTCTGCACCATCTTCAGCTGATTATCAAACTGCTGGATTGATTTTTTCGAAGCTTCCATATCCACCATACTATACTTTAGACGATTCTCCAAGCCCTTTAATATAATTATTATTGTATTTGAAATAAAAATGGAAAAAAGACATAAACTTTTTCTACCTTAATTTGTGACTCAACCGTTGCGAGTTCACTTTGTTTACGTGATTTCTTCACCAACTCTTTCAATTCTTCATTCAATTTATCTTTTTGCATTTTTAGCTGTGCCATATGCTTTTCATCCCAACGTTTAGCCTTACGCGCCAAATCGTGACTACCACCAGAGAGAATGCCAGACTTTTGATAGAACGTGCCATCCAAGGCGAGAGCATCATAGCGTGTACGATCAATTTCATAAGCTACCTTCATAGCATCCTCTGGTGTTTCACAGACCAATGCGTTGTTAGTAGCGAATAGTACAGCACGCTCAATTTCGGGCGGTTCGAACTTAAGTACGTCGAATACGAGTTTAACATTACGTGGTTCAGTAATGTTGCTACAAAAAACCAAGATTCAAGTGGACAAATATTAGAAAAAGAAAAAAAAATAATGCCATATCATTTTATGCATACCGCAAACGCTCTTTGAGCGGTTTCACTTGTAAGTAGTCGAGCGGCAGAAATGTTTCCACTTCTAGCCTTCCTTCTTTTAATATCTGCATAAAAGTTGTTTAAATTTATTTTAAAAAAAATATTTCTTGTGTTCTTATTTTGGTTGTGAATCTTTCAACCCACCTGTATGCAATGTCTTGCTGTCTTCTCTGTATCAACAATAATGGCCTCCATATATTTACCCAAAACCTTCGTCACGGCTACATTGTAACGTTTATGCGTCGGTTGACACATGTTTATCATACGATCATACTGTAATATGTACATACATATGCAAATTTTTGAGCCCTACCTCAAAGTGCTTTAGAAAATAGATTCGTAAACTTACCACACCCGGCACCTGTTGCTTGAACAGCTCCACCACTTCTTGTTTCTTTTTGCGATGCGCATCTTCGTGTTTATCACTCCTCGCATCGCCTAACTGATCGCGTACATTTTCCAATTCCCGTTGTTTTTCGGCAATCTTTTCCTTTGAACAGCCTACGTCGCGTCGCAATTCATCTTTTATGCGATTTTGCTCCTCTAGCGCTGCCTGCGACGATTTTATATGGTCCATTAGTTTGTCTCGTCGTTTGACTGCCTCTTCGCGCTGCAGCGTCAACTTTTTCAGCGACTCCTCTACGGATGCCTTACGATTGCCTTCACCATCCAGCATATCTTGATCGGATTTTTGTTCACGATTCACAGAATCTAATTGTGAACGATATTGTGTAGCCGTAGCCTCAGCTTGCTGCTTAAGACGATCGTACTCTTGTACCAGGCCCTCTTCCATCGTTACGCTTTTACCACGACGTTGAGACTCATTTTCGATATCGTCCTCAAAACGTTTCTTCAATGTTTCTACATCAGAAAGCTGTTTTTCCAACTTGCGTATGTCTTGTTGATGTGCATTATCTGCTTCGCGCGCCGTCTCAAGGGTTTTCTGTAGTGATGTCAATTTCTTCTGACAATGCGTAACCTTTTCCTTAGCTTTAATATACAAGGGACGTTTCTTGTTCATTTGCGTTTCGAATTCTCGTATTTCCTGCTCAATTTTTGCCAAATCGCGTGAAAACTTGCCAGCATCTTTCTTTTTCTCACGCAATACTTCATCAGCTTGTTCTTTGCGAACTTCAACGGCTTTAACGTCTTGTTGTTTTGTTTCCAAATCTTGATTTAGTTTTTTAATATCGTTTTCAACGTGGTAAAGCCGAAAGAGTTGATACTCAACTTGTTTTTCATTCTAAAATTCAGATATATCGTACAAGTTAAAGTATACGTAAAAAAATATTTATATTTGAACAATTTTATTGAGTAGTAATTGATCCTTACTGTAGTTCACTTACATATTCGTTTTTTAAACGCGCATAGCGCTCTGCTTCCATCTTCTCGTGTTTTGCTTCTTTGCGCTCAGCTGCCATACCCTTCTTTTTTTGATACGTAAATTGGGTTTCCTCTTCTGCCAAGTTCATCTCTTGTTTCAAACGATTATAATCCTCTTTTAACAATCCAGAACTAAAAGCATACAGATGAAAATTATTTGCTTACATAGAGAGAATAATCATAACGATACCCGCTGATCTCCTCAAATAACGCCGTACGCTCTTTTGGTGTTTTCATTGCGATATTCTCCACAGCGCCTTGGAAAACCAGGAAGTTTTTAGCCTTCACATTTATACCCATTTTTTCAAGTTTGCATAAATAGGCACTGCTTGATACATTCTTTATAGTGAAAGTAAAAATAAGAATTATAAAAATATTATATTTTACGCGCGCTTTTCACTACAACCCACCTCTCCATTTATTCGATATTCAGATGAACCTCCAATAACTGCACGTTGAAAATCCATTTGTAGCTCGTCATTAATACGGAATTTAGCCGTTACATAGCAACTACGTGACACCGGCTTGCCAATAGAAGACCCATGTATTAGATCATTGAGGCGCTTTACACGTAAACTGGACGTCTTCTCACCCATAACAAAACTGATTGCATCCATGAAATTGGATTTCCCTTTTAGAAAGATATAAATTAGTTATGTGCTAAGAAGTCTCTTATACACTCGTGTTGCACCTGAGCCATTGGGGCCGATGACTGCAGTAAACTTTTTAAGTGGTCCAACAATTACATGACCGCGATACGACTTGAAATTTTCCATTTCAATGTACTGAAGGAAATATACATCATCCTTTGGCGTAGACGTGGAAGCCTCCGCCGGTTGTTCTTCCTCTGACATCTCGGAGGTGTCGCTAGAAAACTCAACGTTTGGAACTTTTTAATATGCAAAAAATATTGGGATATCTAAGATTTTTCGATCAAAATTGGAGTCAACGACGCGCTATTTTTTATTATTCCTCTATTGTTTTCTCGTTTTGACAGCTATTTTGACGTTATGGGAGCAGCGCTGATCATTGTGAATTTTCGTCGTTTAGCCGGCAATAACTAAATTATAAGAACGGCGCTAAATACAATTAACTAGATCTTTAGCAAAACAGTCGGGTGTACGATACCGGGTATGTCCGACCAAAAACTGTCGCTTCAGCATCATTCTCCAAAAGTTTATGATAAAGGTTTTATAGCTTTGCATGAACAACATTAACTATATTTTCGTTTCCCTTGAGTTGTGTGCCATACAGTACATACTACGATTCCTAGATCTTAACGGAACTAAGCGGTATATGTAAATAAGCCGGTAGGACAATGAATTTAATTCATTAAGCACCGCATATTATATGCCAGTTATCTGCAACACGTCAAACATAAGTGACCGCGATATAATAAATCGCTGGTCAAATGAATAAATCTGATTTTTCATAAGATTTCTCTCCAGAGGACTTAATCAAATAACAGACAGTCTCGTCCGATTTCACTATACCAGAACGAGAGTTCTTGCCACACGAAAGACTTCCGTGTAATCTACGTTCTTTGCATGAGACGATACTGAATTATGAATTACCGGCATCATTTTAACTGTTAAACTCGAGCTGCAAAACGGCTACCACGATCCGCAATATATTTAGTTCAATAATTCGATTTAAAAATTTTCTACATCCATAATTTTTCATCGATTAAGTAAATGCAAAAAAAGGTGTATTACAGCAAATATTTATTGTTATAAGGTAAAATTAATTGTATCTATATATTTTGAAGCCATTGCAAATCTTTTGAAACTTCTTCACCAATGGAATATTTGTGGTGTTTTTTCTTTTTCTTGGGGGACTCTACTTCCTTTTCTTGCCCCACAGCGATACTTTCAGAGTGATTTCTGTTCTTCTTTTTGTTGTTTGGTTTAACCTCTCTTAAGTATTCTTCATCTTCATCAGAGCTAACAATTACTATGGAAGTGTTCCCCTCCGATGTCGTTAAAAAAGCTTTTGGTTTTTGCTTCTGTTTGCTTGATCCGATTTTGACCTTTTTGACTTTCCTGCGGTTTAAAACGGCTTCATAGTGTAGTTTTGTTGATATTTCATCTGCCTTCTTCAAACGATCTGCTATCGCACTATCCACCCGCAAGCTTTTGTCGAATTGATGGCCATGCAGAGGATGACGAACCTTGATCATTTCAGGCAATGGTACGCGACCTTGGGGTGGGCATAAAGCTTCTGCATTTTCTAATGTCACTGCTTCTGTTGCTTTCAGACGACCACGCAGTAAAATGTTGCCTTTTATTGGCAATAACCGTAGCGAATAACGACCTCTGCGATTGCAGTAACCAAATGCGCGCTTCTCTGGTGTGTCATATTCAACTGCTACAGATTCAGCCGAATTGACGTTGGTACGCCCAGGAATTTTTAGTTTTTGGCCCTGCAATTCGGCTTCAATATTAAAACCCTTCGGACATTGCAGCAGCCAGACTTCATCTTCGACGTCATCGATGTCTTGTATTTCACCTACCGTGATTAACTCTGGACTGGGTTTGACCTCCTTGTAATCTGTATTATCTTCGAGAAAACGTTGTTTGATGCTTATACCATCCATTTTTCTTCGATTTTAACGCTAGTTATTTAAAACAAGAAACAGATCGAAAATTGAACCAAACAAATAAGCAAACCATAACAATTTCACGTGCAAATTGCTGTTTGTCATAACAAGAATAATATGTCAGATGTCTGATTTAAGATATATTCACAATAGATAACCAGTAATTTATTTTTTGATATCAGCTGATTATCAGTATTACCAAATTCAAATATAAATTCAAGAATTTTATAAATTTTCAACCAAAATTCGACAATTAGCCTATGTTGCCGACTTTCAGGAATATTTATGAATGAATATTTTGTTTGTATGTAATATTTCAGTGTTTTTTTTCAACCCTCCCCTTTCCTTTCCACCCTTCCCTCATATGTATACTTGTTGTATAACTCCTCTGACGTCTCAAGTTGCCCCTTCCAATCAAAACAGGTTTTTTTACGGTTTACTCCTTTTTCTTCTTTCATTTTTGTTTTAATTTTGTAACTGTTCTTCTTTTCGCCCACAATAAGATGATTTTCATAAATAGCCATTTAAGCGGCTGCCGCAAAACGTCTATTGTGGCTTCGGTAGTATAACTGTCGGGCCAAATTAATATATTGCACACTTGAGCTTGTACACGAGTTCGACCCCATCCCATGCCCCTTAATTTTATGTTTTTTTTTGTTTTTAATTCAATGGCATATAAAATAAAATATTAACAGTCATTCATTTTTGATCACATATTAAAAAAGGGAATTTTCAATAGATAATATGTGCAACCAAATATATGTACATATGTACATACAATTGCAGTGACATTTTTCTGCTTCTATCATCCCATTTACATTTTCTTTCATTCTTTGACCTGGCGAAGAGCGAACTCGCAGCGAATTCAAAATAAACGTTCTCACATTTAGTGGGCTTGGAAGAATGAGGATGTAATGAAGTGTGGGGGGTTCCCGTGTTCAGCGTGTTGTCCCTTTTTATACATCTGCGTTCTTTGGTGTTGTCCCTTCTTTGACATCTACCAGAGAACTTACAAGTATGAGAAGCTGCAAATTTGTGGACTGTAAAAAATGTTGTCTGAAACGTTTCCAAACTGGGTTTCCCCACAGCTATTTAACATTTCCACATAACATTCTAACAGAGAGGTCAGTAAGAAAATGTCGAGAACATATATTTATTATGTTAAGATGTGACAATTAACAGCGTGCCTACCAATATTATTATTATAATTTTGCTTTTTTTAACTGATGTTGTAAAAATTTTGAAATTTCATTTCGGAAATTTTTTCCTTACTTAGTTTTAGAGTTTTTATAGTATCATATTCATTTGAACCTAAATAGAAACAGATCAGAACTTTTGTGAAGTGATGCAACTGTTTTCAGGGATCGGAGTAAGTAAAAAAAATGCACGGATAGTTAATATTTTATTTTATATCCTATTGAATAAATAAAATATGTAATATGTTTGCATTTGGCTTTTCAAACTATTCCAAAAAATTCGACACGTGAAAACTCTTTCACGATTTTGTAGGTATATTCATTTGTAATGAAATAAAATCAGAGCAGAAATTTAAATAAAAAATGATTTCCATAAAATGAAGGATAAGTTGTATGATATTTTATTTTCTATTGAATTAAAAAAAATATAAAAATTAGACATGGCACGAAAAAAAATCTGGGATTCGAACTATGGGGCAAAAGCTAAAACGTGCAATATGATAATGTGGCAGGCGACTATACGCGCTAAGCCACAGCAGACATTTTATGCAGTTCGCTTATACGGCTATTTATGCAAATCATAGCAATGTGTACGCAAAGAAAAAGAAAAATTTACGAATCCAACTAAAAATGAAACAAAGAAGAAAAAGTAGTAACCCGAGAAAAAAACTGTTTCTTGCTTGCCAGCGGGGCAAGTAGAGACGGAAGAGGAGTTATGCAACAATTGTTGATAAGAGAAGGGTTGAAAGGGAAAGGGAACGGTAAGCAAAAGAATATTCTTTTCTGTTTTTCGGCAATTTTTGTGTCGATTCGCCAATTGCGCGTGCACGTGTACGCAAATGAATTGATGCGCATTTGAGCAGAAGTTCTAGAATGTTCTAGAATGTTCTAGAACATTCTAGAATGGCAGCAATTTGTCAGACTATGTACGTTGGCAAATTACATTATTGTCTGATATTGTGGTGTTGAAATTTTCAATGACCGTCGATGGTTTGTAAAATTGAAGATTTTAGCATTTTTGTGTTCGTCGCGAAAAAGATTGTTGAGGGGAACATTTGCGTCCGCGGGGAGATGAAATGCTTGCGCTTATGAATGAACGGCATTTGTTTTTAGGAATACGCGCACGCGTTTATGAATGAATTTTTTCTTGTTGTATGTAGCTTCAGATATTTTAGAATATTTGGCGCTGGCGCAGGCACAAGTGCAGCTGCGGTTGTGATAGCGCTGTGATTTGATTTTGATTTAGGTCAAGGTTGAATTTATGCACATGCACGTAAGTACATATGTACATATGTATGTGTGTAAGTATGTATGTATGTACATGGATGCATATGAATTTATGTATTTATATATGTACATATGTATGTACATAAATATGTACATAGAGATATGAATACAGATGGATGTGTGCATATATGTACATACTTACATGTATGTACATATGTATGTATATATTTTTTATTTTTTTTTAATTTTATTTTTTTACTTTACATTCAAATGTAGTAGTTATGCATGTAGTATTCTCTGGAAGTATACATACATATGCTAGTGCAAGAATTTGCAAAAAAGTAAAAATTTAAATAAATTTTAAGTCAAAAGCGCGTGGCCTGGTTCCGAACTCGCGCAAAACGAAAGTATGAAGAATACTGCCGCGCATCCTGAAGCAACTGCACCACAGAATACAATTGATTTGCATAAACTTAATCGCTACTTGATTCAGTTTCCCGTGAATATTTTTTGCCAAGACAAATTTTTGATACAAACGAACAAATTTGTAAATATGTACATATGTATAAAGATCGCATATTATTTCGCATCTACAGAAAAACGAAATTAACCCCAGAAAATAAATCAAATATGTATTAAATTGGAACCAAACTTATAAGTTATAGTTATAATAGTACAAAAAATATTATAAATATTTACATTGAATCGTATGGAATTTTCATATTATATACATACGTATGTACATATGTACATGTATTAATCCTTTACAATAATAAAAAAACTTGTCTTGAGCTTAAAAATTATTGCTGATATTTAGAATTTTCTAAAAATTTGTTAATATTATTGGCAAACCAATAGAACAATTGTTTCAGATTGAAGGATGTTGAATTTAACATTCAATGTTAGAAATATAAAATACTTTATAATGCAGTGTAAGAAGTTTACGATTAAGTAGTGATTTAGACGCGCCAAAATCGTGTGTGCTGTGGCGCTGCTGGTATAGGCGCGACTTTATCATTCATTTCACAACTTTTTTCTAGGTTCAAATCACAGTTGGGCAAAAGTATACATAGATACATATATTTTTGCCAGTTTTTTTTAATTTCATATTTTATTTTTAATATTACTCTTGATTCAGAATCAGTCTTGCGCTTTAAGTTTTAAGTACAAAATATTTATTTTTTAGCCTGCATATATTCATACTACATACATATGTATGTATCTATTGGCGAACATTTTTCCTGTATATGTATCTATGTACATATGTATGTGCACACCCTCATTTATAAAAATTAAATAGCTAAAAACATTAATTTGATAAATATGTACATTAAACTCTTTATTTTGTTCTGAATATCAGCACAATCTTACTTTCTAAGTTTTTCTATTTATTCTCATCTTCATTCGTCTGCATATTTGTTAACATCAAAATTTATATTTTTCCCTGCTAACATTAAATTTAACATTTTTGGTGGCTTAAAAATGCTAATTTAACAGTGTGGTGCAGACCCAGTTTGGAAACGTATCAGCCCTGCTAACGACCATCGCCGAATAGTTTCCACTTTCAATTTGCAGCTTCTCATACTTGTAAGTTCTCTGCATCTACGTTCTTTGTATACATATATTTTTTTAATGATCTGGCAGTCCTGCTCAAAGTCAACAAACGTCAAAAAATTGTGTACGTGTTGATAAAACGCAAACGTCGGTAAAAGAAATTGAGAAAAAGTAAAGAGCAGCAAAGACGTGAAAAGAAATCTCCAATTAATTTTTGGTTTTTTGAAAAATTTTGCATTATAATTTCTATTTTGTTAATCGTGTACACAAAGCAAAAGAAAGCAAGGATTCGTTTGCAAGTACACATTCCATATATTCGATTTGTTGTAAGTATGAACGTATATAATTGTATTTCTGTATATATGCAGCGCAGAACGTACATTTGCAATTAATAATCAACTTCGCAGTTAAAAAATTTTTATGATTTTTATAAAAAAATTAAATATTAATGTTGTACAATAAAATTATATATTCGGTACACAATCATTGTTTGTAAAACGAAAAAGTAGTAATACAAGAACAAGTAAAGAAATGACACCTATGTAGCTGATTTCGCATTGTTATCCAATAAATATGTATATATTCTTTTTTACAGTTACAAGTACTATAAAATAACGGAAAGATTGCTGCGGCAGCTAAATATAAAGAAAATTCAAAGAATTTATAGACGTATACGTTGAAAATCGAATTTGTTTACGTAACCAACTCTTCCAAAACATGAACCTATCATCATCAGCTTCTAATCGTGAGATGTCTCGGGCAGACTCACAATCACCACCCGCAACAGCTAGAAGCAAAGGGAGCATCTCGTCAATTGGTCATCTCAATGACACAACCTTAAACAGCAGTAGCATTTATAATAGCGCTTTGGAAAGTCTCGCCGCGTTTACATCATTTGACGGTAAGTATTGCATTTAAAATGTATTTCTTTAAAAAAAAAAAGATAACGCAATACTGGATTAATCTGTAAAATCATTGTTATCTAAGCTAAATGGAAATATTAAATCATTTCCATTTTACGGCAAATATTAAATTATATACATATGTACATACGTATATGCATACATAGATATGTACTTATATGCAAATTCGAATTTCAGAAAGTGCCAATAACAATTCACATCTCAACGTATCCACCGATACAACATTGAACATCAGTGACACAACCACCGGCTCGTGCAGCTCAACCGCCACACGCGATTTGAATACGAACATTAGCGCCAGTATGCTGCTATTACAGTCCGAGAGCACCGACACAAATACTTCACAAGAGGAAGTCGATCCGAAATCTCAACTAGCGAATAAGACAATATTTAAGACCGATAATCCAAATTTGTCAATTATAGAAATTAGTGATAATTCAATTAAGGAGCAAGATCTTGAAAATTCTGTGCTACTAATAGAATCATCATCGGAAGATGAAAGCGCTCAACAACAAAAAACAAGCAAAAATGCTTCGGGTGGAGGTGCGAAACAAAATACGTCGCCGTTAAAAGTAGGAGATGCTGTTTTTGCAGCAGCTGCGGAGAAGCGTCGAAAAAAAGCGGCATCTTTGATACACTCCAGCAAGCAAAAACTGAACGTAGCGATAGCCGAAGCAGTCGCAGCCGAATCGAAAGCTGCAAGTGGCGACACAAGTGAACCTAATGGAAATATTGAATGCGAAACACAGGATGAGCAACCTGGTACAAAGCGTGAGATACAGATTTACGATACAATAGAAGAGTTCGAAAAGCATTTGCCTACGACGGTAACCGTATTGGACACGCCATTCGGTAGCACAGTATATTTGGTTGGTACGGCACACTTCAGTGAGGAGTCCCAGGATGACGTATCTTATGTGAGTAAAAATAGAGCAAAGAAAGAAATGGCTAGTGTACACAGTTTAAATGAAAAAATTGCGTTTCGTTTTCTAGGTTATACGCAATGTCCGTCCAGATGTGGTGATGGTTGAACTGTGTCCATCACGCGTTCATATATTGAAACTCGATGAAAAAACGCTTCTGGAGGAGGCAAAAAATTTCAATTTTGCTAAGGTAAAAAATAAAAAATACATATGTACATATGTACATACGTACATATGTATGTATTTTATGCGAAAAATTAATACTTTAGAGGTTTTAGAGGCGAGTTTTTATGAAAATACCTAGTTATGGTTAGATTTGGATGATATTGGAAGGGTATGCTGCAGGTCCGATTATAAATACTCTTAATAGGGAATTGTCATTTGAGCCCTAAGTCGTACCATCTCTCTGATATTCCTATTTACCATATATGTACATACGATATGTATATTGATGGCTGCCCCATAGCCGAGTGTTAAGCATGTGCGCGCTTCATGTGATGGCTTGGAAAAGTGGCTCTTAGCGAACTTTTTTGAGTGTTACCACCTGCATGAAATGTTGAATTTTATTAAATTATACACAAAGATATAAAATATTAAAATATGAGTATCAAACTATTCGTCTCGGCGAATAGGGGCTGTCACATGTTATATGTGAAAGAACCCGTAATCCGTTTCCTGGTTACATATAAATTTACATAAAAACAATTTATTTTATACTTACCTATTATTTGTATGTTTGCCATTAAATTTCGTAAAGAACATTATCAGATCTGCCAGCTCGGTAACTCGGTAAAATAGTAGAAAACTAGATTACATCGTAGTTGTTGTTGTAATACTATAAAACATTCCCCATAAACTTTTAGAGAATGTTGCTGAGGTGACAGTCTTTGGCGTAGACCCGACTGCCATGGGAACATTATTACATATTTACCGAGCTCATTGTGGAGACACCTAATATCATAGCAAAAGAAGGCCCATTCGGATTAAGATACAATTTGAAATATTTCGCAAATATGTCGTTAAAATTTATTCAAAATGTGTATGCCAAATAACAAATAGCTAAATCCGTTTACTTATCATTCAACAGATTCGCAGCATAATACAGATGCACGGCTATATAAATGGTATTTTTTTCATCTTGCTGCTACAGATGAGCGCACAAATCGCCAAAGACTTGGGTATGGCGCCGGGTGGAGAATTTCGTCGTGCATTCGAAGAAATTCACAAACTACCCGGATGCATGCTGCATCTCGGCGATCGTCCGATACGCATCACACTCCATCGCGCATTGCGGGCACTCTCGCTTTGGCAAACCATAAGGTTGGTATGGCGTCTCACCTCCACCGACACCATAAGCATCGAGGAAGTGGAAGAATGCAAACAACGCGACTTACTCGAAAAATTAATGCAAGAAATGGCTGGTGAGTTTCCAGCATTTTCGGATGTTTTTGTAAAGGAACGTGATCTATTTTTATGCCATTCATTGCAACTTGCTGCATTGCCGCAAATGCCACTTGGAGGTGCCGGTGTGCCGCGGCCAGTACGCGTTGTTGGTGTTGTAGGTAAGTAGTTGGATGTTGGTATAAGTTTATTTATATTTTATTTATATTTTGTTTTTATTATTGTTTTATGCATACACATGATTTTAATTTCTTTTCTGGTGTTTTTCCTTCATCCTCCAAAGGTATTGGTCATGCAAATGGCATTGCCGAAATGTGGGGTCGTGTAGATCCGCAAAAGATACCAGCGATCATGGAAATTCCACCAGCTAGTATAAGTACGCGCATCTGCAAGTTCACAGTGAAATATGGTCTCATAAGTTTGACACTATACGGAGCCTTTAAGTTCCTGCGGCCACGTGTGACGCGTTTCTTTTGATTGCTTTCAGTTTTTATATACTCTATATAAAAAATGTATAATAAGAGAGATGAGAACTACTTTATAAAAATCGTAATCGATTGACTAACTATGGATACGTATTTATGTATTGTTGATGTATAAAATGCATCAAATCAAATTTTAAAGTAAACCCTTATATTTTAACATGCATGTTTGTGAGTGTGAGTGTCAATCGTTAATAAGAAACTTAATTTAAAAAAAAATTTAATTAACATTATGTATGTATGTACAAATTCATTAAATGAACTATACATGCATACATACATATGTAAAAAATATGTACCTATTTCCATTTCCTTACATACATATGTAAAAAATATGTACATACATATTTCCATTCATACATAGAAATCTCGCTTTGCTTGAATTCATTATCGTAATAAGAAAATTATGGTTTTCAAACACAGCGAAGAAATTGCTGAATTAAAAATCTAAAAAAAAAAGGCATTTGTTTTGAAGATGCAACAATGTAAATAAAAGTTGAATGAAAAAATATCAATGATCATATAATGAAAATATGTATGTATGTATGTAGATATAAGAAGTCTTAAATGCAAAATTATATTGATACCTTGTTCAGTGTGGTTATTTAAAGGTCATCCTGTGCAAATTTCTACAAGAAATTCTGTGGTATCTACAAAAAAATTCCCCATATCCAAAAGAAAAAAAAAACGCATTCGAATATTTTTAATATGATCTGTATATCTGTATGTAGTTCGAAATAAAGTGAGAGATTCAAAATCTTTCAATTAAAGTAGGAAACTAAAACAGCTGCGCTTAAAAAGCATATCGTATTTCAACAACTGAGTGAACTAACTTTCAGCGCTCGTCATCCCAACATTCCCACCAGTAAAAAAAATAAAATAAATACTGTTTTAGATTTTTCGCGGATTATCAAACGGGTAAAAATCTAAAAGGAATAACTGATAACTACGTTTCCAAAATCCAAGTATACATATTGCATGTAAGCAAAAAAAGGGTAACCCTATTATATTTTATGTAGTTTCTAAATAAAATGTATACCTATGTATCTATTGTAAAAATGTCTAAATACAAAATGGTGTAGCATAAAAAAACGTTAGTACTTTTCTTACGCAATCTTCGGATATAGGCGCGTTGGAGTGCGATTTATTCAGCCCAATTATGGCGGGCGTCATAGTCGTTTTTAATTTTCAATCGATATCGCATAGTGTAGACGTCGACACCTAACTGGTATTGACCAGAGCTGTTGAGACTACGTCGACGGTTATCGGTAAATTTGTTATATTTGGCAGTTGTGAATTAGCTCTTCATTTCCATTGGTGCATTGTGAAAGTCCCAAGCGATGCAGATAGTAAAAAAACTTAATTGGTGAAAGGCCATAAGAGAAGTGCTTGGACAGATACATATATGATAATAGTGATCGCAATTTCAGAGTTAAATGTTGACCAGGGCAGATTGGCTTTGCAATTGTGTTTGTAATTATCTAAATACTACAAAACTTTTTGTGAAACGCTAAGGACCACTTGCGAGACAACAGATTATCTTTCTAACTCAGAGTTTACCGGTTAAATTGATAAATTTGCTTGTACAGCAGAATTTTATGCCTCACATTCAGAGTTAAAAACATAGCAATTATTCAGGGTTAAATTTCGCAAACAAATTTTTTTGAAAAAAAAAACGAAAAAATTTTCAACTCCTTTGACAGAGCTTTGGCAAAGGGAAGCGATCACTTCCTCGAGATTAAATACCAAGCATTTCGTTGTTGTACTAGAACCTCCAAAAATTATTTTGATTTTAAATTCCAAAAAATTCAAAGAAAATGTCAAAAAAGGAATGTACGTAGCCCGGGTTACTGGATTTATTTTATGCTGGGCGTAAAATTACAAATTTAACTCTGAGCTACTTATTCCTTCATTTATAAATATAACTCTGGTTTTCTGGCAAGTGGGTCCAACGTCGTTGTCTAATCGCCAGCATTTGGGTTCGTTAATTTCTCCTATCAGTGTTAAAATTACAAAGTAAAATGCTGTATATGTATATAAGAAAAAAAAGAGCACAAGTTTTATTTTTGTCGTCAGCAAAAACTTTGTCGACAGAAGCAGTGATGTCTGAAGTCGTCGTCGACGCAAATACTTATTAGCCAATGTCAATATTTATCGATAAAGACTGTGGGGAATACCGATTTTGACAAGTCGTCGTCATTTAATGTCAACCGTAATAGAACCAATTAGCTGAGAAATATCAATGCAATTGTTTGTGACGGGACAGTAGGCATAAACTTTCCAAGTCGAATAATATAAGGTGGTTTTACTAGAACATCTGATTTGGCTGCTTTTCCATCTTACGGCTTATTATGGGATTTTTTAATTTTTATTTAAATTCTGATTACTATTACGACCTTATATGAATATGCCTTGCAACTCCGTTTTTATAAAAAAAAGCAACTCATGAATTATGCTTCACTGCTTTTTCATTTAATTTTTTTATTTTGCTTCATGCGAATTCACATTATTTCATACTTGCTAAAAAAAAAGAACTAATATTTAGAAATTACTCAGAGTAGAAATAGTCTGCCAGAGGTTTGGGTACGCTTTTGCACAAAGGCGTATCAATTTATTTTCCGGCCCTAAGATTCGAACACAAGTGAACCGGATGCATAGCTAACACTAGAATCATCCATATCCTTACACTGACTGCTTTGAGCATATTTCAGAAATTTAAAGCTCATGTTACTGTATCCTTGATTTTGCAACACTTTTATAGCATTAAGCATCACTCCGATTGGATGACGGCCACAAATCGTATTATTGTACTTTCGTAGATATTCAGTAAATTCATTTGGATTTAATGTCTCAATAATCGCCATGCCCTGGTAAAAGAAAGTATTCGTTAATAATTTATTTAATGATAAGAAAAATCTCAGTGCATTTATTTCTTTATTTATTAGATACTTACATCTCTATCAAGCTTCTCAATAGATGAGTATATTTGTCCACAAGAGCGATCGTAATACGTATAGTTGAAGCGATGCCCCCAATGACAAAAGTCGGATGATATCACAAACAGATTTTGTGGATCTGTAAAATAGTTTGCTAAAAGGCCGCCATATAAAGCTTCCTGATCGGGATTCAAAGAACCGACTAAAATTGGCACGATCGTGAACTGATCTTTGAAACTACAGAATTTAAAGAGAAATATACAAGAATATAGAAAATATATGTATACGAATAAGAAATTTGCGTTCGCAAATTAGTGTAATAAGGTTGATTGGATATTTTAACAAACAAACGTGGCACCATATAGGAAAATATGATATTTTCGAATTGTTTGCGTCCAATAACGCAATTTTTACATCCAATATACATAGATTTGTCCATCAAAATCGTTCATGATTTATGATGGCCTTTTATTTTCAAAGGCTGGTAACCCTATCTCTTGAATACTTTTGAAGTCAACCCAAGGCACAATGAACAGGTAGTGAGTAAGTAAATAATTAAATAACTAAATTTTTATTTTTTTATTTTAAGAGCCGATCCACTGCCAAATTTTATTTATGTACATGATTGAGTTTTAATTTATTAGTGCGATTTGATTGGTTGTTTTGAAGCCGTCTAAAGTGGTCCGGAAAAAATCGGGTTCTAACCCTGCCTATCTTCGCCACAAAAAAATACGTTCATCTGAGGTTTGTCATGGAAGTTCAGAATTTCTCCGATTCTATATAACTATAAACTAACCGATTATTTAGCCTTTTCACAAGCTATAGCACCTTAGTCTTCACTAGACGACATTTTTTTTAAATAATTTATGAAATTTTCGTATTCAAAAATGTCGATCTCGCGGGTAGTTTACTTATTTTTGGGCTGCGTATAAGAATTTCACGTTGTCATATATAATTGTGTATGTATAACAAATAAAAAATAAATAAATAAATAAACTTACTCTTCCATCACTTTTGCTATATATGGCAAATGCATTTCTATGCTATGTTCATCTTCATCAGTTTTCATGTCCATCCACGAGAAATTGCCAGTCTTTTCCAATTCGGCATTGACTAAAAAAAAATTTAATTAAATACTATAGTCTATCATATATATAAATATATACATATGTACATACATACATATATCAACTTACTTTGAGTATCAATCTTGAGATCATAAAGAGGTGTTTTGCATTTCTTCGCAGTCGACAAAGCACAGCCCCGAAGACGTACATGATGTGAAGGACCCAATATGAAAATTCTTTTTCTAAAACACAAGAGCACGAGTGTCGGTTAGGTCCTTATAATATTTATTTCCATACTTACACAACGGCGGGACTGACTTGTCGGTAGGCGAAAGCACCACAAGCTCCACAGTAGGTATAGCCAGCATGTCTAGAAATTAGAAATGATATTAATCTGCAAATTAATTGCTTAACAGTAATTTACGGCGCGATAATTGCTCGTGCAGGTCCGTGCGAAAGTTCCGCAGCTCCCAACCACCGATCCAGTTGGCGGGATAACTCTGGACCTATAAAAAAAATACAAAATTGCATAGCGTTCAAGGTATATTTTGGTTTCTCGGTAACCATCAAACTGTTTACTTTGCCTAGCAAACATTTCATTTTTTTTATTTAGCTTTTGACAACAAAGATACAAGTTTTGAAAACAAATTTTATAAGAAATAAAAAATTAATAAAAAAAAAGACATATTTATAAGAAATTAATTACTGACTTGAAATGGCTGATGGTGATAATTCAACGAATGCCCTCTATGATCTCATACGAAAGGAGCTTAACTCAATTATCAGTGAAAATGGGTAAGCAATCAATAAATATAAAAGTATTTATTTTGACAAAAAAAAGCACGATAATTGATTCAATGTAGCGATCCGACAAAAACAGAAGATTCAATAAGCTGCACAAATGTGGAGGCTGAAGACCCAGCGGGCTCACATCTGCAGGCCAAACACAAACCCAATAAATTAACAATTTCTTCAGAGGACAATGTCTCAACCTACGAGCCAACGGATAATAAAAAAATTTATTCGACCTTACTCGCCTCCAAAATATTACAACTGCCTCGGGATGAAACTCAAAGCGCTGCAGCTATTGACGCTGACCTGCAAAAGATGCGCTATGATCTGCAACAGAGTTATCAGCTTTTTCAGACAATGGGCGAAAAGTTCCAAGCTATTAACTTTAGCTCACTCAAACATCGCATTAAAGATATGAATCTCACTAAAAAGGACCGAACTGTCAAATTAGAACATGAAATTAAGAAACTGCTACAAAAGCACTACCGGGAAAATACAATGGACAAATTGACAGTTGAGATGGGTGCCAAATTCCAGGAACATCCTGGCGAGTTCGGTAATATACCTGAGCTGAGTGAATTTTTCCAAACTTGTACGCAACTCCAACATGGTCTAGAGCAACTGAAGCGGCAACGCAATTCCGTTGACGAAATGACGAAACGACTGTCTGGTGCTACAGAAGCTTCATATGCGCGCATCGATAAAATTCACAGCATAATGCGTTCAAAGCAGTCTAGTCAAGATCTAAATCTAAAAGGGACAACCTAAAAATCTGTAGAGTATTATACTGTTCGTAAAAATTTATGTATTTCAAATGTTTTACATATTTGTAAGTCCGGAAATTTTCTACGTAAAACTTTTTTGCAAAATTTTGTATGTGTCGTTTTGCTTCTATGATGTCTTCTATGATGTCTATATATATAACATCAAAAAGTGTGGTGTTATTTAAAAATCAAAAAAAAAAACTTTTTCGCCCATTCATTGATCTAGCCACCTTAAATAAAAACACTCGATGGTGTTGCTGTAATAAAAGCAAATTGTTAATTATCTGCTCTAACTAAAAATATGATAATGCTGACTCATCTACCTAGCAATGTTGGTATATTTACTTTTAAAACCTAATATATCTACTGATAGCAGTGCAATGAATAAATTTCCTTACACAATGTTTACCTAAGTTGGTGTACCAGCTTCCAGAGTGGGTAGCTTTTCTTACAGCGGACATTTTTCGTTTTAACTATATACAATTATATCACTTATTATTTTTTAACTTATTATTTGTAGGTGATTTATGGTCCCTTGATATATTAATTCCAAATGAGTTGAAATTGAATGCGCACAGAAAAAAAGCTAGCAACAATTTATTTTCTGTGCGTTTTGTGGACAAAAAAGACTGCCGATTGCAATAAATGCAATCAGTAGTTCACAATAGAAAACACATTTGGGAGGAAAAAAAGTGCCCACTATGGCGAGAATGACAGAATAAAAGATTGCGCTGATTGATCTAAAATTCGGGAGAATAAGTTGACTGTGACGTAATATCATCTTTTACGGTGAACATGTTAGATGTTTCTCTCACTGAGATCAAAGTTTGCTTATGCTCAGAAATTTTGTTATTGGATGTTTACGGAAGATTACGACAACACAACTAAAATCTGTGTTTTTTTTGGAGATACCGATTTATAAAACCAATTTCCAAGATATGAAATGCAAATAAGAATTTGAACGGGATTTTCAGCTGTGTAAATATAAGCATTAATTATTATAACTTATCAATGCTAGAAAATATTTAAAATTTTGATTATATGTTTGCTTCTTTGAAGTGGGCTTAGTAACTATAACGAATTTAATTATTTTTTTTTTGTATTTCTACCATAGTTGCAAGGTGAAAAGAATACAGAAGGTTGCGCAGATTGTGGTTAACCCTCTCTTGAAACTTTTAATAGTATTTATACGAACAACAGATTTTATTAACAAAACCCGTGTATGTATGTATAGTTGCAAACGTGTTTATTCTTTCCAGCGTATTTAACAAAAGCAAATTAAGTTGCATCAAAGCAATTAAGTTTCATCAATCTCACTGTACCTCTAACAGTATATATTATATTATTTCACAATAACAGAACAAATTGAACGTTATCTGATTGCTATGAAAATCTCAATTGGTTTTTTGATGTGGTGAAATAAGCTAACATAACTTACAAGCAGAAATACAACGGCATGCAACTTCTTTGTGTTTGTTTGCTTGATTTGTTCAAAGAACATTTTATTTTGGTGCTTTTTCTTGAACAAGCTCACGAATGCAACCCTGAAAATATAAAATGCCGCATGGCAGCGTGTACTAAAATAATTCGCAGTTTGCTACAATTCGCTGATTACCAACATTCATAGGTCGTGATCTGCGCTGCGGTTTTTTAGTATATTTTGCAGAAAATAAATTCAGTTTCTACCGATGTACTGATTACAGAAAGGTTCGTGATTTTGTTTAAGTGTTTGCGTAATTAATTCATTAAGATCTGTAAATTTTGCACGAGAAGTGCATTCGGAAGTACCCGACGAGCTGGTGAAAACTGAAAATCGGCAATGTAGTGAGTTAGCTGTCAGTGCGGCGATACAGTTTTCACTCGCTCGTTGGTGAGGCTTGTGCGAAATGCACTATCGCGTCATTTCTGTACTAAAATTTTTAAGAAGAAGCAGCAGAGACAGCAAAAGAATCGCCGTGTTCTCCACCATTTTCCGCCATTTTGAAAGCTACGAGTGTAAAATTTAGTGATTCGTCAGGTAACGCGTTGCTGTTAAAGATTTGCAAAAATTTCTAAATAAAAGCAAAAATAATTATTAAAATAAGTGGAAATTGTTGGAGGAAGACCCGCACAAGTGTTTGTGTATAAAAATTGTCGTAGAATAGTTGTGTTTCCTCGATTTATTCGAGAGATAATTTTCTGTTCTGTACCAGCGAAAAGGTATAACCAAACGCAGAAAAAAGCAAGCCTACTGCAAGTGAGCGAGTAGCAACACAAAATCCACGGTCTGCCGCCGCGGCCGCAAAAACTGAAAAAGGCAGAACTTTACTGCTGAAACTGAGAAACTGATTTGAATTCTTATAAAATAAAAGTTTGTTTGCGTGCTTAACGATAAAATATTTATTTGTAAGTCGTCGCGCAGTTCTTAGTTTCGTTTTGCCACCGCCGCAGAGCACATTTTAATTCGGCCAATAAGTACATACTAAGTGACCATTCAACAAATCGCTTCGTGAAATTTGTCCCAATAAAATAGTGAATCTCAATTGTGGTAAGCGTTTATAGTTCAAAATCTTATTTGTTTGGTATAGTATCGATATTGAGTGATTTTTGGTTAACATGTTTTTTTTTTGTGAAAAACAAAAGGGTTACTATGATAGTGTTTTTCCTATACTGTAGTTGCTGATTTGACGCAACTCTCATTCTGTCAAGCTGTTGGCAAAAAGATCTGCACCAGTTATAAACCGCCTCCTCTTCACACTTTCTTGCCGCACAGGAAAAGAAAGTAACGAGCTACAAAGTGTACAAAAAAAAAATAAACATTTGAGCGAGTGTTGAAGGCGCGAGTGTTGAAGGCGCGAGCGAATAACTAGCAGAAGTATGGCGGCGAACTTTGTTGACACATTTTGACTAGGAACTGCATTTAGCCACTGGTAGTACAAAATAGCCATCAAATGACTAAACCTTCCAACGGCATTGTTTGACCTGAACTTGTCTGATATATAAAATAAAAGTTCAACTTAAAGGAAACCCATTATGGTGTGATATAAAAGTACTGATTGATTTTTCGTTTCGTTGTTGCTATTGTATGTTTGGTCGAATTGTTGGCTTGTCATCTCGCGTTTTGCGACTCGTATTTATCCAAAATAATCCATCTGCTTATAATTCTACTAGCATACATATTTTTCTTTTTGCATAATTTTATTAATCTTATTTATAACTTTTCTTAATCTGTGAGCTGATATTAAAAAATTATGTGCTTAAATTTTTTCGAAAATGAAGAAAATATGTATGTACCTACAACACTAGAATATACTACATGCTCTATTCTGAACAATCATATTCACACATGTGCACTTATTAAAGTAAATATGTGTCGATATGTAAAAAGGTATCATCGATATGAGTTTTTCAGTCAGTTTATATTAAAAATAGAATTGTATTTCAAAACATAACAGTTTAAATAAACAGGAAAGCGACTCATAGGAAGGGTTAGAAATTTAAAATACATAATTTTATGGTCATATAAAAGTGGTGGCATACGAATGCATATGTATATATGTTTGTATGTACATATGTGTACATATATGTATGTACATACATAATATGTGAAAATAAAAATGCGTTTTGTATATACTGGCATATTCTATGAAGCAAGCATAATCGAAAAATTGTGCTTTGTCAACAAATTATTTGGAATTAAACATGAATTCAACATATCAATTCCTCACAAGTTCTTTATTCAAATATTATTCCCAACAATCGAGTCTATTGAGCTGAAATATGTATGTATTTCGAGGAATTCACTCGATGGTGTCAAATACAATAAATAAGTATAAATATGAGATAAGTATAGAATAACTTGTATATTTCAGTTGGATTCATATTGAGAAAAAAATTTGGAGTAGGTAAATCAATATTGGTAAATTGCTTGCAAATTTTATGCGAGGTAATCAAGTAATTCTAATTTTTTCCCACTCAAAAATATAATAACGCAAAAAGACTGTTAATTACAATTATGTGTGTATACATACATACATAGTAAGTTCATACAAACAGCTGTAACCGTATAATAAATGGTACAACATAATTTAATAAAAAAAATAATATTAGCACATGGTGGCCTGAACTTTCCTTTCAGTAAAACAATGAGATTACATACATACATATGTATATCTCTACATAGTAAATTAATTACTAAGATTCTTCCGTAGCACACCATTTCAAAAATTAAACATGGTTTTAGCTAACTTTAAGAACAATGTTTTCAGATAAAAATATGTATAAATTAAACAGAATTCCCTTGATCTTCAAACTACCAGATTTGACATTAGTCACTTTTACGTACTAAGGAGCTTTGTGTCGTCCAAACGTTCTTTTTATGTACATAGTTGACATTAATCCAATCCGTAACTAGCTAAGAGGTTCCTATACCGAAGTCAGCAAGAGTGCGAGAACACCCCATGGTAGAACCGTCGTTCGTTTTGTGGTAATGCAAAACAGGATGTCAGATTACCGTTTGAATTTTTCAAAAGCAATTTAAATTATAGTTACAGACGAGTCTCGGCTATAATTTGAACTTTTGAGGAAACACTTATTTTTCGTTAGATACTATTTCGGATATTGTTGTTCTCTATTCGTTCACATTTGCTATTCATTCCAATGGTGATGATTAAATGATATTAGGTCTGTACAAGTATTCGCCAGTAAAAAGTATTTAATAAAATGCCAGTAACGAAATTTCTGGCATTTGCTCTCAGTGAGAGAAATATGCAAGAAAGTACGAAAGCGCAAAATCATCAAGAGATTGCAAGTTTTATTTACAGCTGCATTTTGTTCGGAGTTCATTTAAAAAAATTCAGAGATAAAGTAAAGAACCACCAAAGTCCACAATTCGCAATTTTCTTTTCAAAAGTATTAAATGCAGCCACTCCAGCCGAAAATGCATCACTATCCTCATATGTACATATGTACATACATATGCAGGGTATTTTACTGATACACAAATTACACTATAAACTTCTTAAAATGGTTGTACGTTTATATATTTAGTCACTTTTTCCATTTTTCGAATTTTTTGGGAATTAAATTAACATTTTATATAATTATATTCGTGATCTACTGAATACATAATTGCAATTAGTTGACGTAACGGCCACAAAAGTTAAATTTTTTCTTACTCGCTCTTTCAGAAGTTGGCGCTGTCATTAAAAGCTTTAAAGTAAGAATCTCTTTTACGAATGAAAATTCCTGTTTGAAAGTTAAAAGTTACCCCCTCTTCTTTTCCCCATATTCTTTGTTTACTTTATTTGAGACACATAATACAAAGCCAATAAATAAAGAAGTCGCATGACATTTCATTTTCTTTGCCATGGACTCTCGCCCGATTTACCACACATAGAAGCTTAGAAAGCAATTGGATCTAATCAGATTCAAATATCAATCAACAAAAGTCAAATAAGTTCTGGTATGGTGAAATCTTACGAGACTTTCTGTTAGAGGAACGGAGGGAGTAATGTATCTTCTTTGTATTCTACGCTATTTGCATAATATCAAAGCTAATTTATATAAAGTGATGGCAATGGTGAAAAGGCGAATTCAAGGGGGGACCGAAATGTCATGATCAATGAAAATAGAAAGACGGCTGCAATCAATTATTTATTTGTTAACGAAATATTTTGTCATTCGGTTTTAATGACATTCTTATGTACTAGGTTAATCAAGAAGAAGCAATCAGCTGTTATATAACCATCAACTTATGTATATACATTCGCCTTACAAAATGATGTCGCCCGTTCGACAATTCTCTGTGTGCTATTATTGTAGGTTATGCTCAAAACACGCAAAACATAAAGCGTGATTTAAAAGCAAAATCAAACAAAATTTAACAGTTTTCGTTTAAGTAACAGGGTTTGCAAAATAGCGAAAACGAAAACGAAAACTCAATTTGACAACTTTTTCTTTCATTTACTGTGTGCACGCACAAATCAGTTATGGAAGTAGAATTTCTATAAAGTATTATTACGTTTTCAATATGTTACCAATATAAACAAATGAGTGTTTAAACACACGTTATAATCCTTCATCACGTTCATTGGATTTCAATAATCACAATATGTAATATTATATTTATATGAACCGTAAATGAGGCTAAAAAGCGGGAATGAACAAAGTAGACACCTACTTGCATTCAATACATATGCACATATTTATCATATTTTTATGAAATACAAACTATCTGTATGCTTGTTTTCTTTGCCCACTGGTCAGTTAGATATTTGAAATTACTGCAAACACAGAAATGTGTACGCATGCAAGTTTTGTTGTAGTAAAATGTTGATATACTACTTACTCCAATCTACATATAAATGTATGTATGTATGTATCTACATACATATGTACATACATATGTACGTACTCTATTCATAACGATAAGGTGATTCACGATTTCTTGTATTTGATCTTGAATATTTTAAAAGTTGTTACCATTGTATTATAAAGAGAATATAAGGTGTAATCATATAAGGTGTTCTTGCTTTTGCATGATAAAATCACAAATTTATTTTCAATAGAAAAAAAGAACAAACAGAATGTGAGCAAATAGCGCACTCGAACCCGGAACTCAAATTAAAAAGGAATCAAATAAGCTGCTCTAGGAACACAACGTTATATGAATTTGCGTCGATGCACACAAAATATTAAATCTGTGTTTAATGTTGAGTAGATTTTTTTGGCAACTTCACCAGCTATATTATTTCATGTAGTACAAAAGTCATAAGGAATCCATGTTAACTGCAACTTGTTTCGTCAATTCCTCGCAAATAATAGTTTAGATAAAATACGAGTTTGAGCTTAACCATTTTTACCAATATTTATTTGTTAAAAGCGATCCTGTACTCAAAAAACTACTAAACGAGAGTGCAGTTTTAAGAGAAATCGAGATCCTCATTTGTTGAAAGTTAACAGTCCGTTACTAGTTCGAAGAATTTTTGCATGTAAATGCAAACGATTACACAGTCAATCTCAAATGGTTCTTAGCAATAATTATTATAAGCTTAACTTAAGAACGTACTGTGAAAATTGACATATGTACATATAATAGTGGGATTGATTTAATTCTATGGTTCTACAAGTATATAATTTGAACACTATGGGTAATATGAAATGAACGCACCTTTCAGTTGATGTCATGGCGTATTTAGTTAGGTATTGTCAATACGGCCATGTACTGTCACTTCAGCAACATTCCTCGATAAGTTTATAGGGAATGTCTTTTGCCTTTGCAACAGCAACAAAAACAGCAAATGCGGTCGAAAGAGTGACCTTTTTACAAAATTAGTAAAGTTATTTATATATCTAAATTTTGTTGTTGTTTAATTTGTGTACAAACATAGTTCAAGCTATAACAAACACTCCGTAAATTAATGTTTCAAAATAATAAAAAAAAATTTTGAAGACAAGAAATTTGTATCCAAATTTTAATATTGTTTAGATCAGTTTTAAGACATTTTTATGCAGTTTTATAGCTTATTTAGTTTTAACTAAATATACTATAAAAGTGCGTACCCAAAAATGTTTAAACATCCTTCTAAATCCTTGAAAATCTTTCATGAAAAATTGGTAGAATTTTTATGAATTGTGTATAAAGTTTGAAACATTAATATACGTGGTTTTTTTATAGTATGAACTTTTATATAAAATTAACGAAGCGAAATGAAATAAACGAAAAACCGTGTATTATAAAAACGTTTACCATTCGACCGGTTTTGCTCGCCATTGTAAACAATTTGGTTTATACAAAATCTAAAGTTTCTTTGTGAACAAATATTTATTTGGACAATCCGTTCATAAATGCAAGGAAAATTTAAATGAAAAAAAATCAAATCAACTGTTCTTTTGACACCATCTTCTTTAAATTCGCGTTGTTTGACGTGTAACAAATTAACGTGATATAATCTAATTTCATAATTTGCCGCATTAACACTCTCATTATAAGCGAATTTTCCGTAATCAAAACAAAAGTAATAGATTATTATGTATTCTCATATTTCGTTATATTAATTACAGCAAATCGTGAATTACCCTTTTGTTGTGTTACGAATACCACCAACGCGATGCAATCGCTCTCTGCTATTGGACTTTTACAAGAGCAAAAAAAAAACATCAACAACAGCATACTCGAAAGAACAAGAGTCAAAAATCGACAGCTAAACCGTGTTGTACATACATACCGATATTGTTTGCATCTACCAACATTCATTTATATTGTACATATGTATGTGTATAAGTAAATATTTTAACATATGTATGTATGTACGAGCAAATTGTCGGCTATAGTGAGTGTACAGTGAAATCGCAATTAAGCTGCTTCAATTTTCCGGCTGGTCTGTCTGGTGTTTGGTCGGTCAAATGCAAGCACGTTCAACGCTCCCTTTCTATTGGGGCATTTAGATGAGTAGGTACAAATATGTACATGCCGCTACAGCACGTTTCGTGAAGTCAATAAAGCCACATGTTTTTGTGACTTAAGACGTCGATAGCGAAGTCAAGTTCTGTACATTTAGTGAACGTAGCAACAGCAGCTGTGAAAATACAGCTCGATCTGTGTGTGTTTGTTTCACTCAATGTTGTGCTTTCTGTATGAAATGCCAATTGTTGCATTTCAGTGTGAGTTTGTAAATACGCACGGGCTTCACTTATGCATTTTGTGATACACACATACAGGTGTACATATTTTTTTATGCGCATATCGCTGCTGGTTTTTGCAATAGTATCGCGTACGATGCGTTTATTTAAGCAAGCGTACTGGGGTTTTCTGCAGGGCATATGCTTGGGTTAAGTTATGGCCGCTATATTTATTGGTTCCACGCAAGTTTTTGCGTACCTGTCGTGCGCAAAAGGTTTCATTCATTCGGCAGCTAAATAGATCGTAGTTCACATTTATCTATGTATATGTTTTTGTTGTTACATGCTTTGTTTTAATGTTGCATGGTAAATTTATAAATAACTAAATCGGAGTAGAGCTAAAAGCCATTCGAAAAGGCATTCCGTTTTCATTTCCTTTTTGTAGGAAGTGGCTTGCCTTTAGAAGGGCTTCCAGTAGATTTTTTATAGGACGTACTATATTAGGAGGTCTGTTGAAAAAGTTCTACTAAACGTGCATACATTTTTTTCAGCAATTCTTAGTTAGGTTCTCCAGAATGGCATCCAAAAATTATCTTCTGGGATTACGAAACTGATTTCAGTAAACAATAATTTTCACAGATTTTTAAGTGGTTACGCCACCTTGGAAGCCCGAAATCGATGACCAAAGTCAGTTTTTTTTCAGAGAAGGTATACACCGTCAGGGAAATCTTTTGACAACGTTTTAATGTGCATACATTGAAGTTGCTTAGACAATTTTTTCAGGACTTTACATCGATAATTATAGTTGAGATGGTTTTGCGAATATTGCCTCTCTCGCAGGGCGAGTATATCTCGTACACCGTGTAGCTGCCAAAATCTCCATCCGACTGCAACAATCAAGTTTTCGTCTTCATTAGAAATGTACTGGCTATGATCTATCGTAGGGATTTGCTATTATATGGACTTGTTACGAAATTACAAGTATGTGAAGGAAAAATGGCTACTTTACTCATGTTTTTCATTACATTAATTGTTATAAAAAAAACAGAAAATTATGTATTGCAAAAACCCTACGATAGATCCAAGACAATTATATTGTGAGTATTTCCATATAGCATTTGCAGGAGATATGTGGTGTACCGTTTTTAAAAACCGTGTTTCGAGAAAAACGCGTTTAAAGTTTCTATACATGGTAAAACAACGAAAAAACAACTGTAACCATCAAAATTATGCATGATTTTATATTCTCCGTAATCTCGGGACTATCAGGAAGCTTTTTAGCTAATAAAAAAAAGTCGATTTTTAAAAATTCCAAGGTGGCGTAACCCCTTAACTTGTTCCACCCGTCACAATTTTAAATATTTTATATTTTTTAATATTTCTATAAAGATGATGTACGGTTTTCCGCCATCTCTTCCAATATACATAGTACATATGTACATATGTATGTGTGTATATCATCATTTCACCCTGTCGGAAATAGAGAAGATCAATAAGAAGAATTTCTATAAAGTTTATATCAGCCTGGCACTGTCTGATAGGAAAACATGCTGAAAGGTTGGGAGTACCCTTCCGAAGATGCTGTAGGAGCTGCAAGAATGACGAGGAGGAGGAAATGATCTTGCATCTACTGTGTAAGTGTCCTGCACTGTGTAAAAGCAGAATGCGATACCTGGTAACACCGTTTTTGGATGACCTTAGTGAGGTTTCAAGCACCGAGGTAAATTTCCTGTTGAGGTTCATCAGTGAGGCAAAATGGTTTAGTGAGGGGTAATTTCTTCTTCTTGGATGGTACAAATTTTTCTTTGTGGTAACACAATGGGCCTCTTAATACTGGCCTAAGTGAGCCGCTGCAGGCGGCTGCCACTCCAACCTAACCTAACCTATATCAGCCTAATTTTTTAACGAAAACAAAACCGCAGAGTGTATATTTTACAACACAGAAAATTCTAGCTGGAAAGTTAAGTGTTTTGGCTAAAATGCTCCATCGAATGCGCAAAGGCCAAAACTAGATTTTTATTTAGTCCGTCCCACCAGCAACATTCATTCCAATGATAGTCCCAAAGGACTTAGAATCTCGAATCTTTTTTATCTATATTAACAAAAACATTTCACTATTGCATATGTTCCAATGACATGGTTATAATTTATAGTTGATTAAATTCTGTAATCAGATACATATATCCCACCAGTCGCAAACTTACATGTAGCAGTCATCGCAAAATCATCACAATACTTTACTGGTGTTACCAGACCAGCCCTCTTTGCGTAATGCATTCGGCCCTAACGCCCACTTCACGGGAACAAATAATTACCACAAATTTACAAGCAAAACAGAAACAAAATGAGGAAATCGGTTTTGAGCTCACATTTCTACTACTATATTTATGTATATATATTGTACTAGATTCGTACAAAAAAATTCGAAGAAGGCAACTCAGGTTTCAGATTAAGGAGTCGATTTGCCAGGTGGGAACGAGAAAGCTGCCTATTTCCAAAACCTTTTATTATTGAACCATACATATGTACGTACATACATACATACAAATGTACAGTAGATCAAATCGAAACTCGTACAGTGTATTTTTTTTTAAATACGTTTTTTTTCAAAAAAAAATTTTTAATCCCCTACCATATAAAACTAAATAAATAAATGGAATAAAATTATCAACAATCAACGCTAGTTTTGAGCCGTCTGAAAATTGTCTTTTATAGTACTGAAAATAAAACTGCATTCGCATATTTTCTCCAAAAATTCTGATTAAATTTTGAAATTTGCCTGTTTTTTTTTTTAATTTGCAATTTGGGCTGATATAGTTTTTTTTATATAAAAAAATAACTAAATTTTTATATAAAGTTCGTTTAAAAAATTTGAAGAAAAATATTGTCCGTGAATATTAAAAAAAAACTGTACGAATTTCATTTTGAGCTACTGTAGGTACATAGTACATATGTATGTCAATCCTTTCTTCTGCAGCCTATTTGAATTCGCTTCAGTTAAATGGTTATGTGGCACATTTTGTTTTTACTCAATAGTGAGCGGCTTGTCGATATGACGGAATGACAAGTCAAACGAAAAACGAGCAGGCAGAAAATTGGTAATCTTTTTAACATTATGACAATGTTCAGGGAAAGGAAAACGCCTGAAGTCAACAGTTATTTCCTCACGCATGAGCCGAATAAGAGGGAAAGGCGTAACTTTAGAAGACCGCTCTTTATCTGCCTTTTTACTTTTAGTTGTCTGCTCAAATTTTCTGAAATTTTAGAGAGCCCAAACCGGTTTTCTGCATTTATAGAATGTCAATTGTGTGTTTACATAGATATCTGCATGCATACGTACATACATACATACATATGTATATATGTATATACATATATGTATATAGTTTAACTGGCCGATAATCATTCCATTTGATTGTTGTAGCCTGCTGCTGTTTGCCAGCCTTGTTTTCTTACATGTTGTAGATACACACATGCATCGCATTTTGTATGAACGCTTGTAGTTTGTACCAACTATAAATTTGGAAATGGTGGTGTGGTGGTGGTGGTTATGATATTCACGCGATCAAGTTTGCCGATCAATGCTACATATGTATTACTTGTTAGTATTAATTTCACTATTCTTTTTACGTTTTCCACAACATTCGATTTTAATTTCAATCCGCAAACGCTTTGCTGCAATAAATTTAAAATAAATACAAATCGTCACAAACCGGATAGAGAGAGTGTAAAATGCTAAGAACGGTTCTGACTCTTAAGAGTATAAATTTGACTTAATGATTTCGACGCCGCTAGTATCAACTTTGAAAGCGAAATCTTGCTAGATGCAGATTAAGACTTAACATTTATGGTTGCGTTTTAGTGCTTGCTTCTTACGGCACAGTCCTACACCGGGCATTAGTCCCAGATATTTGAGAATGGTTTGTAAAGCGATTTAAAAATTTTGAGAATTGTAAATTATTAATTAAATTTTTATATATGTATATATGTATATACATATGCTTGGGCAATAATACTTGGAATATTACTACGAAGGCGATATCATATCAGTTGGTCTTAAGCGAACAAAAGCAAAAACGGACACAAACAAATTATCTTTCCCTCGACAATCGGTTCTACGATACCGAAACGACCCGGATTTATATCCGCTCAAGCACTGTCACTTTAGAATCATGCCCCACAGGTCAAACCATCAACCGAATTAATAAAAGAAATTAGCTGCCTGTTTAACAGCCCTTATATGAATTCACCTTCATTACTACCCTGCAACCCTGCCAGCCACAAATAACTAGTTTACCCTGAAATTCCAAAATACAAATGCAATTACAATTTTTTTTTAGACATTTCACCCACACACTTACAAATTGGTTTTCCTAACTTAGCCCAATATAAACACTGTGCTCGAGCGAGCATATTTTATATGTATACGGCAATTTTAAGTGCAGGGGAAAAGTGGATATTTTCTGCACATCGCCTTCACGACAATCACCAGATTTTGTCACCCATGTTTCAATAAGTTTTATTCATAATGCTGCCTGTCAGATTAACGTTCAAATGACTGTCATAGTGAAACAACCGATTTATTCATATTAACTATTATTGACCCTCAGATAATAAAATGGTTGCCATTTATTATTGTGCAAAAAAGCAATCCCCATTTATGATAATTTCATATGTGCGAGAAAGAAATAACCAAGATATTCATTAGAGTATCGCAAAAGCTGGGCATTCTTTGTGACTAGTGGAGTGGGAAGTTTACTTTAAATTTACAGGGGTTTTCAATATGAACCCTACAAAAGTTTTTTTTAAATAAAACAAATACGGTTTGGGATATGAATTAAATTCTTTATTCCTGTGGAAGTACATTCGACGCCATTATGTATGGAACTCGATTTCTTTTGCATATGCACCACAGGCACGCTTGCTTGTTTTCAAGCATAAATCGGCCGATACTGCTGCAATTTCACGTTCGATATTCGTACGAAGTTCATCAATCATCGCTGGGTTGTTGGCATAGACCATAGACTTGACGTATCCTCACAGGAAATAGTCTAACGGCGTCAAATCGCACGACCGATTCGGCCAATTGACTGGGCCATTTCGTGAGATAACACGTTCACCGTACGGCCCAATGACGCCGCCGGCCCATAAACCGCACCAATAACGCATATTTTGCTTATTGACCGCTCTTAAAGTTGAAGCCATTGACTTCGAATTTCGGTAGTAAATTTTAATAATTTCGACTCGTTGTTGGATCGTATATCTTTCCATGATGAAATGGCAAACCTTACTGAAGAGAAATGTCAAAAGAGCGGGGAAAAATATGGCGTCGTTTGCAGTCACTATCGGTCTACATTTGTAGCGTCCCTATTGAAAAACCCGTTAAAAGCGACAGGAAAAAATGAAAAGTTAGTGAAACTATTTTCTAAATAAATTCTCATTTTTGTGCCAGATAATTTAACAGGGTCAGGCTAAAAAAAATTGGACAGTACTTTCCCTAGCACCGCGCACGGGGGTATTTATGGTCCGATATTGATGATTAAAAAGGTGCGCTAGAGGCGAGCTATTCAGCAAGTCTCTGTTTGTTTTATCTAGATTTGATGAAATTAAAATGGATCCGCTAAATGGCGTTAGAATAGGAAATACCAGTCGACTTAACCTTTACTGTGACTACGGAACATTGTTTTTAAATTCATCGAAGATGCATTACTGCCTATAAAAAAAACTTCTTTAAGTTTTTGGAAACGCAGTAAGCAACGCAGACGAAGTCGCGGGTACATTCCCACGACAGTCGGTTCTACGTACCGGAATGACCCGGGTTTCACCCGGCCAAGGACTGTTGTTTCGGCGATCTAACCCTGTTTAGATCGGCCTACCCCATAAGTTGTCTGTCTCTCCTGGAGCAACTCCTTGCAGCAGGGTTGCTTCACCTCCTTCTGGTCAGGGCTGGCATCGAGTCAAACCCTGGTCCAGAAACCTATTTTTGCTGCGTTTGCCAGAAAAAGCTCCATCCGAACTCCACTTCGGTAAGGTGTAATTCGTGCGACGGATGGAGCCATCTTAAGGTCTGCTCAGGCCTTAAGACCCACAAGGAGTGGTCCACAAACTATGTGGCCCCATGTTGTTCGCGCCCTATGGCGCCCATAGCCTCTACGGCTCCCCTAGTTGCACCTAGTGCACCGGTGCCTAGCACCGGCAGAACCTCTACGGTTCGCAGGAGCACACAACAACATGGTCGCTCCCTTCACCCCCCCCAACCTAGCTCCGCCCCCCGTGTGGGGAATAGCCAGCAGCTCCTGGTACCCCACACAGTCTGTTCCGTGTGTCAGGCTAGGATATACCGGAATGCGGCATCAGTCAGGTGCAATTCGTGCCAAGGCTGGTGTCACTTTCGAGTGTGTTCTGGCCTGCGCACCACACGTGAATGGTCGGGTGACTACCTGGCTCCCTGTTGTAGAGCCTCGCAACCGCACGCGCCAGTGGCGGCGCTGCCAAACAACACCATAAGGCAGCCCAACGTGCCATTGCATGTGCAGCAGGGTCCAGGTGGGCAACATCACCCTTCCCTCACACCCCTCTCCGCGACGACTCTACCGAGGCAAACGAGACTCCTTCAGCTGAACTGCAATGGGCTGCAGGGCAAGATTGAGGAGATAACCGACTTTATGAGTCGGCATAATCTGTCAATAGCTGCGATCCAAGAAACGAAACTGCACAGCAACTCAACTCTGTTGAGTTGCAACGGCTACAATGTGCATCGTAAGGATCGCGAGCGAGGTAATGGTGGTGGCTTAGCATTCATCACCCATCACACAGTGCAGTATCGTCTTATTGAAGAAGACATCGACCGCAGGGACACTACCTTAGAATGTCAAGGAATAGCTGTCCGGTCAGGCGATGTCGAGCTCGAAATATTTAATATTTATATACCCCCTGTCACCTGCTGCCCGGCAGGATATCACCCTGACATAGGTGCGCTCCTCAGAGGTGAAAACCGATTGGTAGTAGGTGACTTTAATGCGCACCACGATCTCTGGCATTCAAGCCTACCAGCTGATCGGAGGGGAAACGATTTGGCAGAGCAGATAGACGATTCGACATTCTGCACGATGAATGATGATGCCCCCACCAGGATTATGGGTAGTTGCAGCAACTCGCCTGACCTAACGATAGCTAGCGCAGGTCTGATAAATAGCATAACGTGGCGACCTATGCTATCGCTTGCATCAGACCACCTACCTATAATCATCTCGATTGACAGACCTGCTGACTTTGTCTCCACGGACCATCGGACCTATATCAACTTTAAAAAGGCTGACTGGTGGTTGCGTCAGCTGCGGCCCGCTTCATTCCGGCAGGGAGGATCCCTGAGATCCGTCCCAACTTCCCGGCTGAAGCGGCCGCTCTAGCGAACGAACGCGACCACCTTCGCCGCTCCGATCCCCGTAATCCTAACATTCAGGATTTAAACGTGGCGATTCGGAGGCTGGTTGACCAACACAAGCGGAACAAGTGGGAGGAGCATCTGAAGTCCTGTAATCTGGTCACGGGTGTTGGTAAACTTTGGTCTACCGTGAAGTCCTTATCCAACCCGACGAAGCACGACGACCGAGTGGAAATTTCATTCGGGGATCGTGCCTCGTCGGACCCGAAGAGATGCGCGAGCTATTTTAGCCGACAGTTTATACTGCATCCTTCGGGGGATAGGACCAAGCGGAAGGTGACCAGGAGGCTGCGCAAAATACCGAACAACAGCGCGCCTCTTACCTTCACTTGTGGCGAGGTAAAGGAGGTCATCGGGAAGGCGAAAGCCTCCAAGGCCATTGGCCCTGACGGGCTAAGCGTGTTGATGCTGAAGAATTTAGGCCCCGCGGGAGTTGAGTTCCTCACCGGGATCCTCAATTTGTCTATGGCCACCCTAATCATTCCAGACATCTGGAAGGTTGGGAAGGTGGTCCCACTACTGAAACCAGGGAAACCGGCCGACAAGGGTGATTCCTATCGGCCGATTTCCCTGCTTTCACCTGTGGTAAAGACACTTGAGGCCCTACTCCTCCCGTACTATACATACCACCTTGGGTCAGCTAAGCATCAACATGGCTTCCGGAAAGTGCACAGCACAACAACAGCACTTAATGCCATAAACACACAGGTGAACCGTGGTCTTAACCAAAACCGCCCCTGCGAGAGAACCGTCCTAGTAGCGTTGGATCTGTCGAAAGCTTTCGACACAGTTAGCCACTCCACGCTACTAGCTGACGTGGAATCATCAACTCTCCCGCAGGGACTGAAACGGTGGACCGCGAATTACCTGTGTGGTCGTCAATCATCGGTATGGTTTAGAGATACAACATCGAAACCAAGGAGGATTAAACAAGGGGTACCGCAGGGTGGCGTCCTGTCCCCATTACTGTTTAATCACTACATCTCCAAGCTCCCTCAACCGCCAGAGGGAGTCACGATTGTCTCCTATGCTGATGATTGCTCGATAATGGCAACCGGCAATGCAATTGATGATCTGTGTTTGAAAGTGAACGGATATCTCTCAGATCTTGCCCAATTTTTCACTAGCAGAAACCTGGCGCTGTCCCCTGCCAAGTCCTCGGCGACCCTTTTTACCACCTGGACGAAGGAGGTCAGGCTGGATCTTAACATCCACATCGATGGCACCCCCATTCCGACGGTTAACTACCCGAAGATTCTGGGGGTGACTTTCGACAGCCTGCTCTCCTTCTCCGCGCACACTACCGCAATCGCCAATAGAGTACAGAGCCGCAACAATGTCCTCAAGTCGCTCGCCGGCAGCTCTTGGGGCAAAGACAAAGAAACGTTGTTGGCAACATACAAGGCGATTGGCCGGCCGGTAATAAACTATGCTGCGCCAGTTTGGTCGCCGGGAACCAGCAGGACACAATGGACGAAGCTGCAGACCTGCCAGAACGCCGCACTCCGCACGGTGACGGGATGTCTTCTGATGTCGCCTGAGGAGCATCTCCACCAAGAGGTCAATGTGCTCCGAGTTAAGGAGCACAACCTCATGCTCAGCAAGCAGTTCCTTGCTGGATGTCACCGCTCGGGGCATCCAAACGGGCACCTGCTTGCCGTGGAACTGCCCCCCAGGCACATTAGAAGACATCTACTAGAACTAAAGGACGAGATCCAGCCACTCATCACACAACCGCTGGATCCGGAGGCGTACCGGCGGGTCCTAAGCAACATCCACAGAGACACAGTCACGAACATCATTGACTCCCGCCAGGCGAATGCAGTCATCGGAGCCCAACCACCACCTGTAGCAGATGAGGAGTCCCTGCTGCCCCGCGAGTCCCGCGTCACTCTGGCACAACTACGATCTGGATACTGTAGCAGGCTCAACTCCTACTTATCCAGAATCAACCCCGACATACCCAACACATGTCCGGCATGTGGAGATTCTCCGCACGACACCAACCACCTATTCACATGCCCTCTCAAACCCACTCATCTAACCCCCCTCTCCCTCTGGTCCAACCCTGTCGAAACTGCACGTTTCCTGGGCCTCCCCCTAGATGAGTTTGACGACAACGACCATGGGTGAATCCGCTCTTTACGGGGCGCGACTAGCCGCTACAACAACAACAACAACAAGTCGCGGGTATTAACTAGTATTCCATAATTTGAATGTAGCTGTTAAGATCTTTTTCGTTTAAGTGTTTGTCCTTAAGTTACAAATGATAGGTGTGTACATATGTATGCACTCAATATATATAAAATTCTAATATAAGTCAAGGCGAATTTTATTATACGCATACATACATAGGCATGTATGTATGCGCATGAATATTTTAATAGAGCGATTTAATCGCTTTGTCATATCGCAATAGTATTCTACAATAGCTTCATTTGATTGTAATCTAAAATCCTACATACTACCTCACTTCCTTAATCGGCGCTATAACCGCTTAAGCGATTTAGGCCGAACTTCCCATAAAATTTGTGGTGTGCTGATGTTGTAACCCAAATTGAGAGACCTGCCGTTTTACGTCGGCTTCGAAGGGCGAATTTATTTTTTTAAAAAGTTTTTTCATAGCAGAAACACACTCGGAGATTTGTCATTGCCTGCCGAGGGCGACCGCTATTAGAAAAAACTTCTATAATTTTTGATGTTACTTTCTTCGGCCAATCGAATGAAGCGCGCACACGCTACACAATCGGCTACGGCGACCACCGTAATAAAAGTTCTTTAACAAGACATGTTTGTGTGTGTTTATTAGGAAAATTTACGCTTTGACAGGTTCCTATACAGTTCTTAACATTAACATCATCAAACCAACAATCTTATTTATTTATTTATTTATAATATACACACTTAAATATAAAACTTAAAGCTACATAGAAATCCAACATAATCTTCTCATCACTAGTACTAAAATAAAAGCATGAAACCAATTCATTTAAAAAAGTCACGCTAGTGTCCTTAAGGTCGCAAAATACGACCAGTAGTAATCGCTTCGCAAATTTTTTTTTCCATACCTATATATATTTTTTGACATATCGGTTGAAGGCAAACAACTCAAATGAATCTGATGTTTGAGATCCTATGCAGAGCATAAATTATGATTTGCCCTTGTTATCCTAGCTGTTGATATGCCATTCGTTTGCGTTAACTATGTAGATCATGTCTCCATATTTTGAAAAGTAAGTGAATAGTGCAGTCTGTTTTAAATCGCGTGCCATGCATAATATTGAAAGTCACTGATGCCCTCAATACCACCGTCCGAGGCATCACTAATAATTTCTTCATCCCCATACCAATGATTTCATCGTTAAATCAATGTTTGCCATGAGTTCTTGTATTTACAGTTAGTCAAACAATTGACCTTGATTTTTTAGAAAAATGTAGCAAAGAACAAAAATTTCGAACTTTGTACAAAATTTATGAAAACTCAACAATGGTTTCAAACCGTTTAACCCAGTTCAAAAAAGTTTCAGATTTTTTAGACACTTGTCTAGTATGTATCTAGTTTTAGAGCCTATTTAATTTTAGTATAATAAATAAATAAATGTGCAAGTCTCAAGTGACGCAAAATCCCCGTTGATATTTGATCCTTTTTGTTTTTTGTTGGAGGTTTTACGCATTTTTCTCTATATAAAACAATTTCGAGAACGTTGCCGTATGACCGATTACAATTTCAAATTTCAAAAGTTGAGCGTAACTTCGCTTGACTTAGAAGATATGCCAGATCCATCGTCGAATTGTTTCGAATCGAAATAGAAATAATCGGAATAGGAAGAAATCGTCAAAATGTAATCGATCATCCGCGATCGATTCATATACTAACCAATAACGTCATTTACATAATTTTTTATAAGGAAACAAAACATTACCATATCACCAATACTAAAATTAAGAACTTTTGTAAGAAAAAAATTAGATAGGGGTTTCTACATTAATACATTCAACAGAAACGTCTAAATTCTACTTAGGAAACCCCAAAAACCCCTACTAAAATAAGTATCACTAAATTTTTCACCCGGTATATGTGCATATGTTTGTGGGTAATATTTATCATTTGAAATGTTTGAATTATTAGTCTAAAGTTTGTTGCTAGTTTTCCAGGAGGGGTGGCGAGTAGCGCACCATGTTACTGATTTCACAATTGCGCGCTATTTTAGTCTTATCTTTGAAATAGCGGTGCTTTATATTATTTTGTTTGTGTTGCGTATTAGTTTTGATACAATACAGCTGTTATGATCTGTTAAATGAATAAATGAAACAGCTATTGCAATGTCTTTATAATACAGACACTGTTATACAATACATAAATACACATACAGGGTTTGTCATATCTTTAGCATCAAAATTCAATGTAATACAAAGAAAAAATTACAAAAATTAAATATTATCCAAAAAACATTTCTTCAATATATGTCGTACACTGTATATTCATTTCACAAACATGGATTGTGTTATTTCGAAGTGGTTACTTTATAGATAGTGCCCCCTTACAAGAAGAGCAGAAGGACAGTAAGCTAAGATTGACTAAATGTCTAAAAGTCCAACCCGAAGGTGGAGCCATTACAAATTCAAAAACCATAAATGTTTCTATTTTTACAATCAGATAAAATTGAATAAAATGAATTAGTCTGTAATGTAAGCTGTAATAAATAAATAATAATAATGAATCTGATATCAGAACACCCTGTAAAAAACGATTTCGACGGAAGTGCATATTCAAAAATGATTAGCATAGAAGCATTAGGACTGGAATTTTAGCAAAATAAAACTTATTCAGTAATAATTTTTCGTAGTTTTTGAACTTAATTTGTTTAGCGGTCAGCGGTTTCTCAGACGCACCTTTGCGTCTCTTATTGCTGGATCAGTAATATGTAAAAGGTATGCTAAATGTCATGATCTTAGATGCTTTAGTGTCAGAGTTATAACGCACAACCTATTATCTGAGCAATCAGTCGTATATGGGAGCTATAGTCATAGAGACCCGATCCTGATAATTTTCAATGAACACTTTCTATTCATAATAAGTGACATGAGTTCCAAATTTCATGTGCTGGGCTGCTTTGGCGCCGCGAGTTATAATGAAAAAACATATATTTCAATAATCAGTGATGGAAACTGTAAGTCAATGATCCGATCATATTGATTTTCATTAGACATGTTCCACCCATATTTTCATGTTCTTAGTTGCTTTAGTGCAGGAGTTCTAATAAGAAACCTCATATCTGAACAATCAGTTGTATATCTGCTCTATAATGTCCGATTAATACATTACAGAAATATAACTGCCTGCCTACCAAGTTTCGATCAGATATTTTCAAAGCTGCCTTTAAACAGACGGACAGACGGTTATAGTAAATCGAATCAGCTAGTGCTATTCATTGTTCTGGTACACTTGGTATGGGTATATCTCTTCTTCTTATACTTTCAAAAATCGCATCAAAGTTATAATACCATTTCATCTTAATGAAAAGTATAAAAATGTCTTCATATATTGATAAAACATAATACCTTTTTGAGAAACAATTTAAGATTAATCTACGAAATGAGAAATTTAGTTGGTTAACTACGAAATAACAGTTCATTGCACCACAGTATGCCGGAATATTTCACCTAAAATATATCAAAACATAATACTTATTTATCATCAATTCAATATGCTTAAAAAAGACAGTTGCAATAAATAAAAAAAAAATTAGTGTCGAGTTTAGGCCGTTTTTTGAAGTACGCGATGTGAAGTTTTCAAATTAAATAAATATAAGTATAACATGGTATATAAAAATGTAGCAGTTTTATTTGTACAACTTGGCTCAAAAACCAATGAATAGATTTCAACCAAACTTAGACAGTTAGGTCCGTGGCCCGGACATAGGCTATATTTTAATCCGTTAGGTGCCGCAATAATCGAGACATTTAGAGAATCTGTAGTTAGGATTCGATCTTGATGAAACTAGATGTCGCTGGAATCTAGTTTGTCTATAAAATTTTCCAATAATTTCTATTAACTAAAAAAAAAAATATAAACATTTCCTCTTTACGGATAAAACATCCATATTATATTTCCATTTGCGGACCTTCACGGAAATTTTGCTAGTTGGGAATACACGAAACAACAAAATTCACCGCCAAGCATAAGACGCTTGTTCAAAAATATGTCTACATACAATACGCAAATGCATAACGGTAATGTTTTTTCAAATCACTGATAACGGTTTCCTTCTAATTCCACGTAAATATGTAGATAAGTTCGTGCACATATACATATACGCACATACATACATATGTACATATGTAAATACGGGTTTAGCGTTGCGCAAATGTTTTTTTTTTGTACTTATATAAATGGTATTTACGATTATTATAATTGTGTCGTAGGTGGGATTTTAAAGTCCGAATCTTTTTTCTGATATGTACGTGTGTTTGTTGTTTGTGCATAATTGTCTTTTACTCTTGAGATTTATATCACTGAAGATTGTTGAGTCACTGGCGGATTGTTTATTGTATGTATTTGTTCTTTAAAATATATCCAATTAAAATGCGTACATATCTTATTTATAGGCAATATACACATTTGGTGCTGCTATATACAGTGTTGGACATATCATGTTAGAGAAAATTCAATATAATACACATACAAATTCAAAAAGTTGTCATCAAATATCCATACTCTTAAATCAGAATTTTTGAACAATTTTCGGTTTTGCAGTTTTGTAGCTAATTTTATTTCAATATACAATATACAAGTTTCAAGCGACCAAAATTTCGTTTTGGTCCTTGAATTTTCTTTTGCTGACGGTGTCGGGCATTTTCCTCTAACGAATGTTCAAAATTCCTTTTTGTAGGGGTGAAAATGCGCGATACTTCAGTCCAGAAAAAAAAATGTAAAAAATTACGAGAATTCACCCAAAGAGTTCTAAAAATTCTGGTTAAAAATTTAGAAAATTTGAAATTGAATTGACCACAAAACTGCTTACCCGAAAAGTTTCTAAAAATTTGGATTAAAGAGTTAGAAAATTTGTTGAGGATTTTTTGTTTTTTGAAAACTAAATTTTATTCTATCAAAATTTCTTAAATCAGTTTTCAGCTCTCAAGAAATAAAAACTTGCATATTTATCTTTGAAGAAAATTTTGAAGCAAAGAAAATTTGCATTTTCAGTTCCAAACGGCTGGCCGGCTTTGTATGAAATTAAATACACAAATAGCTTATACCCTACGTTAGTATATGGACATATCCACAGAACCTTTAACTATTTTGTTACTCGGGTATAGTATACCCATGATGAACGGATTTTAAGCGGGTATCGAGCATGTAGGCATTTAGTTCGTATACCTAACTACCCAAAACAACAAAATTTCGAAATAAAAAAAGCGATTTGTTGCTTTTTGAAACCTTTTAATAAATAAATTGCTTGAAAATTATAAATTTTTCCGCGATACTCTGATATTTTATTTTCGTTTTTGCCTTATAACTTTTTGAGGGATTCATGAATCGATCTGAAATTATCAAGATCATTAAAGTAGTTATAGTCCAATACATGTGTCGGCCATTGTGTGACTATGATCAAGCCTCAAACGAGCGATACTCCATTTTGAGACGTTAATGTTTTTTTCACATTATTGCTTATAACTTTTTGGGGATCTCCAATAATGAATCTATCTTAAAAGGGCTTGAAAAAACAAGGAAAATGTTGTTTTCGAAATTTATGTGCCATCAAATTTGAGGAAGCTGTGAGCGTAAATGTCTGTATGTATACATCCGTAACTTTTTTTCGAAATCATGTTTTTTTGGTGGCACAGCTTGGTTTTTATTTTTTATTTCCTAAGTTATCGTGTAATTATACAAATCTACCACCCAAATCCTCACTTCAGGTTGTTATTACTTTTAGCATTATGGGATTATACTTGGTAAGCAAAAATCGATTATTTTTCGGAATGTTAAATATAACATTGAAACCAATGATTTTTTATATTCTAATCATAGCAGAACATTTCCATATCATAATAACGTGAAAAATTAATGGCAATTAAAAACAAAGATGTAAAATAAATTTGGTTAAAAAAAAAACCAATCAAAATAGCGAATTTTCACACTCTAAACTCGCAACACAATACGACGTATTAAGGCAAGCACGTAGGTTTGCTATCGAGTGCGCATCGGTGACATTGAAACACAGAAGAACAGAAGATCTTGCTTACATATCGGCCGCTCGAAATAACGTGAGAAAATATACAGGAGCGCGATTTTCCGTCAATCAGAACAGTTTAGTGCCGATCTTCAGCCTAACAGTTGGACATTTATCCATACGGTAGACTCTCGAAACGACGTAAAGCACGCTAGTCTTACCTTAAGAAAAATATTTATCATTTTTTCAGCAATGAAAATATTATACAATATTGAATGTTCCAATTGTTAATTAGTTACATACCTTATATTAAGTATAAGAATATTATTCCAAACCTTCCTAGCAATTTGTTTTGACGTAAGCTTCAATTTCTTTGTTTTTAGTTTTTCAATAATATTTATATAATGTTTTGTTAATTATTAATACGGCACTAATCGCAATATAAAATACATTATTGTTAAAAGTTGGAAAAATAGAGACTTGAGTAGAAATAAATGTACTCTTATTAAAACTGATACTAGAAGTTGAATTTCTGCCTAAATAACACTTTTGACCTCGAGATGGCCTTGATAGCGACATTACACAACGAATTGGATCGAGGATTTGTCCTCAATGGTACTCAAAACTTAAATAAATGATCTATTGAACTAAAATAACTCTTTTGTAGGCCTGCTATAATATGATTTAGTTTTTAAGTGAGTTTTACCGTTTTTAACGGTAACTTTTTGAGGGCTTGAGAAAAATGAGTAACGCGGGTATATTCTTCACCAACAATCCACCTAAAACATGCCTAAAAAGGTTTCAGAAGTATGCCTCAAAATAAAAATTAATTTTGCATTTTGAAAAAAAAATGAAAGGTTTCGTGGATTTGCTCATATATGTTAGCTTAAGGAGAGTTATCTGTTAAAAATGTATAGTCAATTAATAAATAAGATAAATCACTTATTGTTAGATATTGACTGGATACATCTGGATAAGATTTGGTTCATATTCGTAAGACGTAGCTCATGAAATGAATGAAAAAATGTATATATGTATAGTCCGTTATATGGGCTAGTATTAATTAAATTGCGACCTGTCTAAAAGTTTACATTCAATTTAAAGAGTGAAAGAAGGCTGCCACCTGTTTAAATGTAAATGAAGTTAAAAAAGAAAATTACATTTGCAATATGAGTGTCAAACTAAAAGTTTAAGAAAATCTTCATTTCAAAATATTTTCGGAGAGGGTTGCCAGCTGTTTATAAAATTAATTAAAACTATAAGTAAAATCGAATATTGAAATATGGGTATCAAACGGAGGAATGAACCGGACGTGAAACTCCTTTCCTTTTGGACGACGCAAATTTCTTTTACAGTCGTTCCTAAACAAATTTATTTTGGTTTCGTCGCGCCGTAGGATATTTTTCCAATTTTTTTACCCCTTTGGTCCTGACCAATATATATGATTTCTTGCGAAGTTTACCATCATACTTAAATTTCTTGATCGATTAACGGAACTTTCCTGGTTATTCCTCCTTGTAGCTTTTAGCGCCTGCGAACTGTTTGAGCAGTAACTACATTTCCAATTTCTAGTGCTATCGCCTTCGACGACTTGAAAGGGTCCTTTTTGCAAATAGTTACAATGTGACGATCAAGAACCGTATTCGTTTTTTGCCTCCCTATTAGGTTTTCGCTTTAAATCATTTTTAACAAAATTATGGCACCTTTCCATTAATTTACCAATCTCCCGAAGCGATTTTTCTTGCTTTCTGTGATTTGAAACCAGCCAGGCTTCAGGCTTGAGACCCATCGGGTTAAAAAAATATTTTATTTATCTGCAGTATTTTCTGATTTAATGAAAGAAAACGTACCACTTCATAAATTAAAGCTTAAAATACTGGCTAAACTTTACTTTGTTTTCACAAAAAACTAAGTACATTTCTGTGTGGCTTTTATATTGAGCAGGGCTCTTTTTTTGTGAGTATTCACGCAAAACGGAAATGCGCATTAACTCGGGGATTCACATGCTTGATTCTGTTAGAAATGGTGATGCCATATTATTTTAATTAAACTTACAGCGTATCTTTTCGTATACCACTTAAAAAAAGTTTTAAATATAAATAAATTAAGTTTTATAGTGTAACTTATTTTGAGCAGGTGTGTATGTACATATGTATGTATGTACATGAAAATTTGTTTGCAAAAAGTGCTCTTTACTTTCACGTTAATGAACAGGCACATCGTACTTATCAACTGTTTTACTAGATAAATATAAATTTTTGTTGAGCACTCGCCAATTTATATTTAAATTTTTGTTTTGTTGTTCAATAGGAAACAACTCGTTTAATAATTTCTATAAGCATTTTAAGTATTATATGTACATACTTTTTTTTTATCTTTCCAGACAAAATGGTTAACTCAACATGAAGAAATTGAAGGGATTTTCCATGAATTTCACACATTATTTGTCTTAATCTGTAATCGCTGTGTCAGTTCAAACATCTAAAAAGTAGAAACAAATATTTGGGCTGTGTAAATTGACGTTTATCGGAGCTGGGCTTGATTTATAAAAGAAGGTGCAAGCATAAACATATATACATACATAAGGCTTTGTGTGGTTGGGAGAACCGAGAAATTGCAATTCATCACATTTCATTTTTAAGGTCAAGGTTTTATATCATAAAGGTATTTAATGCTGACTTCAAGTTTGGAAAAATTTTGTTGTTTATGATATAAAAATATTTTATATACACAGGAAGCGTATAAGCGTGTATTGTGCACAAGCATTAAGACGCAGACTTAAAAACGTAGGCATAAAAAATTCGGTATAAAACAGAATGGACAAAAATATGATGTTGCCGAAGCGTTCACGCTTAGACGTGAAGGGAACATTTGCCAATGGACCTTTACAGGCACGTCCGTTGGTGGCGTTGCTGGATGGCCGTGACTGTTCAATTGAGATGCCTATACTGAAAGACGTGGCCACAGTGGCTTTCTGCGACGCACAAAGTACATCAGAGATTCATGAAAAGGTAATGCAAATAAAAAAAAACTTAAGTAAACAATTTGTGCTAATATATTAGTATTTGATTTTTAGGTTCTAAATGAAGCTGTTGGCGCACTGATGTGGCATACCATAATCCTTACAAAGGAGGATTTAGAAAAATTTAAAGCTTTACGTATCATAGTGCGGATTGGCAGCGGTACGGATAACATCGATGTGAAAGCAGCGGGCGAACTTGGTATTGCCGTTTGTAATGTACCCGGTTATGGTGTTGAAGAAGTCGCAGATACAACAATGTGCTTGATATTGAATTTGTATCGAAGGACCTATTGGCTAGCGAACATGGTGCGTGAGGGCAAAAAGTTTACCGGCCCTGAACAAGTACGAGAAGCAGCGCATGTAAGTTATACAGACAATTAAAGAAGAAGAGAGCGAATATTGAATTGAAACATTTGCAATATTCTATCATTGCAGGGATGCGCAAGAATCCGCGGAGACACCTTAGGACTTGTGGGACTGGGTCGCATTGGAAGTGCTGTCGCTTTGCGGGCAAAAGCTTTTGGCTTTAATGTTATATTTTACGACCCTTATCTACCGGATGGTATCGACAAATCGCTTGGATTAACTCGTGTCTACACCCTACAAGATTTGCTATTTCAATCCGACTGTGTTTCGTTGCACTGCACACTCAACGAGCATAACCACCACTTAATAAATGAATTCACAATTAAACAGGTACGGGGTTGCCTACTTACTAACATGTCTTTTTGCATTGTGGTTTGCCTTTTTTGCTTTTAGATGCATTTTGGTTATATGTAATTAAAATTTTTGTTTGTTTTCATTTCCATAGATGCGACCTGGTGCATTTTTGGTAAATACAGCCCGAGGCGGACTGGTCGATGACGAGACCTTGGCTTTGGCTTTGAAACAAGGCAGAATAAGAGCTGCAGCTTTAGATGTGCACGAAAACGAGCCCTACAATGTATTCCAAGTAAGCGCTTGGGCGCTATTATTTTCTATTAATTAGACACATTGGGTTTTCTAAAAGCTCGCTAGCAAAGTTAGACAAAACATTTAACATTTATTTATACCCATTCTTATTGCAGGATAGTACTTCGACCTTTTCATATCCATTATGCTTATTTATGCATTTATATTCAGCGAATTAATATGAATGTAAAAAATAGCTGATATTTTTCTATACAGCAAAAAAATATGCGTGTGCTCAACATATGTTCAATATGTAAAGAGTCCACACGTGATACTAGCCACTTCTTCACATGCTCACAAAAACTTATCCATCTAAAATCCCTCTCACTTTGCAACGGCATTTTTTCTGGCCGTTCCGTTAGACGACATTGATGATAACAATTGTCGGGCTAACCTCTACTCATGGCTGCTACAAGAACAACTTCCGTGCGTTCAGCTTTTACTAGATTTTGGTGTGAGATTGGATTCCAATGGAGCTTCGAAAGTACTAGAAATGCATAATTGATTTCTTTGAAATCGATATTGTTATCAGCATTTCTTCAATATGATGTACATTGACAGTAGAATGACAATAGTTCGTACCCCGTTAATTCGGAAATCTCAATAATTCATAGCAATGCATTGCTACCCTGATAAATCTCCGTCAATCTGTAAACTTTCCATACATTTTGGTTCCCTCGTTAATTCGTATGTTTTTTTTTTACACATTTATCTTTAACTTCTTATAAACCGTAATTGGTTGTGGGCGACTTCTTATACTTCCTAATGGGAAGCAGAATTCGATACAGTTGTGTTTGCGTTTGTATTTTTTCGTAGTCAATTTATTCGTTACTTTCAAGGCGAATTCATACAAGGTGTAGTAGTGTTGTCGTTGAGAATTTTCAGAAAGTCGCAAAAAAGTAGCATTGATGAAACAAAGGGCCAACTGTATTTTTGTATTTCTTTTCTATGCCAATAAGATATAACTGTTACTCTTGTTCCATAAATATCTGCAAACATCATTCATGTTCATTAAGAATCAAAGCCAAATTTATACTACAATATCACTGCACAAAACTTATACATCGAGAAATCTTTCGAGTTCAAATTTTAAAAGGTGTAAGAAATAAAAAATTAACTCAAAGCATTATAAGAAAAGGATAATTTCAACATCGGAAGGTGGGAAAGTAACTACTTGTCGAGTTGCAGTGGATCATTTAAGCAAGTTTCTAATATTTCGAGGTCGATATCTCAGATTTGAGTGCGGTGGGAATGTTGTATTACACAAATCGAATTGACCCAATAAGAGTTCATTTCCTTTACTATTTTTAAGTGATCTACACAAATTTGGAAAACAGTAAAAAAATCAAAATTTTCAAAAAGTCGGGTCAAAGCATATTAGCGCTTAAAAAGGATCAAATTTCCCCTTTAGTCGCACAACGGCAACACTGAGTGGTAGCATAACACACTCAAAAACGGAAGAACAAAACGAAGCTCAACATATATATATTTAATTCTTGGACAACCTGCGGTTTAAGGACCTGGAAAAGGATCCTTGGAAGCACAAAACTTCTTTTTTGAATGTAAGGATATCATGATGAAAGATAATAGAAGTTTGAAGACCGCTAGTTTTCGTATTCAGAATGGCATAGGGAATAGAAAAATACAAATATAATAGAAGAAGAATAAATCAGCTGTGTTAATAACACCACCTCGTATGTATTTGCGTTGGTTGTTTTCTTCGAGAACCTTAGCGGGAGGTTTATTTCCATTTTTGTTCTTTATTTATTTCTATATTTAAAATAACATAATTGAAAAAATCTCTATATTTCGTAATATTATTATTTTGACTTCGTTAAATCGAATTTTTGCTGATTCGACAATCTCATTAATTCATAAAATTCGGGTCTATTCTACACGCATTATTTTTGTGCGACCCGGCTGCTTTCTTGCCGATTGTGGTTGCTAGTCCCAAATCAGCCCTTTCGAATTATAATAAAAAAGTATAAAACAAATGAAGAAGTCAGAGGAATCTGTTCATACGACAGTCGGTTCTACGATATTGGAACGGCTTCGTTTTCTCGCAGTTTACGGATATGGTTGTAGAAGTTTGACGAGGTGTAGAAGCCGTATGTTTTTAGATGACCGCGTTGCTTTCATTAAACGTTCAGAACAACTATACTATTGGGTTTACACGAACTAATATACATATATGTATCTAAACTACAGGGTTATCGTTATTAATATCGATTACTTTATCGTTTTTGTTATCAATATCTTTATTATAGAGGCCTTTATCGTTTATATCTTTATTTATACTGATATCCTTATTATAATCGCAGTGTTTGTTATTATGGGAACTTTCATTATAATCGATATATTTACTGTAGTCGTTGTCCTTACTCTTATCGACAACTTTATTATTGATATCTTTATGACAATCGATATATTTATTACTAATCGATATATTTATTATTATCGTTGTTGTTATTGACATTTTATTATTCTTATCAATATATTTCTTAATTATCTTTTATTGGAGTCGAAATTTTTTTTATTGTTTACGAATACACAATATTCTTTCTACCTTACTATGCGCGATGATATTTCAGTTTATCTTTTGAAATTTGTTTAGAAAACCCAATGTTTTGTATATATTACTATTTCATATTTTTTTAAACTAATGCCATTTAATTTTCGATTTACTTTTATACAGGGAGCCCTTAAAGACGCTCCAAATCTTATATGTACACCACATGCAGCCTTCTTCAGCGATGCATCCGCAACAGAGTTGCGCGAAATGGCAGCAACGGAGATACGACGGGCAATAGTCGGCAATATTCCAGACGTCTTAAGGAATTGTGTTAATAAGGAATACTTCCTACGAACACCGGCTGTAGCTGCTGCTGCTGCAGCTGCGGCAGTGTACTCAGAAGGTAAACTACAAATATTATCAAATCCAGAAAAGTGAAAGTAATATTTTAACCTTACCGTAAAATTAATATAAAAAACCACAAACAAAAGAAAAATGGAAATAGAAGAAAAAAATTGCAAATTATAATATGCGCGAAAACTCAGTAAAGCAAACAGGTTAAAATCCGATTAAAAATGAATACAACAAAAACAGAGTTAAAAATGATGATAATAATATTGAGTGTAATAAAAGCTGCAACCTAAAAACAGAGTAATCCATACTGTATAGCACTTAACAAGAAACACAAAGAAAACTAAAAAGATAAACAAGTAAACAAAACAAAAAACAAAAAACAAAAACGAAACAGTAGAAACTTAATAAGGACTATTTAAGAATTTAAATTAAATGCGAATACTTATTAAAAGAAAAGAAAAAGAAAAACAATTACCTTAGTGCATAGAACCCAATACCAACCACAAAAAAAATAAGCAAAACAATAAAAGGTAGCCAATCAACAACAGAAATAACAAAACGACACAATGCATATGTTTTGAAGAGAGCAAATTAAAGAAATCAATTTCTTTTAAATAAAATTAATTAAGTTTATAGCAGCGCAGCAGTAGCGGAAACAAACGCAGAGCATATCTGTTTCCATTTCCTTAATAACAAAACAAATGCCGTAACGTCATGCAGTTGTACAATACATGAGCTTAGTAATGTGTGTGTGTGTACATATGTACAATACATAGGTGTATTTATGTCCATACTCATTTATCCCTCTTCGTTAGCATACGCACTCTATATACATACATACATACGATTAATGGCATGCATATATACAATTAAATAAGACGAAGAAGAAGAAAAATAAATCGAAAGAATTGGCGCGCATTCGGTCAAAGACGACCGACCCATACATATTGAATAAGCGACATAACGCGACGCATTGCTACGGTTTGGTTAAACGTAATGCTGAATACTAATTGACGAGTGTTTGTTGCAAGTAGCTGGTCAAAATCAACTTTGTTATTCTTCGTGTATACTACGTTTCGAAATTTTTAATAACCTTTGATTTGATGAGCAGCATCTTGTCCTTGCTTCTGTACGTGTGCGTGTTTATGTGATATATTCTTGATATAATTTTGGAGTATAAATCCCTTTTGTTTTCATAAATTTCGTTTACTTTTCAACAACCAGAATGGGGTTTTATTTTGTTTTGTTCTATCTTCGTTAGACCGTGTTCTGTGTGCAGAGCTTTCTGTGTTGCGTTTCATATTTTTTCCATATATGTATAAGTATGCATATTGCATTTTATTTTGTTTTTGTATACTACTTCATGAATTATTTTCAACGCATAATATTATTTTATTTTTCTTGAACATAAATTCAACTTACTCTATTTTGTCTAAAGTTAATTAATATTTTGCTTGTTACATGCGTTCCCTCATCCACCTCCCATTTATAAATATCTTGTGAAAAAGTTTTTGCGTTTTATTTATTTTGAATGAGCAACACAGCTTTGATTAAAACATTTGCAGTACTCAACAGTTCGGCAAAACAATGTATATACCTATTGTTACTTTAAAATGAATTGGCCGTAACTAATTTTTTTTCGAAATCGAGTTTTCTTGTCACCGGCATTATGCTCCGATTACACGTAACTAGTAGTGTGGCGAGACAGTAAGCTGGTACTAGCCGAGAAAATTCGCTGGTATAGTAAAAACGAGTAGGACTTCACAAGTATAACACCACCTGGCGGGTCAGTTCAGTTTTATTACAGACATTATTTAGAATTAATCGGGTAAACAACATTTTAAAAGACCCTACCTTGAGTCAAGGGTATTATACATATGTATGTACCAAGTTTATCAGTATTTCCTTGAGTTATCCGGTCTACGGTATCTTCTAAACGTACAGTTTTAGATAAGGAGTAATTTATATGAAATGCAGATTAAACCGTATTTCTTGAGTTTGTTTTTGCAAAAACAATTTTGCCAATTAAAAATCAATTGTTTCAAATTTTATTTGACGGTGCCAACAAATACAAGCATTTTACAAGTTTTACGTGTGCAGTGCGCATTAAGAAAATAGTTTTTCATAATAATTTAATGAACAGAAAAAAACGTGCCTCATAATTGTGACTAAAAACAACATATTTAAGTTTCATAGAAAACTAAAACGTGACCTGCGAGGACTGGCTGATTTGAAATGCAATAAAACTCGTAGCCGATTGAAAGGTGTCTGTCGAGTACGTGCTCGAGCGAGTCAGCGAATTTTTGCGGGAAGAGAAAGAGTATAACGGGGAAGTAATATTCGGCCTAGTAAACAAAGTTACATTCTAGTGACTCTCTCGCGAATATACTCGGTCACTAACTCGGCCAACAACTCGTCTTACTATTTAAATTAAACGACCACTTGGTCGTGCTATTCTACTCGCCATTCTACTCGTCAGCTGTGATCAAGGCATAATTATGCGAAAAGTGCGATTATTTACGTTTTATTTTCGAATTTGAAGCTTAAAGTTACTCAAAATTTTAAAAGTTCAAAACCAGAATTTCGGTTCACGTGTCCCTTTAATGTTATGCTGTTTTATGCAAAATCCTTCATAGATCTTAGTCATCTAAATTATTTGGATGTGCACTTTTGTAAACTTTCTACTTTACCTTATTCAAATCCGAAAAGTATAATTGGATCAACGTTTATGAGACTTCCATTTTTTTAGCCACATTTTTCTCTCCAATACAACACAAGCAACAAAAATAAATTATCAGCTACTTAAAAATTTTGTGATTTTATAAAGCGTCGTAACTTTACAATATCTTGTGAATTCACTAATTATGTTTTCTTAACTACAAGCAGAATATTAACTATAAACACATATAAAGGGAATTCACACTAGTTTCACTATGCCGATGGTTATTTTGTTGGCAGTACGACAAAAGCGTTTTGTTGCGAATAGCTTTGGCCTATTTCTGCTATTAGTCTGACAAATGGTTTTTCTGAGCAACTGATCTATAGCAATATTTTATAAAGATACACTAAAATTTCAACCATAATTGTAAATATTTATTGCTTTAGTGGAAAATAATTAATTATTATTTAAAAAATCCAAGACCTTGTCGTTTTTTCAACAAAACTCAAATGATGAAAAGCTGATTATTATTTTTTTTCCTATTATTGAAGGGGCTGCCAAGTTTTCCATCTGGCGCTTTTGCTGGATTTACAAAAACAACAATAAACAAAACTTGAGAAACTTCCAAGTAACAACTTTGCTCATTCTCATTGGTATTAATAGATACCCATCTTACTGCTCTCCTACGTATCCAAAACCCATAAATAAATTAATATTTTAAAGGTAGATATCACCATTACACGAAAATAAATCAAATTCATAGACATGGAACGTTTAATTTGTCATTGCGTATAATCTGCACGTGCCTGCTTAGTACGTTGCATTAAATTTTGTAAGCTAATGAATATCTCCAGTAGGAGTGTGTCGTCGTATTCATTATTGTAAAAAATGAAAATCGTGTATACACCTTAAGAGAGAAAAAACAAATATATTCAGATATATAATTTTGTAAGCAGTTGGATAACTGTGCGCATAACGACTACTTAATATATATATTTTTTGTTAATCCTCTTTTTATGTACATGTTATAATCAATTTAAACAAAAATTTACTGACTTTCAGAAAACAAATACAATTTTGTAGCTTTAGAACAATTTATATTCGATTTGATTTTAATATTAAACATTCACTTTTACACACATGCAAATACATGTATTTATATACATATTTGTATAAATATGTAGAGTAAGGCGCGGATGCTCGTAAGCTCTGTTTGAAAGAAAAACGTTTTCAATATACTTTAATAAAATACTAAAAAAAAATCTGCTCTATTGAATGATCTCATCATCCTTGTTTATCCACGACTTTCAAATGTGTAAGTTTTTGGTTCATATATCATATGCAAACAGTTCAAAATCAAATTTTCTCTAAAATAAAAACAGTTGTAAACCAAATTTATTAATTAATTACTAAGCTAAAAATCTGTAACAAACAAGCAAATGGGAAATGTCAGACGAGAATTGCGACCAAACCGTTATACAAAATGTGTGTGTTTAACAACGGGGATTCTGCTTTAAGGGAACAACAATAACAAAGCGCGGGATAATAAGAAAATAAAAAATAAAAAAATCACTTGTTTGCAGCGAGAAGGAGGAAGATGAGAAAATAAAAATATGTATACAGTAAAATTTTAACATCTATCGTAACAAAATTAAAATACATATAATAAAGCAGAATAGATTATGTACATTTAAAATACTTTAAATTTAAAATAATATTAATTTAGAGTTACGATAAAGGTAAAATAAAAAATTAATTAAACAAGAGAAGTACATATAAAAAAGCAGAAAATAAATTTATAAGTTCAGAAAAGAAATTAGTTTGTAGTTTAAATATAAACAAAAAACAAAAACAATATTATAAACTATGTAAGCATATAAACATGCATGCTTTCTAGAGGGAAAACGTACGCGTACGTTTCCGTTCAATTTATATACAACAGCTTTTTTGTCACTGTAAAACTGTTTGTTTCTTTTTTTTTTTTAGAGAGTACTCAACGTAAATTCAATTAAACAAAGAGAAAGAGCTTGTTCGAAATGCTCAATAGATGGCGTATATTGTTAGCCATCGCTATCTGTATTGCAGGCAGATGCTCAGCTGATATATTGTTAAATTAATGCAATAAATGAAAACTTTTGTTGTTACAGTTTTTGGATATTGATTGAGCAAATGTCATACTTCTGTGATGATGAATGGTGATGCCTTGGAATATAGTTCAATTTTGCTTCAGCTGAGATTCGAACAAGCCATCACTTGCATATTTAATGCATGAAAATATCGTTATCTTATTATGAAAGGGTTCTAACTAAAAAAAAAAAACTATTTCCTTTTTGTTTAAACGGGTTTACAATGCTTTACATTTGTTTTTAGGTTTGTTTTTTTTTTTTACTTCTGAAATGTTTTATATGTATTTATGTACGTAACGAAATATGTGTATTAGGGTGGTTCTTAAATGTTGGAAGACACCCCCATACGTCGATACTACCATAGTCGAAAATATCACTTATAAATTTTAATACCCAAAATCGATACTCCAATCGGGACCAAAATTTATATGAGTTATCTTTGGCCTTTGGAGGGGATGAGACTGACAAAACAGCCATTTGCTTTTAAGGACTACCTTAATATGAAAATTCCCTAATTAACATTTTTTTTGAAATCGCGTTTTTATCTATTGGAATCTTAGGTAAATTGGACGATAGATATAGAAGTTATAAGAGAAAACCAAAAAGCCTTAATTAATTATTTTCTAGTAAAAAAAAAAAAAACGACAAAGTAGGCCAATATTTGTACAAAATCAAAATAAAAATAAATAAGTATTAAAAACACAAAGTTTGTCTGTGAAGAAGTTGCTTATAATTTTGTCTTTGATTTGTCAAATTTATTTTTGTTTGTAAGGGATGTTCGTTGCGAAATAGGGCCTTTTCATATTAAGGTAACGACCCAAACTTTCAAATTTTTTGTTCATCTTCCATGCATTTTGATAGTCGCAAAAAACAGTTGACCATACCGTGGAAGAGGGAGGAGTAACCTAAATCTTAGCCATGCAGGGCGTAGCTAACCGCTAAAACAACAGTAGTACCCAAATGTTAACTGACCGATTCATAATTCGCCTTTGCATTCGTAATGTACGCGACTATACAAACTTCAGATAATACATTTCTCAAAACTTAAATTTCGTTCGTCCTTCCTTAAAAATAGGTTTAACATCACTCCAGTAAATTCACAATTTTAATAGAAATGTTTGAAAGCGACAACCGATGTTGGATTTTTTTTTCATCGCCATAATTCAACTGATATTTAGTATATATGTACTAAAAAAGATAATACATTTTAGCTTACAAAGTAGGAGTATTTTGCACAAAAAGATACATAATGCTGCATTTAGAATAAGCAGAAATGCTAAGCAGACAGACAGCCAGGTGGTGATCGATTGGTCTTAGCAAATCGTCATTTTATTTAACGCAACATATTTATACAGTTTAGTATCTAGTGATGGTAGCTGGGCTAATATAGCCTCGAGCAGGAACTCGTATGCTCGCTACCAAAATCCACCATCTTAGATTTGCTAAGAGCGTTAGGGCTAGACGAGGCATTATAAAGAACGGAGGGCACAATGGATCACAAGGTCGAAGGGCAAACATCAATACCAATATCTCTCCACCTATCTATTGATGTATTTTCAAAACTTACGCATGAAAATTAGACTCACTGACTAGCCTAGAACGTGATGTACACTATTTGTAGTTTGTTCGGTCAGTGTTCGTTACGATTTGTTTTGAGCATCGCTCACCACCACCACCATCACCATCACCATCACCACTACTACCATGGCCACTACTGCAATCACCACATCTACAGTTAATTGCAACGGAATATGTATACTTAGCACCCACTCCCACATAAAGCATATTAAAAGAAATAAAAAAAAGAAATTATATATTATATTATAAGTATATGAGACACATAAAAGTATAAGTTTAAATAAGGATGAATAAAGATTGAAGAAAACAAAAACGAAACAAAATAAAAAAAAACACAACATATGAAATGATCATAATGATAACGATGATAATGATGCAAATGAAAGTGAAATGAAATGAAAACTGTTATTTTGTATTGTATAAATATTTTTAATAACTGTGAAAGCTAAATAAAATTAAACTTTTCCAGAGAAAAAATAAAACAAAAATAAACTAAATTCTAAAAACAAACGCGATAATCTCTTTTCTTTAAACAAATATCATTTTACATACATTTGTATGCATTCAACAAGGTTTTAAAATTTTTGTTTTGTTTTTTTTAAGTCAGAACATAATAATTGAACTGTTTTCGAATTTGGTTTTTGTAAACTTCTATTCAAAAGAATTAAAAAAAAAGAAGAAAATGACAGGCTTAGTTTTCTTATATTTGCAGGATTTGTTAAACCCTTTGAAATTTACTGGGATGATGGAATCATTAAGTGAGAGCAAAATGATGTACAAGGATACTGTGATTGTACTAAATTTGTATAGCAAAGTATCTAAAAATTATTATCGACATAAACTGTTGTAAAAATAAAAATTCCAAATTTGTTTGTAAACTAAAAAATATAATATGCTGCTACTGAAAGTCAGTAAATGTATTAAAAACTTAGAACAAGAAAACATTAGTTTAAAAAAAAATGTATGTATATATGTATTGGAACAAATTTTTGAAAAAACTATATTGGTTTATGAAAAAAGTAGCGGCAGTAATTGCAATTCCAGTGAAAATGGAATTTCAGAATTGTAGCACAACACGACAACAAGTATATTTCTCACTCACATACACATAGTTTGTTTTGTGCAGCATTCGTTTCCATCATTCCCACGAATTTCAAAAAAAGAAAAAAAATAATAATGCCCACCTGGTTTTCATTATGCTAAATTTTTAACGCCGAGTATGCTACACATATTGCATTATGATTATATCGAAATGAGACAAATGACAACCGAGCGTACTGATAGTTATATAAATTTCATATTCTAGTGTCTTATCTGTATGCACTATAGGATGTATGTTTATTTAACAAAAAAGTGTGCTTGCACTTGTTTCATAAATATTGCTGCTTTATCATTTTAATCAAAGTTTTCATATAGTATATTATATCGCTTTTTGCTGACAAAATGTTCCGCAAAATGGCAATCTGTTGCCATTTTAACAATAGCGGCAAATCGAGATCAGGTAAAACGATGGTGGTTTCTATAAAATGCCATAACGAAAACCAGGTATTAGGTTACAGAGTGGAAGCGAAGCCGACAAAGAAGACGAAGACCTTTCCATGACAGTCACATCTACGTTACCGTAAGGACCCAGATTTATGTACATACATCCTTCCAAGGGCCGTCAATTCGTTAAATTATAGGGTATACAGTGGCTCAAGCAACTGATCCCGAGGTGATTTTTTTTTACAATACTTAAATTGCTTTTCATGATCAATTTTTAAATTCAGAAAATTCCGACTCCTATTTCCGATTCCGAATCTTGAAATTTTGATATTACGCACTTATTTCCATGGATTTTATATAAATTCCCGCTGACTTTTAATATTTCGTAGTCCTGACAGTCTTGGACATTTCTGGAAGTAGAAATAAAACAAAAATTCCGAGAAGACTGCTTCAAAAATCGGTCAGTTCGGTGGATAGAATCGCTTATTGCAAATTTTAACCGGAACACTGCGGAGTCACTGTACTTAATGCTGTAGCAATAACAACAGCAACAAGGTTGAAGCTTCGTCAAGTCGCCGAGTGTGCATAGTGACAGAAGAATATAATGTTATGTTTTGGCAGTTAAAATAAATGAACTCGTTTTCAGATGAAAATTTGTGTTAAAATGGAAATGTACTTCTGGTAAAATCGTACAAATTGGTAAAATCGAAGCAAATGAAGAACCAATTTGAATTCACGAAATAAATTTGTCTTGCATAACCTTTGGAGAATTTTGCAATGTACATATGTATATAGTGTACAAAAAAAAAGTTTTTCGATTAATATATTTGAATGCATTTAATGAAAAATCAAGCAAACATAATGTAAATAACTAAAATGTCGTCGTGCGCACTGAATAAAAAATAATAAAAATAAAAGCAATTCTGCATAGCAAGCGATTCATCTGCAAAAATATTATTGCATTGTTTCAAGACATAGTACATTTCTGTAATTCGTCTCGATCAATATTTCCGATTTAAATGCATTTCTGTAAAAAAAAAAATATTCGAATTGATTGGCAATTCTGAACTGGCGGATTCGATTTCATTCCATTTCAGCAGGAATACTCGATTGAATGGGATTCTTTAACTAAATGAAATGAAGTATTACCGATTATTGTTCTCTTTTGCCTTTGAGGTGGAGATTACAGTATTTAGATCACAAACTACTAATAGCTTGTGCAACTTTGGAAAATCTACACAGTCGACTGCTGTTTAGTTTCTAGCTCAATTTGCACCGATCTATCACTAGTCACTTGTGTAGAGTTATGTACGGTGTTTTGCGCTCCTCGATAGAATCTTTTCGGCATCATTTACGCCAAATTTCATTTTCTCCTCACGAGGAAAATAAACCGCCTGTTTTCAGACCTCCAAGCCTAAACGGCCGACAATTAGGTTTACCTTCCAGTACTAACTGGAACTATCCATGCCAATCTAATCCCTCTTATTGCAGTGTTCCAGGTAGAAGTTTTCGCGATCTGGCAGGCCTGTAAATCGCTTGAAGACAGGAACGTAACGGGTAAGATAAAAATTTTTTCCGATAGCTAGGCAGAAATTAAGGCGCTAGCGACACTAAATATTGGCTCAACGGTAGTCGGTGCTTGTAAAAAAACAGATTGCTTCTTTGACCACAAATCTGGAAATCTCCATCATCTGGATTCCCGGGCATAAAGGAATCGAAGGTAATGAGAAAGCCGATGAGCTAGCACGGTGCGGCTCAGCACAGGATGCAGTAACATCCAGTATCGAGGTCTGTATACCCCTAGCCGTATCGAAGGGAACTATACGTAACTTCTATCTCAAAGCTACAACTAAGTACTTGCAGGATTTTAAGAACTACCTGGCCGGCCTATAACTAGAAGGGGATCAGAGGTCTTTGTAAGGCATTCCTCATAAACGTTTTACAGTGTAAATACCCGGCTCCTTAGGAAATCCTTTTCTGGATAATCTAGGATCAAGACCTCCCACATAGCAGACTTCATTAACAACTCTGGCTGATTGTAATTCACATTCTGAGTGTTGATCAGTAGGTTTTGTCAAGTTTATGGCATAAAAACGGCAGTATTTTTGCTGCTTTGGCTACATAGGACGCATAAATTGTATCTACCTCCATTTTCTCGCTGAGACACGTCACTGAAAACAAAACAAGTAGTCTACTTATGCAAAAACGTTTCGAGTTAAAAATTATTCCAAACACCTCCCGTATTTACAATTTTGCATAGAATCTCATACAGAGTAAGCATTAAAAATAGTGACGATCATTTATGAACATTGCTTTTTTCGGAAATGATCACGATATTAGAATAATGCACGGTACGACGCGGATTTATATCTGATCAAGGACTGTCACATCAGAAACATTCTCCATAAACTTTTGTTTAATGCTGTTACAACAAATCCAAAAGCAATCGAACTGTAGTGCCAACCTATTCCTTTTGCAAGGGAAGATTGCACGAATATTAAAATTACTTTATAATTTTTATAAAAGTGTTGACGATGGTGCGGAAAAGCCCATATTAACTTTATCCACTTAAATGATAGAATATCTTTATTTCGTACTTTTTTTTGAAGAAGAATTAGTAATATGTTTGAAAATGGTCACACTGATAGGATAAAACAAATTACATTGATTGGTATAATATATCGTATTTACATTTTAGGTTACTGAAAACAATAATATGATTTACTCAGTCTAATATGTATATGTTTTGTCCGACACTATATGTATGTGTTTCGATGTCTAATTTGTAACTGGCGATATCTATAAACTTCAAGTTTAAATAGGTTTAGGTATATGTATGTAAAAGCTGCAAAAATGGAATGCAAGTTTTTGAATGTTCGACTTTACTGATTTTTTTTAGATTTCCAGAAACCATTTACGACCGTGGAATAATCTGATTTTACTTAATAATAACAATAATTTGGCGCTTACGCAATAGTTTGATGTTTGGCCGAACTTCCCCTACAATTTGTGGTGTGGCTGTGGGTTTTGATGTTGTAACACAAATTGAAGGACCTATAGTTTTACGCCGAATCCGAATGGCGAATGTTTTTTGTGAGTTATTTGTTCATCATTCATTTCATACAATTAACAAAAAAAAAAAAATGATCCACGTTGCTTTTAATTCAGCCATTACATCGTTGTAGAGATATTTATAAGTCCTGATCATCTGAAATCCCAAATGCATATGCATTTTTTTAATCAATCGCCCCTCTATATGTAAATCGATTGTGTTGTTTTAAGCGATTAACATAAATATGCGCTAACAAAAACATTATGTAATTTTTGCAATTTTTTATTACCTATTTTAGTAATACTAGCCTACAAACTGCCCTTGTTTTATATTTGTAAGTGAATGACCATTTGGTATGTTTGTAAGTTTGCTCCTGAATTATTTTGTGAATGCACAATATTAGGTTTGTTTCTTTGGTATTTCTCCGTTGCTCTTTGGGCGGGCTTCTGAAAATTTTGAAAACTTCGCCTCAGCCATCGTGTGAGACGAAGAGTGATTAACAATTTGTAATTTTATCAAATATATACATAAATAAGTTGTGTTTCTAATAACAAGTACAAAACGATACTAAAATATTATCGCGAAAGTGAATATTGGTTTTTTCTGTTCCATATTATTAGTCTTGCAATAAAGACAGTATTGTTGACGAAGTGCTATTTGACGTTTTAATTCGCACAGGGAATTATGTTTTTGCGTTCCAGTGATTTTTTGTAATTTTTTCTTCTTTTGGAGGGGGTTTCTTTCCTCAGTAATGAAAGAAACGGAAAATTCTTTAATTATTCAAATTGAGAAAGATAGTCGGCGGATTCATCTAAACGTATAATGACCCTTATAATCGTATAAACGTATAGACATATAATAATTTGAATGGAAAACTGCAGTTTGTCACTTTAGATGAATAGCCATAGTATATTATAAATTTCTTCCTTACAATAACATATTTTTTTTTGTAGAATAGAAACTTAATAAACATTTTTAACAAAAAAGCAGAAAACGGGTCACTGTTATACATAGCCCTATCCGCGCGAAAAACACAAGCGGCAAAATTTTGAAAATGAAAAAAAATGTCGCATACATTTTTTTCGCGGTTAGGGCACGATATTATAGTAAACAAAAAATTGTAGTTGTTGAAAGCATTTGTTGAAGCAAGCATTCATATTTTAACGATGTTACTATGCTATGTGCTAAAAAAAATATATACAAACAAACAGGATTAAATGGTGGATATTATTCAGCGGGCGGACTGCAGCAGGCCCACAGCACTACACACGATGTACCGCACAGTGCAACTGGCAGCGCACTTGTCGCCCCTCCACCGCCGTCGGTAGTGAATCCGTCGCCAGTTCCTACGGTGCCGTCGGTGCATATACCGCCACAAGTTGGATTACAGCATGGACTTGTGAGTAGTAAATCGGTAGGTATAGATAAGTACATACATACATATATACATCCATATGTATATGTTGCTGTTCTTATTGATGTTAATTGTTAATGTTGTGTTTGCTGCAATTTTAGTTGTTGCTAGCGTTGTTTTGATTTACATACATATGCAAATGCATACATATATACTTACATACATACTAATCTATCTATGTATGTATGTATGTATGTATGTGTTGATTTCATCTATCTATAAACGATCGCAAATAAGTCATTAATAATTAGTATTTGTATCATTTGTGCATTTTTCCCATATTGATTTTTCTGTTGTGTTATTATTTTTATTGTTTAGGATTTTGTAAACTTGCAATTTGATCGATGTATGTATGTACGTATGTATGTAAAAAGAGTTATGTGATAAATTTGTGATTGTAAAAATGCTGTTGGTTCTTGTTTGTTTGATTGATCGTTGATTGGCCGGCTGATTTGTTATTGTTCCTTTTTTATTTGAAGATCTATTTTATGTTTGTATGTATAAATGCTTGTGCGTATGTATTTTTGAGATGGAATTGTAATAAGTAATTACTAGTTATACGAAATTGAATGTATGAACTTCTTAGACTGCTGTTAGTGTGACTAGTATTAGTGTTGAAAGCGTCTCGTATTGGTAAAAGTTTGTACTATTAGTTTTTCACTGAAATTAAAACGAGAGTATCCATAAATATGTATTTTTGTTACTAAAAAATCTTCCCAAACGATTTGATGGTAGAACTTCTGCTAAAGTTAACCTTGATGCTCATTGTCGAATATCAAGCCATTTTAGAAATTTTTCAAAATAAACATAAATTTTAAGTAAAATGAATAATTTTCGCGAGTTTTAGTGAATTCCGATTGGCTTAAATGTTTGAAGAAGAAGAAGAATATATAAAATGCCGAAAATCTTACAAAATCAGCATTAACGGTTGTTGTAGATTCAACTGAAACTGGATTTACCTAACAATTTTATTTTATTTTCGCAATAGGAAACTATACCTGAGTGCTTGGAAACCCAATTTCGGATTTCCGGCCTACCTCAATATCATTCCATTCCATTCCAACATACATAGAGGTTAAGTTAGCTACCACTGGAAGTGAGCCAGCACACAAAGGCCAACAGTTGGGCCCGTTGTGATACCACTTGTATTCAAATTTTCACCCCTAACTTCCGCAGCTGCCTCTGGGCTATTTAATACCAATCCCGCACCCATGAAACATGATAAACGTTAATTTTTAGGAGCAAGCATAAAATTCAAAGGGCAAAATGCCCGGTATTACACATATTTAAAATGAAATATATCCATATTATTTACAAATATGACAATTCTTAAGTATTGAGGACGCAGCTGAAGGCGTAACTTTATATTTTATGAAAGTTCTATAACTTCGATAAACATAGGCGACATTTTTGAGACGTAGTGTATCTTTTCCGAGAGGATGTGTGCCGTTGTCCTCCATATGTTTTGAAACTATTAAAAATCTTCAATACACAATTACAATGACTGAAACAAATAACCACATCGTGATTTTTTAATAATATTCCATCTGGCCTTAAATATTTTCCTTTTTTTATATATACATATATAAAATTTAAATCAAAATTTTAAACTTTGTACAAAATTCCAGAAAAAAGTCTTAAAATTTTTAAATTTTTAATTTGAATTCTTGGAAAACTTTTGATTTTTGATTTTAGCCATGTTTTTTTTTTTAATTTTGGTATTGGGAACCTTTTCCGGCTACACAAAAAACTCAAAGCGAGTTTATATACATACCCCATCCGATGCCAAAAATCAACTGGATTTTCCAAGTATATATGGTTATAAAAAATTAACGAAAAAAATTATCATCAAAAACATTGCGAATATTCTACAAAAAATCAGCATGTGGTCAATTGTTTGAGTCACTGTATATAAGAAAGATGGATATCTATACTTAATGGTTGGGATTAATTGGAGGATAGATATTGTTAGATAATTTAAAATTGTTCAAAGGTAGGATAAATGTATGTGATGCTTATAGAGTGTATTTATGGAAAAACCGCTCACGATGTTTTTGATAAATATTATATACGTGTTGAAAAAAAGAGATTAATAAGGGGGAAAAGTAAAAAGGCTTTTATAGAAATTGCTTTTACATTTTACAAAATACATTTTGCTTGTAGCTATGAAAAGGTGACCTGGATAACAAAGTCAGGTCCAATTAAAGCGTTATTCGACAAACGGCTATCGTTTGATCGCTGACCAACCCTTAATAGGTGGTGATGCCATAATTTGTAGTATTTTATATACAAAATCAATGGGTACTGTAGATACGAAATGACACTAGTCCATTGATTTTATAAAAATATAAAATACTAGCAAACACCTGGGCGTAATTTGCTACATCTCAAAAAGTACTTTCATGTGAAAAAACATGGGTTCAACTAAAAATATATTTATGTATGTATATATGTATGTACATATACATATGTATATGTTCATTAGGGTGCCTCACCAAAAAAAAGTTGCAGCTTTTTTACCGGAATTATAAGATTTGTTATCTTTTAAGACATCCTGCAAAATATTTCGAAAAATATTAAAATTTACGTGAACTGGATCGATTTGAAAATTTATCAAAAACCGTAGTTTTTTGTATAAATAAAAATAAACTGTTTAAGTGCTTAACAAAAAAAAACCCCATTGAGATGATGAAACAGTATAAGCTTAAAAGGTCTGCCTAAAAATATTTAAAAATTTGTTCAACTGATACATAATAATTAAATTTGTGAATGGGGTTATTTGCAAACAAAATTATAAAGGGCGAAAAAATACCTTCTTAAACCTATCTTCCAAAAAAGATCAGAGAAAAAATTGCATTTTTATGAATCCGTTGAACAAATCTTTGTATGCAGAACTTTTAAGCTTAAACTGTTTTATGATCCCTGATGATTTTTTTATAGACTATTTTTATTTATAAAACCCCCAAAAATGGACGTTATTTCAAATTGACCCAACTCACCTAATTCTTAATATGACTGTGATTTATTTCGGAAATATTTTGATGTCTTAAAATATGTACATACCTTAAAAAATAAGTAGGTCACTCTTGTTTTTCACAAATATTTCATTTTAATAACATAATTATTCAAATCGGTTCAGTACTTTGAGAACCAAAGCGTTACGCACATTCTCCATATAATCAATTTTATAAAATAACATTTTACATACATCATACATATTTTGTCTCTTCTATTAATATCCTTTATTGTCATGCATTGTGTTGGTACTCTATTAGCATTGCACTATTTTGTCCTTAGCTATTAGTTTATTGAAACCGAATTAAATTAACAACAAAAAATCTAATTTCTTTTACCATTCCATCTATTTGCAGCCCCTGAATGCACCAGACCCTAATAGCCATCTTTCGTCTACTTCTAATAAACCAGAGTCATCAGAAGTCCAATAGTTCAAAAACGCCAACAATTATGAGAGGACTCATTCAAGCGAGCATATTAAGGAAAGCAAAAAAAAAAGAAAGAAAAATTAAAATTGATTTATTAGAAACATTAATTAACCTGAAGTTACATCAGAATACATTCAAAACTCAAGCGCAAACTAATTTTCGCAATAGATTTCTTCGACTCCATTATATTTTAACGACGCCTGCAGCCAGCAAACTGAAGTAGGAGTAGATCAAAAAAATAAACAAAAAAGAAAAAACGAGCCATTTTAAAAGTTAAAAAGCAAATGCGTAGATACTTAACTATGCAAGTAAAGTTTATAATTAACAAGAACCCAAAGGCTTGTGGCGGCGTCGCCATTACCACTCAACATCAGCAAACCACCATGAACATACTGACCGACGCTTAGCACTTAGTACCGATACTACAGGCAGCATATTAACGTAGCTTACTTAGTTTAAATATAAAAGAGAAGCGAAAGAAAACAACAAGCAAAAACACCGAAAAACTATGATTAATTCAAAAAGGATCCGTCAAAGTGTTTAGTTAAAATTTTAAAACTTAACAACTAATTGCATATGTAAGTAAAATAAATATTTCGTAATTGAAATATAATACGCTTATTCGCTCTTTAATATTTACAAATGTTCAAACAAAAACAAATACATACATACATAATTGGCTTTTTAGCTATGAAGCTCATTATACTTAAATGTTTAATTTATGAAAACAAATCTTGCACATACATACTACTCCTATGCATTTGCAATTACTTTAAGTTTCCGACAAATTCAGTTAAGTATTTTTTTTGTCTATTATAATAATTTTCGAATGGTGATTTTTTTTTACAATACTAGCAAAGTTTTTCATGATAAATTTTTTCGTTAATTTTATATAAAACTATAGTTAATACTATAACAAAAGCCAAGCAAATTAATTTTTCTAACTTTATATACAAGGTATAAAAACTCGAAAAATTTTCATCAAAATATTTACATTTTTTAGGAGCATGTTTTTAAATATAAATGGGCTATAAATTTTATTTTAGTATAATAAAGAACAAAAATTAAAACCATTATGAGAATCAGCTGCAGTTTTTAGCCACTTCAAACTTACACTTTATTATACTAAATTTAAGCTATAAAACTGCATACCCGAAAAATTTATAAATGCTCTTCTAATTTTTTTTTTTTAATTTTGATGGGAATTTGTAGGGGTTTCATAAATTTTGTATACAGTTTGAAATATTAATTTACAGGGTTTTTATTATAGTATGAATTATATTTGTAAATAAAGTTAACAAAAGAAATTTGCTAATATTGTAAAAAGGTTGATGTACACTTTGAAGTTTATATTGAGGACTTGTGGTGAATTTTATATTTTGGCACAGCCGACAAACATTTCTTTGAATTTTTAAATGCAACGCAAAACATATGAGTTTATGAATTGCATGATGTTTAACTCTCGCTCGCCATAAAATAAATACTTACATATGTACCTATGTATGTATGTGTGTAAATTAATTGATGCTTACTATAACATAACGGATGTTTTTTTTGGCAAAAAGAAGATGAATGAATATTTTTCGGCTCAAATCCCGCTTGTAATATGCTTCAAAGTGAAATTAAAAAAACATTAACCGAAAGTTGCACATTTCCGTTTCTGACCTGAAATTTGACGAAGAGTGCATTAATTGCTGTTATCCGGCTACTGGTTAAGGACGGGCACTCTTATGTAGATACAGACAGATTGATATTTGTCGTTTCTGCAACACCACCATTAGAGATTCGATAGCTGTCCCGGTTACGTTAAAGTAATCAAGTAAACAAGATATAAAAAAATGAATTACCATGTCTTTTTGAAACTCCATTAAATCCAAGTTTTTTTTTCTTTCAATAATTTTGAGTTCCTCTAGGCATTAGATTTGTCGGCGGAATTTTAAAGTTAGTCCTCAATTTGTAAAAAAAAAATACAAAATATATAATGAAATAATATTAGTTTTTTGTGAAATTTTCGTACGAGTTATCATACTAACTATTGGCCTTTTTTCCTTAGATGTAATTCACATGTATGTATGTATGTATGTATATGACCATAATGGCTAATTTCCATTATATTGTTCATTTTTATTTTATTTGATTTTTCCTGTTTGGCTTTTCTTAACTTGGAATTATCCTTTTGCAATAAGAGATCCACAAAGCAGCAAGCAGGATTGTTCTACTCTGGTATTGTATCTATAAATAGATGTAATTTTAAGTACGCATACATACAAACAAATAAAAAACACCACTCATACACAGGAACATACACGCATATATAAAAACATTATTGTTTAATTTGATAAAAAAAAAACAAAATATGAATGAATTATTGTACGAGCGTAAGTCACCCTAATAATAATATAAAACTATAAACATAATTGTTTTTTTTTTTTTGGTAAATTTCTATGTTTAAAACCCAATTTAAATTTTTAACTCTAAAATCAATTTAAAAATTCTGGTAGTGTTTAAGGTATTGATAAAAATAAATACGAATAAAAATTTAAAAAATCTAATGTTTTTAGTTTTTTTTTATGATTGCAGGGAGGTAGTTGAGTAATCGGAATTTTCGGTATTTTTTTTTTTTTTTTGATTTTGAAAAATCACTTGGATGAAAGATATTGGCAATTATTATGCCTCTCTGGTATTTTTGGCACGTACATATCGTCACCTGAAATGCAAAGGGCGTAACTAAAAAATATTTTGGAATAATTGACCTTTTGATTGATTATGATGCATTTCATCGAATTACACAAGTCGCCACATCGTTTTTGCACATTTTTTTTATTACAAATATCGATTTTATAAGCAAAAGTCAAAAAGATTTCCTTTCTAAAATATTCTAAATTTAGTTACGGTTTTTTACATTTCAGTTGGCAATATACTATATTTTTGTTTAAAAAAGACGAGTGGCTAATCTCGAAAGCGCAACATGCCTTCACCAAGGGTAGATCAATGAATAACGCCTTGCATAGCGTCGTTATTTTTATAGAAGAGGCCATAAAAATGGGGAATTCGCAATAGGCATAGTTCTGACATTGCGGGAACATTCAACAGTGTCCCGACGTAACCTATAGTTCGGGTCCCTGGTCACCGGGACATAGAGGGAAACTGCATGGCAGACGAACTTGCAAGACAAGGTACAACCAAGCCGATTCTTCAAGATAAAGAACGCATTGGTATGCCGTTTGCCACTTGCAAACTGCTACTCAGAGATTGTACATATAAACAATGACAACAGATGGATGCAAAATACGCAAGAAATGACGAAGAGGAGGAAGCGATATTGCATATACTGTGTAAGTGTCCTGCACTTTGTAAAAGCAGAATGCGATATCTGGGATCACCGTTTTTGGATGACCTGGTTGAGGTTCATCAGCGAGGCAAAATGGTTTGGTGAGGGGTAATTTCCTTCTTATTGGATGGTACAAAATGTTTCCTTGTGGTAACACAATGGGCCTCCTAATACTCTGGCCTAAGTGAGCCGCTGCAGGCGGCTACCACTCCGACCTAACCTAACCTATAGTGTAGGGAATCACCTCAGTCATCAAGAGATGGATAAGCAACATACTCAACAAGCTCAATTAAGCGCACCTCAAATACCGCATAGCATGAACAGGGAAACACCACAGGGAGGAGCAAATCACTAAGATATGTACCTGGGGATCGTTCTAAACAACAAGCTGTCGAGGAGACTCAATGTAGAGGAGAGGGTGGAAAAGGCCCCTGCGACTACATACACTTTCGCATTTAATCTTCACTGCCATCGATAGACCGATACTGTTTTATGGGGTAGTGATATGGTGAACGGCCTCGGAGAAGAAAACTTATAGCGTTTTTTTTCTTGAAATCATCATCTCTATCGTCACTTTCATGGGAACACATGACCCGACGAAAGTACAACATTTTCTACCCGCTACCAAACGTGAGGGTGCGCAGTGGCAGCTGGTTTTAATTATGTAGTTTGTTTGGTCGTACAATAGTTTAGTTCGAACGTTTCAATTTTGTTATTTATTTATTTTTTTAGTTATTTCTCTAATTTCATTGCGTTCGATGAATTAAATTGTTGATGCCAGTGAAATTGATAGGGTGGATTTTTGTTTGGTTCTTTCCTTATATGAAAATGCAAAATTTTCGAAGGTCCATGCCAGCATTTACGTAATGTTGCCCCAGAATGTGGTGGCATTTATTTCGAGAAAATAAAACATTAGCAGGCAGGCAGGATCTCTACACCATTCTGCATATACCACAAGCCAGGCACCTACCGTTTGCAACTGTCACGAGAGATAGCGTCCTTTCCGACTGGAGGTAGGAAACGTGATCCCGTGCCTGGACGAAGCACGGCTGCAGGATTCGCAAACGGCTGCCGAAAAAGAGCCGAAGAGCTTACTTCAGTTCGCCAAGCTGATGGCGTTGTTCTCTGACATCGCCACTGGCGTATGACACGACGTTTTTAACGGTCGTGCGTTTCTGGCAACAGAAAGGACCTCCTCGGTCTATTGTTGGGCCAGTCAACTTAAACTAACCAAAGTGCGGCTTAACTTAAAAATAAAGGTTGAAACGGCTTCATTGTGCTTGTGGTGACGACGCAATATTCAATGTTACCGGAACTTAAATAAGGCTCATGTGAGTTAGTGCAAAGAAATAATCAAAAAATTCAATTGGAGTGCTTTTGAAAACGTGTGCACTTTGGTATCGTAACAGATGATGAATCTAGGTCTTATGCATATCAGTCCGAAACAAAACTACAATCCAGTGTTACTTTTGACTAATCACTCAACATCGAGAGTCTGAAAATCGACCAACTGAAATTATTCGACAGTTACTCCCAGTAAATTTACAAAAACTTCATTATAGTGGAAAATTAGGTTTGTTAATAAGCACAAGCATTCAAACACATAAAAAACAGATGTTTATTGAAAGAAAACAAATAGTCGCAAAATCGAAAATGAGGAACGGTTAGTCGACTAATTGTTTATAGTCGGTTAGTCGACAAAGTCGAAAGGAAACAGTTTGTCAATTATGTGAAGTCCACTATTTTTTGAAAGAACTTTTGTTAATCTATTAACCGGTTTAAAAAAAGGATATGTATTTCCCAGGGTTACCTTGAAATGCAAAGAATTCGCCTCCGATTAAAAATTCGAAATTTTTAACAAAACGGGGGAATATATACGGTGGAAATTGAACAAAGTTTGGATGCTATATACGCGAACTCTTCCCCTTAAGTGTTCCACAGTAAAAGAATGGGCGAAAAAAATTCGTTTCAATCAATCGATGAGGAAATTTGTGCATACAGTAACGGAATACACAACTAAAATTTTAAGAACCTGTACTTAAATTCCTACAAGAAAAAAGCGAAAAGATTATTCCTTATTATTGGCGATTGAACCAATAAAAATTCTTCATCAGGATCCACTTCCCTGTCACCGCGGCAGCAATTATGACTCAATCTCAGAAAAAACTTTTTGGATTCCGAAGGAATTTTACTGGTGGATTTCACTGGGGAAAAGAAAATTGCCCAGGAAATCTATTGGGAGGTGCACCCTTGCTTCATAACAACGTGCCTGTTCACCTAGCGAATTTTCTTCTACACCGCAGTGTATTTACGGGCCTCAAAAGGATTTAGGTGCCTAACCCCAAATCTAACAGTAAATATTTCAATATTTCAGGTGACGCTTGCGACAACACAAATTTTAATGGACAGCAACGCTACACACGAAGCACTAACATTCTTCGATTGATTCGACGCTTGCTTCGTATGTATTCAGCGTAAGTATATTTGCTTACTTTTTTCCCCGTTTTTTTTTTTTTAACAAGCAGCACTTCGGCAAATTTCGGCAGCCATTGCAGTAAATATTTCGCAGCTGCTAGAAACCGAAGCCAAAATGGTAAAGTGAGTAAACTGGATTGCGAATTCTATATTATTAAGTACGCTTATAAGGGTGGCCAAAAAAGTTTGTTTGAATTCCACCCAAGTGATTTTTTTGACAATCTAATAACTCGGATAACTCGAGTAAATATTGAGATATATCAATGAAAGTTGGTATACACATTGCCCACGACCTAAGGTTGGTGGGTGTAGCAAAACCAGATAAAAACCAAATACCGAAATCGGATAATAACCATGCGCACATAACGATGCTTTGTGAAAATCAAACGAATGCGATATTTTAGTAACCATTAAAGCTAATTTGCTGAAAATTTAAATTTACAAAAATCAAAAAGCGCGATAGTTGAGTAACTATTAAGGAGAATTTGCTCAAATTTAATCTGCAGAATGATGTTGCATAAACAAATACAAGAAATAAAAAAAAATGGAAATAGGCGTGGCACCGCCCACTTTTGAGCAAAACTATGCCTCCGAATTCCCCCACAATATTGCATTTCAATATACAAAGTTTCAGTTACAAGCTTTATATTTAAATAACTATTAGGGAGAATTCGCTTGGCACCGGCCACTGTGGAGCAAATACATAGGTACATGCATATGTATGTATGTATATCTCCGAAACTACGGTGACAAACCCTACAAAATTTAGAATACGGCTTGCATTCCAAGTCACAACACAATTTTGAGCCACAAAAAAAACCACGTTCACCTCTCATCTAACGGGAAAGGATAAAAATCAATGAAATCCGCTATTTATTATCTATAAAAGGTTATTTGCTCAAATTTGATAGATAAGATTGGTTTGAGAATGAAATACATATGTACATGGAATCCTAAATGTTGGGACTAAGCGATATCAGGGCCCACCTTAGAGCAAAGAGGTTTGTTTATATCGTAAACTTCTTTGTCCAATGCTAACGTGCACTTTACATTTCCAGTCAGAAATCACAATTTTGAAAATTACAGAAATCAGACAAATTAACACACATATTTTTGTTATTATTTACATTAATAAACGTCGTTAAAGAAATTTCTTTTTAGATATTGAACAGTACTTTCGGGCTTACAATATCCGTAAATATACCTTGATCTAAAGGAAATATATATATATATGTATATCGAATATCATATACGAGTATATATATGTATTTATGGGAATATATGGTAAATAGTAGTTTCCCTTAAAATGGGGACAGGCGTCTGCCTTTTACCCCAACAAATATTATAAAGCATCAAATAGTTGCGGAGTTCAAAGAAATTTGAGTTTTTCTTGTATAGGACGGTGAAAAGACGATGCCAAATTTATTATATTATATATTAATATCATAAATAATAAAATTACAATTACTGACAATAGAAAAGACCTCAATCGATTGAGTTGATTATAGTTATGTTCGATGAACAAAAATTATGAATAATTATTACAAATTATCACAAATAGGCGTTCGATGACGACAAAAAATTATCCATCAACCAAAAAATGAGAGAGCAAACTGACAGTTCGTTGCAAGAGAGCCGCTGATTTTGTGTTGGAGAAATTTGGCCAGCCAAAATTATCCATCACGAAAACATATGTTCGAAAACATATGATTGCAATTGTAAACAAAGAAATTTACATTTTGTGAAATCCGGTGTTTTGTAAAATTTGGATCTTATAATATTAAACTGTATGGAACTGTTTGAATACTTACCAATTGCGACTTTCTGGAATGTTCCTGGTGAACATTTGAGGTCCAACTTCCTTTTTCCTTCCATTGCAGTATTTTTAACTATTTTTAAACTATGTGAACCGCGCACAAATTTGTAAATAAACTCAGCTGATTTGTCTTCTTCTATCGGTTTTTGATGGTGATGGCAAATTTTCTGTTCGATGAAATTTTTTGTTTTTCATCTCTTTGTGAGAGGATTTCCACTTACGCTCTTTATTTGGTTTGCTGGCTGGTGATGGATAATTTTTTCATCGAACAGAACTTATATTTTTGTATTGTGAAACTTGATCGGCAAAAATTTGCGTCTAACGAATAGTAATAGAATGAATGCTGATCGGCAGACGAGAAATCGACTCTCACAATATCGTCGATAATCGATAGCCGACTAATAGTCGTTTTCGTTGCATACAACAAGTACAGGTTATTTGAAATAAAAACTTGCACCAGGTATTTAAAGTTCGGTTTTACCCGGCTTAGTTTCGATATTTCAGATATCGGTATTTATGGGCACCAATTATATCAGAGCAATACTTTGAATGAGTACCATATCCCCCCGATAACGTCTCCGAGAACCGCAATCATTGAACTCAACATCCCAATTGAAATGAAACGCTAGGTAGTGGAGATTTAATACATCACATTTATTATTTACATCGTTCGTGTTTTCCATTTGCTTTTGAACGTTTAAAAATTACTTTTCCATTTCATTACTATAATTAGCGATATTTTGTGTTTCTTTTTTTTTAAATTGCATTTTGAGTTGTCATCTAAAGCTGAAAGAAATTAGAAAAATAAAATTGTTGCACAAAAGCGCAAAAAGTCAGTTTTATATTTATTTATGTCATAAGTTAATTAATTAATACGCATTCTTAGGCGCAATTATTCGCCTATTCGAACGTAACGTAGCTTCACTTGGATGCGTACGCACGCGTCGTTATGCAAACATTTCTAGGTTATGTTGCTTCGTTAAACACATCTACATATACACTCATGCATATGTATGCACGGTTGTTCGTATATCTTTAAAGAGCCGTAAGCAACTTACGTACTCACATAATAGCGTTTTTGTTTATCAAATTTATCTGTCAAGTGTTTTGCATTCGTTCTCGATTACCAGGTGCACGTGTTAGTGGTGGAACCTTCAAAACTTTTGATGTACATATGTATGTATGTATATATCCTTAAATGCGCATGCGGATAAGCCACAGACGCAAATAAAAGAAAAAGAGTGCTTATTCCATGTATTTAGTTTTTTATGTTGTATTTCAATGTATGTCTGTAATTTACTTGCATTCTATTTTTAATTTTTTATGTTTATAATGCAGCTTTTCATTTTCTCTCTCTTTATTTCACACTTCTGCAGATGCATTGTAAATGTGACAAAATTTTTGTTTATTTTCAATTTGGAATATTATTTTTATTTTTAATAATTTTCTTTCCTTTATATTTTTTGTTTCAAATCTGAGCTGCGACAACACAGTGGCATGCCATTCTTTGAATGACCGACGAGCTGTCACTGCACTACAGGGCAAACTGGTGCTGGTAAATTCTTTTGACATCTTGACGTTTTACTTAAATTGACAATTTAAGACTTTAATGGTAGATTCATGTATGTTGTATAAAGTTTTTATGTTAGTATGTATGTTGTATTTATGTGTATGTATGTATGTATGTTAGGGCATATATTGCAATATGTTTGCATATATGCAGTTTTGTTAGAATCGGCTTTGCAGCGGCACATTCGGGTGACACGAGACACTTGCAGCTAGAATGAAGAATTATTCGCTTTACCACCAACCATTCGCTGTGGTTGTAGTGGCAGAGTTGCTCGACACATTGGCGGCACCAGTACTGCTACTGACATTACCGGCACTACTGCCACTCCCATTGCCATTCAGATGGCCAACAACACATTGTTCGTCAGTGTTTGTTGATATTTGCAACGTACTGATATTCTGCACAAAGCTATCCATTGCCGCTTCGTCTAGAAATGGAGAAGCGCATTGCGCATGTGGACTGTGTGAACCCTTTTTGATTAGTAGCTCGTTCAAGTCGAGTATTGCCTTTTGCTGTTGTTGTTGTTGTTGTTGCTGCTGCTGCTGACTTTCAAATTCATAATTGTAACGCTGATAGGATTCAACATCAGATTCAGTGCCAGCACTGCCTGCCTCGAGCTCATTCAAGTTCACGAGATTGTTCGATGCAAAAATGCTACCAGCATCTGCAAAAAAAAAACAAAAAAGAAACAACAAAATATAAAAATTAAAATAATCGTTATAATCAAAATAGCGATCTTGTTTTTTATTTAAAAAAAAAATCTTGGAACCTAATCAGCTTTTCCAAAAATAAAAAAAAATATTTAAAAAAACGAATACATGTAGCTATATAGATAATTCTTCCCAAACTCTGATCCAATTTAGCTGCGATATCGAAAACCTGCCTGTTTTTTACTGCTCTCTTTACCTCGCTATGTTTAGCACGTTCCCAGTTTTGACCTATTCGCCGCACAAACAAATTGCCCTTTGCAAAGTTGTAGAGGTCTTCATTCTTCACTATTTAACTATGCCTTTTATTTTCAACGTAAATTGTTGAACAATTTCGAACGAATTTCTGAACAAAAGCTCGACAAACACTATTGAACGAACCACCGTATACACTTGATATGGCTTCGATTGATTATTTTAACATTCCAAAAATCAGTTTACGACTTCAAGGTGTACGATTTAAGGTCGATAGAAGACATAATAAAGAGAGAACTCGTGGCGAGAACAGAAAATAATTCCGGAGAATGTTTTGATGATTGAAAATATACATATAAAAAATGGTCAACTTGAATGTACGACGGGCTTTAACGGTTTACAAAAATATCAAAACTTTTATCATTTATGTTTGGTATCCAGCGAAATGTTTGAAAGAAAGCTCTACCCCAGAAATTTTTATACCGAAGTACGAACGAGGTTTATAAGAAAAACATTTGGAATAAAGTTGCCCCCTGTTTAAAAGCGTTAGTTTAATGTATTTAATAAAAATAACTGAAATGCTCCTAAATTGGTGTCAAAGTAAAGAGGTTTAATAAACTCTTAATTTCGAATACATCAAAGAAGAGAGTGGCCACATGTTTTAAAATTTAAATTCAATCAACTTAATAATTGGCCCGTTTTAATGTAACCGACTTGCAAAAAAAAAAAACGCTCCAGCTCGGGCAAAATTTCCTGTAGTTGCAAAAGCAACCCTGTTAGCATCTTTCTTGAAGCATGAGATTGGTTTAGTGCTATTTAAGAACATAAAATAGGTAATACTATGCAAATAAAAACGAATTAGGTCTTACACAAAAATTTCCCATGTCTTTTCTTCCGGCTCATTCACAATAGCGCAGTTTTTTTCACTTCCCAACACTACATCTCATTTCAGATATCATATTACCGAGTTGGCTCAACCCAAAGCATTCTTTCCGAGTTAGTTTTGTTGCTTTACATGCTATTTCTTATCCTACCTAGTGTTCTTTTGCAACTAGGTTACAAAGAAACGGACCCAATATTACTGAAATATTACAGTATGGGTGTCACAAAGGGTTTTTACATATTGGAACAAAAAAAATAGTAATAATTAAAGTCTATGTCTTATTTTTTTTAAACGTTATATAAAATCATATTTTAGTTCCCCTTTTTACCTTCGTTACTTATTATCTAATCTCTATAAAATTTAAATAGTAGTCAAGTTAAGAGTATTACGTGATTTTAATATTATCAACAAATTTGAAAGGGGCTTTTGAAATTTCCCAAAAATTAGTTTAGGTTTTATTTCAAATTGTCACAGATATATTAATATACTTGTAAAATCCAGGAGTTATTGTTTTTGCAAATGCATATATCGCACCCTAAATCAAAAACAGTCACAACTCAAAAAACCCCAAATGTTCAGGAGAGGCAGAAAACTGTCTTGGCAAATATTATTGTCATTTTATAGTCAAATTGAGTTACACAGTGAAGAAACCCTTCTTAGAAGATGATTTATATAAAGTTTTTTTAATTTTGTGCTGTGATTTTGGAAATATGAGGTAATTTAGAGTTGTGACTCTTTCATTGAACTTTTTTATTCGACTGGTGGGTATTATCTCAAAATGTGCCCATTTAATTGAAAATATGAGCTGATTTATTCTTAAAGTTCCCTAAGGCTAAGTAAATTGCAAACAGAAAAATTTTGAAATTAATTTTTATTCAGGCCATAGAACACAAATAATATACATATAATTCATTTCATTACAAAACAAATGAAAATGTGATTTTCAAAATTATATTAAACTAATTACATAATAAGTTTCTATAATAAGCTTCATAGAAGTTTTTGGGCATATGATTTTTATCGACTAGTTCCATTAGGTCTCGTTGCTTTATTATTGATAACGGTAGCCTTTCCGAATAAAGAGAGAGAGAAGGCTAGAATAGGGAATGTTAGGAAAGGAAAACTTTCATTTCAAAAAAATAAAGTAAGTAGAATGGCATTTAAGACTGTAATGCAATTAGTACTTTAATTTAGTCTATCTAAAACACTTACTTGACACAGTCCCAAGTTCTAAGAATCGTAAGATAGACCTGCATTTCTCAAAGATTTTTGCTTTTTTTGTTTCTTATCTTCATTTAGATATTTCAATAAACTATTACATTTTTGTCATAACTTACAGCAATCACGGTTATTTCATTAAAAGAGTCACTTTTCAAAATAATACAGGCGATTATACTCACTTTTTTCAATTGAAGAGGCACAACTATAAATGATACGCCACAAAATTTAACACTTTTTCATTAATAGCGTCACAACTCTGAACAATACTGTTTAAGTGAAAAAATCTGCTCTGTTGCTCATTTGCGCACTGTCACAACTAAAAATAATACTTTTTAGTTGATGCTGTACAAGCGACGCAAATACCATAAAAACAGGCATAACGGTATTTTTCCAGTTAAAGGCAACTGTGATGGAAAAGATTTTTTTGCTGTAACTAGAGATGTGTTCTTTGAACTGATTTATGGGAAAAACCCGATTTTGAAAAATTTTGAGTTGTGACTGTTTTTGATTTAGGGTGCGATATAGTACTTTATAAGCATGTACTCACCATTTCCGAAATCAGCTAAAGTATCATTGTAATTGGGCACGACATTCGTATGATATTGCGCCTGCTGCTCACCCAATGCGCTCTGTGTTAGTGATGCTGATGTTGCGCAATGTTCGTATATATTCGTAGTCGTTGACGTCGGTCGACTGCGGTAGACCGGCGTAATTTCAACACGATGCGCCACCGGTGATGTTGTACTTCGTGTAAAATTCGAGTCGTTTATATTGTGAATGGACACCTGTTGTAGTAAGTGAAAGTGAAAGTGAAACCCTTTCGAATTTATAGAAACTAAAACAAGAATTGAGAAAAAACCTACCTCATTGCTAAGATTTTGTCCGGGTATTAAATTCTTCAAGAACGATGCATCATCATAACGTATAACACCGGTATTAGTTATACCATCCAGATATGAATTATAACCGGTTATAGTGGGAGGGGGTGAATCCTCACCACAATTATGGTGATGTAAATGGCAATCAGCGCCCCCATCGAAAAGCGAACCAGTATTACTGGAATGCGCACCAGGTGTTGATATTTGGCTGCCAGTACTTTGTGCTGTTGGTGGGAAAACATCAACAAACCCATTATAGTAGCTGGACTGCTGGTATTTCTCTTGCAGAGAGGCAGTAGTTAGACAGCCACCTGCACCTGCACCACCACCAACGGAAGCACCAACACCAACACCGCTATTAGCGTTGTTAGAAACACAACCATTACCAGCATTGCCTAGATAGGCTGCAGCTGCCGCTGCCGCTGCCACTGTAAATAATAATAGAAATTGAGATATTTGAGTGAGATTTAATATTTAGTCTATTCTCAATTTTCAGAAATATACAGCGTAATGTAATGTAATTAAATTTTTATGGTTTGGTTAATGAATATTTTTATAAAAAACGAGTACATATAAAACTTTAAGCGATTGTTTTTTTGTACTGACTGAGTCGATTTATTTAAAAAACTTGGGTTCAACTCAAAAAATATATATACATATGTATGTATGTATGTATGTATATAAGAGCGGAAACGATTTGAAACTGTCTACAAAAATTACTTTTCTTAAGTTTTGTTTTTTAAGAACCACTTGAGATGATGAAGAATATAAGCATAAAAGCTATAAAAAAACGAATGAATAAAAATTGAATTTACAAAAAAAAAATAATCAATGTACGAGTTTCGCTTGGAGCCACTTTATGCTTTAACAAGAGAATATATTAAATGCGGTTAAATCTATGATACAGATTTTTGATTATTTGTGATTTCTTTTTATGAATATTTTATATGAAAAATATAGAAGCAATAAATACCATGGCAAAACTATAACCCTACTCCATATTGACAACTTTTGACTTTGATTTCAAACTGCGCAAAATTTAAAGAAATGTAACAAATTTTATAAAATTTTTATTTTCTGCTGACGGTGTTGCGTGGTTTTTTTCACATAAAGAAAATAAGATGTCGAAAATTGTCAAATAATGTCAATTGTGCGGTGGACCATATAAATAATTACAGTCACAAACTTTCAAGTTATTTAAATAAAAAAACATTAAAGATTTTAATTTTTTTTAACCACAAATCTATTTGTAATTAAAAGTCACAAGCATGGTTTGCCACAACAAAACTACGATATACCAATAATCAGAGCCTACGCAAAAACAAATGAAAATTATACTCACAGTTATCTGCTCCCGGCACACCAGCATTTTGAAGGTCTTGCCCTACGAACGTAGGCCACGGTGCCGCCGTTCCCTCCTTGCATTTCTGCTTTTGCTGTTGTGCGTTCTTAATTTCACTACCAATGGCCGAGATGCATTTCGGTTGAGGCGATGGTCGTGCAATTACCGCCGCGTCCCCAGTCAAGCCGCCACCACTACCAGTTAAACACGTGCTGCCTCTACCCTGCTCATCTATGCTGGTACAACTAATACTGATGGTGTTGTGGGTGTTGCCGATTGTGCCACCACCCACGCTGCCGGCCGACGAAGCCGTAGAGCCTGGTGCATTACCGCTGCTCGTATTCGAGAAATATGAAAAGGCCGATGACGATGACGTGCTACTTCCTTCACTGTTGTTATTGGTCGAAATCACTTGATTGGCGGTAGTTTGTTGTTGTTGTTGTAATTGAGTGGCTCTAACAGCCTCGGCGGCAGCTTCTTGTGGCGTATAATAGCTAACGTTTCCGAATTGCCGATAACCACCCAAGGCTAGACCATTTGTAACAGCCTGATGTAGCGCAGGGTTGCGTATTGTGAACATGCCGTTCTCATTTTTGATTATGGCAGCTGGTTGGTCCATGGGCAATGGGGCAGCTAGCGGTAAACCGCCGATGGGGCGACCTGCAATATTTTAAAGTTTTATATAGACATACATACAATTGTTAAAAAAAAAAAAAAATTCATTATATTTGAAAAGTATTGGAATCTCCGAAATAGCAGCTGTAATTTCTACCGCTTTCACTGTTGTTTCCTTTTTCCAATACTTTACACATATAAAACTGCCCTTGAGCTCAAAAGTTATTGTTGTTTTTAATAAGAGTTTTTTGAAACTTGTTTGTCATGCAGTTTGGTAGCACATTCAAAGTCCTAGTTTCAAGTGGCTTAACATTCCCGTTTATTTGTGATCATTTTGTTTGTGCTGGCGTTGCGTATCAAACGAAAAATTCGATCAACTTGAAACTTGCACTTTGTTATATTAAAACTGAATTAGATGCAAAACTGCGTATTTAAAATCTGAAAACTTTTTTTTTTATATAGCTTTTGACATTTGCGAGTTACGGGTTTTTAAATAAAAAGTTGCTCAAAGTTCTGTTCGAAATGTTACGCCATGTCGAAGTGTAAGTATGTACCTAAATTGCATTCAGAAAATTTCAGTTACAATTTCAGTTACAATTTCACTTTTTATTGACATTTTCTCATGGCCATTTTCAACAAAAACTTGTGAACTTTTTGATATGTCAAGTCGTTTTGAACGTTAAACACAAAATAGAATAACTGACAATTTGCTGTTTGACATAAGAGGGTGTCAGGAATATTTTTTATCATTAAATCAAATTTAAGTAAGCAAAATTAAATACCAACATATTTCTTGTTAATATTTAAAGCCGGAATTAGAAGTTTGTAATTTGATAGTATTTTTGTTGATCCTTAAAATATGCTTCGTCTATCCCTAACTTTGGTAAAATATTTCAAAAATTTAAAATACTACAAGTATGAAAAAAATATGTTACATAAAGTATCAGCTGGTTTGAAGAGACACAAAACAAGATATATTTAACGAACCGTAGGGTTATTCAATATTTTATCTTTAAAATAATTTTTAATAAGCTTTTATTTAAAATATTTGTAATAACGTCGGTAATTCTTCTAAAAGATTTACTGCATGCATTTCGAATTAATTCGGAAATGAAAATTACATAATAAGTCCGAACCCTGGTGCAGTTACCTCTTGTTGTGAAATTCTTATTTATGTTCCTTTTTTTATATCGCAAATAGTAAATACAGTCGGACTCCTCTATAACGAAGTCGTTCGGACCGACCATAAGTGAAACTTAGTTATAGAGAAATGTTCGCAATACAATGATTTTTGTGATAAGCTTTTTTATGACAGAAATACACTCGGGGGTTTTCAATTGCCTGCCGAAAGGCGACCGCTATTCGAAAAGCCATTCTCAATAATTTTTTGATTTTACATACCCCGCGCAAGATTTGAACCGGATTGACGGTGCACACCAAGTGATAGCATGCTCATGTTATACATACATATGTACATACATATATAAAAAATTACAAATTTTCCTAAACGACTTTGAACCGCAGATGGCAATTTATATTACAATTTACCTTGACAAATTTGTTTTTAAATGAGAAGGGTTAAGAGTAAATCTTGAAACGCCTGAATTAAAGGCGTAATACTTTCTATACCTAAGTTTAAAAAATCACTCAAATAATGGGAATGTAGTGCGGTATCAAAATTGAATTTGTAAGCTAGATATAGAGAAATTCTTCGGGGAATTCGAACAATTTATTTCCCCCGAAGCAGATCTTTGCTCCGAAAAATTCATTTGATTACCTGGAATGTAGAAAAAATTGGCTACCACTAGGGTTTTAAATTTAGTTTTTAACAATGAAAGTAAATAGGTACTATTTGCAGCATAACTCCTTTACGTAAGGTGCCTGTCTCCTCTGATCGCTTTAACACTTTTGTAATCTTAACTATGCATTCACTCATACGCTTACCTGGTATCAGTGCCGGTTGTTGTTGTAATATCGTTGCCGCTGCATTGGCCGCTCCACCGTGGAACATGGGATTGCGCAACGTTATCATTTTCGCCTGACCGTTTGCATTCTGATCTACGCCGCTGTCACCAGCACCACCGCTAATCGGCAAATTGGCATTTGTTGCCCCGGCAGCGGCTGCAGCAGCAGCAGCGCGTGCATTACTTTCTTGCTTCGATTTATTACGGCGTTTCTTACTTTTCGAAGGTTTGCCACTGGATGGCGCAGAACCCCCTCCTGCACCCATCTTTGCATTCTCCTTTTTACTGTTGCCACTAGCTGGATTCGCCTCTACCATAATAATTCCACTTTGTTCTAAAGCAGCAGCTGCAGCAGCAACACCAGCATATGGCGCTGCACCGAAGTAAGTGCCAACAGGCGCTACAGATGGTGCGATTATTGTTGCGCCAGCCTTGTGATGGAATGATGACGACTGTTGTGCCTGTTGTTGTTGTAACGGCTTCGATAGTTTCCGTATAGATTCGGATTTTTGACGCAGTTGTTCGCTTTTAACGGGATCAACCTTAGTGAGCGTGATGCCGGGTGGTAACGAAAGGTTCTCCACTTGCACACCTCTATTTAGCTGGTCCATAATGCTGAGGGCAGGTAGCATGCCTTGGTAGCCGCCGGTACTACTACCGTTGCTTACACTGGCGTAACTTGGTTGCATCGGTGGCTGTCCATTTATTTTGACACTCACATTGCCCCCTATGTGCAGCGATTGTAATTGTTGTGGTAAGCTGTTGTAATGTTGTTGATGTTGCAAATCTGGCTGTGGTGCAGGTGGTATCACAACTTCGTCCGGGTTAAAGTAGCCCATATTATTCGGTATACCAGCACCACAATCCTCATAGTTGTGATGCAAATGCTGTTGCTTTTGAAACTTTTTGTTGCGCTGAGCTTGGCGTTGTGCGCGCTTGGAGAGTGGTTTGCTCTCGGTACCGGAGCCCGAGGTTTGCTGAGTGGACTCGGCAGAATGACGATTAGAATTTTGGTTCCCGCCTCCACCTCCGCCTAATGGCGAGAAAATCATACATATTACAGTACAAAATAATGGTAATGTACATGTTGTCCATAGTAATTAGAATTTTGATTGTCACATACATTAACAGTGAAACGCACGTTAATTCACAGTGTTGTTAATTGAAATAGGAAGAGAGAGGGAGAAAGGAATATATGTACCTACATACAGAGGGGGCATGAAGAGTGAGAGAGAGAAACATGAAGAGAGAAAGAGGCAGGAAGAGAGCGAGAGACATTAAAGTTAAAGGAAGTGCGAGAAATGGTGACAGGAAGAGAAAGCCGGAGGAGGGAGAGAAAGAGGGTGAGAAGGAAGAGAGAGGGAGAGGAGAAAGAAGATAGAAGATAGGGAAGCATTCGGTACCACCATCACATAGAGATTTTTGCTTCACAGTTTTCGATTACGATCGCGATACAAGTTTCGATATCAAATTTAAGACTGGCAGTAATGTTGATTTTAGTTACGTTTTTGTATTCTGCAGTAAGAAACTATCCAGTAACGATATTTCTGAGCTTAACCAAAATTTTCTCTCAATGAGGGAAACATGTAAGAAAGTACGAAAACACAAAACCAGTAAGAAGTTGTAAGTTTTTGCTACAGCTGATTTGTTTGGAGCGAAATTTTAAAAATACATACTTTAAATACAGAAATTTACGTCCCACAATTGCTAATTGCAGTCTCTCCGGCTAAAGATTCAGGACTATCCTTACAAACACACAGATTTTGGGCGTCTTACTGATATATGTTCACAATAAACTTCATAAACTTAGTGTACGTTTATTTATTTACTCACTTTTTCTATTTTTCACAATTTTTAATGAAAATAGTTTGCAATTTTAATAATTGTTTTCTATTTGTGATCAACTGAATACTTTCAATCAGCTGTTTATCTTACTGGCAAATTCTTGATAGTAGAAATATATCCAGTAAAACTGGCAAGTTCAACTGTCATTTTCGCTCCCTCAATTTCCCCTACTTTGCTAGTTTCTATCTGGTTTTGGCGTACGAAAACACTATCCAGTATAATTATTACTGGTTCTTGCTGGTTTTTACTGGATAGTGCATAAGAAAACAGAACTAATATCATGACAATGCCGATATTGTTAATGTAATGTATATCGATGCTAAGGCAATTGAAATAGGATAAAGAAATCTAATATATAAGTATTTCTTATCAAATTTGCATGAACAACCTTATTCACATCAAAACTTTTGCTTTTCTAATGTAAAAACTCACCTGAACCACGGCCGCCGCGCTCATATCGGCCGCCACCACGTTTTGGTCGCGAATCGCTACCGCCTCCTGCACCACCACCATCTCCACTACCACCACCGCCGCCTCCTCTACTGCCTCGTCCCCCTCTCGTGCGCGGTTGATCTTGTGGTTGACCCTGCAACTGACCATGCATCTGTTTTTGCGCTCCGTTGTCAGTCATCTTTTGCTGTCGCGATGATTGTCGACCCGATTTCGAGGGCAAATCTCTGTGTGTAGTGCCACCAATAGCTGACTGTGCTCCAGGAGCTCTACTTCCGCCTCCACCACCACCTCCTGCCATATGCTTGCTATTCTGACTTGTTTGCACAATTTCCTTGCCCTTGGCCTTGCCTTTAGAATTTAATGGCTCTCTATCATGATCTCTCTCTCGATCTCTATCTTTATCGCCTCTACGCTGTGATTGAGTTGGAGCGCGTTGTTTTGGTTGTGACGTTTGCTGCTGGGACTGCTGTTGCTGTTGCTGTTGCTGTGGTGCTTGTGGCAATTGTTGTTGCTTCTGCTGTTGCTGTTGCCTACTGACATCGTCTTTTCGTTGTTCTTGTTGGCCCCTTTTGTTCGGTTGTCTTGTATTTTGCTGATTAGCGTTAGCCGTTTCTTTTATCTTCTGTTCGCTGATCTTTGTTTTTGTCTTCGGCGCAATTGCCATAGCCACATTGACTGTTGTTGATACCGATTTTGGGGCTTGAGGCGGCGAAATTTTCGGCGTCAACTTAGTTTTGGACAAAGGTGGCTGTACGGATGTTTTTGGCTGCACAGCCGCAACTTGGATTTGTTGCTGCCGGCCTTCTTCTGGCTCTATCTCTTCATCTTCTTCATCGTAGCTCGAAGACGCGGAATCCCAGTCTGAATCGGAATCTTGCGTATGCAACGTCGCAAAAGGATTGTTGTCGAATTGCCCGTTGTCAATAGGACGCGTGGATCGGATGCGCTCTTTTTTGCGCTTCTTTCGTTCTTTTTGTTCAACTATATTTTCGACATTTGCGGTTGGTTCAGGTGAAGGTGTTGCCACCCTCTCAACCTTTTTTGGTTCATCCACCTTTTTATTGACACCGCTGCCCTTATTCAGTTGCTGTTGTTGTTTTTCTTTATCTTTTTCCTTTTGCTGTTGCTGTTGTTTATTTACCTCCTTTTGCTTTTTTTGTGACGTAGCCGTCTTTTGCACTTGACTTTGGAGTTTGTGTTGTTGCTGTTGCTGGGTCGTCAATTTTCCTTTCTTGCTTATTTCCACTCCTGCTATGCCCGGTTTCTGACTGCTTACCGAATTTTCCCGCGTATTCATTTGACTGTTGACTGGAGTAGCTGATAACGATGTGGCTGCTGAGCATGAAGTAGTTGTGGAAGCTGAACGTCGTTGCAGTTTTCCCGCTTGCGTTGTAGCTTTCCCGCCTTTCTTATGTGCTCCCTCGAGCGCTTCTGTGGTAGATACAGACGTATTTGATGCCGAGGGTGTGACTACGTTCTTACCAGAATTCTTCTTCGATTTTGAATTGATAATTGGTGTAAGTTCGCTTTGTTCCACAGCTTCGTCTGCTTTCGACTTAGATTTTTTGCCTGCACGTTGCTGACTGTTCGCCTTTTCGATAAGCGTACGCTCTTGCTCCTGCCGCAATTGTGCTTCATGGGCAGCAGCTGCCACCTTAGCAGCTGTGTCTTCAGCCGCCAATTTAGCCGCCCTACGTCGCTCCTTCTTGAGTTGCGCTTTGGACAGTGGTGGTGGCGGTATTGCTAGTGATAAATGCTCCGCCGGCGTATCGTTGCCGACAACGGGCGGTGGTGGCGGTGGAGCTTGCATTGGCAGTGGCAACGGTATTTGCTGTAGGGGCAATTGTGTCATTGGCGGTGCCGCAGTTGGGACCAGCTGTCCATTGACAAAGGTGTACAGCAATTTATCTTTGTCTGAAGGATTGGCCTTTGCGCTTACGGTGACACGTGGCTCTGTGACATTCGATAATTGCTGTAGCGGAAGTTGAGTCATTGGCGGCGCGGTGGTCGGTACCAATTGCCCATTAACAAATGTATAAAGCAACTTATCCTTATCTGGTGAGCTACCCTTGGCGGTAACCGTGACGCGTGGCTCCGGCACGTTTGGCAAGTTAACGCGGCGTATTGTGACGATACGTTTGGAGGGGTCTGTATTCGAGTTACAAGCAGAGTTGGCTGCCATTGCGGCAACCACATCGGGGGAGAGTGTTTGATGTGGCGGTGGTGCATAGCACATTGGTGTTGGCATGGGTGTTCGTATCATACCATAGCCAGCACCGGTAGTACCAGTATTTAATGCGCCATTTTGTGACGACTGGAAGTCGATTTGATACGGGGAAAATGGAGCACCGGGCACATTGGCATGAGCGTACGTAGACGGCAGAGCGTAGCTGCTGGTACCTTGCGCAATGCCAGATGCGGCATTCAGGTTATTGATGCCGTCAATGACATTAGCAGTTGTGGATGGCACATTTGCATTTGCACTGGCATTTGTGCCGCTCCCAATGACCGTTGTAATTGTGTTCTCCTCAATCGCTTTTAACTTTTCCACTTGTTGCTCTTTGGTGGGCAAATAGGAAAATTTAAATTCAGCATTTGTTTGTTTCACAGTGGCAATTAACTCCAATATCACAGTTTCCACTTTTGCTTTTGCGCGCTGCAGCTTTTTGATGTTGGTCTCTAGCTCACCAATTTGCCTTTTATCACGCTTCTTACTGGACTTTAGCAGCTTCAGCTTGTGTTTGTCAGTGAATTCTTTAAAATATATATCATTAAACTGTCCACGCAAATCCTGCAGTTCCACAATCCGCTTTTCCTCCTCCTTGCGTTGTTTTTGTTTTGCCTTTTTAGCCGCCTTCTTCGGGTTTGTGGTTTGTGGTTGGGCCTTTTTACCATTACCATTGCTACCGCTCGCACCCCCTTCAATGTAGCTCAGTGTTTCGTTTATCCACTTGCGAACTTTCGATTGATCGCGTGAATAATTATCTAGGAACTCTTTTGAATAGCTGTTCAGATAGACACTAAGCACACTCAAATCACGAGAAGTACTACCGCCGCCGCCGCCTTTTTCACTGCCACCCGACGCATTTTTGGCATTAGCGCTTCTTCCGCTATTGGCCTCACGAGTCGCGGCCTCCCAAGCAGCAGCATTTGCACCCGAACTCGCGGGCTTTTTAGCTGGTGGAGTACCAGATGAACCTGTTGCTGCCGTTGATGATGATGCGGTAGCTTTTTTGCTACCACCATTTTGTGTTGGTGTAGTGCTCGAGGTTGTTGTAGTTGTTAACTGTGACGCTTGTCCGCCCGTAGCTGTTGCATTCATATGCAAGTGGCTAATACGTTTGCATAATGTGCTTAGGCAGACTAAGCTGTCGTCATCATCCTCTAATTTGTTGCCAGTGGAACTATGTGGTTTCGAATTAGCGGCGGTAGCTACTGCCGCTGCTTTAGCTACCGCCTTTAACGAAGGTGGCTGTTTGGTGCTTGTGCTGGGGATCGCTGTTAACGGTACTGGTGGCTGCTGTTGTTGCAGTTGCTGTACTGGATCATTTGTAGCTGCTGCGGCTGCCGCAGCTTTCATATTTTTGCGCGCATTTACCAGCTGCGACAACTTTTTGCGCAATCTATCACGCGTCTCGTTCATGCGAGCATGATTGCACTCCTAGTGGAAGAAATATATGTACATAATATAATGCTATATCTTAATAAATCTTGTATGCAAGCTACAAAGATAGTCTTAATACCTTTTTTATACGCTTTTTGCTGGAATGATTCTCCTTGCAATGATCACCCAAATCCGAATGATCGAAACAACCTAGAAAAGTATAATAAAGTAAAGTATTGATATATGCATATATTATATTAAATGATTCGCCTACATTTCTTTAATTTCTCTTTGCAATTCTTTTTAGGATGATCTTCGACAGCAGTCGCTGGTTCGAGATTAGTAACAGGCGGCGCGATCTGTTCACTCAACGGCGCACTACTGCAACAATGCAAAAAATTTACATTTCATTCGAGCACGTAATTTGCTACATTCATTAATATACATACCGTTGGTTATCTTCGAAATTAAGAAGCTCATCCAATTTCTTTTGAATCTCTTCAGTGTGCACATCTACAGTAAACGCAAAACTGAAAAGCGAGAGTTTTTTTTATAGGAGAATAAACAAAGGGTAACAATTTACTTACTCAGACTCGACTTGGCTTTTGAAAGGCGATAAACTGTGGGCGAAAAAAGGAATGCATATATTAATGCAATTTCTAAATATATAATACGAAATATGAAAATAACGAATATATGGATAAATGTATTTATTTATTTTAAGTACAAAAAAAAAATTTGCCTGTTGACTGCTGGCTTGTGACCGTATTTTAATAATATCTCAATTATAACATTTCGTGTTTGCAAGGAATCCTAAGCGTAAACAATCCCAGCAGTATAATCCAAAACATTCAAGCAGTACTTCATACTCATAACAAAAAAATCAACCTGTTGTGGGTTCCGGGACATACTGGGATTGAAGGCAATGAGGCAGCAGATGAAGCAGCAAAACAAATGTACAAACTACCATGTCTTTCTTTTGCCACATCCGAAAATCACGACCTAAATAGTACTGTTGCAGCCTATATCCGAAAGGATAAAGAGAAGTCCTGGAAGCAATTCTCATCCAGATACCAGATACATCAAACTTAACCCAACAGGACAAAAACCTCGTTTTCCAAGCGACAACACTCGAAGCAAAACTTCTACTTTTATACGGTTACGCATTGGGCACACCCTATTGACACACCAACACCTCCTGACAGGGAAACCTAAAAACACATGTCCGTGGTGCGGATCAGATTCCACAATAGACCACCTCCTAGACGAATGCCCAAGTCTCCAAGACCACAGGATCGAAACCTTCAAGAACTCTAAACCGACTGCACTTCTTGGCAAACCCTCGACAGAAAATATTAACAAAATATATAACTTTTTGAAACTATGCAGTTCATTAAACCACATTTGATCTCAAAACCAGATTTACACAAAACACAAAAATAATGTAATACACACCTAATGATAGAGTCGTAAGCCCTGGCAGCTAGTACTCATTTTGATATTTAGATATAAGCTTTTTGATATATCTAATAAATAATAATAAAAAACATTTATGTTTGAACATGTGCGTTTTTGTTTGAAGAATATGTACATACATATGTACATACATTAGGTTGCAGCGTACAAAAAAATCTGAACATATTTCGCAATAATATCAAAATTAAGGTAAGCTGGACCGATTTGAAATTACCGAAGCTTTTGCTTTTATAAATAAAAAAAAAGTTTTTTAAATATAAAAAAAAACAATCAACTCAGATCATAAAACAGTTAATGGGCCGTTTACATAGAACTTTCCTCGCTTTGCTTGGCAGTTCGAACTTTAACAACAAAGCGTGAGGCGTAGAAGGTCAGCTAAATAGAACGCTTTGACAGTTTCTGCGTTAGTAGTTTGTTATGAGTTGCGATTTGTGTTTGTTCAGAGTGTTTTGTTTAAAGATAGAATAATTCAATTATTATTATTTTTATTTGTTCAACGTAATCATATTAATGACATTTTTTATTTTATCTTTGACCTTTTTTGGAAGAATGATTTAAGAAAAATTTCAATAACTCAGCAAAAATTTGACCCTTTTTAGACAAATAATATATCATTGGAAAGGAGTTTCCTTGGCGGCCACCTTAGCGTGTGTGTGTGCGCGCTTTATTCGGGGGATCCCGGGTTCGAATCCTTCCCGGGGCAAATATCATAAAAAATTATATAAAAAGTTTTTTCCAATAGCGGTCGCCCCTCGGCAGACAATGGCAAACCTCCGAGTGTATTTCTGCCATGAAAAAACTTTTCACAAAAAACATTCGCCGTTCGGAGTCGGCGCAAAACTGTAGGTCCCTCAATTTGTTTTACAACATCAAGACGCACACCACAAATTGTAGAAGTTCGGCCAAAATCGCTTAATCGGTTACAGCACCAATTAAGTAAAGGTTTTTCCTCATCCTTTTTATTAGTTTGCAAATAAACCTCTGTATGTCCTAAATTTTTCGCAAAACTCATTATTATGATTCCGTTGAACAAATTTTTAAATATTTTTAAGCAGACCTTTTAATCGTACACTGTTTTATCAAAAACTATGAATGGAAAACCAGTTTAAGGTTTATACGTTTATCAGCATTTTATCACTTTAAATGAATACCCCAATTACTTTACACGTTTTGAAGTGTAACAAAGTACGCCGGCTATTTGCTAGTTTTTTTTTATAAAAGTCCAGCTCAAAGTTTAAAATGTATGGTGTTTGGTATATGATGAGCTAGACTTTTATATAAAAAAAAAAACATAAAACAAACAAAAGTAGAATATCCAAAGCAGGTAAAACAAAGGTTGTGTCCCTATTTTTTTCATGATATCAAACGAAAAGTTTCCAATATAGCTTAGGCCCAGAAACATTTTAAATTGTTTTGAAAACTATTTAAGCAAAATAATTACATTTATCAATGATGCAAACCATATTCGCCTAAGTAAATTTTTTCGGGAGAAGTTTCTAATCCAATGTTTATCAGGAATCAGTAAAACTTTCATATAGATTCGAAGTAAATGTATTATTTTACTTACTTAAAAGAAAGAAGGAATCTATACCCGTGATCAAAAGATATTATGGGAAAATACACTTAAGCTCTTATAACTTGTTGCACGAAAGTTTAAGTTGAGTTAGGACATTATTTCACAGACAGGCCCGTTCTGCATTTCGATTCGGTTTGAAAAGTAAAATTAATGCAATGCGGACTCGTTTTGATGGTGGTGTACTCGATTCCGAGGGAGTTCAAATAGTTTTCGAATCACTTTCAAGCTATTCTTAAAAAATTTCACCATGCTTGCCACTAAAAATCTCCCTATGAAAATCAACTAACCAACTTGAGTTAGGAAATTGACATCTATAACAGTTTACGCACAATATCGCGAACGGAGAATTTCGTCCGACGCGGCGGCATGAATTTCCAACTCTACAACATACAGGTTCTGATTCTTCTTTTTTCTGACATATCGAAGGAGTAAGCAGCCAAACTGATTTATGCTTATTCAAAAAGGTATTTTGCTCTTTCTTATTTTCCTTCCATGCATCTCAACATTTTTCACAAAGAAATAAAATCCATACGCATTTTTTCATACATGCACATGTATAAAATAATCAAAACTATGAATAAGAGGTATTTGAAAAACTATCTTAGTAGTGAAAAAGGTGATTCGAAGCCAACATACAAGTAAATTCAGAAAGGCAATCTTCTCAGGATTCTGCATAAGTGTCAATAGTGGAAATATAGTTACTGGGGTCCAAATCGCCAGATTTTTACCGACCAACTAATGGAGGCATTAAACTGGGAAGGGCGATGTGGGAAACAGGCTCTAAAAAGCTCCAAATATTAAATATTGAACAGAATTTTACGAGGTAAACTACTAACAATGGCCTATTGTTGTTGTAGTTAGACATTTTCCAAATTCAAGACATCCATGAATGCGAAAAAGGTGGACCACCGGATGGTCCAAAAAAATACAGCAGGAAATTTAAAGAAACTACTAAATAGGCTGTTATATATTTACGATAGTTGGGTTGAACACGAAATCCATTGCAAACTGAACGTGGGATGTGTTAAAACGTAACGTAGAAAATTAGATTCAGTGAACGCATTAACGCAGATTTCACCATAGCACCGTTCATTTGTTTGAATAATACCCCTTCCGAATAACATTTACATACTTGTATTTTTTTATTTTCATGACGAATTTTCACATCAGGTTTGACTTTATTTACATCCAGTTTGACTTTATTGACTTCATGTCTGTTTGCTCATTTCTGATTTATATTTACATTTAGGCAGAGGGAAATGTACATAGATAAGATAAGGACAGAAGATGTACCATATTAATGTGTTAGAGGAAGATGCAAAATCGTACACGTATACAAATATTTACATCAGGTTTGTCATTCAGTTCCTAAGTAACTGAGGGAAATTTCGCTCTACGGACTGATGGAGATTTCGTTTAGCAATGATGCTCAGATGACTGTCCAAATGATCGGTAGTGTTCTTGTCAAGGCGGATTCATATAAGGTGATATCAATAGTGAGCTGCGTTGTTCTTTTCTCTTTCTCCGTGTGTGTAGTTTGTTTTTGCTTTCAGAGGGATAGCTGTCAAAGTCGTAACTGTGCCGCTATTATACGCAACGAAAGTTAGAGCGACCGTATGTTAAAAAAAGCATTCATATAAAAGGAATGCATAATAATATCAAAACGATAAGCTGAAAAAAAACATCTCCATGCAAATGATTTTACTTTACATCAGACTTTACATATAATGTAATTTTTAGTTTTAAACAACAATAAAATTGATTAGTCTACATTATATGTATTTAGTAACATTGAAATAATAAAGCAATGCAGCCACCGAAATTTAGTTTCGCTGTAGCCGCTGGCGTGGCCGCGAATGGTTGTCGCGCCCGAAAATTCGCCTTTTGCCGGGATTGTGCTTAAGCTATAAATTATGACTTAGCTGTTATTCCAAAATAATCATTTAAAACTAACTTTTTGATGTATGTAGAAGTGACTGATATTTAAGTACAGTTCAGCCGAAATTATTCATTTTAGGTATAAAGTATTTCGTTTTTATCATAGAAAAAGATGTGAGGGTTGAAATCTATTTAAAATGTATCTTATATATAAAAATCTCGTGGCAATTAAATTTTGTGTGTATAATTGGTAGTAAAGTATATTTTATGTTTGGGAGAGGGTTGTCACCCAAGGCGAATTCATACCAGGTGGTAGCAAGAAAAAACGTATGTATTTTGTTGTTGCGCCTTGAGCGGGAATTATGTCAAAATCTGAATTAGAATGTAAACACACAAATTAGAATGTAAACAAACAAAACTAGTTTGACATTACACCCGCTTCGACGAATTGAAAAAAAAGTAAAACTCAGCTGTTTCTTCACACCACCTTGTATGAATTCGCCTTGGTTGTCACCCGTTTTAAAAGCAATATAATGATGTCAAGAGGTTTGTCTCTGAATGAAGCTAGGTAGGTTGCCAACTATTTGCATAGTCGAATTTAATTAGATAATACACAAGTCATACGCAATATTAAAATGTGGATATCAAACATCCCGCCTCGGCGAGAAGGTCAATAGCCTCATTTTGGAGAGGGTTTGCGAAAAATATATATGTATGTATTTTATTGTATCTTGTCAGACAAAAATACTTAACACCAAAACCCAATACGTTTTTATATTATTTTCCGGAAGAATTTTGAGCAGTTGCCACATATCTTCAAACTACAAGTTTCTTAAAATTTAATTTTTTTTACGAATTGAAGACAAAAAAATTGAACAAACAAAGTGAAAAGTTGTATTTGCGTGAAACTTTTCGCTATTATGTGTATCAAAGATGTTTAAATATACAGTTACTCAACCAATTACCCACATGGAGTATTTTTTATAATTGATGATTTTTTTTGTAAATTTTTTACTACTCGTACTGGAAACATTTGTTATTCGTATGAGTATTCGTATGAGTATTCCTCTACGGGATGCTTCATAGAAATTTTACAGTCAGCAAGAGGAAACACTTCTTCCCAAGGATGTTGAAAAAATTGAGTATCCAATTAATGCAAATGCTTCGAATACTCAAAAAATTGTAAAATTAAAATAAAAAACCTAATGCGTTACAGTATACATTTACCAAAACATTTTTGAACAAATTAGGAAACCGTTGCCACCATTCGGAAAAAATTACAGAAAAGGATATTTCAGTAAAATATTTACCTATAGGTACAATATAACTGTACGGATATTAAACGCAAAGAGTTTGGAAGAGTTCTGCACCTTATATTAAATGTTTCTACCTATGTAAAAAAAAATTGAAATTGGGTTTGCCGGATATTTAAATTAAAAAAAAAACCATAATACATAATAGAACTTAAATGAAAATGTATTAAAAAATTTGGTTAATTTGCCACCATTTGAAGAAATTACAGAAAATAATCAAAATTCATAATGTTTTCGGAGTCCTACCAATATTACAAATATGAAAGTTTGGCATTATGATTTTTAGCTTTTCACGCAAGACGGATTAAGCACATAATAAATAGCTTATAACCAGTATTAAATATTTGGTATTTTTTAAAGAGTGTTGCCATTTGTTTAAAAGAATAAATTCAATTAAGTGAATAAGTTAAATCACTTTTGCAATATTAAGACTGGATAAATTTGAATAAGAAGTTGCCAAAATATTGCAATAGTCACCAAATAAAGCTTCATTTTCTAAATTACAAATGGTCGCCACGCGGTTAAAGTTAAATTAAATTAATAAATTAAATGAACCAAATAGACTTAATCATGAAAACGCTTTCAAAGAGAGTTGCCTCCTATTTAAAAAGATTAATTAAACTATTACTTATACCGCACGAAAAAGGTTTAAGAAAATTCAAAAATATTTTTAAACTATCAAAAATGTTAAATTAAATTAATATATTAGAAGAGATATTGGGTGTATTCGAAATGGATTTAGAAACGCTTTATTTCAAAAATATTTTTTGGAGGGTTAATTTATGTTTAACGGAAAGGATTTATACAAATAAATTGCCTTATCATTTGATTAATTTGTACGTTGTTGATTTTCTAATCGCAATTTTTGTTTATATGAAAATATTTCACTATTTTACAGTATACTCTGATTAAAAAGTTTGAAATTAGGATTTATCAGATTTTTGTTATGGAATGAACTATATTAAAAAAAAATGAATGAAGTAAAATAAAGAAAATAAAATACTCGGAACTAAGCATTTCTTTATTATTGACTGTTTAATCCAGTCCTACGGAGTCCATTATAAGGCTTGTGCAATACAGTTCCAATTATATTGCATGTTTAATAACAAAGAGAATTAATTCAAAACCTATATTTTTGAGATTTTATAATCAAATAGTCTGAAAAACAAAATGCTTCTCTACAAAGCTGTGCTGAAACCTGTGTGGTCTTATGGCATTCAAATTTGGGGTACTGCAAGTAAATCCAATATACACATTATTCAAAAATACCAGTCAAAAACTGGGTGTACCACATAATCCCCAAAATCAAAATCCCCAAATCAAAATCCCCAAAATCAAAATCCCCAAAATCAAAATCCCCAAAATCAGAATCCCCAAAATCAAAATCCCCAAAATCAAAATCCCCTTTTTCTGTGTGAAATACATTGAAATTAGGTTTAAAATCGCCGCGATTTAAAACCTAATTTCAATGTATTTCACACAGAAAAAGGGAATTCTATACTCAATATTATATCTAAAGTTGAAGTTCACGAGATATTTTATGTTTAATGGTTTCACGAATATTTAATAGGTAAATTAAAGAAAATGCAATACATGTTATATCAATCAGTTTAACATATTTGTACAACATAAATAAATACAAACTTCACAATTTTTCGAATAGCTTATATACATTAACAAAAACATTTATTTATATACATACATACATATATAGACCAATCTTTAGTGATGTAAATAAACAAAAAAGCAATAAATTCAAAACATTTACATAAATAAACCATGTATGGAAATTCTAATTACATAATGAAATACTGTGTGCTATCGATTTTAAATAAATAAGTTTATCTAAATCTAAACGACGTTTAACAACTTTTTTAATTTTCTTTACACGCTCGACATTCTTTTTGTTTTTTCGCACACCGATCCCTGAGTGTATTTTTTCTATGGTTGATTTAACTTCAATCATTTCTTTTTTTAAATGTTTTATGATTTCATATACACCACATTTTTTTCTCCCTATAATTACTTTAAGCCTACGGTGCCAAGCTTCGATTGAATTTTGAGTGCCTGGAAAATTATCCTTAAAAGAATCCGAAACGCACCAAAAATTTGGATTATATATCATAGCACCCGCCTTCATATTTTCACTAATGTACTGGGTTTTAAACCAAGCACACAATTTTTTAAAATCTCTGTCTGTCGAGCTACTCTTCAGTTCACTGAAATAATCTGACACACATTCTGGGGGAACAAATGATAAACTTTTCAGCATACGAACAGCTATGCTGAAACTTTCATCATTGCCATATTTTTGAGAAAGCCTTTCTTTCTGAACTCGTCTCCAAATGATCTGGCCAAAGTGAAATAGGCACCCTTTATATCGGGCATCAGGAAAATACTCGTTTGCCGCAGACGAGACGGTTCGCTCAAAATCAGTAATAATTCTTTGCGGATTAAGATTAATATTCTGTGCTAAAGCCAAATTAAATAGTTGATGAAAAAATTCAGTGTACGCCTGCTTGGATTTTTTGCTCATCAGGCAAAAAACTAGAGGCACAAATTGACCATCAATTAGCCCTTGTATGGTGAACAGTTGGCGAAAAACTTTCGGTACATCAAAAAACGTCCCATCCATCACCCAGCAGTGTGACCTCTCCAATTCCTTTAGGGAACTCGTTGTGCCCATAATAATGTTATTTTCACCATCGAAATCCCAATCACTCAACACAAATAATGTCATGCAAGGTTTTTGGGTTCAAATCCGTCTGGGCCGCTTTTTTAAATACTCTTTTTTTAGCTTTTTAGTCGCTAAATTGATGAAATAATTATTTTTTTCCTCTAAATCCGTCATGCGTTCTCGTCTATATCTATATATTGTCATATATGGGTACATATATATGTAACTACGAATTAAAACTCAACTAAAGTGCGGTTTTACTATTTTTTATATGATCTGTAATAATATTTAATAAAAATAAAAAAATGGGGATTTTGTGTTTGGGGATTTTGTGACACTGCCTCAAAAAAAAGGTGGGGATTTCGTGTTAGGGGATTTTAATTTTGGGGATTTTGATTTTGGGGATTATGTGTTTGGGGATTTTTTTTCAGCTGGGGATTTTGTGTTTGGGGATTTTTTTTTTGGGGATTTTGTGGCACTCCCTCAAAAACTCTTAGACAGATTGCTAACGCTCCGTGGTATATACAAAATATCCATCTCCACAAGGCTCTGAAAACATCTGCGGTGATTGACGAAATAAAAAGATACAGTTCTAAGTACATAACAAGACTAAATTTCCATCCCAACACAAACGCCATAAACTTATTAGACAACAGTGAAGACAAACGACGACTGCAAAGACTGCATCCTCTAGACCTGCCGTTTAGATCGTAAGAATTAATTAAGTATTTAATGCAAATAAAAATCATACGATACATTTACTGATCACCCTTACTTAAAGGCCAAATTGCACTTAACGCATCAATGTAAATTACATTAGTCAATTTCATTTACTTATTGTTTTACGACAGATTGTAAATAAAGATACATACATATGTAATATATATAAAAACAAAATAGCAGCAAACTGAATTTCAAGTTATTTTTCTAACTTATTTGATCAGCTTCCGTTTTTTGTTTTTAGAAAAAGTAATTCTTGTTGCCAAGTTCCCAAAGAAAAGTTTACAATTTATACTCACCTTTTAATTTTATCCAGAAATTTTACGAATTTTGTATCGTCTTTGCTGCCCACTAATTTATCCGTGAAAAGTTTGATATCGTTATTCGACAACTCAAAGCAGTTTAAATTCAATGGACACTTAAGATCGAACTCCATGAAATATCTTGCGTATAGTGAAATTATAAAAGTCCAATAGATCTTCACTACAAGATCATGCACATCGGTTAAATCGAAACCAATGTTGAAAGCAATCATTTTTCGATTATAAAACATAATGTTTGGCAGTATAGCACGAAGTTCTTCGATACTCATCGAAAGTTGCTGATAGTATTGCACCAGATGTAGAGACAGAGCATGTGCGACTTCGTTGTTGAGTATTTTGCGTGCCAATAAGCACGCCGGACTGGTACAATCTTTGCAAAAATATTTCTCCTCAATAGTAGCATGCCTATAACGTTTACGACCTGCAAAAAAAAGAAAAAGAAAGACTTTTAAAATAAATTTTCTTTTTATGGAAGACATTTTAACGAACATACCATTGAAGTGCTGAAAAACAGCCCAAGCCACATGATATTGACCCAACTCTATTGTGTCGCCAATTTTCCCTTCAACGGCCGATAATGTACCACAAACTTCCTCGCCCAACTCCTCGAGTGTGGAGCTCTTTCGTTTGCCATTACTTCTTACAAACGACAAAAAGTCATCACTTGTGCAAACATTTAAAATTTTTGACTCGTATAAATTAACTTCTTTTTCGATAAGAGATTGCGCCATACACTTGTAGCAAGCTTGATCTGAATAGCGACGAGGCGATAATGGACCACCAGCGATGGAACACGTAATGCATTTGCAACTCCTAATTTAAATAAAGAAAAATTTTGATAAATAATTCTTACACCAATGTTGAGTGTGGATGAAGTTGTACGAATAATTTTACCAATTCATAAAAAACCCCCCATTCTAAATGTAAAACTATTCGAACTATCTGTAATATTTTATGAAAATTTCCCCTTCGCTCACTCTGGATGATACTCCAACAGCACATTGCATTTCTTGCACTTATCATCGCACACCAACGTATTGGGCGGCTTAAAGAATCCATCAGGCCATTTCATCTTCGTGTACGCCATTATATTTTGCCAAGCAAGTCGTCGATTTTCTAAACATTGAAAATCATAGAAATCATTGTCATCATCGAATTCCTGCAACGAGAAGGCGATAGCATCCTGCACTACGGTGTCGAATATGCGATGTACATTTAGTAGACACTTTCGACGTTTGCGTTCCGTTTCAGACAAATTGAATTTGTTCAGTTCATTCCAAACATCTGACCAACGTTTCTCAACGTATGTCATTTTGTCATCGAATTGTATATACTTTTTTATAAGCGCAGCATGCCGTGATGTTAATTCATCCTCTTTTAACTGAAGTGATAAAAAAGAATAGCAAATTAACTTTATATGTGATCAGTTGAAAAGTTATTGCATTCGTTCACTTACAGTTATGATGCAGGCCAGCATAGTGTCGGTGAGGTTAGAGTAAACATGTAGCTGATATAAACGTTGGCAAAGCAGCGTCCAAGTTAGATTGAATTTGCGTAGAAAATCGTTTTCAAATGCAAACAAATAACATGAAATCTGCTCGGATATGCGACATAAATCATCGTAACCGTCCAAAATGTCTGTAAATATAAATTATATGAAAATAACGGTTGGGCTAATATCATTCTTAAAAATATTATCAACACAGCTACATAGCAGGGTCTTCACACCCAGATTACCCAGCAAATACGGTCTCTAACTTTAAATAAACTTCTGATTTTACGTTAGAATTCTAATTTAGTTCGCTAATGTTTTTCGAATCTTTAGAAATTTTTAACAACCCAAATAAATTTGAAACAGAGACCGTAATGCTTATAACTTTTATTTTAAAAAAAAAATTACGTATTAATCTTTATTTGTCCAGTTTTATTTTTGGCTCATAAAATACTCTTTATTTTTTACTTGCAAAATAATCGTTATTTCTTGAGCTTTATTTATCACTCAGAAATGAAAATTGATTTATGGGTGTTTTTTCTTCTTCTAAAACAAAAAACGTTGTTTTGAATCTGTGTGCATTTTCTTTGAAAGTAATGAATTAGGAAAATACAGGATATTTGCGGTCCCTGATTTTAAATAATAAAAAATCTTAATTAGAATTTACGGTTCCTCCTAAACAACAACAACACTACCATCGCCGCCAACAACAACAACTGAACATTTCTGTAAAAGATACACCTGCAGGCGATGCAATTTTTATAATTTTTGTCTGGCTAATTGTCTGTTAAGTGGTGACTAGACAAAGAAGTTGCATTCCTCATACAGAAATTTTGTATTTTTTCACCATACCAGAATTAATTTGGCTTTTGCTGATTGATATAAAAATCTGGGATATCAACTTGGGGCGATCTCCAAAAAGTTATGAGGAATGTTTTTTTGTCATTACAACAACATAGGTTATATTTTAGTAAAATATTAATTAAAAAAAAAGCATTTTTATCTTTTAAAATTTAGTTTTTTCAACGATGATGTGGTTATCGCTGGTATATAATACTTACATGTCAACATTTCCTCTGCAGGTATTTTATTGTTGTCAGGTTCGACAATTTCTATGAAACCTTCCGCGTATGCTTTAACGATGCACTCGATATGAAAGGCTAATATTTGCAATAACAACAGAGGGTTGTTTACCATAAGACTGAAAACAATAATAGCCGATAGTGAGAAATGCAAAATCAGCGAAGAGCATTTTCTTTTGTTTTACTTACATGGAACTAAATAGCACAAAAATCATATTGTCTGATAGGGAGTCGTCGTATATGAAATCCATATGTTCAGCCTTTTTATTATAGACAAAACCACAAGCTATCCAATAAATCTCCTTGTTGGCGTCTAATAGTTTTTCAAACTTATTGTAAGCGGTCCGGTTTCTGAGTATAAAATGATTTAAAATATCCACATTAACTTTCAATTTTCAGTAGTATTTTTGCAAAACAAAACATGCACTTACTTTAGCATTGGTCCGTACGCCTTTATTAGGACATCTAGCAGCATAACCACCATATGTGCTGTTTTGAATTGTTCCACCATAATATGTATAACAATTTCACGATACTTTAGGCAATTTTTGCACGAACAAAATGTAAAGAACTCATCGTTACTGTGCTTTACATGTATATTGGATACATCCTATTGCAAAATATAACATAAAAAATCTATATTAAATATCTTAACAAATTATATTTATAATTACCATAAATGGACTGAGTGTGCGGTGCTTTTTGCTGATTGCAAACTCCGCTATAAGGCTCTTCTTAATATCCACCTCAATTACATTGTCTTCTCTTTGACTCAATTGGGTAAGGGAAACAACGTTTTTGATAATCAGCTGCACTTGTAAATGTGGTGCATGCGGATCGAATGGCGGTAAGGAGAGTATCTTTGATAATGCTGCCGTTGGGTTTTTATCGTCAACCACAGACACTCCCGGATCTGAAAACGGCAGTTTCGATAATAACATTGAACGATCAGAGTCCATAGTATCTGCATGTGGCTCTGGTGAAACCAGCAGTATCTCAGGCACATCGTCGTCCTCGTCACTGGAACTCGTACTGCTACTGTCACTATCGTGCCGCGGCTTTAACAGTACGCCACCCAATTGGGTTTCCGTCGAAACACTATCTTGCAGATCCGCATCGGATTCACGCGTTTCTGCATCAACGTCTTCCGATTTCGGTTCGCTACAACTTTTAAGTTTGAATGTCGGCTTTGCTTCAGCTATTAGCGCCGACTTCATACTTTGCCAATCAAGTAGATGAGCACCTCCTCCACCACTACCAGTGGCATGTGCAGCTGCAGCCTCTAAAGCGGCTGCTAACTTAAAATGTACGGTAGCGAAGTCATCGCCATCGGAATTTGATGGTGAGGAACTGCTAGATGGCACCACCGTACTTTTGCTGGTACATGGAGTTTCCGTTTCCATTCCGTCAATAGCTTCTGACTTGCTCGACGTTGAGGTGGCATCAGCAATTGGGGCAGTGATTGGGCTGCAGGTGGAAGAGTTCACTTTGATGCGTCGTACTCGCACTCGAAGCTCTTTTGCCTTTCGCGCTTCCATTAGTTATCCGCCTGAAATTGTGGCTGTTATTGCAGTTGTAATACAACTGCACCAGCACAATTTAATTTCAATTGAACAACTGATGACGCTGCAGTTGCGGCGACATCTACAATAACGACGTCGATCTTTCGCGCTCGCACTTGCAGTCACAGTTACAGTGGGATGAATGCAATGGATGAAAGACCATTTAATTGCGCTTCTTAATAGCTATCTGGTTCCTACTGACCCACTCTCTAGATCCTTAGCACGAATGTTTCTACGTAGAATTTTCAAGTTATACCAAAATATTGTGGATGTTTTCGCATATAATTATATACATACATATATATATATATATATATATATGATTTTATTGCAATACAGTGGAAGTCTGGTCACACGCGCAAGTTGTTCGTTAACTTGTTCGGTTGGTATTCGCTACTTTATTTCCGTATTCCCCGCCACCCGTATTTTTCCGTAAAAGCACTTGCCTCTATTTTGTCCACCTTTTCTGTTATTTTCTATGCACTTCATTCGCTATTTGCATTTTTCTTCTTGTATGCTTGCGAAATCGTTCGCTGCAAATTTGTGTCCAGCAGCAGAGCCCGTTAAAGCGCATAAAAACAGCGCAACGCGGCGCGGGCAGGCGAAGCCCAGAATTTCCGCCGCGACACTTTCACTCGGTAGCCGCTGCTTAAAATCTCAGTTGCACAGAGCGAGTTCACTTCCCATCAAATTTTCAAACACTTCTCAAACTTCAGCACTTCACGTTGAGCAAATTTCTAATTATCAAACTGATGTAAAACTTATTGGATTATAATAATTTAATAATTTTATGCTCTTGCAAAACGTCCTATTGTTTAATTTTCCCTTTTTCCTCGAATGTGTGAAATTTCCTCGTTCTGCGCTTCGTTCTCTATTCGTCGTTTATCGTCGTTCAGTGGTGTTGCCGCGAACTTTGTTTTACACAGAGTTGCAAGGGAGGGTTCAAAAATAAGCTTAATTTTAAAATCACAGACACATCATATCGAAATTACCAAATATAGACTTATGTTTATTGCATATTTAATTTTGCTAACACGTTTATATTAATCGTATTTAGGGGAAGTGATTTCAATGTAAATATTTTTTTCCAATGTACATATATTAATATTTTTTGATTTCAGTTTTCAAACGTAAAAAAACAAAGGCTTAAAAATTTGAGAAACAAAAAAAAAACAATTTATTCGTTGCGATGTATAATGTGCCTATATGCACGATAGTCCTATAAGTATGGGGAAATTAAGTACAGATTTGAAAACAGATTTGATGGCAATTTGATAGAGTTGTTGCTTGACAAAGAATCACCTTGCAACTTTTCTGTTTTCGAAATTTTTTGATTCCTATAATCAAAGATAATGCCAAAACGGATGTTCGCAAAGTTGGATATTTGTCATACCAAGGGGAATTCATATAAGGCGAAATTGATGAAGCAGCTGATTGAAATAGTTTGCTGAACGTTAAGTCAAAATGATGTGTTTGTTGTAGTCCTCGCCTGTTCTCACTGTCACTGTGCGTATAATTTGTTAGTATAAATTTTTTTTTGTACGTATAACACCACCTGATATGAGAAACCATTTGATACAGCATCTAGAATAATGTCGTTACTAAGTATTCAAAAGTAAAAAGTGCTAAACAAGGCGAATTTATAGAAGGTGATGGCATAAGAGCAGCTGATTTGATTTTTTTTATTCACCTATGTACCTACATGTATTGTGTTTTTGCTTTTGCGTATGAGCTTTCAAAAGCCGTAAAATCAAAAACAAAATGTATTTAAATTTTGACAACGCATACGCAGAAACAAAAAGAATTTTTTAGTTGTATTTATAACACCACCTTGTATGGATTCGCCTTGGTACTAAACTTGTATTCGGGATTGGTTTAAAGCAAAGTGAAGTGCTGGAGGTGTCATTAGAAAAGCTGATTTGATATTTTTATCTCTACATTTGTGCGTCACGATGTCAGAAAAGTAAAGCGAAGAAGAATACAAGATTGCGCCTTCCTGCAGCGAAGTGACAGATCTACCCATTTGTAAACAGGTTTACGGGAGAAGGAGGAATTAATAACTTCCAATATTTCAGTGAACAACGTCTTTTTAATTGCTCTTAAGTGTAAAAATATGGATTTATAGGCAGAGATTTAATAAATAAATCTGGAAAATACTAGAAGTTGTTATTTGTCTTAATTTGTGAAAAAGCTTTGGCGTAGTTAGTATTGTCAAACTCTGTAAAGCCAAAGTAGTGCAACCTCTGAAGGCGTCATCTTCTGCATTCAGTACACCATGGTGCTTGGCGATGTGAGAAACCGCTTGAGGGAAATTTGAACGAAAATCAAAAACCTCCGAAACCATTTCGTATGCTCTCAAGAATGATAGAAAACCAGATTACGACAACGCCGGCAGCGTACACGTCACATCGGTTGCTGCTACAGGTATAGCCAGACGAAAACGAAGGTAATAACTGCAATTGGACGTTTTATTTGCACTGCAACTGCTAAAATACAAAGCTCGGCACTGCACATTTATTATTCTGTGTTTAACTTTTTGTAAAAATCCCGCAAAACTCTGAAAAATCAACTTTTTAAGAGCTAGTTGTGACGTCAATCCTTCTAACGAGACAAGTACGAAGTAACGATAGTTCTTTTGTCATCACCTTCTTTTCTCTGCATCGTCGTATGCTCTAAACCAAATCGCACCTACTTAATCCCTTATTTTCTTATGTTGTATCAAAATTTAAATGGTTGAACGTTTAAAAAATCAAGTTATTCGTGGCATATCTTAATGTGCATACACAAGCATATCCGAGTGTTTTTTAGTATGTACAGTGTGGACCGGAAATATCTAGACGTGTCGAGAAGGCAATGCATCCTCAGAGAGTGAGTTTGTGCGGATTCTAGAGGTGTGTTATCATTGGCCCTTTTTTTTTAGAGAATACAGCCGGAAACGTCATTTTGATCAAAAGCGAACAAGGTTTTTTGTGGCCGGAAATTGAATACAAGGTGGGTCGCCTGTGGCAAAAAAAAACAACAGAAACGGATTATTAATTTTGAAAAAACCAAATATGCACAATTGATGGCATACCGTTAACTAAACGAGAGCAATCACCATTTTAGAAATATTCTAATTTATTTAGCTATGCGAATGTGCGATTTGTGTATGTGAGATGGAGCCAGAAAGCTACTGAAAAGTCAGCCGAGCCAGCCGCATGAATGAAGTCGTATTACATACATACATCATAGAAATGTTTGGTTCTTCGAATACATAGAAAATTGATTATTATTATTTAGTATTAAATTTAAACAAAGAAAACACTCTTATGGACCACTCTGCATGTGACTATGTAAGTATGTACGTATGTAAAAGTTGCATATTCTTACGTAGTCTGGCAAAATTTTGGAGAAAGCAAGCATAAAACCGGTTTTTAGCAACATCCGGTGGCGCTCGAAACCCACTCTCTGTATCTTATCAGCAGTTTTGTTTTCTTGTTTGTTATTAGCAGCAAGTTGCACTTGATCATGTTTTCAACCTACATATGTACGTGTATACATATGTATATGTACATACATACATATGTATGTAAGAGAATACTCATTCTCATACTTGCACTGGTGAGCCGTCTTTCCGACTTGTGCTACCGCAAATCAATGTTTAAGATTATTATTAACTACCTAATAAATATCAGTTCTCAGGGTATCTTGATGTGTAACCACACACACACACACACACACACACACACACACACACACACGCACAAGCAAATATATATACAGGGTTTTTATTAAGGCATATCGGTAGCAAATTTTGCTGCTTACAATTTTAAAATAATATAGCCGGCTCAGTACATATTGAAGCGTTGGTCTCCTTAGTTTGTTAATCAATCGAATTTATTTTATAGCTACAAGTGTTAGAAATTTCAATATTGTTAATGAGTAAAATGAAAATAAGAATTGTGATTGTTTTGTTTTTATTAATATTCGTAACGAATACCAATGGTGATGGCATGATAGAGGTTTTTGGTTGGAAACAAATGGATTTTTACAATCGCGGCGGGCAATGTGAGGGCGAGAATGGGAATAGAGATGAAGGCAGTGTTGGAGGTATAAATAAACCTCGACCGACTCGTAAGTAAATATATTTGGAAATTACTGATTAAATATAATTAGTAGGAAATATGTATGTTTGTATAACGCCTTATGCAACGAAAAATTGCATTTGTTCACTCAAATTTGTAGAAATGTATATATGTACATATGTACTATGTATTTACATATGTACATGCATACACGTATGTATATACATACAATGCACATATGTATATAACACAAAAAATGCCTTTTAGATGTTTGAGAAAATATTCAAAATTATAGAAAACCATTTTTAAAATGCGAAATGGATTGTGGAGGGATATCATGGTGTGACTTATTATTTGAAACCAAATCCATATGTACGTATATGTATATTATTAATTAAATAAATTAGTGAACAAAACACAATAATATAAAAATAGAGTTAGAATTTCCGGCTACTTATAAAGGATATTTTTCCGATAGCGATTTTGCCGCCCCTAATTGGGCAGATCTGGCAACATTATTATCAATTTTGCTCAGCTTCGTTTGCCATATTATTGTGAATAGGCCAATGCCCGATTTTTATCAGGTACAATTTTTGTCTATAAAATATGACAACTTGTTGCGACCACAGTGGGCCCGTTTCTTTGTAACCTAGTTGCAAAAGACCACTAGGTAGGATAACAAAATGCATTTAAAGCAACAACACTAACTCGACAAAATATGCGAGTTGAGGCAGCTCGGTAAAATGATATCCGAGCTGAGATGTAGTGTTGGGAAGTGAAAAAAATTGAGCTATTGTGAATGAGCCGGAAGAAAATATAGGGGAAACTTCGGTTTAAGACCTAATTCGATTTTATTTGCAAAGTATTTTTAAATATACATATAACTACGGCAACCTAAAATTTGCTTGTACAGCTATTTTCCGTTTTTAAATAGCACTAAACCAAGCGCATCTTTCATGAAAGATCCCAATAGGGTGGCTTTTGCAACTAAAGGAAGTTTTATCCGAGTTGGAGCGTTCTTTTACAAGTTCATTGTAATGGCATATAAATTATCTAAATTTGTGGCTCAGTTCAGGAATGCTACCGTGCGCCAAATTTGCTCAGCGGCCAGGCTAATTTTTGACATAATGGATATGCGAGTACACACAAAAACTCACTGTTTTTTACATTATTTGCCAGTGAAATCACGATATAGAGATTCTGACAATTCTCAAGTAAAAGTAAACAAACAAGTAAGCGGGAAAGAGTCACTGTTTTTAGTGTTGTAGGTATAGGTTTCCACTCTTTAAAAATAAAAACGCCAGAACATTACCATGAACGGCGATTGCAATAGCCATCCCATTTGAATGGTCGATCAGTTTCGCAATACAAAAATATAATAGACACAATCGATCGAGGTTATTCTACTGCCAGTCGACATTTCCGATTGGGCCTGTAGTAATCTTTTCGCATATGAATAGAAAGTATACAATGAAAATCATCAAGAACGAGCACTTATAACCTGTAACTATTAATTTAATTTCGGAAAAACAACAATAATTCTAACAAAATAGTTTAAAAAGGATAGCACATACAGCAATAGCATCAAATAAGAGATCTTGTGAAATGACCAATTGTATTTTATTTTACATATATGTATGTACATATGTATGTGAAGTTTAACATTTGTATGCGATTTTATTTCAAATTATAGTTCTGCTTTTCTCAAAATACAACCTTTAGTTGCGTACATACATATGTACATGCACATCCTTTATTTACATAATCTACTTACATACATACATACATACATATGTACATACATATATGCAAGTATACAAGAATATTTTCATGCCATAACCCAGTAGGACTCCGGAGTATAATTTGAATAATCCGCGAGAACTCCCTAGCGAGATTGGTATTACTATATTACGTCATAATTTAATAATGAAAAAGTAGATTAATTCCAAAAAAGTATTACAGTCTTAAGATTTTGAGAGTAATAAGAGATTACATTAGCAAAACAGAAAATTAGAATATTTGGAAGGTGTAAGACAAAACGCTTTTCTGAATTAAAAAGTACAAGTAACGGAAACATCTCTTCTACATATTACTCCAAAATCATGTCATCGCTTGGGAAACTCACTTCAATTTTAACTGGGAAGTTATTGATATGAAATCATCAAAAAAGCATATGTATGTAGGTATCTTAGACCAGCCCAACACTTTAACATTTAATATTTATTATTATTGATTTAATTTCAATGCAGAATACTTTCTGTACGGAAATTTGTGCTTCCTAATAATAATGGTCCATATTTAGAGGCTCGTTTCAATTATTAGGTATGTATACATATAGGTACTTTTTAATAACGTCAAGATGAAATACATATCTACGTACATATGTTCATATTTGCTTATTAAACAAAAACCAAGCTTCAAAAAACCCCATAGAAACATGGGTCGGTCTAATGTGCATACATATGTATGTATGTATGTAAGTACAATTGGGTTTAACCAAGGTTCGAGCGGTCAAGGAGCACAAAATATTCATTACTACAAGTATTATAGTGCCCACACTCACCGACGCAAACGTACGCTACGTGTCAGCTGACACGATCAAACTTATGAGAGCGCCATGTAAATGCAAACTCATCAACGTGTTCGTGTGGCGGGTACGCGCGACGTGTACGTGTGTAAACTGAGAAATTTAGATTTTTGCCGTGAAGCCGTGTCAGCTGAGTGCTCTCTCACCGCACAGTGTAGCCAAGCAGAACTTTTTAAAATCATTAACAAAATAACCTTATAAAAATTTAAATTTTTATTAAATTAATTTAAAATCCATGTTTAATAATGTTAATTATAGATAAATGAACTATTTGCATTTGTTGGTTTTTGGCTTTGGTTTATTATACAATGAAAAATTGTAATTGACAACGCGGATGTGTGTAAAAGTATGTATGCAAACAAAGGAATGGCAACATTGTGTTGATGCATACAAACACAGTTTTATGTACGCAAAGTTTGTTTACAAAACATACGCGCGGGCACAAGTTTTGCTCAATTTTGTGTATCTCCCGTCAAACAGACACGCCAAACGGACACGTCGGTGAGTGTGGGCACTATTAAATACATTGTTTACTCTTTCGATGCAATATTGTACATATGTATGTATGTACATACACGTGTAGATATGTTTGCATGTTTGCTTTTGAAATTGTTGGAATTGGTGATTGCGTGCGCTAACAGATAATAACTGTGGGAAGTAAAGGGTCTTTCAACAAGAGGTTTTATTTATAATTAAAAAAAAGAAAACTTAGTACTTTTGCGAAAAATGGTAATTTTTACTTTCATAAATTTTAAGAATAATAATTCCTGCAAGACGTATACTTGTAAAATGACCGGCATGCATACTTATGTACATATGTATATCCCGGAGCGATTAAGGATGGGAGCTCCTTTCCTGAGAATAATTTTTTATCAATCCATTTCTGAAAACCTCCTAGTAAAATAATATATCATTGTTAGTAACTGTATTGAAAATTAAAAAATGGCGCGAACTTTCGAATCTTTCGTTGAAAGACCCTCTACTTCAATACTAGTTTCGAAAACAATACATTTCTTATTTACAAAATGTACACAGTCTAATGCACATGTACATATGTACATATCTATGTACATATTTACGTCTGTATGTCTATATACATATGTATACTTGTATGTTTATAATGCTACGCGAAAATCTATCTGAACAACAACAAAGCCATTTAATGTGCGTTACCCGGCGTGCTTCGGTGAACAATGGTACTATAACTGTATTTATCACATAACGATTATGTTAAAAATACATATTGACCACACGAGCGAGCTCGGGAGATACTCCACCAAAATTTCCTTTTGGAGTCGTGTTTTGACTATCTGAATATTTTATATTGTGAATGTAAACATTTTATTTTATTGTTGAATCTCGATGCTCTGGGCATCAATTTACCAGCAACATCTATTAACTGGGATGTTGATAGATAACATTTACTATAATATCTGTACTCTTCTATCGAATTTGGGTGACACCCAACTGAAACTGTGTGTCAATTTCAGTTTCCTTTAATTATGTCGCCGAAATTTGATTTACCCAAGAGAAAGGGAAGATGGTTCCGTGTAGTGTAGAAGTCCACGCAAGAGGGGAAAGTCTGATTGCCATTCACTTGGGAGTGACCAGAACGAGTCCTCTGCATGCGGTTCAAGCAGCTGATGACTTCCGGTTAATTTCACCCAAGTGTTCTCTGGGTAGCTCCCGAGCATCCATTTGGGAGAGAGCTAAAGTGTCTTGGATGCCCCTTGGAGTGTTCGAGAGATAGCTTCTCCGAAAGATTTTGGACCTTCATACCTTTATGATGGCGAGTACCGCAGATGATGGAGTGATGAGCTGTATGAGCTTTATAGAGACATAGGCTTGGTACAGCGAATTAAGATTCAGCGGCTACGTTGGCTAGGCCATGTTGTACGTGTGGAAGAAAATGCTCTAGATTTGAAAGTATTCAATACGGTACCTGCTGGTAGTATTAAGAGGGAAGGCCAATTAAGAAACAGAAAAAGAGAAAGGCTCAGGTATAATCGTGCTATTTTCTTCTCAGAGTTTGCATATTCCGGGATGTATTAGTTTCAAAATAACCGGGTCGCCTACCCGAAAACTTTCCTTTATCTATATATGCACATATGTGTGTATGATAGAAATGTAGGCGGTTTCTTTGTTACCGCTTGGCTCACAAGCTGATGGAACAGATTTGTACAGTATATTCCTTAGATCCGCGATATTGATGATATTTAAAATGTATAGTGATTGTTCAGTAAAAATACTTTTATGAAAAATGGATGCACTGTAGATGGGGCTATAGACGACTTTTTCAGAAATTCTGTATTTATGTTCCGTTATTGATGACATCAGACACACGTACGCACCATTGATGCTGGCGCAATAAAAAATTATTTTTTGAATACATATATGTATGTATATGTAAATATATGTAATATATTGGGGCGAGTTATTCAAAAATTATGTTTTTACGATCCGATTTTGATGAAATAATAAACGTTAAAAAACTGTTATATTTATGCCCGATATTGATGTTATTATAAAATTATACTGCAGGCACGATTATAAATGTTTTTATAGTCTGTCGTAGATGACATTAAAAACATACATATGTATGTACATACATACATATGTGTATACTGTTCTACATACATATATTTGCAAATAAAAAAAATTATAAAAGCCCATTACATGACTCTGTAGTTGAGATTCCAGATAATCCATATTTATGGGTTGACTTCGTTCAAATATAATAAATAAGCTCTGTTCAGTAAAAAACAATGCCTCTTAGTTATAGTTGAGATAAACTTGCCGAGCTTAGGGGTGCCCTTCTTGCCCACTCTTTTCCCAACTAATTCCACTGTAGACTCGTTATTCGACCTACAACGTTTAACGACCTCGGATTTCGAGGCTGGCATCGAACTAAGATACATACCTCCGGTACTCCTCCACCACCGTTTTACACCCGCGGCTGTCTTTCTCATCCTTGGGGTGTACAGTACCGGCCTTTTCACAACGCCCCTCGAAACTGTACATTTTCTGAGTCAATTGTTCGACTATTCGATAACGATGTAGAGGCTGTTAGCAAGTTCATACAATAACAATCCAAAAAAGACCTTTCTACACTAATATTAGGGCTCAAAAAGTATGCCGGCTAAAATTTTGAACCACACATACAATACTTTGACTATGATATGTGTTAAACAATAATCGTATCAAACTTTGCATATTAATTGAAAAGTGTAAGTTAATATTTTATTAAGCTTTTACCAAACTCCATTTCGTACCGATGAGAATAACTAAATAACTTGCGTTTCTATTTATAAAGTTCTGGAATGAATTTTTTCCATGACAACAACTAATGCTTTGCTAACCAGAAATACCCGTCTGTAAAAATATCTGCATATGCACACACATATATGTATATTATTTCTGGATACTTTTTACTAAGTTTTATTTTTATTTTGATCCTTTTATGATTAGCTGGAACGATTATCTTTCCCGATCAGCTACGTAACCTTGGCAATGCTGATCATCAGAGGGGCAGACGAGCAACAGATGAGCGGGTAACTTCACGTGATGAACCGAAGGTACTTGTTGAGCGTCGAATCGGTAATGCAGGAACGAATGATTTCTATATCCCATACAATAATGTACCCATGGGCGTAACTCATTATAAAGGCCGATTGTTTGTGACCATGCCACGACGGCGCATCGGCATACCATCAACGCTGAATTATGTTGATATGCAGAGGGATGGGAAAAAACATAGTCCCAAACTACATGCATATCCCGATTTCGAAACTAACTGTCTGAATGTGAGTTTTTCATTTGTAAAAGTAATATTTATGTAAATAAATGCATTCCAATGTCCTTTTTCACCTCAGACAAACTTCGAACCAAATCCTAACCGTATTATTTCGGTGTATCGTACGTCGGTGGACTCTTGCAAACGTCTGTGGTTCATCGATACTGGCATGCTTGAATATCCTGGTAAGCTAACCTATAGTTTTTGGTTATAATTTTGGTACAGTGTTTAACACTTTTCCCCACATATCAGACAACCGTATGCAGGTGCAGAGACCTGCGATCTGGGTGATTGATTTGTCGAATGATAGAGTTTTATTGCGCCACGAAATTCCTGCGAGCATCGTGGAAACTGGGCGCGGTCTTGCCAGCATTACGGTGGATGTATACGAGCGCCAGTGCAATGACGCATTCGCTTATATACCGGATTTACTAGATAGACAATTACTTGTTTTTAGGTAAAAGAAATTTTAAATTTTATCGATTATCTTTAAGGATATAATTTACTAAAAATCCTTTTCGTTTTATGTCTTAAATTGCAGCCTAAAAGACAGACGCATATGGAGTTTCAACCACAATTATTTTAATTTCGATCCACTCGGTGGCGATTTGCATATTGGTGGCCAAACTTTCCGATGGGATGATGGCATCTTTTCCATCACATTAGGTCCATATGCCCCTGATGGCTATCGTACGGTATATTTCCATCCTATGGCGAGTACGACGGAATTCGTTGTTGATAGCAGTGTGCTACAGAATGAAGCAAATGCTGCGCGCAGCGATCATGGCAACGACTTCAGCCCGTTGGGCAGTCGAGGTGTCAATCGTCAATCCACCATGCATCAATATGATCCACGTACGCGTACTATTTTCTATGCGGAAATACAACGGAACGGTATTGGTTGCTGGAATACAAATACACCATTTTCATCACAGAATCATGGCGTTGTTGCACAGGATGAGGAGCGTATGATATATCCAAGTGACCTAACGGTATGTTGAATATGAGTAGAACTTACCCTAATTAAAGATTCACTAGTAACGATCCTCGTTAGGACCGTGACTAAATAGTTCACCACGCACGGAAATCAATTGGAGCTAATATCAAGCAACAAAAGTGAAATTAGTTCAAGTATGGTGAAATCGATCGAGACTTTCTGTTCGACGAAAGGTGGGAGTGATGCAACTTCTTTGTAATCTATGTACGTTCTTTATCGAATCGTGGCCGGGGCAAGTAACATAAAAATTAAAGAAGCTTTTTCGAATAGCTTTCACCCCTCGAGTGTATTTCTGCCATGAACAAAACTTCTCACAAAACTTATTTGCCGTTCAGAATCGGTGTAAATAGTAGGTGGCTCAATTTATGTTACTACATCAAGACTCACACCACAAATTGTAGGAGAATTTTGCTCAAACATCGAGCTATTTGATATATGTATATATAATATAATGATAAGTAAGTCTTACCGTCATTAGTTTAACCGAATCTAATAAAAAAAAAATGGTTGTACTGGCTTGCTCAATGTAAAATATTATATTTATATATAAAAAATACATTATTATTATACATATCGCCTTGTATGTTGCCAACAACGTTTCTTTGTCTTTGCCCCAAGTGCTGCCGGCGAGTGACTTGAGGACTTGTTTGCGGGTCTGTACATTGTTGGCGATTGCAGTAGTGCGACTAGAGAAGGAGAGCAGGCTGCCAAATATAAACCCAAAATCTTAGGGTGATTAACAGTCGGAATGGGGGTGCCATTGACATAGATGTTGAGATACCGTCTACCGTCCTTCGTCCACAATGCCAAGTTTCTGTCCGTGAAGAAATAGCCGGTTGTGCGTACCGGAATGACCCGGGTTTCTTCTGGCCAAGTTGCAGAATTATTTGGTACCATCCCTATCTCCGTCAAAAAGGTTAGGGTGCCGCTAAATTACTTTACGGTATGCATAGTAGCTTTATTGGTTCCCACTTTACGACCGTACCTTGACGTCACCGCTTTCGAGGGAAAACCCTAAGCTTACGGGGTAAAGCATTCGGATACCATTTACATATATTTATGTATGTATTTTGTTTACATAGGTTTGAGTCTGTGGCGTTCCTATTCCTTTCAAATCTTATGTACGTTTAATAATGCAGAGAATCAATCCAGCTTGAAGATTTTATTATAAAACTAGTTGATATCCGCTAGTTCCTATGCGTTGGTTACTACTTTTCCACATTCTAACAACATATTTTTAAAGCTAGAATTGCAGCTTCAGTGAATTTAATAACAATGTTCCATATTCACAGTAAAGACAAAAACGACCAGCGTTAGCTTTTTTAAACACAATTTTCAATGAGATATATGTCAAAAACACCTGTCGTTAACTTAAGAGTTAACTTTATCGCGACTATGCTAAAGATCGTTATTTTTAACTGAAAAAAGCATATTCGTTTTGAACTGAGTCGAACCATAAATATGGATTTTCTGGATATCTCATATCGAAAATTTTTTTTTTGCTTATATAGTATATATTCAGTATACCATCTAAATCGGACTATGAAGGAATCTCTAATCGCACCTCGGTTCCAGCACCATCTAGCCGATTCATTTTTCGCAAAAGTATTTATTGTCGTACCGATGTTTGCATCAAAATGGGACCTTAAACTGAGATTTTCTGAATAGCTTACTGCCAGCAATATCTAACGGGTATTTTTCATCACACCTGCAGTATACGATTTAAATTTTATCAAAATCGAACGGTAAATACAGATTTTATAAATATCTCGACTCATGCGCCACCTAGCGGATTAAAATGTAGCATATGCCTATGCCGCGGGTCTAAGGGATATATCCCATATTTGGTTGAAATAAAATTGCAACAAAGAAAACGGATAAATTTATATATACATGTATAGAAGACTAACAAGTTTGGTGATTCAATAGAAAACTTATCGCCACAAAAGGGTCGGAGAGCAAACAAAGATTGCATTTTCCATCGAAATCAACATTTTTTTTAGTTAATTCTCCTTATTATTGTTTCCTAAATTTTTTGTTTAGTTTCTGGAATATTTTGGAAAATCGGCAATTTCAATGTTTAGTGGGCTTAGAAACAATTTTTCACATCATTAGCTTTTTATATACATATCTTCATTTACCCGCTATGAGTTAGCTTAACGCGTAGATGACGACTCAGGGACGATAGGCCTGAGTTGGGGACCAATTGAGTATGGAAAAAATAATCCTGGCAATCCGAAAACGCAGTTTTAACTCGGCTGCTTTAATTTGTGTTTTCCAAATTTTTCCTTATACTGCAGTTGACCCCAGCAAATGGTGATATCGTGGTAAAAAAATATAAGAAATATAGCAAAAATATAAAACATGACTTATTTTTGCTAACATTTTTCGGATTTTTAGTTCGGACATTTCTAAACATCTTACGGGATGCTGATAAATCCACATCGCCTTACCAAACGATGCTTCTTCAAAATTCAATTTTTTTATTGGTTTTGTTTTTACAAATAACACTTTCGAAAATGCTTATTTTCATTCTCTAAAACAATAAACTTCTTTTTTTAAATATTAATATTGATGCAACTTAATTAGATATTTTTATTTTACAGATTGATGAAGATGGCAATATCTGGATGATGACCAATTCCATGCCGATATTTATTTATTCCACGCTAGACACAAACCTTGTGAATTTCCGAGTGTGGAAGCAGAATGTTTTTGAGGCGACAAGGAATACTATCTGTGCGCCACAGTGGGCAACAACAAAATCTTAGCTGAAAATTTGATCATTTGGTGATTTTAGATCCTGTAGCATTTAAGAATATTTGCTAGTTTTCATAGATTTACCATTCACTATCATATTGAATACTCAAACTTATATTAAAAAAAAATTGCACAATGTTAAATTGTTTGTAGAATTGAATATATTTTTTTTTTATTACGACTTAAACAAAATAAAACCATACAAAAAATGTGTAAAAAAAAAGTTTAAGTGATTATGTTGATTATCAAATATTACATATACAAAAAACAAAAAAAAAGAATTATCACGATTTCCATATGCGATTAACTTAAATTACAGGCACTATAATATTGCATTACAATTTTAGATTTTTCAATGGGGTTTTTAAAATTCTAAATTACTGTTAAGAACTTACTTACATATGTACGTTTTCTTATACAATACGTGCCAATCAAATTATTGTAGTCTTTTTCAATTTGATTTTTGTTGCCTAAAATATGTATTTTAATCATATGTACGTACACAATTTAATAGGGTCGGGACATTTTGACAAGTTTCCACTTTTTTCTTTTGTTTGTTTACTGTTTATAAATTTTTGTAAGTCTAGTTTTTTCTATCACAAACACCGCTTTTCAAACGATGTAGAAAAAAAGGAAAATTCAACAAAATTTAGTGAAATTATAAAAATTCGAAGCATGCAGTTTATAACCCATTAAGTTTTAGTATAATAATGTGCACGTTCCAATTAGCTAAACATTTCCGTTGATTTTGTATAATTTTGTTTGCTGATAATTCCACTCATTTTGTCCCATACAAAAAAAAAAAAAAAATTATCGAAAGTACTTTGGAAGAAAATGCTTGACACCGGCAGTAGAAAAATTATCAAAAATAAACCCGAATTTTTAGTCAATTTATACTCACACTTTATTATTATTAAAATTTGATGGGCTATAAAACTGCATACCAAAATTGTTTCTAAAAATTCTGATTAAAAAGTTTGCAATTTAGATAGAACTTAGCAGTTATTTTTAAATGTTTGCAAGTTTGAATTTTGGATCTATATAGCTTCTATTAGGAAATGAGCTATACTTTTATTAAAAATTAACAAACGCTCAACAAACAGAATACAAAATTTGTCAAAATTCGCGAACCTATTAAATTGTCCGACACCGTATGTATGTTTGTATATATGCATCTATACAGGGAAGCCGTTAGATATTTTTGAGAGTAGTAAGTCGAAAACTCAGCTTCCACTTTGCTGGATGATGACCGTTGTCCAATCGTGTTATTGACTTTGCAAATATTTCACAACTTAATCGTGAAGAAAAGTCATCATGTGATATTTTGAATTTTGAATTATTTTATTTACGATTCAAACACCAGTAAAGTTGAAAAAGATGAACTTTCAATTCCAAATTTTCTTTATCCTTCCACTCTCGCAAATAAAGTTCTTAAACAGTCTGTATAGTACATATGTATGCATACTCTTATACATACAGTGACTCGCAATGAAAATGGTCCAGTGTTTTTCTTGTTTTTTTTTTAATTTTGGTTTAATTCATTTTTTGAGTTTTTTAGAGTGCAAGTTTCAAGTTCCTAAAACTGTTCATTGATTTTTTTTTTGAATTGGCATACTCGAAAAGCTTCTGATAATTCGGAGAAAAAAAGTGAAATATCAACGATTTTTTTTTAAGACTTGTTAAATATCCGTAAAATTTTTACATTTAAAATTTTGATTTGTATGGCTTATGTAATTGTGTGAACTATGTTTTCATAAAAAATTAATCACAAAAATTTAACAAGGAAAATGTTGAGTCAATATTGCAAAGAAAAACACTGCACCATTTTTATTGTTATTCACAGTGTGTAGTATTTTTAAGTTATTCGAAATTTTTCTTATACGTAAGTTTCAACCTAGGCATACATACATATTATATATGTACATACATATGAGGCCATAAGAACCAGACTAGTCTATCTGCAAAAAAAAATTTATTTTGAAAAAAGCACTCAGAATTAATAAATAACAAATTTACGCTCATATACATCCATATGTATGTTTATGTGTACATACATACATATGTATATAATTAGCGTCAAAATAAAATGAACACATTTGTTCATTAATATTCTCCTTTTATAAACGCCCGTATGTGTCTGTTGGTTAGTAGTTTATAGGCTTTCACTAAAAATATACTCTGAACAGAGTGGTTGATATGATAACCCCCTAAACTCTCCTGTATGCCGCTGCAGATCTATTGGTGGGTATGAACATAAACTTCCCATTGCCTTGAAGATGTTTTCAGAGGTAATTATCTTATTTAAAAAAAAAATACTAACCCAATGGTTTCGTTTTGTGTTGTGAGCATGAACTTTATGTTTCGTTTGATTTCCGATTTTTCTGTATTCCATAGTTTTGTTTGCGGTAACAATCACGAGCTCTGCTCACAAACGATATGGAAATGTTTCTTATTGTTTGTCTGCATTCCTAACGAAATTTTGTCATATAATTAGTTTATAAAAATTCGACTCCAGCCTAATCATTCCTAAATACTCCTGCCGTATAAAGTACAATGGAGTAAAGTTGCACATCCAGAGTAACAATATGGCCAGGTCTCTGTAATCAAATGCAAATTAAAGAAAAAATGTCAGCCTAATCTGATTACGAAAGCCTCAACTGTATGCAGTACGCACTTGGATATTAAGAGATTATGAAGTTGCAAAAATACTATATATGTTATGTTATGTATGTATGTATATTTATAGGAGATATATGAACATAGTCCTCTATCACTTTTTATATGCTAGTTAATGGTTAAACTGACTCGGCTAATTTGCGTAAAAATGTCTCTTACAAATGGAATGGTTTTTTTATGTGTTTTTTAAATGCATTTTCACTTTTTTTTTTAATTTTCGCTTATAATAATGAACGGCATACAATTCCAGTATATATGATTGCTTGTTGATTATGTTTACCTGCCATCCGACTTTCCATCTTACCCTAGTTACTTTTGAAGTTAAATGAGGGTACTAATGGTATATGGAATATGGTAATAAATATTTTAAATTTTAAATACTTATGTTTATGCATAAAAAATCTTTTGTTATGTTCGTTCAATTATCTAGTAAGTTTTTGTTACGCTCAAAATTGTTATTAACGACCTAATAAAGTGCCAAATTATTTTTCAGCCAACAAGTAATGCTTTTTAGTTTTTTTTCTTTTGTTTTGTTTCGAATTGCTTTAAAGTGAATTCACTTAACTTTCTTTTTTAATATTCATAACCTTTTTGTTAAATTAAATTTGTTGAGCAAAACCACTTACGATTGCTTGCACTATTGCACAAGATAATCCTTGTAGCCACGTAAAGATTTCAGTTGTTTTTTAAGTTTTGTTATTAAATCTGAAGGTTGCACCAATATGGAAATATCACGACCCACCGAATTTAGACGATCGCGTATCTCATTTTCCTTAAAATATAAATTCAAAGGACGTCCATTGATTTCCGTAAGTACCCAAAATGTAAGTGTTGTACCATCGCAAGATTGTGCCTGGAAAATATGTATATAAAACAAGTACATATTTAAAATTATAAGTGAGTTTTGTTGCTAGATTATTATATTATACGAATAGCTCAATGAAGCTCACTTAACATGCTGTAATTGAGTAACTTAAGGAAGAATGTGAGTTTAGTGACAGTCGCATTACTATTTGTACGAGGGATATCTGAAAAGTTTTCGATATCAGCATGAACACCCCTCTACAAAAGCCGTGAAATTCGTTTACGCATGTCTGGCAAATTACTTAAAAAATTTCAGACATTTTGAACGCGTTTTGAAGTAAGCTTTAAGCAACCATTTTAAAATTTTGTAAGTCTTTTATACGAAATCCATGGAATACATATAAGTACGTGTGTGAGTGCTTGCCAGCTGAATTGGATTCATAGATGTACCTATGTAAGTACGTAGTTAGATCCAAAAGTTGATACAAAATGAGACTATAAAATGAAAGGTAAATCTTTTTCTATTATTATTTCGCAATATAATCTCTCTATATTTCAAATACTTTACTAACATTTGTATAACTTTAAAAAAATAATTTTGTTGTCGTCAAAATGTTTCAAAACAGATGACGTAACTTAAGGGGTGAGTTTTATTTATTGAACTTTATTTTTCTCCCATGAAATAATTCTGATTTGGTGAATTTTAATTTTCACTCATTTCATTACCTTAAGCCTTGCGTTTCAATATCAAATTGAAGTATAACATAAGCGGCAAGTAATATTTTGAAGTTGCAACATTGATATGTAAACACAAGGGTTAAGTTTAAATACCCGACACATGTCTTTATTTTAAATAAACAATGCTTGTTAAAATGTTTTTGTATTTTTTAAATTACCTCATTGGAAATAGGAACGTTGTTTTTTTGTTACCTCATTGGAAATAGGAACGTTGTTTTTTTGTTTTTTGAATTCTGTAATTTTTGAAATTACGCTTATTGAGTTGAAATGTAAAGTGAGTTTGGTCGGGTAGTTTCGGAGAACTGTAAAGTGGGCAGTGCCCAACCCATTTCCCAAAATGAAAATTTTTGTAAGTTATTACTTTATTTATTAAAATATCGAAACTTTTGATTCCCGATTTATATTTCGAAATTGTTTTTACTGAACTGAAATGCAGTAGTTTTGCACACATACATACATACATACATACCAATTTGCTCTAAAAAGGGCGGTTGCTTGACCGTTTTCCAAAATTTTCGATTCTACGTAGTTTCTTCTCGAACCCAATCCGGGATAACAAATTTGGGCAAACTACCTTTTATAACTACTGAAACCGACCGACTTCACAATTTTCAAAATTATGGTTATTGACTTGATATGCTAATTGGGAGCGGTGCGACACCCATTAAAAAAATAATCCATGTATTTCCCTTCTCTAACCTAATCCTGTATATTATATTTGAGTAAAGTACACATCTTTTATAGTTCTTAAAATACTTATTGACTTTTTTTCGCAAAAAAAAAACAGTTACATATATGGGTGTTAAAATTAAAATCATGCGATTAACCTCATTGCAAATACGTGTTCGAAGAGTTATTTAATTAGAAATTAAAACTCATACACTCACACACTCATTTATGTTCGCCCCTTTTATACTTTCCATGTCTGAGCTCTGCTCACGTTGGGACAAATTTGTGTGTGCAACCAACAATAACGATAGCTAGCAAGATTCGGTGATCGCAAGTACAGTGACACCTCATTAAACTGGTCGAACTCGTTCTATTCAATACCGCAGATATTAGACCAGTTTTAAGCTGCGCATAACCAACGATCAGGTGCGCGCACGTGCTTGCACGTTTGGTGCATATTCGACGTTTAAGACGCTCCTACAAAACAGTGGAAATAAAAACAAAAACTGTGTTGATGCTAATTTATGCCAGATGCTTCATCGACTTGCCACGGATGTTGAAACGAATATGGCTAATATAACTTACAAAATAAGTGTCATGTATTAAACGTAAAATAAAAATGAAAACCTAGGCATTAAATATGATTTTATAAAGTTTGTAACTGTTAAGATCCCTGAGGCTTTTAATTAGGGTTCCTATTTGCTCACACATGTACTTCAAAATAAATTTGATCAAGCTCATTGCACTCATCCTTTTAGCGGAATATCCTCCTTTGGAAACAAAAAAAAAACCTGTGAACTCACCTTAGGTGGCAGTCCATGGCGTGCAGCTAAGCTATTTGGCACCACATCTACAATAGTCGCTGTATTGCCATCCCGTATCAAACCCAAACACTGACCTTCACGCTCTCGTCGTATTGCGTAGCCGCGACCGAAGGGAATGCGACGCACGAGCACCTCGACCTTTCAATGCCGAAATAGAAATACCAAGCATGAATGGATAATAAATTTTACAAATTTACATACACAAATAAAAAATAAAAAAAAACAATAAACTTACAAATAGTGTATTAGTGTTGCGTATAATTTTGTTTGCCTCACTCGCAGTAGTTATCGCTGTACCCGCTATAGAGAGTAGTTGATCACCAATGTGTAATGCATTATAGAGCACCGGATGTTCCTTTTGCTTCCAACCAGCCACCCTATAAATGTTAAATATATTAAATTACTTCAAAACTCTCTGAACAGCTTCGCTTCAGCTTTCCATTACTTACCACACAGCACCAAAGGCATCAACCCATGCAATGGAACCAACACAATCTTTGCGTCGTAATTGCAGCCGCACACCGCCCGGATGCATGATTTCACGCCGCAACTGCATCACTTGATGTTCGCGCAGCGTCATGCGTTTATTCGCCGGTGAGTTAGTAGTACCAATGGGTGCTGGCATCGCCACAGAAGGACCAGCTCCACCGCTTCCACCACCATTGATAACACTATTATCTCCGTTGCGAAAAGGTTGTGGTGGTTGTTGAAAGCGTAGCGGTGTATTTCGCCCACCTGGAAGTTCATTGTTGTTGGTGCCACGTGTGGCTCCCGTACGTGCATCGGAAGTGGAGGAGCTGCGTCGGCGTTGTTCCAACAATTCACAATTTCTATTGCGGCTGGACTGTGTAATATTCACACTGCTACTGGGGTTTGCCGCTGACGTACTATCGCCATTGTTATTTGATGTCACTGTTGGCCCACCTTTATTTCCAACGACCCCTGTAGATTTTCCCTTGCCCGCAGCCGATTTAAGTAAATGAGTATCTCTACGACTCGGTCGAGTCGTTATCACAGCTTCAGTAAGTCCGCGCTTTAGCAGATGACTGCGACTTGGCAAGGGAAACGCTGAAGTCGTTGAGGTTGCCCCAATCGTAACAGCGTTGTGTGATGCCGCTGGCGTCGTGGAGTGTGCCGGCGGTGGTGGTGATGATGTGATTGTGCGTGTCAATAGATTTGTGGGTGTTGCGATGCGGCGACGATCCGTTACAGGACTCCCGCTAGGTTGATGTGCACGCGTCAGCAATGGCGACGGCATTGCTTTGTGGCGACTTTTGGGCGGTAGTGATGGAATTTCGACACTCGCATTACTTGAAGGGCTAACAGTACGCGGTGCTGTGGGGGGCTTGATTTGCTTTTGCGCTTCGGCGAGGTGTATGGGTGAAGAGGGTTTAGAAGGGCAGTTGTTCAGTGGTTTACAGACGGCAGAATTGTGGGAAGACTGAAATGGATGTAAGGCGAATCTCTATTATCACGTCGTTTTGCTCGCACATCACAAAGAAATAACATATAAAATGTACTCTAGCTTCCTTATCCGGCTGTTACACGATCAAGTTTTCATTCAAGTTGCCTATCAATTTACCAATACACTCACACTTTCGAACCTGACCGTCTTCTTGATATCAATTATCCTTTCAAATCTTTCGTTGTGTAAAGCATCTTCCGCAATAAACTAATGAATAATTTGGTAAAATGAACAGAAAATGTCTGTCGAAGATGTGTGTATTTATTTCCTGAAAAACTTGCAAAGAAGCGAGAAATTTAAGTTGTTTCCTTGATGATGGCATCTTGAAAGTAAAATTGAATTGCAGTATACGCATAGCGTTCAAGATAAATCATTTGACAAGCAGTATGCGTGATCAACTTGATAGCAATTTCTTGATCATGTAACAGCAGGGTTAAACCTTTTTCTTTTGACACCAGAGTGAAAAAATTTCAGAAACATTAGGCCCACTTGCGAGAAAGCACGTCATCTATTTAACTCAAAGTTTACCGGTTAAATTGAAAAATTTGCTTGCACAGCAGAATGTTAGGCATCAACTTACTCACACGCTCAGTCACACATGAATTTTCAAATTTATAACACATATATATGTACATATGTATTAGTGGATACAATCGCAGATACAAATATGTAAATAGAATTACCTCAATAGTCCATGTACGAGAAGAATCACTGGTCAAAGTAGGTGAGAGAAGTGGTGCTGAACTCGCCACTGTGCTTACGATGGTTGCATTTGCCGCAGTGCCAAAGCCCGGCGGAACGCTAGTCGATAGAAAGACTTTTTCATAGTGCACCGAACCTACATTTTGTTTGACTGCTGCCTCTCCCATCGGCGTGGCGCCTACTTCCGATGAACTAGTATTATTCACAGTTATATTTGTTATACCTGAGGTATTAGCTGACAATATAATTTTCTTCATCATTTTTGGTGTACCAGAAGCGGAGCCCACATTAGTTGGCTGCGTAGCGGAACTTAGTTGCGCTGTATTGTAACAAGTGCCATACAAGGACACAGCTGGTGTTTCTTGGGGAATTGACGTCGCTGCTGGGTTATTCCCAGTTACATGTACTGTTGTTATCTTCAGGTCCTCTGCGGATGAAATCGGTGTTGGAGCTGTTGCTGATGTAGCAGCATTCTGTATATTCTTTTTCACTGGTGTCGCATATTGTGTAGTTGTAGTTGTTGTTGTCATAGCGGTGGCTTTAGTGCCAAGTACTTGAATTGTACTACTATTTGTTTTTGTGGACGGAATAATTTGTACATTACTTTTGTACTCGAGTTGTGTAGTTTCGGGAAATTTGAAAATTTCACCTGACACTCTTTTACTGGATGTTTTCGAACTGGTTTTCGTTTCGTTCAGTTGTTTAAGTTGTTCATTCGAATCGTTGGTCGATACTTGTATGATCGTGATGTTTATTTTATCTAAATCTAGCGTTTCCATTGAGTCACTATTCGTTGAGGAAATGGAAGCGGTCTGCCTTGGCTGAGCTTGGGGATCCGTACTGATCTCTAACGCTGTTATATTGTCATTACTCGAGGTAGCGGAGACATTTTCTGCCACCGATGATTTGGTGGCATGTTTTCGTGATGAATCAGCAGCACCAGCGGATAACGAGCGCGAAGTTTGAAGCCTTTGAGAAATGATACACAAATGTAAATAATATACAGCACTTCACCTAAGAATTTTAGTTATATATAATTAGAATATTGGTTGTAATAAACAAGGTTTTTTTTTATCATATTTAATGCACTTGAATCCATTAATTGGTTTATTGAGGGCACCTAGACGAACCACGGACCAACAAAGAATGGTATGGAATTGATGTAGACCGGTAATCTGAAACCGGGTTTCCAAGCTCTCAGGCATAGATATCCATTGCACTTAAGGCGTTGGGTGAATAAAGGGAATAAGAATAGGGAAAAGGTGGGCATGGGACTTCATTGTTCCCCCACAAACCTTAGAGACTCTTTGAGGAATATGAGATGCTTGTCGAGGGATAGATAATGAAATATCCTCCAACTCAGCCTAGCAAAAGGGGATGTTCCGCATTTCAATTCGGAGTGAATTTCTTAACTGAATATTTTCTCGTAGAAAAATCGAATGCAGATTCGATTATCATATAAATATATAGATATTTTCACACGAAAAAAAGTTTATTAACGAATTCAAATTCTTGTAAGCAAGTAGGGAAGTTGAAACTTTGAAATCCATTTTTAATATTGCTCCGCTGTGCCTGTGAGAGAAAAGTAAAACTTCCTAATTAAAATTGTATATTTATATGGGAAAATCGTCTTTTGTGTCTGGCCAACCAGTTTGGTAATCATATTATCAAGGTTCTTTTTCTCCTTAATTGTGGCTGGCCGATTTAAATTAGCACGCCAGTCGCTTCTCTGCTTTGCTTAATGGCCCCTGCTAGACATTCCAAGGTAGTCAAGTCCTCTCCACCTGGTCTTTCCAACGTGGAGAATGCCTCTCCTCTTTCTTAGCCACTACCAGCGGGTACCGCATTGAATTCTTTCAAGAATGGAGTATTTTCTTCCATATGTACATGAACTTACCAGCGTAGCCGCTTAATCTTGATTTGCTGAACTATGTCAATGCCGCCTTATAGCTCATACACCTCAACGTTCCATCGTCTGCGATACTCGCCATGGTAGAGACGCAAAGGTACACAAATCTTTCGCAGAATCTTTTACTCGAACACTCCAAGGGCCATCTCATCTACTTGACAGCGTCATGCAATAGCACGGTCATGATGAGATTTATAGAGCGTGGTTTTCGACTTTACTGCACATTTGCCTACTCAGCCCAAAGTAGCACTTGTTGGCAAAAGATATTCCCCAATAAATTTCGACGCTGGCATTATTGTATGTGTTAATGCTGGTTCCAAGATAAACAAAGTCCTCTACTATGTCAAAATTCTAAATGCCAAAAGTGAGAAAAGGCAGAACTAACGGCGCGGTGGTTGAGGCCAATGATGTCGATTTCATCGCCAGTAGTTGTACACTCTTATAAAAGATGGTGCTTGACCGCTTTAATTCTGCAGTTCGAATTATCTTTTCCAGCACCTCATTCTAAAGCCTCGTTAGGTATCAAACGGCTAGAGGAAGTTCTTCCCAATTCTGATGGGGCTGGTGGTGTTGCTCAACGTCATTTTACATAGCCTTATTAGTTTTGCGGGGATACCAAAGTCAGACATCGCGGCATATAGACAACTTACCAAATGGAGCGATGACTTATGGAAAAAATCCAGCAAGAATAAGAACGGCGGCCTGGTGACTGATGCCCAACACACTTAAGTTGTGGAGGGAACACTTCTCCGCTTTGCTAAATGGTGGCTAAAAGCGTCGCCGGAGAAGATGAAGATCCCGAGCTCCAAAATGGCGCTGATGGTATATCAGCTGAGCTATTCAAGCATTGTGGCGCAGAGCTGCAAGTTGCATGCACTACTTCCTTACCGGAATATGGTCGGACGAATGCTTGCCCGCCAATTGGAATTTAAGTGTGATCTGACCAATCCACAAGAAAGGTGATGCATATTGCAATGCGTCCACTACCCCGGGATCAGCATCCTTAGCATTCCGTACAAGGTTCTATCGGGCGTGTCGGGCCAACCGTCAACGAACTGATTGGGCCTTAGTGTGGCTTTAGATCGGGTAAATCTACCATCGATCAGATATTCATGTGCGCTAAATATTTAGTTTAGCGTGCCAGTTTTATTTGAACACTTACGTCAAGAACAAATTTTGGGTGCAAACAGTTTTTTAGGCATCCTGTAAAAACAGCTAAATTGATTTTCTCCCATAATTTCTATTTGACCTTTGATCTTTTGTAAAGATATTAACCAAAGGCAAAACCATGCTTCAGTTAAAATTATACCTACTTATGTATAATTTTCATGGAGGTTATTTTTGTAATATTGTGCCTTTTGCGTAAGAGTTCTCAAAATTTACATACATTTTGTCAAGGCAAACTCATATAAGGTGAAGTTACTATAGCAGCCAATTTGATTTTTTTTTATTCACGTACCAAGGTGTATCCATAGAAGGTGATAGCAAGATAAACAAAGCGAATACGCTGTGTATTTTGTTTGTGTAATTTTGCGTGTGAAATGTCAAAATCTGAATTCGTCCAGTATTGCTTATGTATTTTGTTAGTGTAACTTTGCGAGTGAAATGTCAAAAACTGAATTCGCCCAGTTTGCTTATGTATTTTGTTTGTGTATACAAAAGAACCAAGGTGTATCCATAGAAGGTGATAGCAAGATAAACAAGGCGAATCCGCTGTGTTTTTGTTTGTGTAATTTTGCGTGTGAAATGTCAAAATCTGAATTCGCCTACTATTGCTCATGTATTTTGTTATTGTATTTTGAGAGTGAAATGTCAAAAACTGAATTCGCCCAGTTTGCTTATGTATTTTGTTTGTGTAAACAAAACAACCTAGCGCATTCAGAGAGAAGAACAAGCATTCAGCTCATAGGATGCTATCACGTTGTATGGATTCGCCTTGCATTTTGCTTGTAAGTCGAACAAACCTTTAGATACTAAACAGTTCAACCCTTCAGACTACTTCTTTGGAAATAATGAATAACAAAAACACAATAATTTTAAAATGCAAAAAAAAAAAGACCATAAGCATAACAAAAGGAGAATTTGGAAACTGGAAGATGAAGAACTACTTGTCGAGGTATGGCAGGGCACTTAAACAAGTTTTTAAGATTTCGAGATCGAAATCTGAGATTTCAGTACAGTGTGAATGTTGTATTACTTTACAAATTTTCATAGTTTCAAAAATTTTGAATCTGAATTTTTCAGAAACAAAGTACAAGTTTCATCTGACTAAGTTACGGTGTTGCGCATTTTCTGTCATAAACAAAATTAATTTTTCCAATTCGTACATATCCACAAGCAATTAACATTATTATATTTTTCGAAACGCATTCTTTTTTTTTTTGTTCCTTCTTTCGCATTTAACCAGATTGAACCACAACAGACCTGTCGAACTACAATTAGAAAATTTATAAAACTATTGGATTGGATAAAATATCCTTTACCCAAGTTTTCTAAGTTTTTTTGGGAGGATCTTAGTTGAGCACATCCATCCAAGTATTTTTCTGCTATGAAAACCTTTATTTGATTTTCCATCACTATGCTTAGAAACTTAAAGAAATTTTAAGTTTGAAAAATAATAATTCAAATTTCGCCTTTTCAATAAACAATTGACATCTCTAAAATAAACATACAAAAATATATTTTTATTAACAATTAAACAACAAAACGTAGTCATAAAAGGAAAAATAGTTCCACTACATTTAATTTAACATCTAAGGCGAAATCACAAAGATGTATGAAGGTTCGCTCTATAGTAACGAGAGTAGCGAGTATGAGCTCAACGCCGACACACTGGACGAATTGTATAAAGAGCAATTGCAGATGTTGCGAGAACTCGTCTTCAAACAAAGCCGCACCGAAGACATCGAGCTCTGCCGAAAATGGCTGAAAATATTTAGTAAGACCAGCAAAGGAGAGAAAATGGCGAGAAATTGTCTGTGTTCATTGATGCAACAACAATTGCAGGAGCAAGGCACTCTGAGTGAACCATTCACAAATTTACAAAACTGTAATCGTGACTTGGAACGCGTTCTCCACGAGTTGGACACACAGAGTTTCATTAGCGCCAATTATATGCAACAAACGCAGAGTATGCGCACTTACACATCTCATATCCACAGCAATCCATTCTATCACCACCATCATTGCCATCAAAATTTGGGGCATAATCATCATTATCAGTTGCAATGTAATAGGGGCCACGATGGCCGTCAGTGCATGTACGAATATGAGAATGAAGGGGATGGAGGAGGTGGTGGTGGAGATAAAGATGGAGAAGGCGATGGTAAATTCGTTATAGCTCATAGCGATTGCAATTGGGCGCTTGAGAAGGCCAATCCAAATTCAGTTTACCATGAAGACAATATCAATGATAGCCGAGCTGGTGGTGATGCTGAAATACTGGAGGATTTATCTACGGAATGTGAGGAGAACGAAAAGCTAACAGAGAATTTATTGCTGAGACGCGAATTGGAAACACTACGGCTGCAATTGACAGAGAAGGAAATCGAAAATATACGCTTGAAGGAAATATCCGAGAAATACCACATGGAAAATTCCAATTATGAGAATGTACTGGAAGGTATACGTAAAAATTTACTCGAGGCTTTAAAGAAAGCACTGCAACATTGGGGCGCTGATGAGAAACCAACTTTTCCAATGAAATTATTTGAAATGGTGTTCAAAGATTTTGAAGCGAATACGGAATTTTTCAATTTTATAAAAGCATACGATAATGATTTTGAGCAAATAATTGCAAATCGTTTCGAAATGGAGATAAGTAAGCGAAAGGAGAAAATGACGCGCCACATTTGTCACAAATTTGTTAAAGGGAAAAAGCGTTTACAAGCTAAATACGAACAGCGTTTACGTATGCAAAATTGGGCGCAACGTTTGCAATTGAAATTGGTGAAACTTAAATGTTTTTCAGCGTTGCGGCAAATGTTCATAAACGCACAACTAGAAAAGGATGGAACGGGCATGAATGAAAAAATGTGGGAAATGTTGCGAGTGTTGGAAGAGAAGTATCAGACCATAGTGAACGAGATTATCTAGGATGTGAAATTTAAGTTATAGATTTTATTTCATTTAATTTTATTTTATTAAACAGATATGTAGCTTTAATTAGAAGTTTGTTAGAACTAAAAATAGCTTCAACGATTAAAGCAGTTTTATATAGGCTATTGCCAGAAGCATACTGAAGTAAAAGTAGAAATACTTGGCAAAGTATACATACAATATGTACATATGTACATATATGAATTGGATTCTTTCTGTACTCCATGCGGGAGCCCAAAACATCCCAGAATTCATACCCGTAGCCAAAAAAAAAGGGTAATAGAAGTCCAAAAGTGGAACATATTGGATCGTAAGTGTATCTTTCTTCAAGCCCGGACCTTTTTCCAAAATAGGCTGGGTCAAATTGCATAGCAGCTGCTTTTTGTTTACATCCAAACGCAAAAACCAATGGAACTATTGATTTTTTGATTCCGGGTGCAAAAATGTGTTTTTTTCATTCACGTAATTCTTTCCAGCAATTTTTTCCAGTCGAGAGAAAACTTTTCGTTTATGCTGATTGTTGAGCCCTATGCAGGAAATAAACCATTATTAAGCTAATAACATTCTCTTGATACTCTTGAAGACAAGCCCTAATCGTTCAATATGAATGACAGTAGTTCTGTTGCCGAAGTCCAGGATTTACAGGTTTTATAGGCTTTTTCTCCTTCTTAATTATCACGGATTGGATATTGAACGTGTAGAGTTTATTTATGCTTCTTTCATTACTATGCATTGTTTTTTTTTCATCATATTAGACATTGACATCAATTACAGAAAAATTGTTGCAAAAGTTTAAAAAAGTAATTAAATTAATAATTTTTTTAATCAATCTTGAGACAAGAAGTATAGTTCTCTAAAAAATAGGGACATGACTTTTTGACCAGTTTTGGATATTTTTCTTTTGTTTGTTATTTTTTTGTAAAAGTCCAGCTCATTATATAACAAACGACGAATAAATCCACATTTCATTTCATTGAATTCAAACCAGGTGGTGTTGAACGTATGTACAACAAAAATGCACACTATCAAATGGTACGCACAATGACAGTGAGAGTCCGTAAGAATTACAACAAACACATAGTTTTGACATTCAGTCCAGCGAGAGAATTCACTCGGCTGTTTGCTCAACACCACCTTATATGAACTCGCCTTGCTTTCACTTTGCATGGAAGAAAATCCGTGACACCGTCAGCAAAAAATTTATCAAAAATCAACGAAAATTTTCAGTTAATTTAAACTTGCATTTTACTAAATTTGGAGGAGCTATAAAACTGCATAATTCGAATTTTTGTAAACATTTTTAAAAATTTTTAGCAAAATTTTGTTGAATTTTCGTATTTTTTCTAAAAAGTGTGAATGTCGATTTATACATTGTTTTTGATCTAATGGCATAAACTTTTATAAAAAAAAAACTAGAAAACCCCGGCAGTCGTTTTTCTGCCTATATTTATTTATTAATTGCCCATGGCATATGTAACCAGAAAACAAATTTCGATTTTTATCACTCAAAAATATACATACATAAGTATGCACGTTGCCCTTCCCGAGACGAACAGTTTGATAACCATATTTTAATATTTTATATACTCGTATATAATTTAATTAAATTTATGTCTCAAAAAGGTGCCAACCCTCATTAAGGTTAGCTATATACGGCCTTTCTAAGGCGATTCGATTTGATTCGCTATTAGGATTAAATTTGACTTTACAAACAGGTGGTAATCCTCTACCAAGCATTAAATATACTTTACGACCCAAGGTGGATCCATAGAAGGTTATAGCAAAATAAACCAGACAAATCTGTTTTAGATTTTGTTGGTGTAATTTGGGGTGCGAAATGTCAAAATCTGAATTCGCCCAGTATTGCTAATGTGTTTTGTTAGTGTAATTTTGCGAGTGAAATGTCAAAACCTGAATTCGCCCAGAAGAACAAGCGTTTACCTCAAGGGATGATATCACCTTGTATGAGTTCGCCTTGTAACGACCTATTAGTACATCATTTCATAAAAATTCGTCAGGCGTTTTCGGATCAAGTCGACCACAAACACCGTGACACGAGATTTTTATATACAAGAGAACAAATAAAAGAATAGCAGTAAGTAGCTGATTAATGAAATGCGAAACAACCAAAGATACAATGGCGAGCAAAACCGGTATTATGGGGACCATTTTACAATGTAAGGATTTTCATGATATATATTTTTTTTTCATTTTATATAAAAATATAATATGCATATATTTGTTTACTATAACAAAAACGCTTTAAATAAATCTTCCAAACTTAATAAAAAATTTGATGAATTTTTGATGAAAAACATATTTAAAAAATGTATACAAAAAGATCGCGAAAAAAGAGGATCAGGTGCTAGTGTAAGCACACGCCACACACTCCGCTACGGCGGCCGCGACGAAAAACGGAACAAATCAGCTGCTCTAATTACGTCACCCTAAAGCGAATTCATATAAGGTGAAGTTGATCAAGTAGATGCTTGAATTCGCTTGGTGAACGTTAAGTAAATCTTTGTTTTTGTACGTATAACCTCACCTGATATGAATTCGTTACCTTTATAATTCCGCTATGGAAAAATGTAAATGAAAAAAAATCAAAGCAATTCGCCTAGACGTAAATGATTTCCCCCACTTCATATTTTGATAAAATATCATCTAGTCACCTATTAAAGGCATAATTCAATTCCATTCAGTAGTTTCGGAGATTAGCGAGTTGAAACAGGCAAGCAGGCAAAAGAAAAAACATCAAAAAATAAAAAATGATCCAAATATTGCTTAATGAAGGGCAAACCCAAATACCAAATGAAGTCAAGCAAACGGTAATTTGGTATTCTCAACGTACGTGCGCAAAAGAGGGTCGACGCAAACAAATATATAAATTGTTTACGTTTTGATTATGAAATAAACGTACATCAGATATTGATTTCGCTTTGTATTTGGACCTTGACCGTAAAGCAATAATGAAAGGTACCCCAAAGCTCAGTGTTGTATTTCGGAAGGAGACAAGAAAGGGTCATAAAAATGGTCGTAATTTGGAAAATTATTAATTATTATTAATTTTCCTACATTTTCATTAAAAGGTATAAAATAGACAGAATGGAAAAATAAAAAAAAAAACAATGTCCCTTACGATTGAATTTTCATGATGAGGTTCTCTAAAAGAGAAATGACAACTATATATTGATAATTAAATTTGAAATAAAAGTTTGCAAAGCCATTTTATTGCCAATAAATTTTTTTTTATCAATATATGCATATATGTAACTCCATTTAGGATCTCAAATATAACTTTATTAAGTGAAGTTACCAGCGCGCGCCCACTTCATGACACCTAAGAAACCTTGAATCTCCAGTGCAGTAAATGAATTTGGTAGAGGTCCTTCCAGTATTATTTTTACGTATGGATCAGCAAACACGGTCGAGCAAGTACACATCAGATTAGGTACAATGCAAACGTCTGTGAAGGAAATGATGTTAATGGTCTTATTTTTCATTTATTTTGCTAATACTTACAGTTGGGCTTGTAAACGAAGTTGATTTTTTGTTAAAAATTCCCGAAATTGCTGAATTCACTATTAAAATCAACGATTTTAGCATAATACTTCCCGAACTTTTTTGTAGTATTTGTAGGATTCGTAGACATTTTTTTATAATTCGCAATAAAATAAAAAGTACAAGTAACCAGTTTGATTTTTTCTATTCAAATAAGCATATTGATTGTCAAATTAAAATATTTTTTGTACATTCTCGTTGTTTTCGTCATGGCAAGCGAATTTGTTATACTTTCTGATAGAAGTAATCAATAGACTTTTGAATTCGGTTCTAATAACACCACTTATAAGAAATAAGGTAGATAACTATGCTTAGGAAAATCCAAAATACAAAATATGCCCCTTTGGAAACTTTATACGCTACTTTTATTGTCCAAAAACTACAGCCAGTTGCGTATTCTGGATCAATTTCTTCCCGTCCTATTCTCCTCCATTAAGAACTGGGAGTTATTGGTTAGGTAAAATTAATGTTAACGCTCATTCGCCTTTTTTTCGTATTAGTTCAATCTATTTACATCAACTTTCCCCCAATTGAAAAAAGTAACAATAGAACAAGGAAGATTTACATTACCTTGTCGTCATGACACTTTCCGAATGCACCAAACTTTCCCAATTTTGAATTTGATCTAAAAATAATAAATATTAACCTAATATTTAAAAAATAATCAATAAATAATTTACCTGCTGAAATGCGCTGGCCAATATCCACACGTATACTGTTATCCGCACTAGTTGTTGGCGCAGCAGTATCATGACCTTTCCTCAAGATGGGTAATAGAAACTCATCGTCATAATCTGTATCGTTCGGGTCACCAACAGAACAATTGTCTTCCATTAGGGAGGCATCATTTATTTGCTCACTATATGCGCTTATAGGATCCGAAAGCATATTTAGAAGATTTTGTGTAAGTGTATTGGACATAGCGGCAAGTGCTGGTATTGCAGTCGTTAAAATGGTTGATGTGGACACATTAGACACAGAAGTGTTGCTCGTGTTGCTGCCTGCGTTTGTATTAGGCGTCGTAGCATTGTTTACGGTATGTGTTCTGTTTCCGCTACTGTTGCTGGAAGATTGTGTAGATGTTGTTTCTGAATGTGCTAATGTTGAAGTTGTATTTGCACTGTCAGAATTAGGTCTTTCTGGGCGCAGATCATTTGCAAGATTATCCTGTAGCAAACTGGTCGGTACCACCCGTTCCACACCAGGCACTAATGCGGCGGGGACTGGTGGTGGTGCCGGTAATGGTGATGTTGGGTCCCGAGTAGGTAGGAGTGGCGCACGTATTTCAGGTAGCTTTGTATAAAGATTCTCACGTGGCGACAGAATTTTCATCTCACGTAATTTGGAACGCAACGTCTCTACCCATTCTTGCATAATTTCCCTGTAAAAAGAAAACATCAATTAATTTGCTTAAACCACTATACTATTATGTTGAACAAAACTATTGGCCAAGACAACGCATAAGCAATGCGAACAGCCAACAGCTATAAACAAGTATATAGCGAGGGATAATAAAGCTTAATACATTACATTACGCGCGCAAGTTGAGTAATAAATGTGCATCGTACCATGACATTGCATGAAAGCGTATAACTTCATTAGCAAGCGTGACGACAAATTCGAATTCATGCGAGTTTGGAATAAGCGCATGGGAGATGTGCAAAGTATCCTGCATCGAAACTGTCCATTCTGGATTATGTGAGGCTGCCTGACGAGGCTCCGCATACCCCTCCAATAGAGCATCGGTGTCATCATGTACACAGAAAACAACCCAGCTGCGATCAGATTTCTAAAAAAAAAAAGTAATTAAAATTACGTACAAATTTACATACATATGTATGTATGTACATATGTTAAGACATAATGTCATTAAAAAAAAATCCCGTAATATGTACGCATATGTATATGTACATTCATACATACATATGCATGTATGTATGTATTTAAGTGTTATTAGAACTTGCAAACTTTTAACAAAAATTCACCATATTTCCATGTAATGGATTTTAATATAGTTGGTATTCTTCATTTCAAAACACTTACTACAACTATACAAAACATATAAATTTGAATACTCACTTTTGGGCCCACTGTAATTTTCTTGCCTTCGGCATTCAGTCTTTTAAGCCAAGTGTTCTTGTGTATTTCTCGAAATTGCGCTGCATTTGCATTAATCAATGGTGCACTGCCCCCTCCACTACTCCCACCACCGCTCAATGTACTAATGGACGAGGATGGAGCTGTGGCAGCTGACGTCGTTGCAGCTGCCAGTGTTGAGCTGGTTGCCATTGGCATATGGAATCAATTTGTAAATATTGAAACACGCTACCACATGCAGCTGAAGGTTTTCGCAGGTGCAAGTTCACTGTCGCAGAACTTATGTACATAAATACATATCCATACATATATCAATAGTAGTCCTTAATATCTTTTAATCAAAATGTCCCATTATCTTTCCTCATTGACAAATCTAATTGTATATGCGTTCGCTAGCAAGTATTCACCAAAGTTGTTGAGGTATGATAATAACGACGAAATCAATTTAGGCACTTCTTAAGAAAAATTATAAATATTTTTTTATTGTGCAACGTCGTCCCTGTATTTGTTTACAAAACCAACTTTATTAATCGCTGCTTGCCAGCGACACTTGCTTGAGCTGCCGACGTCGGCGTTGACGACGACACCGTTTTGTTACAACAACAACAACAACACCGTTTTGTGTTTGTTGTCGCCGCTATGTCTGTCAAAACGCTCTCTGTATTTTGTACAAACTCTCGATCTCTCTTTGCGTTTTCTGACAGCTATCGGCCTTGTCAAATTGTAGATGTGCAATGAAATTTGCAAATGAAAATTTTTGTTTTCCTAAGCCAATTTGTGGAAAATTTCTAATTTTTTTTATTACACGGCAATCTATGAATGTTTAAAAACATTCTGGTCTCACAAAGAACAATTTCAAAACACTTAAAACACGATAAAAACTTAATCAAAATGCAGTTATTTAACCTAAATCTACTAATTATATGACGCCATGTTTGCACTATTGAACGTCTGTTTTTTGGCGTTGCCAAATGAATAGTTATAAAAAGGTTGCCTGATCAAAAATATTGTGGGATTGAAGTGAGGAACAAAATGAAATAGAATGTCAAAGTCACAGAACGCAGATTACAAAGAAGTTGCATCACTCCCACCGTTCCTCTATGAGAAAATCTCCTCCAATTTCACCATACTAGAACTAATTGGATTTTGGGGATCGATATAAGAATCTGATTAGATTTAATCGGTTTCTGGTTCTGGTGAAATTGGACAAAATTTCTTACCACAGGAAACGAAACGGCATGCTACTTCTTTGTAATCTACGTTCGTTGGTCGAAGTAAAGTCAAAAACAAGAACATAGATAACGAGAAGAACTTTCTTACAAAGAAGTTGCATGGCGTTTCGTTTCGTGTGCCAAGAATTCTCTTTAAATTTCACCAATTGGATCTAATCAGATTCAAACATCATCCAGAATTAGTTCTGGTGTGGTGAAATTGGGTGAGATTTTCTGTTACGGGAACGGCAGAAGTGCTGAAACTTCTTTGTAATATGCGCAAAGACCGTAGATTACAAAAAAGTTTTCGTTTCCTGTGAAAAAACTCTCGTCCAATTCTCCACACACAGAAACCAATTGGATCTAATCAGATTCTAATATCAATCAATAAAAGTCAAATCAAAGAGCATAGGTTGCAAGAAGTTCCATCCCATTCCTTTGGATATACATACATACATACATACATATGTACGTTCTTTGGCTGTTACAAACGAAAAACACAAAAAGCTGGCCATGATAAATTAATTTTATTATTATGCAATAAATCTTGGGTGTTTTAGGGGTCGCTCAAATCAATCTGAGTGATTTTTTTTTAAATATGTCGCATACAAAATGAAAGGACGCTTTCACGTATTCACCAAAGTGAATTACTTAAGATACATATATGTATGTCGCGGCCAAATCGGCTACTTTTGTAAAGAAGTAGTTAATCTGTATGTCCAGCGTCCATTGCCTGAAGTGCTCCTTCGCCTCTGCCATTTCTGCAAACAATCCCGTTACGCCGTTTCACATCCAACCTTATTTGATGGGGTCTCAGCCAACTCTCTTGCCAAAATCTTGATTGGACAGAGCCCGGTTAATACCAGAGCTTCTTTTTCCGACTTTGTTCGGATTGTGCTACACACCCCAATAATGCAAAGTCGATACATTGGTCTAACTCCCCGTATGTATAATCTACGTGCGGTTTAAATGACAGTCTAGCGTCGAACATGTACCCCAATTTTGACGTCGACGACTTCACGTATTTCTCTGCTTCTTATTAACGCTGCCTCTGTCTTTTGTTGGGCTAGCTGCGGACCAGCTTCCTCCAGCAATGTCTGGATTCGCTTACTTGCTAAGTTCACCCTTTGTTTCACATCCTTTTTAGGAATTCGGATTTGCAGACGCAGAATGCCATCATACATAACATTCCATAGTAGTTATCCTAGGACAGATCCTTGTTGTACCCCTCTTTGATATCATTACCTTCATGCACATAATAATTCTATCTTCCAAGTAGCTGCTCAAGAAATTCGCACAAATTTGTAGGAATTTCAAAACAAGTTTATCCCCCTTTCCATCTTACTCCACTGATCGCTTCTTCGTTTAAGTAGTTACCCGGATGTGTCTGGCATGCTTATTGGACGGTATGCTATAGGATCTCCTGATGGTTAAGGCAGGGGTACCATCCGTTGGCGCTTCCAGATGGGTGGAAATATAACGTATTTAAATCATTCATTGTATATCTGAAAGAGGGCTTGGTTGTTCACACAAGTAACTAGTTTTAGGATGCGATTTGGAACTGAACCAGGGCCTGGTGTCTTTTGGTCTTTATAACTTTTAACTGCCATCAGAACCTCATCCGCCGTAACCGGAGGAACCTCGTTTCCTGTAGGGGAAAGTATTCCCGCTTAAAAGGGGACTGTGACGCGAAAAGAGCCACATATATACCTATGTATCTACGCTCCTCGTGGTAATAACAAAACGACTGTATAAATTTAACTGCTATAATACTTTTTATTGAGATTTTAAGTTTTTTAATATTTTTTTTTGCTTGCCTTTTATTCTTACAATGTTACTTTTTTTAAGTTTTTATCTTTTTATATCACACATAAAGGTAAGTAATAGTATTTTTTTTTTGTTGTTGGTCATGTCTTGCATTCTTAACGTGTTACGATATACAAAACGTACATATCACATATGTAGGTATATACGTGCATACTTATGAAACACTTTGCTAATAACAAACGTTTTACTTTTTATTTATTTTTTTTTGTTTTTGTATATGTTTTTATATTTATTCATAAACTACCATAACACTATATTTAACATTAGTCTTTACGATAATTTTGCACGAAGCAGGTCAATATTAGGAGGCTGATGTACAAATACATACATACATAAAGTTGGAGTGTTGTAAATATGTATTTAAATATAAAGAGTTGGCAAAGGTAAATCTCATTAGAGTATGTGTCTAACCATTTTTGCTTTGGTATTTTGCTTTTACTTTTATTTTATTCAAGAAAAGCATTTATCAAATAAAATTGTTTTACACTACACTAATGTAATTAATTTATGTACTATGTAAGTATTATGTTTGTGTAAATTCATATTCATAGTTTTTTTTTTATTTTAATTTTATTGCATTCATTAATATTCGCTATCAGAGTTAAGCATATTTAGACGCTTATTATGTAAGTATATTTGTAATTACTGACATTACGCGTGACTTTATTTTTCTGTTCAATTTTAAATTACAAATAATTTTACAATTTCCATTAAAACTATAAAGGTAGTGATGGGGTATGTTTAATGTATTTTACATCGAATTTATGTATTTATAGCGTTCAAGCATATAAATATGGACAGGACAATGTTGTTATATATGTATGTAAGCGTAGCATATGTAAGTGTGAATTAAATTTGCAACAAATGTGAATAAAAATTAACAATAGAAAAAAAATACATACATACATGAATAGTTGTAACGAAAAGCTACAGTATTAATGATCACATTTTTATTTTATTTTTATTTGTTTTCAAATCTTTCGAATATCAATTCTGAACTTACAATTTATCATTTTATCACTTATTTAAAACTAGATAATGTTTTTACAACAAACAAACAAGAACAAAAAAATGACCGAAATGCTCTCAATCTCTCACAATACTGCTGCAGTCTGAGGCAGGACGATTCGAAAGTAGTTATGTATGTATGCTGAGGTAATTATGAAATATATGCGAGTAAAATTGTGTATAAAAACCCACAACAAATAAAAAGCGATTTGTACGTTGGACTCGCAACAAACAACTTGCTATATATAATATTAGCGTTAAAACTTTTTTGGAACTAACGCAGAACAACAAATAGTCAATGGGTTGAGTTAATTATTGTAATTTAAAATTATTTTTTCCTTTTTGTTTTGCTTTTTATTATTTTTTGTGTGTTTTCTAATTCTTCAATTTTATACTACGTCTGTAGCTTAACAGGGGCAAAACGCTTACAAATACCGAGTAAATATTACTCACGTTGCAGCGTCTGCATAGAGGCTTGGTGTTCTTTCGTTTTCTTTAAATATACTTTAGTAAGAATATTAGAATATAGAATTTTTTTGTTTCCTTATTTTTTGGTTTTGGTTTGAGTTTGTGTTGTTAATATTCGTGTCATTACATACAATTTCATAAAGTATTGTTGATGCGTTCTGTTAATGATTTGTTTAGATCGTCGTGTGTTGCGTAACATTCCAGGTTGGTGATTGTGTGAATTGATAAGGGTGGGTGGCTTGGCTTACGAAGTGCTCAGTCCAATAATATGCTTTTGCGGAATAAACTCAGCGGCCAGAGGATTGAGAATAGAATGTTCTACATTACATTCGCTCACAGCGAGCGATGATAGTGCTGCATTTAATTCTTCAGTTCTATAAAAATTGAGGAGAAGAAAAATGCACAATTGATAGAACACAAGCAATTACTGATAGTTAATTTTTACATGCCCCAAGTTTGATTTGATTTGAATTTCATATTTACTTTGCTTTTTGCCATTCAGCCAATTCAGCTTCAAGTTCATCCTCAAGCATTGCCTCAATGCATTCTTTCATAATATCCTCTTCTTCCAAACGTTTTAACTCCTGTGTGTGTGTAGAAAAGTGATAAAACATTAAAAACTGGGAATTTTAGTAAGGAAAATAGTTGGAATGTGACGGAAGATTTGCTCATTTTTTTACTACCGAAAACTAATAATATAATATCGTTTCAAGGATGTAAATATATCCGGTCAAGGACAGTAACTTCAGGTAAATTCCCCATATTTGTGGCGAATATTTTATGTTGTTACAACAATAACAACAAGCAATACATATAAGTTTGATATAATGTTTTAATGATTAAAACTGATCTAAGTTTTAAAGGACCTTCCGTAGTTTAATTATTTCCGGAAAGAAGTTATATTTTTCCCGTACAAATTTGGACTCCTCTTATGAATGATATGTTATTTTAACAGGGAAAGAAATTTCTGTTTTCATAAATAAAAACAACTGTTTATACTTAAATTCAGCCGTTTTTCATGTTGGCAAAAAGCAATCAATTCACGATTTTAATAAATGCGTTTTGTACGATTTATATTTTCGTCGAGTACTTAGCGTTCAAATCGTCGCCTGGTTCTTGCGAACTTAAAAAAGTTTAAGAGTTGATTCGAATAATCATCTAAAACTCTACTAGATTAATCGCGGATTTATCGCGAAAAAAAGGAAAAAATTTGTAAGGCAACTTTCGTTAAACGCTCTTCTACAAGAGACGTGAATTTATAACTTGTGGATACCCTATTCTCACTATCTCCCAAATATTCTCTCGACAGCAGTGTAATTCGTATTTTCTATTTCTTTTTGGCCTTCTGTTTTCCGACAGTCTTAAAAGTTAATGTTAGCATATTGAAACGATTTTTAGTCATCCCTTGTCGAATACTCTTATTTTCTTTTACCTCTCATTTACCAATATTTAAGTTCAAAAAAAGTTTGCATCTTCTTGACAAGTACAACACCGTACTATATATTGTATTCAAAATCTTCCTTAAAAATCATGTGCTTCTATTTTACCGCAGAATGTTTTTAATACTTAACTAAATACATATATACAAAATTTGTAGAAGTACATACATTTTTATCGAACTCTTCTTCATTTTCCATCCACAAATATTCGGAGAAATCTTGTTCGTCTTCTAAATCTGATAGCGAATCATCCTCCTCTACTACGTATTCGAATTGGTCGGACCAATCATTTGAAGGAACTTTCAAAATCATTTTATTTGTCAGTTTTTGTTTGAAGCTTTTACAACTGCAAATATAATTGAATACAAATTAAGTATTTATTTATTTATTTATTAAATCATATGTTTCTTACATATTTACAACTTTGAAAATAAGGTAACTTATAGCTAAGATTACAAAACTTAGAATATTGTATAAACTTAGAGCGCTAGAAAATACATTTCTTTTTGAAGATGAAGTTTGATAGAACCCGAGACTAAATTAAATTCAATTAAGCCCCGAGCAAGGGGTGGATTATATTATGCCATATAATGTTTTACAATTAATTGAAAGGTACAAAACTATGAAGATTTATTCTTTCCAAAAGAAAAAAGCAGTCAATGTCACCACAGATGATATAAAAAGAAAAAAAAAAACAGAAAGCGAGAAGGCTGATATTCTTGCTTCCAAATACTTTGGGTTGATCAAAGCATATCAGATTTATATGTAGGAATTAGGTCGAAACTAATTGGAATCAAAACTCAGCGGCCGTAAAGCATATTTTAGAAATTTTTTTTTTTGGATTTGTTCAATCCTAGAGGCTTGGCCTCTAGAAGTTACTAGCGTATTTCAAAGAGAATATGGGTCACAAACCCTAGAACTGGGAAGATTTACAGTCTGTCTAGTAGAAGCGTGATCGGCAAAATTTGCACATTTTTGTAGTACGCATTGCAAAAACTGTCAGTTTCGTGAAACTATTACAAAGTGCACGTTATTTTAAAAAATGAGTTCCGCGTACGAGAAGCGATTTGAAGCTGTATTTCTTTGTCTACACCCTAGAGGGCTGAAAATGTCACGTTTAGCTGCAGCAAAATATATGAAGAAGTCGAAGTCATTCGTAACAAAGTGGACGAATCGGTATTTAGAAGTAAAAAATGTCGACGATTTGCCTGGGCGGGGCCCTGAAAAAAAGACCTCACCAAAGCAGGACAAGAAGATCCTTGATTTGTTTGCGACGAAGCCGGGCTTATCGTTGCGTAAAGCTAAAGAAGTTGTAGAGAAAAGTGTTGTTCAAATATCGGTAGAGACGATTCGAAAACGTTTAGGCGCTAACGACGTCAAATACCGCAGCTCTCTTAAAAAACCGTTGCTCTCATCATCACACGTAGAAAAAAGACTCGCCTGGGCCTGCGCCAATTCACGGATGAATCTTCATTTTAGGCAAATAGTAACATAAATCGATCTTGGTGTACCGCTAACAATCGATTGCTCCAACGAACAGTTAAACACCCAGTGAAGGTCCATGTTTGGGGATGTTTCTCAGAAAAAGGATTTGGACGCCTTTTCGTGTTTACCAGCAACTTGAATGCGGTTTTGATGAACAAAATTTATCAAACAGCTTTATTACCATCAGCTGCGAAGATGTTCGGGAGAAGAGGACACTCTTGGATTTTGCAAGAAGACAATGACCCCAAACATCGCAGTCGAATGTGTGCAGAGTGGAAACAGCAAAATGGTGTTGAGGTGTTAGATTGCCCTTCACAGTCGCCTGATGCCAATCCGATAGAAAATGTGTGGGCAATAGTAAAGCAGAAACTCAGTGGAAAAACGATATGGACAGCAAAACAATTGTCAAGACAAATTCGGCTGATTTGGAAACGATTGTCCCGGCAACTTGCTCAGAACTTAGTGCAAAGTATGAGTCGGAGGTGTGAGGCCATAATAGCGAATGGCGGTGACTATACATGTTATTAAAAGTATTGCGTACAATAAATATTATAAACGTGTAAAATGTTGTTTATTTGAAACGAATCGGACAAATAGTTTCTAAGTTATGGAGATCACGCTTCTACTAGACAGACTGTAAAAATAATATGACTAATATATCTATTAAAAGAAAATTACTCGAAAAAATTATGCCAAGATCTTTAATTTCGTCCAAATTTTTTAACAAAGAATGAGAAATGTTATAAGCCATCAGCAAGATATTAAGAGCTATTGAATACGTGACTTTAAAGCATTTTTTTGATGTTTAAATGAAGACGAAAATTAACGCACCATAGATGTAAGCTGCCAATGCCCTTTTGAAGCTTAAACGCATCGTCGGGTTTCTATAAATTTCGCAAATACTTTTAAATCGTCGGCGTAGAGCAAAAATGTAGCGAATCTAAAGTATTTACTTATATTATTTATAAACAAAACAAATATTAACGGGTTTAGTATATTGCCTCAGATAAGGCAAAGAAAGGTTCAGAAGAAATGCAGTCAATCGTTACCACACAATTTATTTTATATAAATAGTATTCAATCCATTTAAACAAAAAACTGAATCAAAATCCATACAATACAGCTTATAAATCAACAAAGAGTGTGCAACTTTATCAAAAGATTTTCCGACATCAGTGCAAACCTGACACCCAACAGAAAAAGACGTAGTACAATATTCGCTAAATAATGCAAGATTAGAAAATGAAGAGCTGTTCGAAAGAAGAGCTATCGTCTTTGATGATACTCTCAAACTGTTCTGAAACAGTTGATAGCTTTGAAATAGGCCTATAATTCAAAACATCATTCTTACTACCTCCTTTGTGAATAGGGCTAATGGAAGTACTCAGATTTCCAATCATCAATGACCAATTAAAGTTTTTTTTCAGGTAAAATAAAAACGGAAGATGTTTTCATTTAAATTACTGAAAGATTCATTAACCTCATCGAAATACAGCCTAACAGAACCGAAGCTTGAATTTGAGCTAGAGCTAGAAGTATATCTAGTTGAAAGATTCCTATAATCAGCTAGAAATGTTGACTTAATAAAATTTGGATTCGATATAATATTCTCACTCATTCCAAGAACATAATTTCTGTAAAGAAATTTATCTACACAGTTGAATTCTTTTGAGCAGAATTGATACTTAACTTGAAAAATTAGCTCTTTTAAATTAAAAAAAAAAAATTATTCCCCAGGTGCTTTAACTTTTTCAGTTATATACATATGTTACGCATTAAATGTAACAGTAAGTTTCCACGGTTCCAAAATTGACAAAAAATATGCCACATCAGCTGAAATTATTTAACGATCTATTTTCTTACTAGCAAAAAAATATCAATTGAAATCTAAAAGATGTGCATAAACAGTTTGTTGTTGTAAAAATTGTTGAATTTTCTTTTTTTTTCTACAAAGTTTTATATGTGGATTTCGATGGTGTTTGTTATATAATGACATAGACTTTTATAAAAAAAATAACAAATAAAAGAAAAAGCACAACTGGCCAAAATATCTGTAACTGTAAGGTGTATTTTAAATTTTTTAAATTATGAATATTCGATCGATAATTGATTTTATTTTTATAATCATTTTTGGATTTCGAATTGTTTTAAATCATATTTGATTCTAATTTTTTCGAACATGTTGATAGTCCTTTTTAATCTTAATTTTTTCACCATTACAAACCCATTGGTGTTATACTAAGCGAAATGTCATCACAAGTATTTCAATCCAAGCGTAAACATTGTTTTGACTTGTGATTGCAAAGTAAAGATCTAAAAATGACAATAAAGAAATAAAAACCGCAGGGCCTCATTATTTATCGTGAAATTTGGATTTCTATACTGGATCGTGATATTTATCGACAGTGAAGCATTGTCATTGAAATCTAGAAAACCATCAACTTCGCTATAAATATTCAGCCCAATCGCGAATTTCTTGAGAACAAATATTCCCACAAATTTACAAGTGAAACAAAAACAATTTTCCCCATTTGGTTTTTGTTTTGCTTGTTAATTTATGGGAATGATTTGTTCCCGTGAAGTCGGCGCTAGGGCCGAATACCAAATACTGAAAATAAATATAAATTCACTCTAGTTTGTTTTGAACAATAACTTATTTGTGCCCACGATACTACAGTATTAACCGATTCACACCAGTTCAGTTTGATTTGTTGAATTCAAATGTTTACGCAGTTTTTTTTAATCTCCAATACAAAGTGCAATTTTAAGTAGTTTTCAACCTTATATTTAAATATTTATGCAAATATTTTGGATTTATTCTTGCTTGAATTGAAACTAAAAAACAACCGTTATCTGTTTTCTCAAGGCTATGTTAGTTTGTTGTTCATATGGATGGATAAAAAATAGTTTTATTTTAATTGCTCTTAGTAATGTTTTCAACTTGTCAACAAACAAGCAGCTGCTAAAGAAATTGGAATTAATTCAAAATCAATTTCAAAATTAACAACAGCAAATTGTGCAATTAAGGAGGCGTGTTAAATATTAATTATTTACGCTATTTACGATAAAAATAAATGTATTATTCTACTTTTGGATTTTTATAATTTCCGGGTATAGGATTTTTTTTTTGTTTCTAACGGTATTTCCGAGAGCTATGTATATCACATAAAATTAAAAAACCGGCTAATCGTAATGCTTTTACAAAAGTACGACGCAAAAGAATTACATATATGAAAATATGCAATCAGGTTTTCGCTTAATGGACTTTTTAGCGTACATTCTGCCATGTATGTTTGTACATATGTATATAATAATATTTAGTGTTAAACCCACTCGCACTCTCCACTCATATAAAGACTTGTTATGCTCGTTTTCTTTTTTTTTCTATTGTTATTGAAACTTTTACTAATCTTGCTGAATTTGCTTTGTTTATGCTTTATTTTCGTTTTTGGTAAACCGCCAATGATTTTATTTTTGCGAGTGTTCACAACCACCAATATCGAACGACTGAAAAGCTTAAGAAAGCGAAAATTTGTGTTTACCAAGCTTTTAATGTTTTTTTTTTGTTTTTTTTTATATACGTAAATTTAATATGTGCTTTGGCAGCAAATTAAAACAATGATTTTAACACGTACGTAAATGTTAAATATGCACATAAATAACAAACAATATTATTGAACTTGGTATTTGCCTTAAAAAGAACTCCAACTTAGACTCACTTATGAGATCAATGTGCTGTTTTTGGTGGAAGGCAACGTCTATGCTTACTGATGACTTCTTAACATCAGAGAATAACACGTGTATGAATAGTGTTTTTGTTTTGTGTGTGCCTTGTAGAGCAATTAATACAATTACTTTTTAAACAAACGATTATTTATTTTCGTAAATTAAAGCACGATTTATAACAGCTGTACAAAAACAAACATAAAAACAAAGTATCAAAAATATTGAATTATTTATAAATATTTTTATATTTCAAGACTTTAATGCGTTGTGAGTTAATGAATGTGATCGACCGACTGATATCACCGACAATGTCTCGAATTCGCAACACATAAGCAATCATATTGGTTCAAGAGACGAGTTCATGGATTTCGCTGCTATACTGCGAGTGTGAGTTAAGGCAAACAAACATATGGATATGAAGGTAGGTAGTCGTTGCACGGCATAATAATGATGCGAGCACATAGAGTGGGCATATGTACATATGTACATACATATGTATGTGGGTAGGTAATTTTCAAGTGGGGAATGGGGTTTCCGAAGGCAATGAGAGTAGCATTGGCTATATGGTTGTATAGCAATACCAATACGTTTGTTGTCTCTTGAGTAATGAAATGAGTTGGACGCGTTGGACGACATGCAAAATAACACGAACGAAATGATAACAACAGAGAATATACAATAAAAATAACTGCAAAAAAGCAAGGGAAAATATTTTTTTCTTGAAAATGTGTCTGTATGTGTACATCCTTATGTAGATATAAACATATGTATGCATATAAAAGTAAATACCCAATAAACACAGAAACGAGAGTTGTATCGTAACGAATGCGAGAAAATTAATTATTCGAATATATTTTTGTTGGATTCGTTTCGAGTTTGATTATGTGGTAAAGGGGAATGAAGGCAAATTCATATGAGGTGGTGTTATACGTACAAAACCAAAATTAACACTAACAAATTATACGCACAGTGACAGAATGATTTACAACAAACACATCATTTGGACATTAAGTTCACCAAGCGCAAAGAACGTAGATTACTAAGAAGTACGAATAGCTAACAAAAAGATAAAAATAACTTTACCCTTAAACGTCTTGTTCAACGACATGCAAGCATTTACACGTTTTCGAATCGGACACACAATGATAACACATAACCACATCCTTCAAGGTTATAACCAACCACATTGTCCATACTGTGGTTCAACGCGTTATTCATTTTATTGGCAAGTATTAACATCTGAACGCACTTAAAAAAGAAGTTTACGGTAGTACCACCCCATAAAATTATTTAAAAATAATGGACGCAATATTTAAAAGAATATATACAATATGCAATAATAACAATAGTAAAACTAGCTTTAAGCGAGCTGAAGGTATTTATGTATGTGTCTCTGGTGCTCCTTTTATTGTAAGTTGGTTCATCACCTCCTTTCTGCCGGATAATAATTATTATAATAATAAAAAAAAAATAAATAAATAAATAATAATAATAATAATAATAATAATAATAAAATAGTTTACCGCATTAGTAAAGACCATATGGCGAAGATTTCCGATCTGTTTTCCGATTATACATATGTACATACATATGTATATACTGCAGAGGGGAAGACGAGATTATCGTTCCCACGACAGTCGGTTCTATGATACCGAAACGACCCAAATTTATATCCGGCCAAGGACTGCCACTTCAGCAACATTCACCACAATTTTATGGGGAATGTTTTATGCTGTTGCAACAACAACAACAACAACGCGATTATTGTTGAGTGTGACCAAAACCGGAGAGTGGCCGGAATCACACAAAAATCAATTAATAACTAAGTCCAGGATTTTTTCTGGTCTGTTGGCCGGTAGGTAGGTGCTCCGGAAGAGAACGGTGGTAAATTAAGTTCCCCAACAGTAGCATAGAGCTGACAACCCTCAGGGTTATAAGGGGAAAGTCGTTGTTGTTGTTGTAGCGGTTACTCAGACCCTGCAAGATCGGTTCAACCATGGTCGTTATCATCAAACTCATCTAGGGGGAGGCCCAAGAAACGCCAAGTTTCGACAGGGTCAGACCAAAGGGGAAGGGGGGTTAGATGAGTCGGTTTTAAGGGGTATGTGAAAAGGTGAGCGGTATCGTGCGAGGAGTTAACACATGCCATAAGGGGCAAGTCCAAGTACTCGCCTACGAATTCGATCCGCTCTATTGCTTTAATAGTTCTATCATTTAGAAACGAGCTCGTCTCGAATTCGTTGTGCTTATTGGGTACCCAAGCCATTAAAAATGTACGTACGCGGTAAACAACTGATTCCATTATTAATATTATATATATGTACATATTTAATTCATTAAGGTGTAAAATAATTGAATTTCGTAAATAAAACCCTAAGTTTAAACCCCTATGTAAGTTCTACAACGAATTATAAAAAGTTATGAACAAAGTAAGTACTCGCAAGGTGATAAGCAGCTATTTTAAATGGATACTAACAGGTTTTTATATGCGTACGAATGTATGTACATATGTACACATTTGGATGTAGTTAGCCTTTTATATACAGTATTAATTTTATTTATTTATTTATTTATTTAAGTGCATACTATTGTATGCATATTTGTGTGGTCTGTACACGAATGTGATTATTTCTGAAACACTTCCTTGTATTCATTTCCGGTTGGCTTTTATTTTTATACTACTACTAGCAAATGACGGAAACGAATGTGTTGTACATAAATTAATAGAAATATGGCATTAGAATGAAAGTGTAAATATTTGTGCAATTATATACACTTACTCCCAAAGTATTTTGCTTTGAATTTGTCTTATTACATTCAACATGTTTTTCATGGTAATTTTTTTTATAAAAATAAAGTTCGAAATCCATACAAATCATTGTTTCATATTTTGCACAAAATTTATAAACTTCAAAAAATGTGATATAACCTTTGGAAAGCGTTAAATAAAATATCTGTGAAATGCTTTTCATAAATACCAAATGTTTGCAAACATTTGCCAATAGCAATTTTAATCGCATAGAGGTGGTCAAACGTATTTACACAACGAACTTTTTTTGCACTTTACATCAGTCCGGGTATACTACAATTTTAAACGACCATGCCATTGTATCGGTCAATCGGATTTTTTCAACTGTCGACAGGTTTTTACAACACGACAACGCTTCTTGTCATAAACTTCTAAATGTAACAAATTAAGTTGTACTTCCTCCAGAGCCCCGACCTAAACATTATTGAAAATGTTTGGGCTTTCGTCAAACAACAACGACTACGATAATTTCCGAAATATGTACATATGAAATATTCCAAGTCCGTTAACGGTTTCTGAAACAATCAACGGCATGGCAAATTCATATCACAAATGTACATTAACAAATTATACGCACATTGACTTAAATTTGACATTAACTTCACCAAGCGGATCCACCCACACAGCTGCTTGCTTAATACCACCTGATATGAAATCACCCGGATTAGCAGCGTCTTAAATAGATTGTACCAAATCGTGTTCGTCTAGCCACAAATCTTGCCAAACTTGCAGGGAGAGAGCACAATTTTGACATTTCATTTAGAGGGGGGGTTCCTAATTCGTGCTAGGAAAATTTTATCCCAACACAAATTAGCAAGCAATAAATTGCATTTCAGTCAATTTTGATATTTCAAATTATAAAAGAGCAAATATGAGTGATTTATGAACGAAATAAGAAGTGATTTATTAACGAACAAGCGGAAAACCAAATGTCTAAGTAAAATGATTCGAAAGCATAAATTCAAATGCAACTATGCGGCAAGATTACGATTCCTGGGGCGCCGCGTTTTGACGACTATTTCTTGTAGAACTCGACAAAATAAACACTTTTTCACAAGTAAAAAAAATTGATATCTCGCTTGGTTTTCGAGATACAGCGAGTTGAAATTTGTCGATTTTGGTATATGTACATACATATGTACATGGTGCATAATATACATACATATGTACGTCGCGTGTAATGCACTTTACGCATGAAATTCTTTGAACTCGTTATTTGTTTTATTTCACTTTTTCCAATTGCCCCTCTTTACGCAGTTCCCATTATTTTTGCGTGCAACACCTTTCGGCCGCGCTTTAAAAAAATAACCCTGGCCGGTCCAACACCAGCTACGCTGACCACAGTATTTTTGCGTGCAACACTTTCCTGCGTAGGCGGCCTTCGGCCGCGCTTTAAAAAAATAACCCTGGCCGGTCCAACACCGGCTACGCTGACCACAGTATTTTTGCGTGCAACACCTTCCTGCGTAGGCGGCCTTCGGCCGCGCTTTAAAAAAATAACCCTGGCCGGTCCAACACCGGCTACGCTGACCACAGTATTTTTGCGTGCAACACCTTTCTGCGCGCGCAATTTCTGTATTAATTAAAATATGATGTCTAAATAGTTGCAATTTTGAGAAAAGTGAATAGTTAGTACAAACAAATAACGAATTCAAAGAATTTCATGCGTAAAGTGCATTACACGCGACGTATGTAGGTATATTATGCACCATGTATACCAAAATCGACAAATTTCAACTCGCTGTATCTCGAAAACCAAGCGAGATATCAATTTTTTTTACTTGTGAAAAAGTGTTTATTTTGTCGAGTTCTACAAGAAATAGTCGTCAAAACGCGGCGCCCCAGGAATCGTAATCTCCCCAACTATGCCAGCTTCCTTGCAAATGTTTACTAAATCCTAAAAACTCAATAAACTTCTGTATTTGAGAGAGTAAGACTTATATCGTACATATGTATATTACAAGCACGCAGCGGATTTAAATTATAAATAGGAAGTTCCCGTTCTGTTTCTGAATTTACTCAGGTATCAAAATGAACTCCTAAGTGTCATTTCGTGTTATTTAGCCACAGAAACAAGAACATAACGGCTGAATTGTAAATGTTATTGTACGCAACATCAAAGCGTTTACTTGTTTGCGCTGGCAATTAAATTAGGATGGACTTGATAACTTCTTTCGAAAAATGTAGGAATTTGTAAACAAAAATTAAGTTAATATAAAATATGACACTAAAATAAACCAAAAATTTACTTCTACCCATCCAAAATTTCAGCTTGACTTAGCATACGGATAAAAAAATATATATGTATATGTACATACAAACATATGTTAAGAGCTTACGGTACTATCTTTGCTTAATTTGCATACACATATCTCAGAACTTATTAATTTTTTTTAAAAACCGAAATATTTCTAAATGTGTAAACGGTTCCCCTTATTTCAATCCGTATATGTATATGTATGTATATATGCCACATTTTGCAATATACATATGTACATACATGCATCCAATTGGAATACCCCACAAACTTCACTTTTCCAGTCAGACTCCCGTTAGTAGGCTGGCTATTTTTACTTGAAAAAACTTTAATTACTCGAGTTCTTGTATTTTAAATTGCAAAATAACTATTGCATAGAAATTGTTATTCGATTTTCTCTAAATACACAAATCACACGTAAAAAAGAGAAAATATTGTATAAACAAAATGGAGTACTCAATTCATTGCTCTTCATGTCATTTTCATTTGCTGCAAACAGAAAGTAGCACTTTTGCTTTATGTCTAAATATTTAACTTACACCAGAACTTTTGTAAATCCGCTTATAGCTAAAATGCCAAATAATAGTTCCTTCAAAAAATGCACTGAAAATTTTGCAATAATTCGTTAACACTAGAAATTTATTAAAAACTATACACGAAAAATTTGACGTCCACTACGAACAAAATTTTTGTAGTTTATACGGGAAGTGTTGGTGAACGCAAAACTCAGTGATGTATTTTTTTGTTCTTCACACAAATGGGTTGCTGTAGTGCGCTAATATATTTGTTAAAGATGGGTGGTATATTTCGATGATCTTTTTGATGATTGTTCAAAGAATTTTTTAATATCCCAGCAAGAAGCCAAACATTAACATTAACATCGGTTATATTACCGGGAAAATCAACTTAAACTAGTGGTCAGTTTCGGTGTTAGTTTTGTATGGGGATCGGGTACCAAATGGCTACTTCTCTTCTTCGGTTTTATGCATTTATAAAAATGAATTCCTATAATTCTTTATTTTCTTGTAAAACACAAACTTTTTGCCCGTTGTGCTCACAGCTAACATTAAAGTCACATTTTCTTTTATTTATCCGTACTTGCGGAAACATAAATACATAGGAATGTTTGTATGTACAATCGATAACTTATTTTCGATATGGTCGGGCATTGTTTGAAGGGTAGTTTAGTGCCACCTGAAACCAAGGAACAGTTGAGTGAAATGGTAATACAATGAATGTAGAACTATAAGAAGCAACAACACGCTACTTTTGCCATTCTCGTTGATCAACAGGGTAGCCCCTTCTCTTTTCATTGAATCATTTACGCTGTTGGTCGAAAGAGTTGGCGCTATCCTGTTGCGATTTGTGGCGAAGTGTGACATGTGATTTCCCTTTGCTTAATATACATATAACATATATTAATGAACATTGTATTTTATTCTACGATTAATAAAAACAATTTTTCTGAAGGTATGACATGGGGGGGGGGGGGTCTAAAATGAGCAAAAATAGCGTTACGTAATATGTACACGACCCCTAATATGTTAAATCTAAAATCAAAGAAAACTTTATTTCGAAAAAAATTTTAAAGAGGGTTGCTATCTGTTTAAGAAGCAAATAAAATTATGGCAATGGTTCGAATCGAAATGGGGTTAATAAATCTTTCGAAAATATATTTGAAGTTGCCATTATTTGAAAAGGTGAGATTATAATATTACACCAATTGTGTCTAACGAAAGAAGTTAATACGAAAATATTTTTGAAAAGTGTTGCCACTTATTCAAGCGGTTAATTCAGTTTGATTCATAAGTTAATTGAAATTCTTCTGTAAAGGTGTGAAACGAAAACGGATGTTAGCCAAAAAACAGGGGTAATTTTAAAAATAAAAAAATCAGTGAACTTAAACGAAAGACGTTTATAAAGTGTTTTGAAAAGGGTTTCCATCCGTTTAAAGGGGTTATTCAGTTAATAATTTAACTAAAATGCTATTATACTAATGAAAAACGAAAGAGGTTTAAGAAAGCTCAATTTTGAAAATAGGCTAGGTTTTTTATTTTTAATTCTAAGCTAATAATAATTTAAGAAGTTTTATTTGAAAATTATTATCAGAGAGCGTAACCAGATATTGAATATAAGTTAATTAATAAGACAAATAAAGTACAAAAATACTGGTATGGAACTTAAGAGTTTTAGGAATTTTGAAAGTATTAATAGTAGAAATGATCCGAGAATCAACTGTGGGACTGATGTTGTTTCGCTAGGAATATTTATAAAATACAAAAAAATTTGTCATATTTTACTATAGTTATCACAGTCCGTTTGTAAATATCATAGATACATATGAACATTACCTTAGATATTAATAATAATTACACTACTCAGCTAAATGTAAAAAAATATAATATAATGTGGATATTCATGTAAACGCTTAAATATCTCTTTTTCACTTAAACCTCTTAAGCTTACTTCATGTTGTAGGAAAACCAGCGTATTTACGAAATTTACGAATTTACGAACAATTTAGGCGTTAAGATCAATACCCATAACAATCAGAAAGATTATGCAAAGTAAAGATAATAATATTAGAAAATATATTTATTGTAACCATATATATAAAACTTATGTATATATTGGGAGTATCAACGAGTGCAGCCAGATAACACTACAGTCCAAGTATATTAATAAATAAAAAAGAAAATGGAGTAATCGTGTGTCAAAAATGTCACATAAATTCAAAACGAATTGCAGTTTCGCTACCAAGGCTAGTTTATATAAAATGGTGTTATAAGTCCAACTAAAATATTTTGTTTTTGCTTTTGCGTAAGAGTTGTCAAAACTTACATACATTTAGTTTTTGGTTTTACGGCTTTTGAGAACTCACACACAAAAGCAAAAATTATAATTTAAAAAAAATTCCAAAATTTAGGTGCTGCCTTCTCAGATAAAATAATGGGAAACCACATATCAACTGAAGCTTTATTAAGCAAATATGTACTAAATAATCACCGTACTCAATTAGGCAAAATATTTATAAGTTTCCATATATGTACGTACATATGTACATATGTATGTAGATATTCGCTTATTTTTTGAGAGCAAAATACCAACAATATTGTTTCACAACCAGTAACTTGCGTATCCTAAATGGAATGTAATGTATGAATTAAATATGCGAAAATAATAAATTGCTAGTATTGCTTCAGGTAGCTTAAGCAATTTGTATAGCCTATGAGAATATTTGAATTCCTTATACAAATACCGTAAAAAAGGAGGCATAAGCGTCCCTTAGTAAAATTTTCCTCTTCAATTTTAATTTCAAACGCCACCGTAGATACCAAGGCTAATTCATATAAGGTGTAGTTACTATAGCAGCCGATTTGATTTTTTTTATTCGCCTACATGTATTTTGTTTTTGCTTTTGCATATGAGCTTTCGAAAGCCGTAAAAACAAAATGTATGTAATTTTGACAACTCTACGCAGAAGCAAAAACGAAATACATGGGAATTTTTTAGTTGTACTTGTAACACCACCTTATATGAATTCGCCTTGGTAGATACTTCAAAATTGTTTGAATGGATTTGTCCAAAACGAATTCAGTAAAGTGGTGGCAATAGCAATAGCGAATTCGTTCATAAAACTTACATGTACTTTGTTTTTGGTTTTTGGTGTGGCAATTGTCAATGTCGGTCTGAGGGGAATTTGTTGGGCGAATTGAGAAAATAGAAAACCAACAAACATACTACAGTGGCTAACAAAAGCGGTAGCGTTCCCACGACGGTTCTACGATACCGGAACGACCCGGATTTAAATCCGGCCAAGTACTGTCATTCTAGCAACATAAGTTTATAAGGGATTACTTATGCTTTTACAACAACAACAACAACAGCAAAAGCGATTTTACAATATTAGTAAGGCTTTTTATGATACATATTTCCAAAAACCCAGTAAATTAATGTTTCAAAGTTAATAAAAAATTTATAAAAACTCAAAAAAAAAATTTAATATTGTTTGGAAGAGTTTTTAGAAATTTTTCGAGCATGCAGTTTTATAGCGTATTTGATTTTAGTATAAAAAGTTTCCAGTAAATTAATGTTTCAAACTTAATACAAAATTTGTAGAAACTCGACAAATTTTTAAATTTTTTTAAAATAGTTTTCAGAAATTGTTCGAGTATACAGTTTTATAGCTTATTTAATTTGAGTTTAAAAAGTTTTCAAGGCAAAAATTAAAAATAAAATCATAAAAAATCAACGGAAGCCACTTCGAACTAAAGAGGCTATAAAAGTGCATACCCGAAAAATGTGTAAACATCCTTCTAAAAAAATAGAAAAAATTTGATGAAAATTTGTTGAGTTTTTATAAAGTGTCTATAAAGTTTGAAACATTAATTTACATGATTTTTGTTATAGTCTGATATAAAATTAACGAAACGAAAAAAAAATTAATGAAAAACCTTGTATTTTAAAAAAAGTTATTCGACCGGTTTTGCTACCCAATGTAAGTTTTATTTAAAAAAAATCTAATCAGCTGTTCTTTTTACACCACCTTCTATAAATTGACATTGGATTTGTCACATACATATATTCACAGATTATAATACATAAAATGCTACGCATGCGTCGAACGTACATTTACTGTCCATATATTAGTGTTACATACATATATCATTGTAACATACTTATCTTGATTTTCAGCATTTGTTCTATGAAGTGTCATCCGCATGTAGATATTTCACCCATCTAGTGCTTTTTAAAAGCCACTTGATTCAGTTCTTTCGTTCTTTATTGTAATACATACTAGTTTTTAAGGATAATTTGTAAATATAATATTATAAAAAGCTTAGCTATGAGTTTATATACAAATTTTTTTACACAGAACACACAAAATCACAAGTATCATTTAAACTGAATAAACAGCTTAAACTTCTTCATTTGGTTTATTCCACACTTGCAAGTTGAAGCTTCCACAAAATCCAAATATGATGGCTGCCAAAACATAGGAAGCCGCCATCGTTAGCATTACATAATTCCATTCGGATTTGTTACCCTTTAAAAATACAACATCAAAAAATAAAGTAATATAGAAAACGAACTATTGATATTAACGACTAATCGATTGTGAAATTAACCGACTTATTTGTTGTTACAATAATTAATCACGAATTACCTCGACAGCTAGAGCGGATATGATGACAGGCGCAATAAAGCCGTTGAATGTTGAAAAAGAATTTGCCACTCCCGAAATACAACCGGCATATGACGGTGTTAAATGCAATAAACTGGGCCAATATCCGCCAGAAAATGCCATATCGGAGAAAATACCCACAAAGAGAATCATCAAGATGATAATGATGTGGCGCTCTGCACTGGTTAGAATAAGTATCACTAGGAACATAATTGTGAGGAGATTACCTATTTGATAAAAAATAGAAAATAATTTTATAGAAAAATACGAAGAAACTTTATAAGATCTGAATCGAGAGCATTGCGATTGTACTTATAAGCTTTTAATAAATTCTAACGAATAGTGGGGGGTTACCTACATAAAACATAGAAAATTTTTCCATAAAATGTTGGCTTATAGTGGGGTCTTCTTTCGACATAACTGCATACTGGCACTATAATTACTTTCGCTACGATGGCTCCCACGAACGGAGTGGATGCGATTATTCCCGACTGATGGTTTAGTATAAAATATATGTATTTAATTTCAGGAATATACAGCATAAATATTTATTATGAAAACCTACTTGTGATATTGAGAACCCCATAGCCTCTTTTAGAAATCGTGGCAACATCATTGTTAACACAATTATGCAATAGCTGTGGAAAACGTGCGTCAATATGAAGGCATAAAGCGGCGTCGATGTAAACATTTTCTTCCAAGGAATGCGCGTTGACTGAAAAACATGTATGTATGTACATATGTATGTATGAAGATGTTAATACGTATTCAAGAATATTTTATACCAATTTTTTTTATTGGCCATTTTTTATAAAATACAGACGTTTCCCTGCCTATATTTATTTATTAAATGCCCTTTCCGAACTGTTTGACGCTCATATTTTAATATTTTAATATATTTATATGTATGAAAGGTTTCGTGGATTTGCTCATATGCGTAAATAATATTTAGGCAGATGGCTAACCGGCAATTAGAGCGCTTGGTTTGATAGCGATGAAACTTTGTTTATATGGATTTTTGTTAGGATATGAATTTTATGAAATTAACAAATAAAATTTGAAAATAATTGTGCAGGCGTTCCTAATCCTAACAATAATTTTCGATTGCGGAAGGAGCTATCTAAACGTGTACCGCGACACTTCTGAAATATTGTCAAAAAAAAAAATGAAATGAATGTAGTATTTAAAGTAAATAAAGCAAAAACTCGGAGTAAAAATCTTCAAACGCCGTTTTAGAAAAGCCAAGCAATGAACGATCTGAGGGATTCTTATTTTGGCACTACAACTGTTGTCGGTCTGTTCGGAGTGCAATCGAGTTTGGCTACTCTTTGGGATATGACAATTGAGCGGCTATACTCAATCTCAATTGGTAAAGTAACTTAGCTGTGACGTAATATTTGCTTAGTATTTTTTCTCTTCTCTCTCATTCTCTAGTTACTCCTACGGCAATTTGAGTTACTCTCAGCGCGATAGCCGCATTCTTGCCATCTTTCATTCTTGTATTCTGTTTATTATGCAATCCCAGGCCTTATGCTCTCGTCCGTGCACTCTAAGCAACAATCTTGAAAATTAAGAGGCGATCTTTTGAGAGAAGCTTCTTGACAACGAAAATATTGAATTAGATACCATATCTGTTTTTAGGCACCCTCGTATTCGGCAGTTTATCGAGTCTAAAATTCATGAAACTCAAAGACGGTTTTAAATTTTTAGCTGTTCCTATGAGGAGCCAAATAATATGCTCCAATAGGAGAAACAGCCCTGTGCTCCAATAGGAGAAACAGGAACCGATGATGATGATGGATGAGAGTAGCAGACCCAGGCCACGGGAAATGCTTTAAATGGTAATTGTTGTTGTAGATTTCCAGCAGGATTTTTCTAGTGGGCCTATAACTTTAAAAACAACACATGGGGCTTTGAAGTACGGAAGTTTTTTTTATAAATAACGGTGAAAAGCAAAGTGCTTATTATAATGGTTTTTTTTTCAATTTTGTTCGTCAACTTACCTTAGTCTTTTCATCATTTGTGGATTGCAAATAATCACGCTCTTCTGCTGATACCCTAGGATGTTCTTCCAATGTGTTATAGACCAACCAATGACAACAAATTCCAAACACCAAAGCTATAGAACCAACTGCATAGAAAGTCAATTCCCAATTGTAACTGCAAAGAATTGCAGGTAATGGAAAAGCGATGAGAGATCCGACTGAGTAACCACCGTAAGCAAATGACAATAAGGCGGTTCGTTCGCTGTGATGGGCCCACGTTGAAAAGAGTTGGTATAGGGCTGGATTTCCAAATCCCTACAGTTTGAGAAATACATATGTATGTACATAAAAAATTGACATAAGTTCATGTAAGAAATATTTATAGTTATGTTTACAATAGAATATCTGAGGTAAGTGGAACCGCATTTTCTAATATCGGCCTTGGCTATATGGGCTATATGGTAAGGTGAGCAACTTATTTATAATCAAAAGAAGGATACCATAATAAGCTATAATACCATAAATATATAATAAAAAACTTATTAATGTAAATAAAATTTTGTTTGAAGAAAGCCGATCATATTATATGTAAAATTTTCTGCTGAATCTGAATATGAAGAATATAAGAAGTATAACAGCTTTTGAGATATGGCTGCGTTTAGATTTTTTGATATCTGAAAAAAATATAAGTCTCTACATTTAAACTATCTCTGAATATAGTTGACCGATTTCAAATTCCTCTTTATTTGTAAAATATCATTGTTTTCTTGTCTAAAAAATAAATGGAATATTCCTTTACTTTGATATTGAATCGAAGGTAAAATTTTTTCTTAAAATGATAGGAAATCTGATTGGCTTTACTTAAATAAGAATTTCAATTTTGAGATAATTATAATTAAAATAGCTATATTTTTTCTGACCACAAAAACTGCTCTACTGCGAAAAATTGTATATAGCATTTATATAACAGCGTCGTAGGTCAGACGATTTTTTTTTTAATTTTGTAAACTGTTATAATTTTTATGAATACTTATCAACTGTATGATTTTATTTACCAATGCATCGTCTTTTTGGTAATATCCGAGAAAGATATATATTATATTATATTATTTAACGAGGCGTTTGGTTCTGTTTGCAAAACATGTTTGTTAAAATTTATGCGCTTCTTTGATAAACATTTCCGATTGCCTGTATTTGATTTCCCGAAAGGCGGCAATTATTTTTAGAGCAAGCGATTTATTATGAATATTCTAAAAGTTTTTGTATTCACACACGATTATTCATATAACTTCAAATACAAATATCAGAAGGACAAATATCAAAAAGTAGGATATTTAGCAGTATGCTTTTCATAGTTTACAGAAGGAAAAGGGTTGGGTAACTTATACATACATACATAGGGAATGATTCAGATCAACGAAAGCGCATTTCCTAATGTCAGTTTTAGAGATACCCGATGTGTAGATCGGCGCATGGTCATGACACAACAATGCTACTCGCGACAATTTTCCTCGACGTTTTTATTTAAAGTAAAATTACTTTGCAATCCTTGAGATTGAGTAACCTTTGCTTAATGTTTGTGGTGAACTCGGACAACGAAACTTCTTGCCGTCGGCGTTCACTCTAAGATAAAAACAGAGTGGTATTTCTAACGCAGAGGGAGTCTTTGTCTTCTCCTGCCACCTTCAACGAGCAAACCGCAATGGAACCAAACACATAAAAACGGTCTTTAAATTATGTTATCCGCGGTGCGGAATATGGTAGTGAGTAGTACCAGCTTGGACAAGACCTGATAAGAAAGCCAAGAACCAAATTGATTAGGGTATGGTAGAAGGAAGAGCTTGATTGACTGTATTTCAGTGGAACTCCATTTTTTAATCTCTTTGAATCACTGTGCGAGTGTTGGTTACTACCTTTCACGCAGAAATAGCAGATGAAGCCGTGAGAAGAGGAGGTAGGAAAGACGTATTTGCAAGAAGAAGAAGCGAAAGGCAGAAAGACGTAAGTGCGTGGAGGTTTATTAGAAAATAAGACAATTAAATCGATTCGTGTCTAGGTTTGGCTCCTGCAAAAACAAAGACGGAAATCTGCTAACATACGCCTAAAGTATGGAAGGGAGTACTTCTCAACGCCTTTGAATGGAAGCACTGATGGCGGGTTGGATGAAGAAGAACCCAGACTAATATTTAGGAAAGATATTTATGTCCCTCCCTGCCCATCGAGCCGACATTATAGCGGATGAGCTATTCCTAAGCGGTCGTTAAAAATATCTTGAACTTGGTAGCCCATGAGCGGGCAACAAAAGGAAGGACCTATCTACATACCTTTGGTGTCAATAACTTGCGCAACTTTGCATAGGTGGGATAATTACCGAAACTGAGAAACGGCTGTATTGAGAAATAAGAAGAATAAAATGTTTGGGGCAAGAGAGTAATTTTTCAACAAAGCCAACAACAACAACAATAATTAAAGCAATCCCGCATTTTCATTGTGAACAAAAATTGCAGTTGTTTTTCCTCATTTTGCAATGGTTAAATTATGCGAAATTCTACAAAAACCAATTATCTTCAAAGTCAAATTTGTATGCTATATCGTTTGTATGCAAACCCAGGGATGGTTGAATCTCACGGTATGTCACATGTCACCCTTGCTTTACAAAAAGTGTTTTATTATTTTTTTACTTTTTTTATGTAGTATTATCTGGCAATGTCTACAGATGCAAGTTTCTCGCCCATACAAACCTTGTTTGATATGCCCGATTATGAAATTGTAGATTATCGAATCAAATTTAAGTAACCAATGAAATTTGTGCTTACCGCCACTAATCCTTGAATCAAGCGTACAGTGAAAGTGGCTATATAGCTGACACGGGCGGCAAAAGGTATCAACATAAATAACACTGCCTGCACTGTAATTGAGTGTATGAAGAAAAATTTACCGCCAAATTTGTCAGCCAATCGACCGGCGAAAAAAAGTGTAACTACGTAGCCATAGTAAAATGTTGCCTGTATACGGAACTGCTCTTGACGTGTCCAAGTAATGTCATCAGGCTGAAATAAAAAAATAACAATGAACAATAAATATATAACAAACTATAAAACATGCAGATAAATTAATATAAATCTCATGAATAATAAAATGTATGAACTAAGAATAATTCAAATAAAATGAAAAGTTTTTAAATCAATGCTTGGGTAAAGTAATCAACCAAAAACCCTTTGGAGGCGAACTAAAGTGGGAGGATTGGCTGCCGATCAGTTTCGCCAGATTCAGAAGAAGGACTGCATGGATCGTCTGGCAGGGACTTAAAGAGTAGTCTGGATTGAAGTAGAATTTTTAGAAAATCTCTCACGTGCAAGCTCGTTACAATGAAACACTGATAAAACCGGGGCTGAATGCCGAATCAAGACAAAGTTTTAAGTGATTTTGATTTTAGAACAGACATTGCTAGCTATTGGGTGACCCATATAGTGTTTTTTCTTTAAGAATTCAGAAAAATTAACAAAAATCTGTTTTTATTATGTTATTTTTTTATTCGGAAGAGAAAACATTTCTATTATTTAAAGAACACGATTTCAATCATGTGGCTGGGTTTGCAGTAGCGCATCACGTTAACCCAGTTTCCAAGACTATGGTGAGTTTTCCAAAGTTAGCTCTATCTCTCAAATGGTTTGCCCGAATCGTTATGTATTGTTAATATAAACAAGTCTAACGGCATCAAATAGCACTTCTGAGGTGGCCAATTTACATCGCCGAGACCGCTAATAACACGCCTGTGGGGCATTAAAATAACAATTAAAATTACTTTCATTCATTCATGGGTGATGAAAATGACGAGCCCGGCAAACCGTAAGAAAGGTGAATGTTTAAGAACAACACATTTTTTTTATCATAATCAAATTTTGTGACGCCCTAACTCAAGAAGCGAAGACATTAAAAATTTATTTGCCTTACCATTTTCTAAAGGTCAAAACTTGAACATTTAAAATATCTAGAAAACCTTTCGTACTATGCGAGTATCATATTTGATGATGATCAATTTGAAACAAATGAAACACTGTTCTTTAATTTTGTCTTTAGATTTTAAGTCACGAATTCTCTTTTCTCGATAGAGTTAACAGCTTCATATTGTTCGTCATTTAGTTTTCGATAATCGCCTAGCTAACGACAACAGCTTATCTGGCGATAGCGAATATCGTTAAAAATGGCTGCTGAATAGCAAAATCGTTAAAAAATTCGGTAAGATGAGTTAAATATGCGGATATCGATATCGTTGGTGAATCGCATTACCGAATAACTTTTTTTGAAAATATTATTTTTTTTGTTATTTTTTTTTAAAAATGAGTTTGTTGAATAAAAAAAAATTAATAATAAACTTTTATATTTAACAAACATATTTGTTTAAATATTTGATTTTTTTGGATTGTGAAAAAACCCCGATTGAAGATATCTAATTTACATTGGAAGTCATAAATTAAACGCAATTAGCGCAGGCAAATTGCCTAGTGTGTGACGGCGCCACCTTCTGTATTCAGTTCACCATGCTATGCATTTAACATATAGTATTTTTTTCTACGTTTCTCACATTTCTATTCGATTGCGAACGATCGTCCGTTCCATAAATCAGATTTGACATCAGTAAAGGCACTGAACTGTTGGAGTCGGGAACCTCTTCATCTCCATCTGAAGCCACCATGCACAGTATGCTAAAATCAAATATATTACGCATACACAGTTGCATAATCATTGAAATGCAGGCACATATTGCATAGGTTAAACGCGCCGAGCAACAAAGGGGATAGTGTGGCGTCTTATCGAGCTGCATTTGCTCCACGCCATCAAATTTAGGCTGATTTTGTTCAGACATCAGACATCAAAAGAGTATAATGTCAATAGTTAATATTACAAATAAAAAGTTGATTTCAAATTAACAATCACAATTTGTTTTTTTTTTTTGGATAAATTAGCAATATTTTTTTTGACACGCATAAACACACACTTCGACATGCACTAAATATTTTAAGATTTACAAAATATGGAACTCAGCGGCTTAGCACTTTCAATACCGATCATTGCACTGCGTTATTACTATATTCAAACTAATGTTGCGATTTTTTTGTTGTCCGTTGGCCGCAAGCTCCGTATACTTGGGGATGGAAATAAATATTCGCTTCTCCAAAAAATATCTAGCACTTCTAAACATAAAGCACGTTCGCATTCTCTTTAATCGCAATTACGTACATACTTAGGTATTTAATGCAGGGAATTCGTTCCATTGTCACGTTCTGTGAGGCACCTACCTACCCGTAAAAAAACACAGTTAACGTTAACAACAACAACAATTCATTTTTTTAAGTTTGTTTGATTTTGTTAATATTTATTCGAGTATCAAGTGCAATTCCATTCCCATAGTTCCCATTTTCCAGTGGTCACTCCAAATGACATCCAGTTGACAAAACTTCTATGATAAATCCACAAAACAAAATCAAAATGGGAAAATCACAAACAATTTAATGATACTTTAGTGAAATTAGAATATTTGGCTAAACTTAAATAAATTGTTTTTCAACGCTGTGACTTCTTATGAATTAATATTTATATCCAGGACATTTTGACGCAAGTCAAAGAAATCAGCATTGAAAAGAATTTGTGAAAATTTGAAACCTCACGTTCAAACATAGTAGATATGTATTAGTGTTAGAAAGTATCGTGTACTTTTGGGGATCGCGTTTATCGCTATCGATCCTTTTAAGAATCGGATATTTTTGAAATTATTGTGTACTGTTAAGATTCAAACTATTAAATCAGAATATCTAGAATAATTTCGTATATGCAGTTTTATATTGATGCACACTATTGCAATTTTTTTACAGATTCTGGAGAAGACTTTGTACGGAGTTTAGAATAGTTCGTCTAAGCCCGAATTAGAAAAAAATCTCATTTTTAGCAACACATGGTGAAGAGTCGGAAACTTTTGCCGAGTCGCATCAACTTTGTATAAGAAATATTTTTCATGGTGACAAACTTTATATTTTATAGATGATAAAAACGCTTTCGTGGTCGGTTTAAAGTTAAATTAATAAATTAATAAGCTATAAGCTTTAAGAGAGCTTAATTTCAAAAATATTTTTGGGAAGAGCTGCCACCTTATTGAAGAATTAACTAAAATCATAATAATGTAAGTCAAATAATGAAATATAGGAGGCTTTATTTTGAAAATGGTTGCCACCTGCTAAAAAGTAAAATAAATTTAATTAAGTTAAGGGAAATATTACAGCATGGGATTCAAAGGAAGTAGCCTTGAGAAAACTTAATAATGAAGGTATGTTTAAAGAGTGTTGCCACCAGTTTAAAAAATATTTGTTTATTTATATTTCTAAGCATCCGGAAATATAACTGTATGGGAGTGAAACTGAAGCTACGATAACCTTTCTTAAATGAGTTGCGACCTTTGAAAGAATATTGATTGAATTTAATTGGTAAAGCAATCGAAATTGAAAAAAAAAGTTTAGGGAAGCTTTATTCGAGAAATATGTTTGAAGAGGGCTACCACCTGTTTAAAAAATGTAAGTCAACTATATTATAAAATAAAATATAAAAAAAGCTATTTATAAATTTTATCATGCAGCGTAAAAAAAAAATAATCCAAATAAAAGAACGTAACAAATTCTCAAAAATTTCGGTTTTTATTGTATTTTAAATATGCTTTAGCATATTAATGAAATACCATAACTTAGCAATAGCTAACTACTGAAAGAGACAATTAATATAATTAAAAAATTTTTGTGTTCTCCTCTTTGACTTGGAAAGCCTCATACGTAAGTTGGGTTACCGAAAGAAATACGTTAAGAAATTTATTATGGAAAATGGCGGTAATGCCGAGCAAATAGCAAATATCTCCGAAACTACTTTGCCAAATTTTACCACTTGAAGGTTTGATATTTTTAAATTCGAAAAAAAACAACAACACCGATAATAGGCTACTCTTCAAAAATTTAGCGCCCATTACATCGACAAATTGCGAAACTTGCCACCGAAAAGATTGATTCCTAACACTTTTACACACTCAGTTGTTTATTGTGAAAGGTTAAAAAACAGATAATTTATTTTGGTTAAATTCTGAATTTACCTACTACTTTTGTAGAAAATTGAAGTGTAGAGACTGTTTCTAAGCGAATGTGGGAAATAAAAGAGATGAGTAGCAGCTGACACTCAACGCGAAAAGATGCCATGATTTGCCCTTGGCATTGAATCTGTGGGAAACTTCGTATAATTGTAATTATTCAACTTATTTGTCAAAGCGAACCTGGTACATTAACCGAAGCCAGCTTTTTATCTAGCATAGCCTTTAGCCTCCGCGCCTCAGGTGTAGCAATTAAAAAATACTCTAGAGGGGACGCCTACGAACGACAGATGGTTTTTATGTATGATACTCTTATTCATTCCAAAAGTGTGTAAGGTAACTCGATTGTTAGTAGCTACTGAGTGCTGGATGCTTTTGCGTATAATAGCATATGGTGTAATTTTGCATTTAATACTTTTGTTTATAGATTTGTTCGTCGTTTTTTAAACAATGACTACCCATTCATCAATAAATATTTGTACGAGTATTGTTTAATTATTTAGTGGTATACGAACTTGCTGCTTATATTTTGAGACTTTACTTATCCAATAATTTCACAATTACATTGCCTTTCAAAAGTAAATACATAAATATGTACATATATGTATTTAATATATATTATTATTTATAAGTTGGCAAAGTACTTATGTAGTAAAGGCCGTTAGGTGTGGGAGTTCTTTATGCTTTACAAGAATTTGGGCGCGTTTGGGGAGATTTATACAAAAGTTCAGCATTTGTCACCACAACACTTTTCACTTATGACTGTCGTAACCCTAATGTACATGGAAAAGTATATGGTGTGTGTAAACATGAACTTGTGCGGGAGGTGGTAGTGTGGTTCGAGAAAAACTCATAAACATATGCTATTTGTTTGTTTGTTAGAGTTGTCAAATTATCGATAGCACTAACATATAATCGATAGTTTTTTTATTTCTATTACCATCAATATTAGCTACTAAATAGCGTTAGTTCGACTGACGCTAAGGCTACTCTTCCCTAGGCGACTCCGTAAGGGACATAATAAGTTACGCTTGGATCAAGGGATGCGGGAAATCGTTCCAATATACACCAATTTTTTATAAGCTTGAGAAGTTTAAATTTTTATTGTGTTATCCGTCAATATAGTACATCAACTTTTCACCCTGTCGGAAAAACGGAAGATCAAAAATAAACTTATAAAATATCGTAAGGCTAAATGCAGACACAACAAATGCGGAATTTCCCAAAAAAATTGGATAAAATAAAAATAAGGAATAAATGAGTAATTCCACAAAGAACTAAAGATTTCATGAAAAGAATTCTTCACATTGTACTAAATTTGAGGTATCTAATGAAATGTCTAGTAAGAAGAAGTTTGATGAGGAGATGTAGTGATCTTCGTAATAGCAGCTATAATTTCCACCGCTGTAATTTTTGTTTTTTCAAAATTAATTGTTTAATTGTTTTTTATTGATGTTTACTTAAACAAAAAAACCTGGATTTTTCGCAAATATCTTCCTTTGGAAGGTTACAGTTTTTTACTTCAATCAATATTCTGTATGAGCTCAAGTCAATTTTTAATAGGAAAAATTATAGAAAAACAACAATCAGATTTCTTCCGGGGATCAAACCCAGGACCTCCACGGCTAGCTCGTACTCGTACTTCTTAAGACAGCGCCTTAACTAATTGCACTAAGTAAGCCATGTACACTGCTGGTGCTTCTTCATCTATTTTTGCAAACACAATTTCAAGTACGGCTGTCTGCCGCTATTACATAAATATGTGGTGGTTATTGGTTATAACAATTTTATTTTTTTTAATTAAAATAATTTTTTTTTCCTAAAAAATGGCAGTTTTTAATTTGTAAATTAAAGATTTTTTTTAAAAGAATTTAAAAACTTGAGTGAAACTATCGAATGCATCGCTATCGATAGTTTGGCAACTCTATTGTTTGTATTTGCTTAAGTATTTATTAAAAAATTCATTGCTGTGAAAAATAACTGAAAATATTACAAAAAATAAATTTACATAGAGGATTTACCAACAGAGGGATAGTTCTGATCATGTGGAGCAAAATATCAAAACACAAATTTTTTAATTTTCCGACTATTCGACTTTTACCCCTCTGTGTTAAGAATTTTTAAATTTCTGTATGAATATTTATTTCTTTGTCAAACCAATGCTTGTCTATTCAACACAGTAACGCCCCTGTTTATTTTGTGCATTTGTTGTGAATTCTCTTCAACAATTGAAAAAGCAAGAATTTTATTAAATCTTACAAAAACAGTTAACTTTTATAACCCCTTTTTGTAAAACTGTTCAAAACTATGACTGCCCACAATGTAAAAAACTTATGCACAGAATTGGTATATTGCTCACAGATGTTGATCCATTAACAACATATTGTAGCAAAAATCCGAAAATAATAAATATGTCACCCAATATTTATTTATACAAATATAAGTTTTGTTAATATTAGCTTCGTGGCATATGTCGACATTTTTATTTATAAGTTTGTGTACATACATACATATGTATGTGGCGGTAATTTTTATTGCACTAAAACGACTTTAGCAGCTGTTCCAAATTACATAAAATGTATTTTTTAAACAATAAGAATTAATATTTAACATAATTAACATTATAAGACGTAGCTTAACAAATCTGAAGTGAACTTTCATAATTTCAAAATATCGAGTCCAAGAATAAAAAAAATTATGAATTTTCGTGATAATTGCAATTTAGGTTTTAATGCTCATTACAAATTTCAAATTAGTTTTTGAAAATTAAAAATGGACGATCGAATATGGCATTCTATATTTAAATATGTTGTTGAATTCTATTCGTAGAGGTAGAGAGGTTCGCATTCATGGTAACCCGGGAATGGTCTTCGAACTTCAATTAGGATGTTTTTGAATATGTCTTCTGTAACTGTATCCCTACAAAAGCGTTTACTTCATGAAGCTGACATAATTGAAAGCCTAACTTCGCCTGCAGGGCATTTTGTGAGGAATCCCAGGAGGTATCCAACAATGACTCCGGACACAACACTCGTAAAATAAGCAGGGAGAAATTTAATAAAGATTTATTTCACATGCTAATTATAACATCGGATCCATTAATATCCAATATAATATGATTACCTATTCAAAAAGCAGATATCATTTCCGCAGAAGTTATCTGTCTTTTGGAGAAACCAAGCAAAAAATCGTCAGTTTTTGTTGAAATCGCCACAAATGAGCCCATTTGGTAGCTGTCAATTGTCAAAGTTACAATTTTACATAAAATTGGTGATTTGCTTGTTTTATAGGGTATTGATTTGACAGCTGTCAACTGTCAAACTATACATTTTATGGCATATTCCCATTGGGCATTACAAAAATATTGCGATCATACAGTTTTATTATAATCATTAAACTCGAAAATTTTTATACACAACCAAAAACATACAAAAAAGAAGATAATGATGATAGTAAAGGAGTCTGAAAATATCACTGCAACCTTCAAGTGATGAATCCTGGACGCTGCACTTAAAATTTTTAATTGGCTACCATATAGTTACAGAACGACTGAACATCGATTTTTATCGCCGAGCCGAACATTTTGATCGTCGTACTGGTACCAATTTTTCCTTTCAAGCCGTATGACAACTTAAGAATCAAGTGGATCTGCTGTTCCACTTCACACAGTATTTGAAAATAAATTTTCGTGTGTCGTTGTACAAAGAATCTTCGGCAATTAAACAATGAATAATTTTGATAAAAATAGTGAAGTATTGCGATTCAAAGGACTATACAAAAGGCATAAAGTTCTATGGAACATGAATCGAATCGACGGAATGATTTCAAAATAAAAGCTTATGAATCAATTTCTGTCGAAATAAAAATGCCTGTGGAAAATGTGTGTATTTTTTTATTTTCTTGAAAGTAAAATTGACAATTAAATATATAAAAAACATATATGTATATAATACTTCTATATTGCGGGTGGGATAAGCTCGTAATGTGTTTTGAAAACGAAACCAAAACGAGACAGACTACATCAATTTTTGAGCTTGTAGTAGTATTTTTTAAAGTGAAGTTGTCATTTTAGGTACATTCGATTATCGGATTTTTTATATTTCTGCACTCTGATATTGGGGAATGTACTCTGTGCTTTCCAGCAATATAGAAGTATTACATATATGATAAAAAAGGTAAGCGTTCTGCTACTCATCACATATCGGTCAAATTGCTAACTCCGTTGCATTCAACTTGAAAGTATGCATAACCAAAATATAACAGTTTTGATATCTTTGTTATGCCTTATTCACGTGGATACAAAATGGTTGTATCCCGTCGTGCAGCAGACTGTTACTACTACTCATAAATACGAATCATGTGAGCTAATTTATTTGGGACTTCGTATATTAACTCCTAACTGGAAAGGTTTCAGTCATAAGTCAACAATATCAGCCCACTTGTCTGTCAAATCGTGAATGTCTGTACAATGACCTGCATTTTGGCTTTACGCTTTTGCCAACTGGCTCGTTCTGTTTTACCCACAATTTTCACTTATACTCGTAGTTTCAATAAATACCCGCCAGTATTTACTAGGGACCAGCTCCGGACTGTCGAAACGTATTTAACATTTACATGTCCTAGGCAGTAGGCCATCGCCCCCGCTGCATTACAAATAGATAGCAAATTACGAGAACAATCGCCATATCTTTATTACATAGAGAGAGCGAGAGAAAGAGCTATATACTCCCATGCATGTATTTTACCATCTACCAAGTAATGCTGCGGGGGCGATAAACCCCAGCACAAGTAAATTTCTATTTACCAAGGAACAATCCCGACTGCGCGTACTGAAGCGTATGGATACGCTAATTGCTATTACATTCAATATCAGTGAACTTCTTCTGTAAACAGTCTGAACGTCTGAACGCCCCTCCATTCGTAGGCGACGATCATCGGCTGTGGGTAGTTATAGTGCGTTACCATGACCAAACATTTCCTACTTCCACACGATTTCTGGCCTATTTTACAATATACATACATACAAATTAACTTTTTTCGCTAATACTACTTGATATCATTGGGTAGTGACATGACAATACCTGTATTCCAAACCGTTCCCACTTAACGACATTCTTCTAAATACATACATACATACATAGTGTTGTCGCGACTTGGTTCGTGTTCACCACTACTGTTATTATTATTTGAAATGTAGTGGGACCCACTACCTTACATATTTAGAAGCGCTAGTGTTTCCACCTTCAGCTCATCATAGTCCACTAATGTTTCGTAGTTTAAGCTTTGGCGGCAAACAAGCTAGCATGCCAAAGGATCCAAATTGTTTATCTGGTACTAAGACTATCAACTAAATACAATATATATCCATGTATGTATGTGTGTACTTATATACATATGTACTACGGTATATACACAATCCGACCTCTTTTATTATTTTGTTGTGGACGAGTTGTCACTCGTTGTATGGCCCAATTCGTTTTGATATTTGTATTTTGTTTATACATATACTCGTACTAGAGATGGGAGCTGTACTAAATATTTGGTCCTAATTCCACCCATCCCGACATTCAATCCTTAAGTCCCGAACCCTCCCATCCCGATTTTTTTCAACTTTGTCCCGCGGGCCCCGATATCTATCACTGAATAAAACTCAGGAATTTTAAATTAATTTAAAATAAAATATTTTATTTAAACAACTCTGTGCTTTGACTCGTAGATATACATTAAATGGATTTGGAGTTTTAACACTAAAGTTTTTTTTTTAACTCAAAAATGTTTGCTTCTTTACTTATTATATAAATATATAAATTGTTTGTTTAAAAAAAGCATTTATTCGGAGGTTTTTTTCCACGTAAACGTGTCCTTATTTCTTCCAAAATTTTAGTACAAAACACTTGATCGCGTTACTTGAGTAAATTATTGACTTGCCATTTACATATAAACTCATTTCGTTGTCAGCGTCAGTACTGCTGTCAGATTATCTACATTTGTACATACATATGTACAGACTCGTCAAAAAACAAAATACATTCATACAAAATTTTTCGGGACCATTTTCTTTTTAATTTTTGGAAGTTGGCAATTTTATTGAAAGTGTCGCGAAAGGATTTCTTGTCCCGTTCCGATAGCAAATTTTTTAAGACCATCCCGAATCCGCTCATTGCGGCCATATTGGAATTTGTCCCGTGGGTTCCGTGTCGTGCGCTCATCTCTAGTCTGTACCGCAAAGGCGAGGAAGTTCAAATGAATTAATAAAAATACCATGTACCTTTATTTGTTAATAAAATGGTTTTGCACCATACAACTGACTGCACTAAACATTTTAGAAAGTATTTTATTTTCTCTTTTTTTTTAATGCGAACCAGTGTCGGAGAAATAGAAGATATAGAAGTAAATAGGACTTCTAAAGATAACACTTTTTTTAAATTAAAATTTTCCTTTAATATGTCCTTTTTGGGTTAAAGGATACAACAAAATTATTCATCGTATAACTCCACCTAAACCAGAAAATCGCTACAAACTCTCGGCAGTCAGCACGCGACCGATAGAAGTGCATACCGAAAGAATCAGCTTATCCTGCAACAGCTTCTATCGCAGCTGCGAGAACCTGCGCTTAAGGAAGACAGTCGAACTCTTTCTGCGCGAGTGCCTAGCTCTCACAAGAATGAGGCTAAACACGCTCATTCCTGCAGAATATTTCAGAGTACAGCTGCCTCTCTGTATAACAACTGTATTGTCTTTCTTTTATGACACTGCATTGATATTCCTCCTGTATATGTCTTGTTTTTTAGTGAGTTTTCTGTGGCCCCTAGCACTTACTGCACAGCGAACTAACTGCAAGCCCTACAAAAACTGTGCTTGCTTTTTTAATACAAAGTACAAGATTCCCAACTTTCCAATGATTTCGATGCAAGTGATCTACATAAATTGAAGAAAACAGCTGTCAAAAGAAGGAAAAGTGAGGATGAATTGGCGCTATAGAAATATTAACTATTTTTGCAGAAAATATATTTTATTTTAAGTTTTATTCATCGCGATTTGTAGAAAAATCTACGACATTTTAAGCAGTTCAAAATAATATATGCAAATAGTTAAAATTTTTCTTCAATCCGGATAAGAGCTTTGTTTTTGAGTGTAGCTGGCGCTCAGCTTGTACTTTCTGAGGGGGTTAAATATCTGGGTTTAGTCGTGGATATGAAACTTTCTTGGAAACTGAATATTGTAAAAAGGTGGCAAAGGTTGTGAGATATATTGGCAAACGCTGGGGTTCGCTTATATCTACCCATATTAAACGGTTATATGAATTAGTGACAGAACCGATACTTTCTTACGGCGCTCTTATCTGGCGGGGAGCCTTGAATAAGAATGTTTTAGTCATGCAGTGGAAAAGGGTACGCTATGCACTATTTGTGGGGAAATTAAAATGTATAAAATATACAAATTAAGTAAAATGAAACCATATTTCCGAAATCTTAAACGAAAACATGTTTCAGAAAAGGCCAGCCCGAATCTAGAGTTCTAAATGTTATTGAAAATATCAGATAATGAAGGTAATCAAGATACCTTTAATAAATTACTTTTAAGAGTGAGGAAGAGGCTTCGACTATGTAAATATCGCTTTCTTTTAATTTTAGAGTCTTTGCATATAAAAATACAATGCTGTTTAGTATCGAAAGTACTGAAGAACATATTTCGAACTATATATTTAGCACACAAATTATTTTGAGTAACTTTAGCGAATAATTAATTAATTTTTATTAAACTTTTAGCTTAAATGCCCAAAATGAAATAAAAGTTTACAATATTTGAGTTTTTTAAAGGAATCGAAAGATACATATGAAAATTACCTAAATACTTACCTAAATATTTTTGATAAAATAAGTAAATATTCCATACCATAGTAAAACTGTGGAAAAGTCGTGTCCATACAATCAAAATTTCTCTTTAAAAAATTATCGAAGTTGTAGAAATTATTCAGACCATTTTTAATATCCTCCGTTGTCTGTTTTCTTGTTTGAACTCACTAATCTCCAAAACTACTGAACATATTTTAATGAAGAACATTAACCGCGCGCATATCAAATGAGGAAATAGCCAATTTTATCAGAAACGGCACAAACGTACGCTGGTGTTTATTTTATATTTTGTAGTGTATAGCCTGGATTAAGGTATTAGATGCTTTTTAAAGAGAGCTGCCACATGTTAAAATTAAATTAATACGTTAAGTCTAATACTGTACTAAAGGTGCAGAAAAGCTTGATTCCAAAAGTAAGTTTGAAGAGTGTTGACACCTTCTTGAATAATTTAGGAGATAAATCAAATGTAAAGAGTTGAATACAGCTCATATATTTGGAGAGGGTAAACATATTTTTAAAAAGTTAAATGGAGTGGTATGGAATGAAAGAGTCTTTTACGAAATATTTTTCAAGCTAGCTGTCACCTATTTAAAAGGGTTAATTGAATTTAATTAATAAAATACTTACATTGCTACCATATTGGTGTTAATGGTTAATATGGTTTTAAAAAGCTTAGTTTCGAAAACATTTTTGAAAAGAATTGCCATCTGTTTGAAAAATTCACTACAATAAGTGAAACTTATTATAAAATTACAAAAAAAAAGAAAAATTAAATAAGATTTCGCCAAGAGTGGAAATTAAAGAAACCCCCCAAAAGTACGTTTCGAAATAGAATTGAGTTTATATGAAAGCATATGATGCAATTAAAGTTGAATGCACATTGTTTATTCATATAGTAATTAATTGCAATCAGGTGGAAACTCGAACTGACTTTTTTCGGAAGAGGTGGAAAACGGGATGTCTTTTAAGCACATTGGAAATTATCGATCGAGGTAATTTTATTATTTTTTTTTTCATAAATCGGACGGATTTTTTTTTGTTTTTGGCTGGACAACTTTTTGTTGGTATTTGATACGTTCTTTTCCCACTCTGATTCACTCAGAGCGCGACATAAATTGACCGAACACTATCTGCTCGGATCAATTTGATTTTGATTCCGGACAACTGTTGACAATGAGTTGTCATCAACTAAATTTTATTTATATAGGTCCAAATTCTGTGATCTTTTTCAACTAAATATCATAATTCCACAAGTAGACAACAATATTTAAAGTTTTAAATATTTAGTTGTTTTTGGAAATTGCCTACTTGAAAACCAAAAAAAATGTGCCGAACTAAACGCTGAATCGTACTTCAGCATGCTCTCCGATAAAAATTTATGAGAGCAAATAAAAATTTGTTCGGACAAGAACGATGAAGACGTCTTTACGCCTTAATATGCAAACCACTAGGGATTTTCCAATGAAACTTCGTAGGAAGGCTATATTAATATTTCTTTCACTAATCCTAAAATCCATCATTTAAGGCACTACTTAAGTTACATGTTAAATTGTATGCGAATTGCATATAAAACTTTCAATGATAAACTGAATTTTTAACTTATATATTTTTTTATAAACAAATGATTTGTGATATATTTGCACTCATTTCTCTTTCACTTTACCTGATTAATTTTATTGCTTAACGATGAACAAATCGTTTATAAATTTACATACATTTCACTTTCAACAAAGAGCCGAAACCGAAATGACCACAATGATGGGTTAATTGCAAAATTTTATTCGTTCAGTTTTGCAACTTTAGAAGCGAATTACTCAAAAAACAACGAGTTGCATCAACGCAAGGTTACTTTCAAAAAGTCGTGCTCGTCGACAATGTCGGCGAAATCATCAAATACTAAAATAAATATTAAATTCAAAATCACCAAATACTAAAATAATTAAATATTAAGAAATGAAAATTGCCTTTTATTTTTACTTACATTTTAACCCATGGATTCTAAAGGAACTTGTGGATGGATATCTTATTCCTTTCCATGCCAATTATGATTTGTGAAACTGTGAAAAAACCAGCCCATTTACGGTATTTTCAACACATCCCACTACTTAACCTGTCGTAGATATGAAAATACTCTACAGTTGTAGTTATTATAATACATACATTTATTTTACATCACTATCGCTCTACCTCCCCCACATTTTTATATGTATGTATGTAATCTTACCGCCGACTCAGTTAATTGGCCCCACTGCTCTCTAACTTCATTCTTTACTTATGACTTCATACATATGCACGTTATGGGTATATATTTGTATATACATATATATACAACGGTTGTTGCTATTCACCTGTAGTGCCACAAGTCCATGGAAACGCCATCACCATCTTAACCACCACTTACGCCAGTCCGGCACAAACTGCACCCACTTAGACGACGAAGACACTAGCAACATTCGAACATGCACAAATGCCTGTGGGTTCGTTCTGCATGCTTGGCTAGTCGTTTAGATCGTCGTCGGCCATCAGCGTTGCTGTCGTCGTGGCAGGAGCGGCATTCGATAGCACCTGGCAGATAACAGCCACATGAAGCAAACTGGCAGCAGCAGTCGCTTTTAAAAACTTTTACGGAAAGGATAAAAAAATTGAATGACCGCGGGATATTCGAGCTCGCGTTGGCGAGCGAAAGACAATACACATCACCAACAACTATTGGAATACCCATTCGAATTGGAATTTGTGTGCTCGTGGAAACGGTTATACATACATATATACGCGTTATAGTCGTATTGAAGTGCTAAATATTAATAGAATATAAAGTGATATGCTAAAAGAATTTTAATTTATACAAAGATAAAAAAAAACCGAATACATATCAAAGCATTGTGTGATTTAAACAGTTTTTTTTCAACGAAACAAAAAAGCAATAGTAACGAAGAGTGGTGCAGTTTGGAAAAATTTCGAGTGAGATATTAGTATGTGTAGAACGGTATTAAAAAAAAAAGTATGCGCTTATTGTTAATGCCAATTATACTGTCAATTCTAACGGTGGTAAATGCGTTTTAAACTTCTTAATTGATTTAAGTAATTCAAAATGTAATAGCGTACAGTATGTGTTAAGTGCGTTAAGAGCTATCGTAATTGTGGCAATTAAAGGGCAATTGAAAGAAAACGAGGAAATACCAAAAATGATATAATTGAAAATTAAGTTAACCCCGCTTTCACATACATACATACATATATACATACATAGGCTATGTACAAATATTACAAAGAAAAAAATCCAAATAATAAGTCAACTAACGTAGCAAAAATTTTCATCGCCAAAGGAAATTTGTAGCGCTCTCTATATGCTATATACATAGATATGTATATGTATATATCAGGAAGTCATTAATTATATTGTAATAACTAGTTTTCGGCGAATTTAATGATTATTGATTGAGTAGGAAATCGGAATATGAAAAAAATAAACCGAAGGTCATGTTAGGGGTTGCTACAAACAGACAAAAACATAAAATTGCATTGGTAGAAAAATTTGTAGTATGATATGCAGGTGTAAATATATGTACATACATATATTCATATATATCGAATATAAATATAATGAGTGTTATATGTAAATAACGCAAGGTGAACTAATTTTCATAATAATAGTGTTTTTAGTTTTTCTGTGCAACAGTTGCAAAAAATGGTCATATAAACTCAAAAAGTGTTTCAGCAAGTGCTATAATTTATTACCTACCAAAAAAAATGAAGTGCAATTTTTTTTAAGTAAAACTATTGAAATCAATTAGCATACTAAACCAACAAGATTAAAACTGGACTAAAACAGGAAATAAAAATATTGGAATAACCTGGTATGTAAAACCTAATATTTTCTATTTCTAAAGTACATAATGTAATTTTTTATATATCTGCATAACGCTAAAAAATCACCAGGAAAGCGAATAAAGTGGAATCTTTTAAAAAAATGTTTTTTTAGACTAAATTTGGGTTGGTGAATACGAAAATGAGTGCAAAAATGTCGCAGGTTCAGTGTTCAACTGTTGATTAATACCAATAACCAAATAAAGTTGATAAAGAAGTAAATTGAAACAACAAAGCTCAGAGAAAAATTCAATAATGGAAACTTTATAATATTTAATATTTGGTTAACGTATAAGGTTTTAGCTATAAACTTATATGGCCCTTGCCAAGGCGAATTTATAGAAGGTGGTGGCATAAGAGCAGCTGACTTGATTTTTTTTTTAATCACCTACATGTATTTTGTTTTTGCTTTTGCGTATGAGTTTTCAAAAGCCGGAAAAGCAAAAACAAAATGTATTTAAATTTTGACAACTCTTACGCAGTAACCAAAACAAAATACATAGGAATTTTGTAGTTGTATTTATAACACCACCTTGTATGGATTCGGCTTGGCCCTTGCTTTATACTGAGGCAAAATATATTCACAATATTTACATACAAAATCACTAAACGATTTTGCTGTTTTGTTTCGGTTTCAACATAACACAAATGATTGATGAGCCATATATGTATGTACATATATTCTTTATATATGCGCATCGAAAACGTATGAAAAACAAATTGGGACACGATACGTTGCATATTATATGCATGCTGCATCTACACAACCCGAGTTTTTATACAAATGCATAGCACCATGCAACTAGAAATTCGGCCCGTATACTTACATGATGTGCTAGAGAAAAAATCTTTTACTTAAAAATTTGCGAATGTTCATTTTGAATGAGTTCGATTTATCAAGATTTGTAGTTTAATTTGACACTCATTGAATATTATTACTTCACGGGATATCTGATGATTCTAAACTTTATACATAAATCTTTTCACCTAAAATCTCATTTTTCACATAAATACAACATTGTTTTTCACATTTCCACATAAAAACGCTCAAATTTAAACTCATATGCCCACCAAAAATATTTTTTAATGCAGATAAATACTAAGCAGACAGATTTCTCAAATTTCAACAGTGGAATTCAATTTTTTTACGAACCGTGCAACCTAACATCCACTTAATTTTTTTTTTTCAAATGAATAAAGTTCTTGATTTGAATACACCAAACGATGAGTTGTAGTCCATAATTCACTCCTCCATAAACTCAGTAACTTCAACAGACGATTTCTGAGAAACCATTGTAGTTTTTCTTTAATATTTTAAGGATCAAAAATGGTAGCATGTTACCTGAAGATGTTATACGATATCAAATATAACGCATTTTGTGTAAATTTAGGTTATAATATCTCAAAAAACTGGCGTATGGGGAAAAACTCGCATTCAGCTCGTCGAAAGCATTCAGAAAACTATTGTTTAGTTTTTGGTTTTAACTTTTATCGGCCTGTACATAATTACATTGCACATGATAGATAAATTTTTTTTTTTATGCTTGTGTACCCACTTTTTACGATTTGAATTATACTATTTCAACTATTTCACCTTGAAAATCACAAATTTTTAGGAAATTAATGAAATTTTCATCAAAAAACTGTTCTTTGAGTACTGACAAATGGGTTGCAAATCCAGAAAAATAGTGACAAATATATCGTGAAGTCATGTCGATGTAAACCATATATATCGCCAAAAATTTCCGGCATATCGATATTCTCATATGAAAAATCAAAATTATAAGGGATTATTTTTTATAAGTTTCCTTAGGTATTTACTATTCTCATTTGTTTCAAACAAGTAATACATATTCCATGTGATTTGTTTCTATAGGAAAAATACAATTTTGGTTTATGTAATGTATTAGGTTTACATCTATTTTTACACCAATACCTGTTATTGGTTTATTGGCAACCTTTTTGTTTCATTAACTCAAGTATTTTATATATTCGCTGCTTAAAGTAAGAATGCATGCAATTTATGGAATTTTAAAATAGCAAAAAGCAAAAGCGAAAAATATAACTTAGGGTAGCTTCAGTACTTTAGTCTTTATAGGAATAGAAAATAGCCAGTCGCAAGGCAAACTGAGCTTACCACGACGGGAAGATACAGTTTCCCCATATCTTTAAAGGGGGTTCGTTAAACTCGCTAGTGGTGATTTCAGAAATATCGTTATTGGGCACGGAACTTTGTACAATGCCTTTTCCAATTGTAAATGCGAACGCGTCAATTAAAAATGAGAATAGTCAATTGCGAATCAGAAAGCGTCAAATGTAAATGAGAAAATGTCAATAGTTAGTTGCAAATGAAAAAGCGCCAATTGAAAATAAGAATAGTCAATTGCGAATCAGAAAGCGTTAGATCTAAATGAGAATGTGACAAATGGGAATGAGAAAGTTATTTTTATTACATGAAACGATACATTGAAACGCTTTTGTCTATTTTCATCCTGCAATAGTGGCCTTTACTTGATGCACGAGGTTTTCTAAATACTCGTACCCTTGACCCTTAATAGTAAACACGTTTTAATTTTAACGCATATATCTCATTTCAAATGATTATTACGCATTTTAATGTGACGCTTTCTAATTTACAATAACCTATTCTCATATTCGTTGGAGCTTTTATAGTTTAAAATGACTCATCTTATTTACAAATGCCTATTATTATTTTCAATTGTCGCTTTCTGAATTACAATTGACTACCCTCATTTTCAATTGAGGTTTTAGCTTTTCAAATTAACGGCTTCTCATTTTCAATTGGAAATGGTGTATACTTTGATACCCAACATTGTTGAACGTTTGGCGAAGTTCTATCCAATTCTTGAGTTCATTAAGAGACCAATAGCGGAAACATGGTTTGCATTTCTGAAACAGCAAATTCCTCGGGAGTTTCTATTCATAATAATAAGGTTGAAAAGTCGATGTATGAGAGAATTATCGATATAGAAACGATACATTGATATCGAGGTTTTTTTTACAAGCATATTAGGAAATACCCAGAGTGCTTTTTAACCTAAACAACTTGGCTTAATCGTGAAAAATTGAATATGTGTGCATTGCGGTGCTTCACCAAAAATGTTGCGCGTTCCCACCAGAGTTATATAATTTAGTATCTTTCAAGACTTCGGCTAAAATAGTTAGCAAAATGTTACGCTTTGCTTGAGCTGGTAAAAATAAATAATGTTTTTTTTTAAATAATTTTTGGAAAAAAAAATCACTTTATGAATAAGATTTGCGAAAAACTAACTAAATGGGTTTATTGGTTCAGCTTACCAAAATTTTAGTATTATTGCGAAACATTTTTGTTTATGCCTTAAAGTATAATCACTTTTATAATTGCGATGGAAAAACAGTATCGATGTACATATTCTGCAAAGAAAAAAACAAGAATGGCGATGCAGTGTCTTTCGAAAATGTTTCATTTAAGAAAAATTTGAAATATTCGTTTAAAACGACGCCGCTTTAAACGACCAACCGCTTTAAGCGACGTAATATATGAATAAATTATCTGGTTAGAACGACGAAAGTCTTAAAAATTCTCAAAAAATTAGAGCCTTCGCACAACACATTGTTACATGTTGTGCAGTTACTGGATGACGGTTAGTCCATAGTGACATTTGTATTTTTCATTTGATTTTTTTCGATAGCCGTCAATTTTGAATTTCTTACTTTTTGTTTTTGTAATTTTGACGAAATTCACTCACTCCTATACAAGACTTGAAGGGTTTCGGTTGTGAGTTTTTCGCCTTCTCTCCTGTTGAAAGTTCATTTTAGGGTGATGTGCTACTAGAAAATGATAAATAAATTTTAACATTTGTCAAACAACTAATTACAAAAGTTCCATAGGTTAAAAAAAGTTTTATTTAAAATATTTTATTATGAAATGTTATGGCTGGGGATATCTGCATATTCGGATATCCGTATTACTATGCAGATATCCGTTGACACGGGTAAAATCCGAATAGGATGCACCATATTATCCAGCTATTCGGATTTTAAAAGGCCCGATTATTCGTATATTCGGATACTCATAAAAGATTGAAGGCACTGATGAACAGTAATAATAATCAAAAAACACTTATAGTAAATAACTATAATGACTATCAATAAGCGCGCATAGTGCACGTTGGTGAACGAATGAAATAATGCAATTCGTGAATGATGTTTAGAATAGCGACTTGTAGAATTCTTGGTATTTGAATACTTTCAGTATCCGCAAATCCGGATATCCGTATATTCGGTTAAGTAGCTGAATATACAAATATTCGGATTATCCGGACAGGTGAAAAATCCAGACGAAGTTCGCAGCTCTAATACATATATGTGTATGCATAATTCAATCTATCACAATTCTGCCTTTGGCCCATTACTCTTCATTCGCAAAGAGCGTTCTGCGTAAATTGGAAAAATTTGGTATATTTATAGACTCTAACGGGACAAAAATCTTTTGGATTTAGGAGCACACGTTTTCTTTACTACCAACTGATTTTTATAAAATGTTGTTTTTATTATAAATTTAATCGAAATAAACTGAAATTTATAATCTCATGTGAAAAAAATTGGTTAAGAGTAAAATAATTCATAGATTTTAGTAAAGAAATGAGATTAATATATTCTCATTGTGAATTAATATAAATAGCTGAAGTGGAAATCTTCTTACATAGGGGAGAATTGAAAACGAATTATTTTTCTTCTTCTTTCACGGGGTATTCCTTCACGAGTTATTCGAATTTCAAAGACGACTTTTTTGTATTCAACTAGAGCAATAAATATCTATTAAACAAGTATTTTATTGAAATGATAGAAATGATGTGCATCGAATTAAATTGTAAATATTCTATCGGGCAATTGATTTAAATACAACATTGTGGTTTTAATACTAAGTCAGCAAAGTGAAAAGTTTTTGAAAATAAATAAATATGCATGATATATATGAAATAATATTTAAAAATAAGTGATTATTTATTTTTATTTACCACTTGTTATGCGGCAATTAGCAAGTGACGAGAATTCACGCCAATAAACTTTAGCAACGAAGGCTGAGCTGCATTTGTATGTAAGCATTTTTATTAATTGCGGTGCTAAGGGCAATTTTATTTTCAAGAAATGTGGGAAGAATCGCACTTTTATGATAAATATTAGTGCTGAATACGTTATATAAAATATTCTATGAGCTCTTATGTAAAAAGTTGTGCATGATAGTATTATAACTTTCTGAACAATTTATAACGATAATTTTTTTGATTTCCAAGAAAAATAATGTATGGCGAGGACGATTTCATACGTTTAATTTCACTCCTGAAAGGCTCAGCTCAGGATTTCTACTGATTAGTAAGTCACATATTAGCAGACCTGTTAAATTTCAAGTACAATTAGTACTCAATACAAATACTTTTTAAAGTACTTATAATGAATACGTAATTGTTTTCTAGCTGAATTGAAATTAGGACTCGAGTACAAGTACTTGTAATTGGAAAATATTTGGAAATACTATCAAGTACTGAAGGTACTCGAAAGTACTCGAAAATACTTGGCTAAAAGAGTTGCAATCATTTTCCAAGTACTTTCAATTACTTTGAAGTACTTGTTAAAATTTTCATATATTTCGTAGATTTTTCAAACTTATTCATATAGACTAACACTATTTATTTACTTATTACACTCGAATCCGCTTATCTGAAACATTGTCAGCACTTGTTTTTCAAATATCCGAATTTTTCACTTATCAAAACATCGCATTTTCATATGCAAGTAATTAATAGCGTACTCTATATTAATAATTTAATGTAATAAGTAAATAAATAGTGTTAGTTCCTATGAATAAGTTTGAAAAATCTACAAAATATATGAAAATTTTAACCAGTACTTCAAAGTAATTGAAAGTACTTGGAAAAGGATTGCAACTTTCTTAGCGAGAATTTTCGAGTACTTTTGAGTACTTTCAGTACTTGATGATACTCGAGTAGTAATTGATACAAATATAATGTACTCGAAAAGTATTGAGTACTTTTCTGGAAAGCCAAAGTCCTTAAATTGCTACTTAGTACGAGTAGTACTCATGACTTAACAGGTATGCATATTAGTAACTATTTCCTATAGCAGTTATACAAGAAAAATTAAAGGGAGGAGGTCTGTTTATACGACGTTCGGTTAGTACAATATATTTTCACTGGAGGTCGTTATAACCGAATTCTACTATATGTACGTAATCAGTATTATAGTTACAATAGTATAGATATAGGTCTGCACTATACTTTTGTTGAAATAAATAAGTAACACCACACCTAGGGAACGGTCTTCTACATCCCGTACAAATTAAGTATTCAGTTAGATGTTCGAGTAATACACATTAATTTTTCAAAGAAAATTAAACTTTTATTAAACTTTTGGTGATTTATCTGCACAGTTTTTAATGCAACAGAAATCCAGCAGGTGAATGGTTAGTTGTAGAAAGTTGACCTAGAAATATACCACCCACTTGCTGAATTGCTTATTTCCATATAGTTTCATTTTATATGTGGTTGTAAGTATGTTATATTTATCGATATGTTTGAGCAGTATTACATAGTATTACATAATAGTAGATATGTATGTATGTACTCCAGTTAATGTAAAGAAACCGCAACGTCTTGACTCAACTCACTTCGAGGGGAAAAGAAAATGTTTATTTATACATTTCGTGTATATGCACCGCAAGTGTTGCTTCTGCAACTACTTACTTGTACTCGTACTACTTGCCTGCAAAAGTTTTTATTTACTCATTATAATTAAGTGTTTTAAAGTTGCACTTGAAAGTTCATATCGCTGATGACTGTGTACACAAGGCATACGACTACAAATACAAACAAAAACAAAAACAAAAACTTGTGTATTTGCGCCTATAAATATGCTTGCAACTGGGTGTGGCTATATACACACATTCTAACACATTGTACACAGATACACACACACGCATGCATAAATTTAGCTTACTAGCGACTCCATCAATTTAAATCGAATAACAGAGTCATGATGAAAACAAATAATAATGTTAAAATAATATTTTTATAAGATCAAACAAAAAAAAAATAACTTGCCTATGTTTTTCTTGGTTTCGTTGTAAGTTTTGCTTACCTTTGTGGTCGTCGTCGTCGTTCATTCAGACTATCACACTATACATTCATACATATACACATGTGAACATTTAAAAAAATCACTTAACTCGAATTAGCACTTCTTTCCTGTCCACCCAAAAAAAAAAAAACAATGACCTGATAAAATATTGCAATATTTAGTTATGCAAAGCTGCAGTTTAGCCGGCCTTTTTGGTAAAAGTTGTGCTAAAACATTAAAATTTACAGTGATAGTTCAGAATTGAATAGTTGGTTTGAAAACCAAAATTCTAAATTCAAATAAGTTGTTTTTTCGAATGTCCACAAATTTGAAAGTGTATTCATTTTGTTGTTATGGCCTTTATCGGCATCTAACCAAGTGGCAAGATTGCTGTTGAAATTTTGCGGAGTGTCCCCATTTTATTGCGGCTCGCTGCGTCGCCATCACAAATATCGCGTGCCAGCACGCAGTGTCTAAAGAGATATGTGTATGCATGTAGCTGTGTATGCATGTGTGCGTGAAGCAACATTTAGAGTGCGCGTACACCTTCACCAACCGAAGCAACTGTCCTCTTTTCGATGCGACACTTTCGTTTCTCACTGCCCGCGAACGTGGATTTTTTAGTGTGCTTTTATAACTCAATACAAAAGTGCATACATACATACATACATACGTATATCTATGCGGATGTAGCATTTTGTTTTAACATTTATATACTAATACATTAATACTACAATACATTTATATCGATTACTCACCGATTTGATGGCGACTATTATTTATTATTTATAAATACATTATTTATGTTTGTGTGTGTGCACGTAAACTATGTACATATGCACATTTCTAGCTTGTGTGGTTAAACCCACATACATATGTACATATGTATGTATGCACGTAAATAATATATCCTTATATCCACAAACATAAGAATGCAGTCATGTGTGCCTAGACTATAATATGCAGACGTACATATATAATACACAGTTATAAATATATTCATAAAATTCTATTTTAAGTATACCAGCAAATACCCGCTTCGTGCTTCATGAGTAATTTCTAATTTCGCATAAATGTGAAGTCAAATGTGCAAAAAAATTTTGATAGCCACGCCAAAGGATTCCATTTTTGTAATAAGATCACAAAATATATCGATTTATGAGTCATATTGCTATAAATCTAATTTCCGAACTGAAATTTATCTCTGATTTTTTCTTTCTATTTCATAATTTGCACTATAAACATAGCACGAAAGTCGTTCTTTTGCCTTGTCAAGTGAATCCAAGTAATTCTGCTATAAATTTCCTTCTGAAAAAATACCTCTAAATGAATCATCCGATATCTAGACTCTTATAAAAAAATACCAAAAATTGTCCAGCTCTTTCAGCATCATACTATGAGTATAATTCGAAAAGAGATTTTCGAAACTGAATTACACTGAAAAAGTTATAAATTTTAAAACACTAAATAATGACAAAATCTTTTTGTAGTACCACTAGCCTCAGAAAGCATTGAAACTTCCGAGTTTCTCATATAAACATTAGACATTCCTATACGAGTTATTCAATTAACGTAGGACATCAAAAATCTGTAGCCACAAAAGATAACAGTTTAGAGTTTCAAATCCATTCTTACAGATACCAATCAAATGGAATGCATTTACTTCGTTACAAAAAAAAAGAAGAAATCTATACTATGGTCAGAATATCTTAGGAAAGTCAGTAAGTTTTAATTGAGTTAGACCATTATTCCTTAACAAAAACGAAAATTCAGTGTGCCTAAGTCAACTTAAATTGTTGTTCAATGTCAACATTTTTATCTCGCGAATTGAGTTAGGTTCTTATCTCTTATTGATAATTCATGACTTTTATTTGAGATTCTCAAATAAAACGATTTATGTTGATTTATACGTTTCGAATTATTGTAAACGCAAATCGAGTAGGGGATTATTCCAAACAAAAAAAGTATAGTAGAAAAGTTGATATGAAATTAAAAAATTAAAACATATACTGTTAGGCATATTCCAAAGTTATCATTTAAAAAAATAACTTAAAATCTTTTACGGTTTTGATGTTTAAGTGTCATTGCATAAAAGATACAATCATAAAAAATTTAGTCATAATTCGAGTTAGGCAGTTATGGTTTTGGACAGAGATATGTAGTGCTATTCTATTCTCATTCCCCGAACCACCCACCACTACCATGTTCCCTTTTCCTGATAACGTCATTGATTTCATAAGAGCTGGTTAATCAAAACACTCCAATTTTATTAAGTTAAATACTTAATTATTGAAATTTTTATCAAACTCTCTAAGACCACCTGTTTATTTCTTTCTCTACTGCAAACCACTCGTATTATACATACAATGTAGTTCTTATGCACACACAAACATATAGTACTTATACATACCTATCAATTCAGCTGGTTTATGACTTTTGTTTGAGGAAAGGTGTTTTTTGTAGCAGGTGCCTATTACACAGCTAATTTAAATTTCTAAACCCTTGCATATTCATTTTAAGCAAAATAACGGTCAATAGATGAATTAAGATATTTTTGACTAAATTAGACGTGGATGTATGTATGTATGTAGATTCGAAGGATTTTTCGTCATCCCTTGACAAACTCATAATATTATAGATAATAAATATTTTTTTATTTCATAGCTAATGAGTTTACTTTTTACGTTGCCTAATAACTATTAGGCTGGAGAAATATTTTTCCGTAGCCAATAAGAGTTATTGCTCTAAGATTATCTTTACGTTGTCTTATAGAGTTATTCCATCTTTACCCTTATTTTTATCTTTTAATTTATCCTTTTCTTTATTTTCATCAACTTTATGCTCTCTTCCATCTCCATCTTCATCAATCTCCTTATCTTACAACGTTTATCAAACAACGTGAGAAGTATGGATGCGTGGCAACAGGGACATCCCCCAAAGCGGCACCAAAGCTGACTAGGCTCAGGCAACAGGCATCCCTGTGTCTACGTATGAGTACCGGCTAAGAACAGGTTTTAGCGAGAATACGAATGGCAGATGATTTTTGTGAGAAGTTTTTTCATAGATGAAATACACTCGGAAGTTGGTCATGGCCTGCCGAAAGGCGGTCACTATTAGAAAAAACCATTTTCAATTATTTTTCCGAGCGAAGCACACCCATCGAAGCCCTAGGTTTTTAAAAACAAATATATCGATCGTCATTGCGATTGGACACTGTGTGATGGGTTTATACGGTACCACGAATTCCTCTCCAATGATTTTTACCACATCTGCAGAGATGAAGAAGAAGAACGGGAAAGTGGAGACCACTAGACCAAAGAACATAGATTACAAAGAAGTTGCATGCCGTTTCGTTTCCTCTGGCAAGAAATGTTATTTTATTTCCCCACACCAAAAACCAAATTAGAATCTAGAGGAACGGTGAAAGTGATGTAATATTTTGGTAATCTACGTGGTTTGACTAAATTCTGCAAATTTTATTTTCCTTTCTTGCCTTCCCCTAAAACCCTCTATCGTCAATTTTTACATATTAGGTCCTCTGCTCCTCGTCTTATTAATTGATGACATATGCGTCGGCTTTACACACTCCAATTTTATTCTATATGCGGACGACTTTAAAATTTTTGCTACTAGTCAAAATAAGTTAGATGCCGAGTTGCAAATAGATCTAGATGCCCCCTTTATAGATCCTGATCTCTTCTAATAAACTTAAAATTGCTAAATAGTGGGAAACTAACCTTTAAATCACGTTCATGTTTGATATCGTAAGGGGCTCGATTAATTCCCTAGTTTTACTTGAAGGAATCAATTTTAACAGACCTATAAGAAACCTTCGAACGCACAATATTTTTTGTCTTCAACGAGTTAATACACTTTATGCTTCCAACTTTCCCATTTTAAGAGCATTAAAAGAATTTAACTTGCTTTCAAAGCCTGCACAATCGACCTTTCCTTAACAAAATATAAGTAATTCGATTGTGTAATTAATTTTTAATTTTATCTGAAAGTCTGTATGAAACCCTGTATTGTCTAGATTATAAATAAATAAATAAATAAAAATGAGATTATCAAACAAAACCCGCCCAAGACTTAATTGTTATCGGTGATGTTTTTTATATCCATAAAATACACACAAATAGACACAAACAACCTTTTTATATATAAGAAATAAAATGGTATAAATTTTCATAGATACGCTAGTACTATTTAAATCTAATAAATAAATAAATAAATAAATAAATAAATAAATAAATAATTATCCAATTATGTACACAAGTATGTGCATTTCAATAGTGCGCAGTACTCCAATTGTAAACAAACTATAACTGAATATACACATTGTATTAAAGCGGTAGTGGTAGGGTTAAAATTGAAAGCAAAAACCGCTAATAACCATCAATTAATCTATTTGATAAGAATTTTCTCCGCTAACTAGGTAACGAAGCGGATAATATGTAGTATGTTTGTTGTGATTAACTTGCTTCGATTTATTGTATTGCCTAATTCGAAGTATGTAGTAAAATCAATAAGATAAACACCTGTTAAACTTGGAAATTCTTTAACGATTAGATTAACGTAAACGATTAGAAAAAATTATTGGTTTAAGAAAGTGTAAATTTGGTAAGTAAATCTTTTAGTTACAGTTAGGAACTCGTAAAGTGCACGTTAAGGTGTAAAAATGGCGCTACTTTGTTATACTCGCGTAGCGGTGGTGTTGCTTTCCATTAGCATCCTTTCAGGTATACGAGTATAAGTGTATAAAAATACTATAACGGAAGTGATTTATTTGAGTAATATGCATTTACCTACTAGTGTGCTTGTATGAGAGCTAAATGTGAATGTTAAAAATTGGTGCATAATTATATGGATTAGGCAAATCTAATTTGCGTTGTAAAAGCCAAATAAAATGTGTTGCAATATATGTACGCTTACATTTCTGTATGCCATTTAGGGTGACCTTTAAATGTAAAAGGAAAATGTTTACATCCGGTTGCATTGATCTCAACCCCTACGTTCAAATTACAATAGTCAACAGCGTTCAAAGTTCAGATTACTCAATGAAAACTCAAAAAATCAACAAAAAAATTTTGTTTTATTTAATACTCATAACCAATAACTACTGTAGTTGTAGATATCACATATTAATTTGAATCTCGACTGGAAACGCTTAAGGCGTGTCGCACTGGGGTCAAAGTTCATATTATCCTATGAAGAATTAACCGAAGCCAAAATTTAAATGCGATATCTTCGACTACAATGGTATCTCTTTTGGGTTTAAATAACACAAATTTTAGTTTTAATTTTTTGAGTCTTCATACGGTAATCTGAATTTTGGGACCAAAATTTATACATGACGCATTTGACGGTGGTATTACCGATTGAGGGGGTGAGATTGAATAAAGTCGTTCATTTTATTTTTAAGAGTCACCCTAGCATATATCAACGTTCAATTGCACGATTTTCCTACAAGCACAACACAAAATAATTCGGCATATTTATAAAGGGGTTTCTTACTAGAACTATATGATTTTAAATAGCAAATATAATAAAACAGCAAATATGTACAATACGATATAGCGATTATTACTTTTTCCGAAGCTGGATAACACAAGGGAACAAAATTAAAATTTTGCATCGAATTTTGTTCCGGTTTTGAGATAAAGCTATCATACATATTTTTAAACCCGTCACATTTCAACTTCAAATCAATTGTTCCCTTCTGCAATAGACTACACTTTACATATTCGAAATAGGATATGATTCAAATCACCTCGGCGGCTTTGTTTACAACAGCGAGTCCAATTTTCAATAAATTTATACAATTAATCTTAATCCGAAACTCAGGGTATTATTGTGAGTTGCGAAGCGAATATTCACACGGAAATTTCGAGCATTTGTATTATGAATGACAAATGAATACATTTACTTGGATTTAATGTGTTGATTTGTTTTCATATCCAAAAAAGTGTTCTGGACAAATTTTATTCAAACTTGACCGAATTATTAAAAAAAATCGCAGCATTCGGAGCATTTTGGCGAACAGATTTTCGTTTGCTACTCATATAACAATTCAAATACCACCCTCAGAATAATAATAGTGCTTTGCAAATATTACAAAAAAATTTGAAATTTTTGCATGGAAAGGTTTTTGAGATAACGGTAATTTTATGCTTTTATTACTAACTGCTAGATAGCGATATTAAAGATAATTAAAATATGCTTTCAATAACATACAACTTGCAGGATTAAAAGTCGAGGAGTTATAACTGATCAATTCAATAATTTTATAGAATTTTTGCGATTTTATGTGTAAATTTTGATTTTAGAAGCTTTTTTTTATTAGAAGAAGTTGTAAAAGTCAAAATTTTTTTATTTGTTTTAACACTAGTATATTCAATAGAAAACACTTATGAATGAAAAATAATTAAATGAAAAATAATTAGGACCAAGATCGAAACCCTTCGAAGACTGCTTTCGGGCAATTCCGGGTATATCTTCGAAACTACTTTACTACACTCTAGCAAATTTGGTAGGCACTTTGCATTTCAGTAGGCCTAATTTCAATAATTTAGTAACTCGAACAAAACGTCCACCCCTCTTATAACGGTAATTGCGGATTCTCCACCGGTATTATAAAATTTATCGTGTTTTAAGACTTCCGCTAAATATATTTCAAAAAATCGTAAGAGTTATTTGAGCTAGATTTACTTGAAAATGTCTCCAAACATGTAGTTTTTATAAATAAACCACCTGAGATGATAAAGCAGTATGAGCTTAATAGGTCAGCTTAAAAATATTTAAAAATATATTTAACGGAATCATAATAGTGCATGAATGAAAAAAACCTTTCCAATTATGTAATAGAAGTCTAAATCGGTCTAGTTCTGGCTGAGTTTAACAAGTTTTCTTTAAACCAATATTCTATATTAAAGAAGGCATTACAAATTTCATTATAATGATTACGTTGAACAAATTTTTAAATATTTGTACATATGCAGAACTTTTAAGCATAAACTATTTTGTATATATGATCTGAGGTGATTTCATGGAAAAAATATTTAAAGAATAGAATAAAAAATATTTTTAAAAATAATTTTAAAAATATTTTTATTTATAAAGAAATCTGCACATATAGAAGTAATTTTAATTCGGCCCATCTTACCAAAATCTTAATATTTTTACAAAATATTTTGGTGAGTATCTTAATATATAATGAACTTTCTAATTCCGCTTGAAAAACAGTATTTATTTATTAATTTGTAAAAGCCATCAATAAGTGTCATTATAGATTTATAAAATAGAAATAATAAATAACTGTTATGCATATGTATGAAAATAAAAAAAAATGTTATTTGGGATTTATAAAAAAATCAGAAATAATTTCTATTTATTGAGTAATTAGTAAAGAGTGATTTTCATAATAAAAAATTGTAACTGTTACGGTCCCTAGTAAATATCTTTGAGTATATTAACTAATTAAAAAACACCAGCTAAATCAAACTTACTTATTCCCCCGGAAAAGTTTCTAGCAATTTTTAGTTAGGCCACTTTTCACTCTCGAAAAATAAACTTCTAATTGTTTTCATACTTTATTCCCATACTTTATTCCCATAATTTTTTAATAATTATTTATAAGCCGATTTATAAATATATTTGAAATATTATATACTGAAAATTTAAAAAAATATTGGTACATTTTTTCTATCATCCCTGATCTTGCATTGACATGCAGGTGTCAATTAAAGATGGCGGAATGTTTCGAATCTACCATGTCATAATATTAGACCCTTAGATCAGACCCTGCTGTTAACTGTCCTATTGTAATTTGTTGCGGTTTCAAAAATAATGCCTAGCTAAAAGTTTTACTTCTGTGCACAATGTCATGTTCTCTTGCCTAGGCTAACTTTTAATATGTACTCGTAGTAGAACTGGCATAGCATCTGTATTAATTTCCACGTGATCATCATGATAATTAACTGGATAATCAGTATTGAAACCTCATGACCAAATTTTTTGTATGTGTAAAATTGCTTCTCATATCCTATATTCTATGCCCAGCAAACTCTAATACATAGATGGTATGGCGATTTGATATGCGCGTGAATATTATGTAAGAAATTTGTTCCGGTCACCCTATTGTGCATATTTAATGCACGTACATGTATGTACATCTTTTTGAATATACACGCAAATAGCTTAGCTAACAAAGTCGAAGTTGGAATTTGCAAATTACCCTGCTACATTTTGGCATTTATAAATTGCTTCGTTTATGTACCAAATATGTATGAGAAAAGTTGGAGTTCGAATAAAACGAAGCAAAGTGAGTTTAAATAAAACATTATAAGTACGAGTCGATCTATGTATAATTGCATGTACGGCCACGTGCTAGATGCACTTTAAAGATAATGAATTCATCACAATAAATTATACATATCTACTATGCAACAATTTTAGGGTCATTGTCTGGGGGTAGAGTAATTCCAATGCAAGACGTAAACAAAATCATTTAACATTTTGAATTCTCAGGCCCAATAAATATTTAAATAATCTACCTGAGGGTTTTCAGAAAAAGTGTAAAAACAAATCGTTTGAATTTCTATAGCCAATTTTCACTATGAATATTTTTCAGAACATTTCTATCCACTAAACCCATTACAAAATGGTCAGTTTGACTTTTCGACTTTTCAAGGTGGCAACCTTTAAAAAATGTTAGCTATGATCGGAGGAGTTCGACCACAAACACCGTAACATGAGATATATGTATATATAAAATTATTCCTATTTTTCTACCTTTTTACAAATATTCTAGAAACTATTAATACATAAACTTTTTTTAATAAAATTTTCTGTGTGGTTTGCTAAATTCTTTTCTGATATTTGGTGCTATGTGGAAAAATTAGTTAATCATCCTCGTAATATACAAATTCCAATGTATGGAGTTTTTCACACAATTTAATTATACAACATTTTTATAAATAATTTCACTTCAATATTAATTAAAACTTGTTTCCTTATTTATGCCACCTAATATTTGGAATTTGGCATGAATTTATTTACATTTATCGACTTTTTAAAATTTGTTAAACATTCCTTCAAATTTGGACTGCTATACGGTTGAATATTGTGGTATTTAATTCGTTATATTCTTGAAAAGATACAATCTAATTTTAATGTGGATGTCAGAACTCCGAAGTGGGAAATGTTGTTAGTCGGATGGTGCATTTTTGGGACTAAAAATTGTTGAAGGGAATAAGCTTGAAATTAATCTCGAAACTAAACTTAAAATCCAATATTCGACTTCCTCTAAGGTATAGATTCATCACTAATAAACGATAAAAATTGAAGAAAATTCCACAAAATCCACCGCACCTGTTCGTTGCTTTAGATAACAGTCATATTAAATGCAATAAACTATGACAATGTATGCAGGTCGGTATATACAAACGAATATTCATACACTCAAAAAAAAAAATATATATAGGGTTGAAGAAAAACAGCTATCAAAAGGAAGAAAAATAAGAATAAAATCGCGATTAAGATATATTTACTAATTTTGGAAAAACTGATTTCATTTTATGTACTTAGGTTATTATTTATTTTGAAGAAACCTTTCGATCGAATTGAAGAAAAAAATTACACCAAAATAAGGAACATTTTCCTTAGATTACTTTTTTCAGTGTAGATATGTACGTATATATTTATGTATAAATACTCGCCAGATTAGCAACAATGTTTATAAACTTTTTTGTGATTTTTATTTTATGGATCTCTTAGTCGGAACTTATCAGCAGTAAAAATTGTATCTAATATATATGTATGTATATATATTATGTATATATGTAAAGGGTGTTTTTTTTTAGACTGATAGAACTTTAAATTGAAATAAGACACATAAAAACGAAAGCATGATGCCAAATTTTTTTTTATTTGAAAGATATTTTCATGACATTTAATATTTAAAAACGATTTCTGGCATATGTCCACCACAACTAGCTTTGGTGAATCGGATGCGATCAGTCCCATTTTGAACCAATGGACAAAGTCCAACTTGTTGAGCACGGCGGCGAATGGACAAATTCGTATCTTCTCCAACACTATCACTTACAGGACCAAAATTTTATTCTCTACGTACAGTTCTTTGTCTTGTTGTTCGTTTTTCATTGAGTAGAGTAAATGTTGTTCGAAATTTATCAACAGTTCGACGAATAAGCTGCTCTGTTGCTCGATTATGTGGGCCATAAAATTCACGAAGTGCTAAGTTTGGCGAACAGAACACTGATTTTTAAAGTAAATTTCCACAATTTGTAAACGTTGTTGCGGCGTCATTCTTTCCATGATGATTTGTCAATGCTTACTGAACAGAAATGTCAAAACGAAATGTTATTTACCAGCTTTCTAGTGACAGCCATCCCTATCGAAAATTCGATCAGTCTAAAAAAACACCCGTTAGTATAAAGCTGTATATGACTATTATACATATTGTCTATGTATATACTTTCACTCTCTCACGTATGTTGTCGTGTATATGAATGTACTCGTACATAATGCAACTTTATGCATAGCCTTTGACCTATTGATTTTTTACATTCGTGTTATTAATAAACCGGAGCCAGCCAATAACATTCGTTCCAACACAAAAACAATTAAGTAGGGTGTAATTGAAACATGAGTTATTAACAGATTTTCATTTAAAAAATATAAAATATTCGTTAAGTAAAAGACTAACTTGATTTCTGCGTTTTAATATCAATTCCTTCGCTGGGGATTTAAAGCTGCGCCTATGAATTGTTTTAAGCTTAAATACATATATAACTTTTTTTGATGTACAAATGAAGTAAATCAGTAGCGCGATGCCCTAGTTTTAAACGGTCCGACAATCGCAATTTTTGCCGACAATAATTGTAGTTTGCAGTAATGATGTATTCTTAACGACACTTAATAGCTGCCATTTTGTATTTATTCAAAGTCACAAAGAGTGGCATCTCTATAAAACTAAATATAAAAATAACAAAAATAAAAAATTAATGATGTAGAATATAATTCGGAGCGCTTTTTTTTTAAATATTTTTGATCAAATTCAGTATCACTAAAATATCACTTTATATTAAACTATAAATTTTTATAACTGTTTTTATGTATTGTTTTAAAATGATGTCGACTTTAAAGATACCAAAAAGTCTATCAACTGAGAACTTTGCAGATTTGGTAGAGCAGTCATCATCAAGAGATGTCTGGAATCAACTGCAGTTAGTTTTTGGAATACCTTTAAATGAAATTATTTTCATTTAGTAATTTTCAATAAAATCAAAAATATGTTATGGTTTATATGAATCGTGTTGTGCGTCAGGGCAATTAGAATTTTTTATTTTAAACTCATATCTATGTACTTATGTATAAATAAAAATAAAAGTATATTTGTAGATTTATATTTGGAATTCTTGCTTTTACCAATTGCGCATTAATTGTATGTTAGACATAGTGATAGTAATAAGCCTCCATGTTTGATATATGAGTCCGATCGATATGCCCAATGTCGATGAGGGAATCTATGTTTTCTAGGCAAAACATTGACACAATGTAAGCTACGCCTGTCTCATTGATATTGTCCATTGCTCACATACATTTCGTTGATTGTAATCAGTTGTGAAAAATATCTCAAAGTCATATCAAGTCTAAGTCATATCATATCTTCAAACGTCAATACGTCAAAACGTCTGGGCTTACTTCGTTCTCACTTCGAGATAGATCATATGTCGTTGTTCAAATAAAAATGACAGCCGACAGCGGAAAATAATTCGAAAATGCTGCCTTATTACATAAACTTCACAATTATGTCTTACTATTATAAATTGTTTTTTTTCTATTTAATTTCTTTTCGTTTTATTTTATTTTTTTTTAAAAGCTTCAATCACAATAAAAATTAATTCTATGAAATACGATGCAAAAAAATGTGTCACTCAGTAACTGTCGCATTGTATACTCACAGTAAATATTTGGACGATTTAGTTTTTATTGTCACCGTTATTGTAAAAACATGTAATAGTTAATATAATAGTCAATATATGATTTCCTGATGACAAAAAAGTGATATTCATTTTTTGATAATTTTTCTGAGTTTTTTTTGGTTTCTGTTGTTGACTAAAAACTAGGGCTGGGACTATCCGCATGTTCGGATATCTAGATACCCATGCGGATATTCGTTGATATGGATAAAATCCGGATAGTTTGGATATTCGGTTAATATTCGCAATTATCCCGATATCCCTATTTACGAAGATTGCGTAAAAAAATCAACGAATTAATGATCGATAATAATAATAAACAAACACTTCTAGTAAATAATTTCCACGACCATTGTATCGTTAGTGAACGAATACGAATAAGGCAACTCGTGAGTGATGTTTGTTATAGCGACTTGTACATAGAATTCTTAATACTAGTCGATTGTCCAGGGAGATTTACTTTTTTCTTAGCCGACATATTCATATTTGATTATTTTAGTCACTCCAATTTCAGAAACTATTTATACAGTTATAATAATAATTTGACGGTTACCAGAACATCATATATCTCGATATTTGGCCGAACTTCTCTTAAATTTTGTAGTGTGCGTCTTGATGTAACACTAATTTAGGAACCTACAGTTTTACACCGACTTCGAAAGCCAAATTAATTTTTGTGAGAAGTTCTTTTATGGCAAAAATGCACTCAGAGGATTATCACACCCTGTTGAGAGGCGGCCACTAATAGAAAAAATATTTTCTATAATTTTTAATATGTTACATACCCTAACCGAGATTTGAAGCCGAGACAATCCAAGTAAATACCACACGCGCAATTTATGTACATATATAAATATAAACCTACTACAAAATAAAGGAAAGCTTCCAAATACTTTTATAATTATTTTATTTTCCGAACTTTCAGGTTCAATAATTTCGCATTAACCTAAATTCAAAGCGAATTCAATAAAGGTAGTTCAATTTTGTTTTCGTTCTAATAATGCTACCTTATATGAATTCGCCTGGACTAAATTCGAAAAAAATTGTATTGTCGTTTAAATACCATATAAAGTGAATAACGATAGACTTCAAGATTACGCTGATTGATGTGGACATTTTTCTGCAGATGTAACTAGTTCAGCCAGTTTAATGAGATGTCGCCTTACTCGCGATCGCCGAATCTACATACCTAGCTGACGTTGTTATTGATTTTACACACAAATTTGTTTGAATGTGAGCAGAGCTCAGACACGGTGGCAGAGAACTGGCGAATAGAATGCAGCTAATGAACGTACACAAACAAAATCATTTGTGATATGGAAAAATCGCTAAAGGAGAATCATCGGCACCATAATCAGTGTCGCCTTCTGTATTTAGTCCACCGTGATACGAGGTGGCGTTAAAATGGCAGAAAACTAATTATCCGTGGTTTTCTCTTTTCTTTCGTCATGTTATCCCATTGTTAAAAAGTCAATAACAAAACACATGAGCTTTATGCTAAACTGCGCTTGACACTACCTTATATTAATCCGCTTTGTTAAACACCTCTTTAGGTATTGCTTAAAATTATTTCCATAAAAAGTATTTTAGAAGTTTTGTGAGGAGAATTTATTTTAATACATGAAAACCATAGCAATGCATTTCTATTCTTAAATTAGTACATACATTTAATTATTATTTACTATATCTTCCCATCCATACAGTAACTGACGCAACCTTTTGGCCATGCGAATCGAACTCTGATTGCACGGCCACCAATTCGACATGCTCCACAGAGAAGTCAAATTGTGAATGTAGCAGCTTTGATATTGTATTCTCGAGTAACTTGACAACATGTCTGAGGACGTCACTGATTGGTGACCAATGCGAGGATACAGTTCAATGCAATCTTATGCCATCGGGAGCCAGCTGTAAATCCGGGGTTTGCGATTGCGCCGATGGATACACATACGTTGGTGGACAATGTAGACTATTAAATGGTCTGGATAGTCCCTGCGAAACAGTGAGTAAATAATGTAGTAGCGCTAGAGATAGAGAATGCCAATTTCAGGTTGTATAATTTCAATTTCAGGATTTAGATTGTGTTTTTGGTTATGATCGCGAATCGGTTACCTGTCGCGATAATGTTTGCGCTTGCGCTGATGGCTATTATCATCGATCTGGAAACATATGTCGTCGGAAATCAATGAGTAATTTATTATATACATACTACATACTCATACGAGTATATAGCATTATATAGCATATGCTTATTAATAAAATCTGTTTCTTGTTTTTATAGAAATAGGCGATGCCTGTGTTGTGCATGCGGATTGTGAAGAATTAGGAACGAATGTGCAGTGCAATAGTTTGAAATGTGCAGAGGCATCACAAAGTGACTCAGAATCATCAAAAACCGTTTTAAATGCAAAAACAAATATACACAGACCAATTGGTACAACAACAAACGCCGGCACGGCGAGCACAAATACTCATACGAAGACGAATGTTGGCAATGAGAAATCACCATCATCTGACGGTACATCGCTACTCTCCAAATCGCAATCGACCAGCGGCACCAGCAAAGACACATTTGCGCTGGTGAATGGACGTAGTGATTTGACGGACGATACAGAAAACGAAAAGGAGCAAGAACAGGTGGAGGAGGGTGAAAGCGCGCAAAAGCGGAAATCACGCGAAATTGCGGTACAAACCAGTATTGATGCTTTTGAGTTGAAACCATTCACACCGTTAGTGAAAAATCTTGGCACAGGCACCACATCGAGTACAAGCAGTCGACGTTTTACGCGCTATAGACCACATCAATCCGTATTTCGCTACGATTTTGAGGATAAGACTTTCTCGACTCTATCGAATACGGATGATGATACGGACGATAAGCAATGTATGTAGCTATAGTGCTTGTCATAACTATACGACAGGGACCTACTGGCAAGTTTCGACAGTTAATTTATTTCTAATTAAATTTGTACATCCCATTAAATTTTAGTATGCAAGTTTGAAGAGGTTAAAAAATCACGTTGATTTTTTTATATTTTTTTTTGCTGATGATGTTGAATATTATCTCCATATAACGAATGTACGATTTTTTTTTTGTAAGCAAGAAATTTTCCAAGACCGCCAACAAAAAAAGTTATTCAAAATCAATGAAAATTTTTAGCTAATTAAAATTTGCGTTTAGTTGTATTAAAATTTAAATGTTTGAATACTGAAGTAATATAGTTATTTTAGTGGAATAAACTGCATTTTTATAAACAATTGAGAAAAAAGTAGTAAATTATAAATTAAAGGGTCGAAACTTGTCAAAAATGCTCTGTCGTATAGTTATGATAAGCACAAAATAACTATTGGTAATAGTATTGTAAATATTTATGTATGTATGTATTTTTAATTTTTGTAATAGACGGCAGCTCTTGCACAGAGAATGGTAGAGTATGTGCCGGACTTCCGCATTCAATTTGCTCACAAAATATTTGCTTCTGCCGCTCTGGTTACTATCCAAGTGATGGTAAATGCTTTGCAGGTAAGTTAGCTTTTGTTATAGCGGATCTAAAGGTTGGTGTATGCAATTTATTTTCATATTTTACAGAGCTTGGCGAGATAGCGGAGAGTGCCAACGAATGTGAGCACACATTCAATACAACATCCAAAAAATGTTTATGCCAAAATAATTACTTCTACGAACGTAGTCTACGCTCTTGTCGAAAACGTAAGTCTAAGTCTAAAAAAGTGTAAAAAAATGCTTTTGTTTTGTTTGTCGCTTTTACTTGTGCTTCCAGGTGAGCCTGTTTTGTCGTATTTCATAGTGCAAGTCCCATTTAAGGAGTGGAATGATTTATATTCAGTATGAAAGTATTAGATTCATAAAGAGAAACTTGGCCCAATTTAATTTTAAATTACCGAGGTCGGCGAAATTTCTACCCCACCTCCTTCTAGAGCAGGATTTTCTTCCACTGATTCTGTATTCGTCAACAGAATTTCTCTTTTCAGCAGCGAAAACTTAGTTCCCAAATCATCGAAAATCATTTCATTTAGAATTTCATAAAACAAGAATTAAATAAAGTACTGTTTTCATACCTTTCAGGTATGTAAATGTTTAACTTGAATTTATTGCTGCGGTTTTAGCGTAAAAATTATATAAAATTTGTTCTCATATAAAATCAAATACAACAAAATTGAGGAGTTTTAAAGACAAAATGCTAATGACTGAACAATCAGTGGTATAGGGGATATACGATATAGGGTACCGATTTGATTTTCTCATATGCTTTGTAAAACTGATAAGTAAACAACTAACCAAATATCACTGTTTTATCTGTATAAATGAAGGAGCATTAAAATAAATCCTCATTTATAAAAAATCAGTTTTATGGGTCTTACAAATAAATGATTATCAGGCTTGTACTGCATTTCGATTCCGATCAAGTTTTCGGGATCGAAATGGATTTGCGTTCTTGATTTCGATTCCAATACAATTTGGTCGTCTTAAAAAGTTTTGTCTTTGACTAGTCGAACTGAAAAGTATTTGGCAAATTAAATTTTTAAAAATTTATACTATATAGAAGATTTATAAGCCTTCATTGCTCTAATATGTATTCAATTAGTTTGAGAAATCTATATTCGAAAATTTCTATTTAAAAACTTCTTAGAGAAACACACTGAAAACGATCAGCACGAAACCGACCTTTTCTTGATTCCACTTCATCGAAATGCTCCATTTTGTCATGCTTTACAAATAATACAAATAATACACCAAGTCCAAACAACAATGAAAATCACTTGTTTATGACTTTAGCAAAAACTGTCTAACTTTAGTACGAACCAATCATGATAATCTCGAAGCATCTTAATTTTCGTTGTATTTTCATAACCAACTCTTTGATCGAAACCTTTTTGTCGAAAAAAATCGATGATTTTCCGTCACTAGTTTAGGAAAAGGAATAAGAACAATAATAAGAAAAATTGGGGTGGAGAAAAACTGAAATATTTATAAAAAGTGGCACTGCTTAGTCTGCACAGAGCGAAGCCTTTATTTGAAAATCTGAGTGGCATTTCGGTTATAGGATATTCTTTGATTAAAAAACGTAAATAAATAGAGAAATGTCGTCGAAAACTAGTAAGTAAAAAAGAATGCTGCCTGGACGGTCATGTTTTTTTTTTATTGAAAGCATTTTCTGAAAACAACTTGTTTTCATTGCTGTGTGGACATGGTATAAGACTTTCGTGTTCGTGGCATTTATTATTCGTTTTATATACGTTCGAGCCTTAGTGAAGTTTGAAAAACATTATAAAGATACATTGGTGTTGATAAATTAATGCGTTGTGGGGAAGTATTTTTTTAATCGCAGTTTTTGTACAGAATCTGCGACTGTTGGCAACCCCTATAATGACACTCATTAATTCGAAGCCATGGATATTAAGAAGGTTTTATGATGTTTTTTTTTATTTATAGGGCAAACATGCTTGGAGTTCAGTTTAGTCTCAGGTAATGATTGTTTTTTTGTTTTAAACGCCCTTATCTCAGCAAACGGCTTCTTATCTCAGCACTCCCAAGCACCATGGTTACATTTTTCAAAAAACATAAATAATTGTCAACAGCTGTTCAAACTGATTATCGACTCGAAATGAACTCGGAATCAAGAACACCACCACCACCAAAATGAATCGATATGTAGAACAGGCCTGTGTTACAGTTTATAATTACCTTTGTCTACTAATTTTCACTCCTACATAATGGACTAGGTGCCTTCCAAAAAGAACTGATTATCAAACTAAAATTAATGGTGCGAGTCATAATTAAAATAAAGTCGATTTTCAAGTTAATTGCAGCTTAATTTCACAGATAGGCAATAGAAAATTGGTATAAAGCTGCTACCAACTTTAAAGGCCACTTTAATGACTATGATCACGCGCCAACGACTTTTGAAGTATCAAATCTCAATACTTGCATGTGAACTGCTGTTGACTTTCTACTCCCAGACAGCCTCTTACTCTTCATATGCCAAATATTATTTTGTAATGACCAACAACCACTTGATACAATTATATTTTAGTGAAGTTTTTAGGGTAGTTAGAATTTAAGATTGCTAATCATTTCATTTAATACTTATAAGATCATTACACGTATCTATCTGTAACTAGTTTAAATATAAATTTTCCAAAATATATGACCTACTCAACCTTTGGTTATTTCATCTTCCACGCAACAGCAATCCAATATCACTTATCGTGCACCTCAAATAGTCAATGTAGTCCCTTCGGCGCCGCCAGTTGCCCTTCTCAAATACCAAGGCGTTGCACCTGTGATGAGTATGCTGAGTACGATGAATTGCAGCAGCTATGCGTCTACAAGCAGGGATTAGGCGAATATTGTGAAAATAGCGATGCCTGTGGTACGGTGGCAAATGCGGTCTGTACGAATAATTACTGCGCTTGTAAGGATAATTACTTCGCCCAGAATAATACGTGTGTTCCAGGTAAATAAAATTAAGACGGAATAAGTTTGAAAGCAAAAGGTATACATATATTCTTGTTTGTTTTAGGTATCGGTGCTAATTGCGAAACAGATTTAGAATGTGGCGTAGACAATTCAGTTTGTGATCTCACCTCCCCGACCAGTGCTTGTCAATGTAAAAAGGGCTATGTACACTTTAAGGATGAGTGCTTAAAGGAAGGTAAATTAAGAAGCAAAAATACGGCAAAATCAAATTTTCCTATATTCACTTCGATCGTTAATATTCTATATTCTTACAGCTGAGGAACTAGAAGATGAGTGCATTGAGACGGAGCAATGTAAACCATTGTTGGGAACTTGCATCGATAAGAAGTGTTCCTGTACAGAAGATCAACACTTTAAATCAGGGCGTTGTGAGCAAAAGAAAGGTAGAAAATGTTCTCTATATTTTTCGTGTTTTAAAGTACTTTCTAACTTCCTTTTTGATTTCAGCTCTTGAAGATACCTGCACACGGTCTACTCAATGTTTCGTCGAAAAGGAACCAGAAAATGTTGAATGTCGAAATTCGGTTTGTCAATGCAAGTTTGGTTATCAAGCGGACGAAGAACAGAAGACTTGTATACGTGTAGTGTCCAGTACCAAAAGTGAGTAGCTAATATTTATGTGTTTTCCGTAATATTATTATACGATATATGGGTTGGGTTTATGTAAAGGGTTTTTCAACAGATTTATTTTTTATTTCGCGCCATTTTTTAGAAGAGCAAAGCTAAGATCTCACTATCTGCGCCGGTTTTTGTCGTGCTACTGTCGTGCTGCTGTCGAAATTGTCTAATGTCACGCCAGTGAATAGATATGGAATAACAGGGCTCGCATTTTGATAATAAAGTTCAATAAGCGTTGCAAGCGTTGTTCGTTTGTAAGACGATTCATGGTTAAATTATACGCCAAACTGAAGATGTTTGACAGCGACGCAAGAAACGAAACGTGCGTGAGCTTTCCAAAGCAGTGTTGCCAAAAAGAAAATAGTTAAACAATCACTATTTAGTTTGATTCTTGAAAGATATTTGATAGAGTTCTTGATTTGAAAGTGGCCTCTGTTTTAAGTTTCTAAATAGCATATCTAATTCAAATGCAACTGTGCGGAATTGCTTACAAATTCCGAGTCCACTCAAAAATTTGCAAGTTTCTCACTTTGGGAGAATAAGATAATTCAATCTCGAAGCTGTGTTGCCTGCCAATTTTTTAAGCACTAATCGAAAAATTTGTGTAAAGTAAATCGATAGCAATTAACATCTTAAACGAATATTTAATAATTATTTAATAGAGTTTTAATTATTACTCATATAATTAACTTAAGCTCTGCGTTTACATATCAAATACAAGGAATAATATAGCTCAGTTTCGATAAAGAAAGTGCTCTCCTAATCTCTAATTTAGGCGTCCTTTATAACAACTTCAAAATAATCTCATATATTTTACTTGTTTGGGAGACCTTTTTATTACTCGATCGTTACACATCATTTCAAAGAGAAAGTAATGTAAATTCCCATTTTCCTCTAATAGTATTAACATTTGTTATGTCAATATATTCTAACCAACGATATATTTCTTTCTACCATTTCAGATTCTTCCGGAAGGCCAAGTGCTCTTAAAATAATAACATTCCTATTAATAGGATCAGCTTTCCTAATAACAAGTGCCGCAATTAAACAGGCTTATTATGATTAAATGTCAGCTAAATTATTTATTTGTTAAATAAGAGCGTAAATTAAAGTAAACGCAAATGAACAAAAAGCACTTAATACATCCAACCTGCATACAAATATATAGTGCAAACTTATGTAAATAATTATAAAGATAAGTTAAGCTAAATTCTGACGCTTTATGCGAAACCTCAACGCCGGCCTTAAAATCCATAATGTTGTTTACATTTTGTTAAAAATTAAGATAAAGAACACAAATACATATAAAGTATTACAAAGGTAAACTACGTATAGAGCATATGTATACAAAAATATTAATATTGAAGCAAAATTCCAAAAGCAATATTCATTAAATTTTCGCAATTACATAGTCTTGTTTAACTATATAACTAACAAATAGACTAAGGAAATTTTAAGTCAATCATGTAAATTAGAAAATTAAATTTTCAATTTTAACTTACTTGAGATTTTGCACGTCTGTGCAGGACTATTAAATATTCAATACATTTGTTTTAGTCTAAGTTTATAGTCAATAAATCTTTTGAACTTATTGCCAAAAACTATATAAAATTATTTATTATGTTTGAAAGTCATAACCTACATGTTTAAATGATAATAAGGTCGTGGGCGGAACTTCCCAGTAGAACTAGGGATCATCGTTTGAGTAATCCGAGAGTACTCACTTGCGATTACGGCATTACTCCACTTTACTTACCATACTTCTGCATACTCGCTTTTTACATTGGTTGTCCTAGGTTGGGATAAGATAAATTGCTTTTCTGATTTAATTCGCGAACCAACAAACTCAATTTTAAAACATAATTTTTTTTTTTTGACAATGAACGAAACTTTTTTCTTTGTTGAATGAAAGAGAAAAAATAACGGAAAGTTTCTTAACTACTCAAAAACTGCATCAAAGGGAGTACCCAAGGTGATGTTAATCAAACAGCTGATTGAATTCGCTGGGTGAGCGTAATGTCAAAACTATGTGTTTGCCGTAAGTATCCTTCAGAGTGCGTATAATTTGTTAGTATATGAATTCGCCTTGGGAGTACTCTCACTTGAAGTCCAACTGGGCTTTATTGTTTTCATGTACATACTTATTTGAAGGAATAAAAAAGTATTAATTGAAGGTTTTTATTTATCAACTTAAAGGAACTTCTGACAGCTAACTCTCTATTTTTACATTGACACTTCACAGTTAATTGAAATAGTGGAAGATTTACTTCACTATTTTTGCCGTTAAACTCTACTCTAAGACCTGGCGCCCTACTCTGTTAGACGTTACGATTGAAAAAAGAACTTACAGAGTTCAAAAAGTATTTCGTATCGCAATTGACTGTCACATCGTGTAACCTTCCGATCTTTTTTTTTTTTATATGCGCCTAAATGTGAACGAAGCGTTCAGCATTTAATTAAATGAAAATACTGCAAGCTATTTAAAGTTTTTTTCCCGCTGAAAATGTTGGCGGGATACAGTATTAATTATCTGCGGAACGCTTTGCACTTGAACAACCTTGGTAAATACTGCAAACTTACATATTCCCAAACTAAATATTTTGTTGCCCAAAAAGTGCGTTTATTGAAAAAAGTTTGGCGGGAATGAGGCCCACCGTGCCTGCTGTATACAAGTTTGTGCAGAAAGTTCATGAGACTGATATGCTGGTAAAAAACACGCATGGCCCCTGACGGTTATATATATAACCAAAAGTGTGCGACTCAATACTGGAACATCGAATCGACATCGATCTCAGAAACTCATCATCTCACACACCAGCCCGATGCGAATTTCGCGCAAAGGCCTCGAATTATTTGCTTGCAAGGTACTTAAACGACGAAATATACAACGAGATTGTTTAAAAAATCATATTGTTTGACGAAGCGCATTTTAATCTCGACGGCTATGTTAACAAGAATAACTACAGTATCTGGGGATCGGAAAACCGGTACGTGATTGTCGAGAAGCCAATGTATCCTCAGCAGGGTTCGTATTTGCACATACATGCTCTACGCCCACAAAAATTTCACTAAGTTCATTTCTCGTACACATGAGTGCGCGTTTATAAAAAAAAAAATACTTGGGCACAACTCTTGGGTGTGGCAAACACGAGAAATGTAAATATGCTTATTAGACTATTTGTTTGATTGCATTCAAGGCGGATTCATATTTTGTAGTTGTACTTATAAAACCACCTTATATGAATTCGCCTTGCTTGCAATGGTTGATAATTGTTCACAATTTGTCATTTGCGTTAATCCAGATGAATACAATTTTGAATATTTATTTTATTTACACATATTTTGGAGTTAAATATTTACTCGTAAAACGAAATACCGAGGAAATCAAGATGTCAAGCAATTCGTGTTTTTTTTTGTTTTGTAAGAGCGCTAGATGCGCTGATGCAGTGTTTAGTGTGCCAAAAGATAAATTCTCAAAAAAAAAAAAAACAGTGGGAAATCGCATGTCCGGATGCAGTTCCTACACAAGTTATACTGAATGATAAGGCAAACTTTGAGAACCCGTAAGTAGATTACTAGGAAATTGACTTTTGAATCTATCGATTAGGCGTTAAAACTAGTATAGCAGAAAGGTTAAATGCTTTAATATTCAAGTAAACCTTTGTCCTGATACTAATTTTACGTTCAAAACGACCGCAGTGGTCCCATTATATAAGTTTTTATAATAATAATTTTTAAAATACATTTATGGAAGGTAATGGAAGTAAAATTAGCAATATACAAATTGTTTATGATATCTTAATAGGAAAAAGTAAGGATATTTCCATTGGTATAATATTTGAACAAAATTTTATTGTAAAACAAGAGAAATACAACAAGAGTAAAGAAACCTAGCTATAAATAAAAACCTATATAAAATAACAACGTAAATTAGTGAATTTTATTTTAAAAAAAATAGTACTCAATCTTACCTCCAAAATCATCAAATACAATAGATATAAAACGCTTCCCACATAATAAAAGTCTGAATTTTACTTTTATTGAATTTGATGCTTAAATTCACATTTCAAATATATCACCAAAAATGTATGGGTACTCCTACAACAATCGTTATCAACGGATTAATAACAGAAAACTCCTTTATATAATTCACGTATTAATTTTCAAATAAAAAAACGCACGTGTGTTGTTATACATGTATGAACGGTTTGTCTTCTTTGGAAACTTCGAGCTACAAAACAGGTAGTTTTGGTTAATATGGTATAGTGAATATGTTCTCTTCCAAATTTGTATTATCTACACTTGTCAAACTAATACAATTGCGGTATCCATTGCTATTTGCTATTAGCGTCATAAGGCGTTAATTCAAAATACGACGTGGAAAAAACTATAGAGGGGGGTGAAAAACAACAATGATAATATAAATAAAAAACTATAGATTGGTTGCAAGGTATGCGCGGCAAGGTATGTTCGTTGAAGCTATCATTGTTTTTAAATAAAAACGATTGACCTTCGGCTTTTTCTGCGGCCATGTTCGGTTATCAAAGTTCGGTTCGGTTTCGGTTTGACTTTGGCTAAAAAAAAACAAAACTCTGGCCGAACTTTTATCAATTTCTATAAATGAGGTATCAAAGCCCACATTTACTGTTGAAAAATTAGTTTAAAATATCAGTACGCTACTCCATCGAATATGTCTAGTGTCTACGTATTTTATGTAACCCAAAGTTAAAGCAAGGTTACACCCCCATTAAAAAATCTCGAAAGGATTCTTAGGTCGATTTTTTTGTTACAAGTGTTTAAAGTTGGTGATTTTTTGGATACCCTGTATACACCAGAAACTAGGTAAAAAGCTATCAAATAAGAGTTTTCTGGAATTCTTCTGGTAACTGATTATCTTACAGTTTTTGGGGTCAATCATTCAATTTTTTATGCTTATTTTTACGTAAAGCGGATCATTTAATTACTGTTGTTAAAAAAATAACGTGATTATAAGAAAAAGATGTGTATTTTTATAAGGGAAGAGAATTTTACTACAAAATATATTCCTTTATTTATCTTTAAAAAAGATTGTGGTATGAAGGTGCCAAAAAAATAACAAAAAAAAACTGATTAAAATAGCAGTAACGTTAACAACCACATATGGCTTTCGGCATTTTTAAATTTACATCGTCACTGCTATCTTCGTCACTTTCAATGTGAATTCTCATATTTGGAGTACCATACTATGATAAGTTTTACAATGAAACATGAAACAAACATAAACAAATAAATATATATATAAGGCTGATAAAAATTGTAAAGTGCTATTTTTATAATAAAAAACTGTGAAAACATAGTAAAATTTATTCGACAGGCCACCCAACGTAGTTTTTAGGGACAAATAAATATTAACAATGCATATAAAAAAAACCAGACGTATAAGCAAAAAATCTTTTCGGGATTTTGTTATAGGGGTGTAAACTCTATTTATATTGTTTTTTTTTTTTTGTTTCATCAAATACTCAAACATAAATCTCTATTTTGTATCACAGTGTTATTTATTAATTAAGTTATTCGGTTCGGCCCTAAAAGTACTTGTTCGATAGTTCTTCAGTTTTAACGTTGTTTTTTCGACAGTGCGTCGCCGTTAATAAATAAAAAATATAAATTAGCCATTCTTAGTGAACTGTGCAAAGCTTTCGCTGTCGGAGTACATATTTTCGAAAATGCAACCTAGTGACGAAGCTATTTATTCTACCCTATTATGTGCATACATACATACTTATATACGCAATCAAAATTAATTACGTTATTATATAGTCATGCCTCTTTGGCACAATACGTTTTTTGTGTACTCTGTTTTTTATAAAAGCATATAATAGTTAGTAGTTAGCAGACAGCAGTCGAAAACGTGCCAACGGTCAAAAGTCACTGGCACAGAATTTGTGTAGCATTTCGTTAATTTGGTAATCCACGTGCCAAAATTTATAGCACAAGTTATGACGAATGTTTAATAACCAAAGCGGACCTGCAGGGAAATTTCGACGTCGTTGCTTTCGGGAGGCAGTTGTAAAGAAGTCTGAAAAGCAATCTCAATATTCTGGAGTACTCGTAGGCTAAACAGTGTCTTAGAAATGTATGTACTAACGATTTTATCATTGATAAACAACAAAGAATTTATCAAATAATAGTAAGTTTAATTACAAAGTTTTTCTCCACCCAACCCAATGTATGTATATTGCTTACATAATACACAAAATTTGCAATATTTATTCTTATTTCACATAAATATAAATGTAAATTTGGGAAAGGTTTTTGTAATTTTTTCCCCAAAATTTTTAGAAATAAGTCACTGAATATGATTTGGGATTAGTTCTTCCTCAAATGATTCTGAATGATATGAGATTTGAATCCAAAATTCAGCATAGTAAGAAATTGCAAAGATATACAGTCGAACTTCTATACTTAGAATCACAACTACATATATGTACAATGAAATTGTTCGACGTATGGAGACTTAGAGTTATATAATATATTTTTTTCATGAAACTATAATTTTGTAAGATACATCTTAAATAACGAGCACCTTTATTAATTCGAGATCAAATTCATTCTATGCAAATAAATGTTACAATAAATTAAAATAGTTATAAATTAACTTTCCAAAAGGAAAGTAGGTAAGTGGGTGTCATATTCGGTACAATAAACGACAATTCAATGAATTTCCTTTTATTTTGTACGACTTTTGGGTGGCCAAAGTTCAAAAAAACAAGCTCGCGTAGATTGGTCCAAAAAAATGCTCAAAAAATTCAATCGTGGTACTTCCGAAAACGTTTATAGTATCATGACAGCTGACGAAATTAGGATCTGGGCACAAAGGAGCCCGCAACAAAATAATAATCCATTATCTGGGTATTTTAAAATCGGGAGTTACCCAGCAAAAGTGATTATTTTACGGAGCAGTACGAAAAGTGTATTGCTTTCTTCTTCTCTAAAACTGAACAACTGAACTAATTGCTACAGTTGCTCTTGGGAATCCAAAGTCAATGTTGAATGGGATACGATAATTTACTTGTCCGACGTTATACATCACATGGAAGTTCCCCCAAAAATTGAGGAGCTCAGAAATTTACGCCGACTCCGAATAGCAGATAATTTTTGTGATAAGCTTTATCCATGGCAGAATTACATTTTAAGCTTTGCCATTGCCTGACGAGAGGCGGTCGCTAATGAAAAAGGTAGCTATGTTTTTTTTGGTGTTGCATACCTTGGACGAGATTTGAAACCGACATATTCACTTAATTTATCACTTAGTGACTTCTTCCTGTTCCCGTTTGTTAAGAACGAAATACGTGGTGGGGCGTTTTTGAGCATCTCAACAGGCCATTGAGGCATTCAGAAACTATGCTTCTCTGGGGTACCCTCTTCAGAGGGGAATACATATTTCGACAATTGGTTTCTTCGGACACACTTGTTTTTCGAATCTAGTTAGTCCTACTTTGGGCTGAGTAGGCAACTAAGTAGTAAAACCCTTACTCGACGAACCAAAACCACCCTCTATAAGTCTCTCATCATGCCTGTACGATTTTATGGCACAGCAGCATGAGCGCTAGCAATATCGGATGATATCTCTCTTGGAGTGTTGGAGAAATAGATTCTCCGAAAGATTTTTGGACTTCCACGTCCTTGCGAAGCAGAATAACGGAGACGATCTATGTATTAGCTTTACGCTACATATTCATATTGTACGTATAGAAGAAAATGCTCCAGGCTTGGAAGTATTCAACGCGGTACCTGCTGGTTGTGGCAGAGTAAGATAAAGACCTCCTCTACATCGGAAAGACCAGATGGAGAAGGACTTGGCTACATTTGGGATCTCTAGCTGGCACCAGTTAGCAAAGCAGAGAGCGACTGGCGCGCTATGTTGGAATCGACCAAAATTTGTCTTGCCATTTGATTTAAGATTGCTGTGTGTTAAGCTGGTTCCAGAGACTACCTTTTTTCAATGTTCTAAAAATGTCCAAGTCACACCTGAAAAAATTAACATTTTAACTATTCGTGGTTCTGTATTTACTAAAAGGTCAACTATAGTTTTGCGTGTTCGGATACATAGAACTACACGTACGTTTGACTAATATTTTCTTATTCACCATACTTTGTTATTAGTTATTCAAGGTGTGATATCCCCGCAAGCTATACATTTATGTATGTTTGTATGTACATTTTTATATGTACGAGTAGGTATATATGGATTCTATTACTATCTGGTAATAGTCACGCAATAGTTATGACAGTTATATCGAAAAATTTGCCCAGTAATGTTTGTATTTGTATGTATGCATATATGTATGTATGTATATGCGTGTGTATGTATGAACCGCTACGCCATAATTTCCATCATTGAAAGTGTCTTCTACCGATGCTCCTTCGTGCCAACCAATGACGTCACAATGTGGCGCCCGGTGTTGTCGTCACGTCATTGATAGTTTACTTAATTGATTGCATTACTTTCATGCAACAAAGTGATTTTCTTTTTCCTTCGTCGATGTCTTTCCACCTGCAATCAAAGGTGCTTGAGCCGTATATTAAATAATACTCGTAGTATTAAATAAATTCAATCACGCAATTTGACCAATGCCAATCAAGAAATTGCGACCTAAACCAAAAAGGAACGTGGGTATTAGTAATTTAATTGCTGCTGCGCTAAGGAATTTCGTTGGTAAGTACAGTGTTTTAATGCTTGAATTTAATCGTGCCAAAAGTATGGGATAATTCTCTATACGAGAATTATGGTGTGCATACTAGAAAGCGCTAAAAATCAGATAAGGCAATAATTATCGCAAGGCTGAGAAAATATATGCACAATTTTTTTCATTTTAATACTATGTCTACTACTTGTTTTAAGTACCGAAAAAAATGAATGTATTGCTACTTTTTGATAAGAAAACATTACAAGCTACAAACCTTGAAATAAACAAAAAAAATTATTTTAAACTATTGTTCACCCTATAATGTATGTTATTTTTTTCAATATCGAATGTGATACGAAAATTTTAAAATTCAATTGAGTCACGATTTCACAAAGACTTTACATACTTCAATTTTTTGTGTATTCATTAGAGTGCACCAATATTAACAACAGCAATAACTAGCAAGATGTCGTGCCTGTGCCAATATTTTGTAACATCGAAAAATCGCAAGCTAATTGGTCCCAACTCGGATGGCAGTGATATTTCAGTGTTCATACCGAATTCGCTCGCTGTGACAAAGGATGATGCTAAACAGGAGTAGGATGCCAATAAAACTTGCATGCACTTGCGATAATTACATTTTTCCAATACATTCTAGCACCGTCAACAAACTGAACGAAGAGGTCTCGGCCACGGAATTGGCCACAGCCAAAGCAGAAATTTGGGTACTCAAAAAACATCTGAACGAAGCGCAAATATCTATTGAAAATTTGGAAAATCTAGTGCGCACTATTATACTGAAACAGAATGAGCTGCTGGGCGAAATGTATGAATTGAAGCATCAGAATTATGAGTTGCAAGATGAATGTCGGATGCAACGTGACTATCAGATGATGGAAAGGAATGCTATGATGCGTGAAATGCACGATATCAAAACGCTACTGAGCGATCGCACAAGGCTGCTGGTAGGAAGTGATGAGTTAAAAATGAATTTGTGATTGGCACGTCTGCTTATAAAATTTTTGGTTTTTGTATGTCCTTGATTGATAGGAAGATACCGTAACGCGCAATACAGAATTGACCTCTGCCTTGCAGGATGCCAATGAGAAAATCTATATGATGGGCATGAAGTTTTTGAAATTGAAAGCGTCCCGTTCGAAACGTGCGAATATCTCACATACTACATCTGGTAGTAATACAGAACGTTCAAATTCGGGTTGATATGATTACTCAAAATATGTAGCAGTTAGAAATAATTGCTTCGAAATCAAATTGTCCGTTTTTGTACAAATGCTTATTTCGATGTCTTTATTTTTTAGTCAGTCTTCGAGCATTTGATTTGCAATTGGAGTGAAATATTACAAATATCAATAAAACCGTTTATTGGGAATTATGTCAATAGCATCTTTCGATTGGTGGAGAAATATGACTCTGTAGTGTCGTTTTCACAGTGAAACATCAGCCTATATTTGTACGAGTACTATGTCATTAATATTGAATATAATTTCAAACTAGTCCTTTACTACTCCCAAACTAAGGCAAACATTTGCCTAAATAGCCCCGAAATAGATCTACAGCAGTGCTGAACAAGTCTTCAATTTTGATATGGACTTGTAACAGTTCTGAAAGTATGTACATATGTACATATGTTCATTTTATGTAACAAAAGCGACGTGCCTTGACGCGACATTGAAAAAGTGCTCGCACAACGCTAAAAGTGTTTTATTGCAATAATGTCTATAATGTTCATGAAATGATAAAGCAAGTTTGAATATAAACGATATTGCATGAAAATTTGGCCCTAAAACAATTTCTTCTTCTTGGATTTCATATAATTTGACAAATGCAAAATAAGGAAAATAAGCTGCATAGCAATTAAAATATGGGCTTGGTTGTTGCTGCTCTGGTCGGAAATGTTTTTTCTTTTGTCGGGCTGACAGATTGGAGTACTTACTTAAGTATGCAAACACTGTGCACAACTTTCTGTAGGATCACGCAATAAGCAGCACTTATATTTACTTTTTGCCCTCTATAGGTACTTTTAACATAAAAGGATTTCCCCGGACTGTATGCTAAAAATTTAAAGCAGATAGCAGTACTGCGGTGTGAGGTGAGATGAATAGTGTTATAAATAAATGGTCGTTTACCATAATTTGCCTGCCGTATTTTACGTGGAACTACCAAACACATCATATATCTATAAGAATGTGCAAAACAAAGAGCAAAAGTAGATTTCCTGCCTAAAATAACAAAGAAATAATTGTGATTCTTAGAAGGGAAAGCAATGAACAAAGACGTATTGTGGTACCACAAAACTGACACCACCTAAAGATTACCCCGTGCTGGTCCAATTCATTTCGCTGAAGAGTCTTTTCAGACATCTTACCTAGGTGTTTGAAACTTCATCCATAAAAAATTATCCCGGATACCGCAGCCTGCTTCCAAACAATGCAGGACACTTACACAGTAGATGTAAGACCGTTTACTCCTCCTCGTAGTTCTACAGCATCTTTGGAAAGGCGCGCTCAGCCTTTCAGCATGTTTTCCTATTAGACTGTGCAGCTAATAACCTCAACAATGTGAGAAATAATTTTTTGTTTAGAAAGTATTCGCTTCGTGATCGTTTCCTATCCCTCTGAGGCCACGTTTGCCTTGAGGTTAAACCAGTCGTATTTTGACTCCATCTTTCAGCAGCTTGTTTATATATACATACATATGTACATTTTATAAGAAGCAGAAAATCTGCTTGGTCGTACCTTTGCTTGCAAGTTTATCTGTCAATTAGTTTCCCTCTATTTCCCTTTGGACCGAAGTGAGGTACTGTGTGTTCTACTTGGCTCTCCTGTAGAGATAGGCGGCAGTTCACCGCGATGTTTGAGTTAATAAGGGGCAATCCACGTTGCTGGCTATTAGATCGAAAATGAAAGAAAAGGGCAAGAAAATTCTACAATTATGCAACGATATTACATTAATTAATTGATAACGTGAAAAGTAGGATGAGACACAGTCTAAGAAATTTACATACAACGTAAATGTAATTTTTCTGCTAACATAACTCGCTCTAAAAATATCCACTGTGACCAGTATATCCAAGGATACAGGTAAGGCTAACTCATATAAGGTAGAGTTAAACGAACAGCTGAGCGATTTGCCATGAAAGCAAAATTAAAATAACAAATAAACTTTGACAGTTCAAGAAGTAGAAGCAAGAACAAAATACTTGTGAATTTCGTTGTTGGATATTTAACATCATCTGATATAAATTCGCTTTAGATACAGGTTCTGCACAAAACCGCAAAAACAAAGTTACCGTAGGCGAAATTTAAGAACTGCTGCGGATATAAAGCATGTGAGAAAGCGGATTCGAAAAAATTGCGGCAGGTCAGCACGAAGTAGCCAAAAATATCAGTATGTCACGCGAATCATTAAGAAGAATTGTACACGTTATCATCACCTGCAATTCAAAAAGCTACTTTTTGGTTGATTATAAGCCATTGCATCGAATTACATCATCCACATTAAAATCAGACCTGTTAAATTTCAAGTACAATTAGTACTCAATACAAATACTTTTTAAAGTACTTATAATGAATACGTAATTGTTTTCTAGCTGAATTGAAATTAGGACTCGAGTACAAGTACTTGTAATTGGAAAATATTTGGAAATACCATCAAGTACTGAAACTACTCGAAAGTACTCGAAAATACTCGCTAAAAGAATTGCAATCCTTTTCCAAGTACTTCAAAGTAATTGAAAGTAATTGAAAGTACTTGGAAAACGATTGCAATTCTTTTAGCGAGTATTTTCGAGTACTTTCGAGTACTTTCAGTACTTGATGGTTTTTCCAAATATTTTCCAATTACAAGTACTTGTACTCGAGTAGTAATTGATACAAATGTCATGTACTTGAAAAGTATTGAGTACTTCTCTGGAAAACCAAAGTCCTTAAATTGCTACTTAGTACGAGTAGTACTCATGGCTTAACAGGTATGATTAAAATATATTCCTCTTGTGGACGGTAAAAATAAAGTGTGTTGTCATTCGGCAGTCTTGGTATGTCAAATTGTTAACCCATTGATTTTGTTGTTGTTGTTCAAACTCGTCAATTAAATTTTGTGAAAAGTTTCTGGTTGTGATGTTCAAAGAAAAATGCGGACACGAGCTTAAATGATGATCTTTGCAGGCTCTTGAAAGATATTTGCACTTGATTTTAAGTACGCATACTTTATTTATAGAAAACGAAAAAAAAACTACATACTTAAACAAAAGGTTTATTACAATCCAGTGCAAATGGTCTTAGATTTACATATTTTGGTGCATTTTTACAAATATTATTGATGTACGTTGCCATTATGATTTACAAATGCCATGGTGCTGGCTATTTGCATGGGATCGAGAGTTGTCATATTGATGAAATGGATTCACATGAAGAAGCTGGATTTATACTAAACCAATTACATCTAAAATGGGAAAATTTCGAATTAAGTAACTTAGACTTTCATCAATCAATTGCGCGGACAAACCCAAATCAGAATTTTCTAAAACTACATATGTATGTATACGCGCCATTTATTCCTCCGCTATGTAAGCATTGAACAACTTTGATTTCTTAGACACATTTTGGAAACTTTAAACCAGTACAATTTTAATCATGGACTGTTTCACACCGAAAGGACGCGCCGAATGTTGGAAAGCATCCCGGACTTTTGGATGCAAGTTTAATTGTAAAGGTTTGAACTAAATTATAAAACACAATTCTTTGCAATCTATTGATTCTTTCAAAAGTTATTCAACATGCTCTCATACCGGAGGAGCTGATATCGTGCCCGTAGAAAAGCTTTAATTTAGTTAATGGGGAAGCTATAAGTAATATTCGAAATTGCATACAAATTTTAGGAAATAAAACAAAATTCTTAAAATTTATAGTAAATTTTCGTTTTGAGTTTTTAAACAAAAATCTTAGATACCAACAAAAAACTACTACGCAACAAAAACAATTTGAAAAATACTGACTAAAAGCTAATTAAAATTTACATCGGGACATATTGTTGCAGTGATCATTTATGGGTGAAGGCAATGTAAACAAGCTTTAGACAGCTCTGTTTCACTTGTATCACGACATGCAGTATGAACAGATTTTAAGTCCACCGTAATTTTTGTGGATATTTCAACTCATTAGAACGAGTCTCTGAAACACAGTTTTTATTTTTTGGGTTTGACTCAAAATCTATAGAAAAAAATTTTGTTTACTAACTATTTTACTCTATTTGACTTCTGTAGATAGATAGATGTACAAAATATGTTAGGTGGAAACACAGACTCTTGTTAGTAAAATCCGGGGTTAGTAGATGTATGTAATTTAAGGTACTTACGTGGTTTTATTGGAAACTATACAATTTTTTTAGCGTTTTGGACTTTTATTGAAAATAAGGTACGAAAGAATGCTCACATATAAACATTGAAAAAACGCATGAACATAATCTATAACATTTGTTTAAGTTTTTAATTTTTCTACAATGAGTTTTGTATATGTGTAATATTGCATAGATATGTATATGTATGTGTTTAATGCGAATATAAGGAGAATTATGTATATATAAATTAATTCACTTATTTTGTTAACAACAAAGGCCTTATATTTAAAACTTCAATTATTTACTCTAAGTTATAAATGACAAAGTATTTTATATAATTATACATATATGTATACATATGTTACATACATATATAAACTCTGTGGAGGAACGAGACATTTTTATATCGCAACTGCAAAACAACTCGGTTTTTCATGATGCTTATTTAAGTGGGAGAATAAACTTTTTAACTTTTAATAATATTATTCTGCATATAAACTAATAGGTTAGGCCCATCATAGATAACTCCAGATATGAGATGCAAGAGTTTATTAATCATCGAAATGTGAATATATGTACTTATACACCTTGGATCATTAATTGATAGAGGACAGTATTTTGTGTGGTTTTTTCATTGAGATCCAAATCTGATGTGTTATAGGAGCTGGTGTAAAAATTTACATAAATAAAAAAGTGAAATTATAAAATAATTTAAAATTAGATTTGTATAATCTAACTATACGGTTTACTATGGAGAATCAACCTATAGCAACAACTAGAATTATGCTGGGTTTCCACTGTGCATTGCAATGACATCATTTTTTATGAAAAATTTAGGCATATCGAATTTATATAATTTCTGTTTATAGTTTTTATGTATAGTTTCGATATGTTCATAGCTATCGTAATTGTAATCAATGTTGAAATTGTTGTCTATATCCATACTGATATGTTTTTGTTATCGATATTTGGAGTACTGAATTCAAAACTAAGCCAATTTTCTGATATTATAGCGTTCTCTGGTTTCGTTGTATTTTACAAAGCCAAAAAAGAAACCTGACTGTTTCCAAAATTCAAAAACTCGGAGCAATGTATAATAAATATGTTTACTGGAATCTTCATAAGGCGCCTCAATTTTTAAATCAATGCAAATAATTAATGTACACTTTTTTTTCTTTTATAACATAAAAAATCCCTGCAAATCAGCTAAAATTTACTTTTCGTTGCTCAAATGATTCTATTATCAGCTTTCATCAAATATGTATCCGTCTGGTGTGTTTGAAGTAATTTAAAAGAAAATAATGTAAATAAATACGGATTTGGTATTGAATTAAAATTTTTCTATAATCCATTCACAATAACGTCGGGTCGGCAACACTGCATTTCAGGTGAGCTATTATTTTACCAAGTCTTTTCAACTCGTATATTTTTCCGACTTTGTATTGTTGCTTTGCATCAGGGCTGCAAACAGGTTTTGAACCAAACCAGTTTTTGAACTGAACCACGAACCCAGCCGTTTTTGTTTCGAACGGCTAAAACCAAAACAAAAATTTCTCCAAAAATTGCTCGGTTCAGTTGAAATGACAACGCACTAAAGCATTTTTTCGAGCTTGCAAAGCCTAAAAATGTAATCTTTATGCTGGAACTGCTAAAAAAACGAATGAAAAATAGTCAAAATAGTATGTGATTCAAGCTTTCAAAAAGTATCAACCCCAAGCTAAAAGTTTGAGAGTCAATTCAATATCTGAGTATTCAGTTTCTAGCTGCCCAATTAGACTTACAAGGCATCATAACTTTATGAAATAATATGTAATCTCTTTATGTTCATGGCTTAGTGAGTAGAATGGTTGTATCCATTCGGATTATTATTTTTAACCGATACTGTAATCTACGCTACAGAATTTTCATATGAGGGTTTATCCTGTTAGTTAGTTAGTTAGTTTCTTTGGCCAACAATATTTGATGGCTATGGGATACCCAAAGATATACATATATTGAGTCGCCCAGTGGCGGTAGTGACCGAAGAAAATATCCAAAAATCAAGGACATATAAGTTTTATGACAAACCCGTTGCGCCCTAACGTTTATTAGACGAAAAATATTTTTTCTTTCGCCGAAAAGAGTTATATGGTAATGTTTATTTTATACGTTTCCTGGTAACTGTTATGCATGCGAAATTTTTTTCTGTTGGCAATAAGTATTATTTTCCAGCCTTTATTTTATATATTGCTTAATAAACGTTGCAAAATAATGATATTGATAAATATGGAAATGGAGAAGAACATAGATAGTATGAAAATTAATATAAATATATAGTAAAAGATAGCGAAACAGATAAGGGTAAAGATGAAATAACTCTCACCAGAAAACGTTAAAATATATGAAACTACTAACGGCAAAATAAAAAAAAAATGTTTATCTACTAATAATAGATATGAAACAAATTTTTGCTAAATTTCAAAATTCGAGCAACATTTTTAATTTGTAAACTCGAGTAATCTGTTATTTTTGGCTCCTGAACTATAGATTAACGAAGAATGAATTCGAGTGATATCGAGAAAGCAATGAAAGGGAGTGCTGTTTCTACAAGACAACGAAGGTGGAAGACTTCACAGCAATTGTTCACCCATTCTGGACAGGATCCACAGTAATTTAAACTCTTTTAATGAAGTTTTTCGGACGACAGCAAGGTAGAAGACAGCCGTAGAAATCACTTTGAGGATAAATCTAAGGAATATTTTTTCAGTGGCATAAAGTGTATTTCACTTGATGGTGATTACATTCCAAAAAATAGGTATAATAACTATAACTTTCATTTAATAGGCACTTTGGACTTATCAGCCACATCTTCTATGAGGTCTTTGTGGAATGATTTATTCTCAATGGTTTAAAATTTTTGCGGAATGGACTTTTTACGGACAATTTATCACCGCATTAAAATGTAAACAAAGGTAGTGTGCATGTGGAGTTTGCTTTGATGAAATATAAACTAACTAGGCTGCTTGGGTCGCGCATTTGAAATGAAAAAAACTAAAAAATTCAACCCTGCTGCTGCTACCTGATTAATGTACCTTGAATTTAACTTACTTGAAGCATTATCATAAACTGAGTATTTTTCGGTCTTTTCGATACTATACTTTATATTTGCCTGACGTTCCTCCGCTACTACCAAAGGTTACCTAACTCGAAACCATACGTATTTAAGCCAATTTATTATGAATATTATTTTTATTAACTGCAGTGCAAAATTGAAACTAGCACGTGCGTGTAAGTGTTACCAGTTATGCTGTCAGTGCTGAGTGTTTAATTAATAAATATGTGTGTATGTATGTATGTATGTTTACTACTAAAAGGTAATGTATGTAGTATGTATGAATCTACCTAGAATATAATTTTACTAAATCCAAGTGTGTGCATTGCATTTTCATATTTAATATACATTTTTTATGTGTCTTTATTTGCTTTCCATTGCTGAGCTATATTGTTTGTGTAAAGTAAATACATACATATTGTATATGTTAAATGTTTAAACCTTTGCGACAAGGCGGATAAAATTGGCGGTGGTACAAAGTTATGAACTTGACAATACGGCAAATAATTTGCAATGTTTCCAATTGAACTTTATTTAAAGCTTTTTTACAATTTTTATGAAATATATATAGATTATATAGTGTTTATCATAACTATTAGATAGAGACCAATTGACAAGTTGCGGTACTTAATTTATTTCTAATTATTTTTTTAAAACCGTATAAATCAAAACTTTAAACTTTGTGCAAATTTTAATGAAATTCAACAAGTTTTCATTAAAATTTCGATGTTTTTAATCGTTTTAGAAAGTTTTTCTTCAATATTAGATAAAAAGCAAGTTTTAAGAACCCAAAAATCGCGTTGATTTTTTATACTTTTTTTGCTGACGATAGTGCAAATTTTCTCAATAAAAAGATGTCACATGTTTTTTTTTATTTTTTGTATAAAAGAAAATGGCAATCGATTTCAAAAAATTCAAAAATCAATGAAAATTTTTTAAATATTGGAACTTGCCCTGAAATTGAATTGCCTACAAATCTGCAGACCCGAAAATTTTCTAAAAATTTGGATTACAAAATTTTAAACTTTAGTGAAACTTTGTGGAATTTTATTGCAATTTGCACAAAGTTTGAAGATTTAATTTATATGGGATTTTTTGTAGGATTAACAGTATTTTTATAAGAAATTAATACAAAATTTGTAAGTCAAATATTAAAGGTCGAAACTTGTACAGTTATGATAAGCACTATACATAGAGCAGTTTATAAAAGAAAATAAAATCATAATTATGAAAAACGCTTAGAGGCACAATAGTTGACACTACATGTAAATAGTAAGTATATAGTATATAGTATATAGAAAATCAGTGATATTTATACATACGCACGCATTTATATGTACATACGTACATATATGTATTGTAGTATGTAGCTTGAGTTGAAGGTTTTGATGAAGTATGCTATAAGGGTTATTGAACAACAACTAAATAATTTAAAATAAATTTCGATATGCATTAAACACACAATTTGCTTCTTGTGCTACTCAATGTCTAATGCTACATGCATTATATTTGTATTGTACACAGGCATGTACAATATTGCAATTGTGTTGTTACGAATACCATACGATAAATACAAATAAATATTTATGTATGTATATACATACTAATTGACAATGCATTAATAATAATGAATAATCACAATTTTGAACAAATAATTATTGAATGCTTTTACTTTTTGTACCATTTAGAAATGAAGCTTCATACGAGCGTAGACAAAGAACGGCACCAGTGTGGAGAGTAGCGACCACAAAATATTTGCCATGGTTTGTAGTGAAGCTGTAAAAGAGAAATTATTGGTTAGTTTTATAAAATTTGATTTGATTTTATTATATTCTTTACTAACCACCGCTGCAAATATCTTTCAATACATCCTCGAAATATCCATTTTCATTATCGCAGAGACAAATTTTGGTTTTGGAAATGAATTTAGCCACACCAATTGTACGATTGACACTCTCGAACTGACAAACTAAACCATCCTCGCATTCATTGCTGCTATTGCATTTGTGACGCAAACCTGTAAAAATTTATGAATAGAATGTATTCTTAATGCATTGGATTGTTCAAACAGTTTTAAAATCTTGTAATTGAGCAAGTAAGATTTGTACTCATATAACATATAGTAAACAGTAGGCGGAACAAATTTTCTCAGTGAATTAGGATACGAGTAGTATCATAAAGTTGATTCGTAGCATCTAGAAGCCGTGTTGACACAGAAAACATATCAATTGTATAAAAAATTAGTTTCATGGGCCGTCACAGTTAGAGTTTTTATTATAAAAATCGTTTTTTTTCCTGTTTTTTTCAGTTTATTTTATAAATCCAAAGTAACATTGTTTTTATTTTTATTTAAAAAAAAACATAAATACCAGTTGGGTTTTTTTATAAGTCAAAAGTAACTCTTATTGAAGAGTTTTGTTTATAAAAATCATCCATATATGTAGATCACTTACTGACTTTTATTTTTTAAGTCACTTCAATATTTCGCAGAAAATAATATGTAATAAATAATTTTGGGTTCTCCAATAACTAAGTTTCTGCGAAAATTTAAATGAATTTTATGAATATGACTTAAAACACAAAAATCATAGATAACTGTTATTTTTGATGTTTAAAATAAAAATTAAAAATAACCGTCATTTGTGACCTTTAAAATAAAAATAAAAAAATAATTGTTATTTAAGATTTATAAAACAAAAATCAAAAATAACTGTATGTTTTTTAATTTAGCGTAAAAAATGCAAAAAAAATAAAATTTTAAAATTTGATTCGCAGAAGATAAGAAATGGATAGGTATATTACACATGGTCGTAGAACATTTCTTGCATAGTGAATTTTTCAATGACAGTTTTCAGAAATAACTGTTATTTTCCGTCCCTAGTTTCTTCAATTGCCGACCAAAATTATTTCGTTTTGTTTTAATAATTTTAAAATTAAAATGATTATTTTAGTTCAACTTGGGTTTAATTAAAAATTTTCATATATATCAGACTAAAAAATGTAATCTCTGCCTAATGTAGAGTGTTTTTCCGTGATATTTGTCGAACAGTATTTATAGAAACCTTTTGGCTGTCAAATTTTATAGCCATTTTAATTTAAATAAATAAAGTGATAATTTTTCTTTTTTTTCACTTTATTTTACTAAAATTTATTGAGCGATAAGACTGCATACTCAAAACCTTTTAGAATATTTCGCTTAAGAATTGGAAATTTTGCTGTTAATTTCTTTATTTTTGAAAATTTTTAAACATGGGAACATTTAACTAAGAATTATGTCTGTTTGTACATTAGTGTGCGCCTTATTTGTCAACATTTAAGCAAGATTCCCCTGCAAATGTTCGTTGTGTCATAAAAACGTGCTCGGTGTTTTCGAAAAAGGCAATTCGCGAGAACACTCTGCAATTTAGTTTAATTTTTTATTAAGAAATATATGGATCAAAAATTTTTAAATCGCAGAAAAAAATATTAAAGGTAATCACAAAGGTCTTGAATTTACATATTTCGATGCATTTGCAAAAATTTAATGCTATCTTTCATAGCCGAGCTTAACGGCAATTAGTTAAGTGATCGGTAGGAGAAATTTATTTACCAATTCTAAGTGCGGCAGTTGAAATGTGAAATAAAAAAAATTGCAGAATATTATATTGAAATTGTAAATTAATACGTGTCGACTAATACTATTTTAAATATTTTGGACCTTAGATTTTCAATAAGTTAGCAAATTAATATTTTGAGTGATAATTCCATTTTCTAACATTCCAGTTGAGTAAGTATTTTGCAGTCTAAAATATATTAAGATGACAAAATAATAATGTTTTCATTACTGCCTTAGTGTGCACTAAAGAGAGCACTCAAAAAAAAATTAAGTTGAATTCTGGAATTGGAAATGCAAACTAAATAAGTACAGTGTTTGAATACAACAAAATAAAATGACAATAATCAATACTACACATAGGCAATATTGCCAGAGCTTTTTAAGAAAAAGGCTAAATAGGCAAAATAAAATGGTTGAAAAAGACTAAATCAAAATTTATTTTACGCTAAACATATAAATCAACAATTCAAGCATTTTATTCGTATTACGATTTCTTGCCAAATTTTATAAGTTTTTCGCATGTTTACATTGGATATCGTCCGGAGTGTTTTACGTGGGTACCTGCCGACGACGGCCTAACTCCACGGCGCTCAAAGCACAACGGATCAAGTTAATGCGTTGATCAGCGCCCCAAGATGCGCAAGCATTCTCGGAGCCAATTGGCAGTGTGGAATGGACACACTAACCACCTTGGTAGGGTTCGAGGCCTATCTAACACCTCTGCCGTACTATGGGTCCGGCACCCGGTTGCGATGCAACTCCACATTGAACTTTGACACAAGGTCAAGCTCTACCCGCATTTGGGTATTGAACCACAGCCACCACGATACTCCCCTAGGGGCCGTACCCAACGAACAGGCCAGAGCGAACTCTGGGGGCTCCTGTTCCCCGTGGTACCAGATTTAAGTCTCCGGTCGGACTTCGTGGCCGAGGCCACTACCAGTTGAGCTCCCATACAGCTCCGGACTGGTGGCCTGGGGCTGAACCCCATACACCTCGTACCAATTCACTCAGCCTATCACCAATTTCAAGACCATATTCATTCACACACACACTCATACACATACCCTTCTCCAACTACTCCAATAATCGTCTTCGCCGCTTGAATACCTCCCTCGCATATGCACCCAACATATCAGCAGTCTGACGAGTGTGCAACACACCACTAACATTCAATCTTCCGTTCGTCCGACTGATGCCCATTACCCCCAGATCCCTAATGTCTGAGTACATCGGGCAATCCGCTATGATGTGGACCCAGTCCTCACTTTGGGCCCCACATGAACATTCCTCCGACGCGGCCAGGTGCCTATCATGCAAAAATGCATTAAGAGGCCCGTGACCGGTCAGGAGAAAGCCCAGGCTGAGGGAAAATCCAAAGTCAGGATTCTGGGTCACAAACGAAACATCCCGGATGTACTCGTATGTCACCCGACCATGAGGACAATTGTCCCAACGGTCCTGCCACTTCCGCACAACACACTCGACACTCGGGTTTAGATTGGATATATAAGATTTAAAAACAATTAATTTTTAATGCACGAGGTAGTTTGTTCATAAAATACATTTTTGATATTTATATATCACATATAGCGCTAAAAATGCGTTCGACTTCTGCATTGCTGAGGAGTAAAGTTAAAAATGAAAAACATACCTACAAAGGGCAGCAAAATGGTTTCTGCCAAGCGCGCATTTTAAATTCACGAGCCTCTGCACAAAATTCTACTGTAGATTGTAGATTTTCCCACTGAGATTTGTGCACTGATTTCGATATTATTTATTTCATTAGTATCGAATTCATTTTAAATAATAATTTTGAATGCCTGCATAATTTTTGTATAACCTCAAAAATATTTTTGTTTAGTTTAGTTGTAAATTATAAGCAATACCAAATTATATGTAATAGTTCTTTTGCTTTACTGTTGCATACTACATATTCAAGGTGCCAAAAAACGCAGACTTTTCAATACCACGTGCATTTACAAAAGTCATAGTTATACATATTTTTCAAGTATTCAAAAGATGTGTAAAAGCTTTTGAAGTAAAAAAAAGCTGATTTAGTTGCATACATAGTTGAGACGAAAGACATATCGTAGAGATAGAGAGAATGAGAAAGAAAGGGACGCATACACAACGATGGAAAACGATAGAACAAACATTTTCTCTGATCAAATACAAATATGTTTTTGTAAGTACTTCATGGGAAACTTCTAACTGTGTGGTCTAGAGTTTGGCTCATACTTTAAAATTCCTTCAACAAGATTTATAAATTTTTACATTGTGCAAACCATTGATACGATCGATTGCCACAAAATAATGAACAATTGGCCTTTTTTGCTTTCGACTCTGTTTTTGTTGTTATTCTCCTATTTGCATGCTGAACAAAACATTGCTACATTCGTTTTTACAGGCAGCGCAAAGAACTTAGAAAACAAAGAAGTGGCATGCATTCACCGTTCTGCTGACATAAAAGTTTGGCTTATTTTACCACCCCAAAAACAAATTTAACGGTATCTGATAGATATAAGAATCTAATTTGATCCATGGAAATCATTCACAAGGCACTCTTATAGGAGTGAGATAAAATCCTTCGATGGGATTTTTTTCCACTTCTCCCACCGTCACCGTTCTGTGATTTTTTGAAAACAGTATATTTCATGTTACACGGGAGCGCTATTCTCAACAGCCGTGGAAAGAGCTAAAGTACGGGCATGGCAAGGTTCTAGAAGCTCTTCCGAATGCACTAAGGAAGATAGATTGCACTTCTCCTCTACACATTCATGAACAGTAAATCCTCCATAAGAATCGCAAAGAAGAATAAATGGGAATATGCCATAGACCTAAACCCAGCGTCAACGGCTGGCTTTACAAATGGTTTCAAACTCAACGAAAACATGGGTAGTGAGATTTACTTCAACAAATTAGCGCTGGACCTCAGCTTTCGCATACCGGACCACTGTAGCGTTTTTCAGGCAGAGATAAATGCCATTATGGAGGCTGCTCGTTGTCTGACAGTATTAGCTCCTACAGGCAGACCTGTCACTATATACTCAGACAGTTAAGCGCCTAGTAAATCTCTTAATTCTCACAAAACAATGTCCAAAGTTGCCATACAATGCAGAAATTCCCCCAATCTGCTCGCGTCTAAGCATTCCGTGACTGTGACATGGGTCCCTGGATATAGTGGTATTCCCAACAATTGCGCGGCAGACGAGTTAGCAAGGAAAGGGATGGAATTACCTATGATAAATGCTGTTCTAGAAGCCGACATGCTCCTAACCTCCTGCAAACACACTTTAAAGACAAAGCTCATCGAGGAGGTGAATATCTGGTGGGCCATGGAATCCACATGTCGGAGTTTGGCCAAAGGTAGACGTAAAGCGATCCAAAGCGCTGATTCGCCTTGACCGACCTCTCTCAGACTAATGGTTGGGGTAATAACGGGGCCTTATGGGCACACACGGAAAGAGATTGGGATGCATAACTAACAATTCCTAAATGGGTATTTTCTAAACTGTTTGGCAGACCTGAGCTCGGCAAGCATTCCCGACCTCCTGTGCTACGTAAGCCGCACTCGACGGGAAGGAAAAATAAAGCGTATAGCTCCCGCTAGCGGTATTACAATGGGCTTTGTCAGCCTATGTGTGCATTCGTGGACTTGCATGGTTGCAGCCGCTTTAATCTAACCTAACCTATATTTATTATTTATTTATTTATTTATTTCAGTCATCGAAACAGAATTTCTTACAGACTATGATCATATTATGATATTTAGTTAAACAGTACAAATAGGCTTAACTTAAAGCTAGAAAGGTTATCATTAAAATTAATTTGCGGAGCGAATGTGTTACAAAGGCGAATGATTCTGACTATCGGCTCGTTATAAGAGTAAAGCGACTTATGTGAACCCTCAACAAACTTTCTGGGATTTCTAAGATTTATATTAGATTCCTTTACTCGAAAAAGAGCAAATATTTCTGGGCAATCAGTATTGCCAGATAAAATGTTGTAAGCAAATAACAGCGACAAATAAGACCTTCTGTCCGCTAGAGATTGTAAGCCAAGGAGTTTCCTCCTTGATACGTAACTAGGAACTTCATTTACAATAAACACTCTTTTCATTGCAAATCTAGTAAATTTTCTTTGAATCATCTCTATTTTATCAGAGTACTTTGTGTAGTATGGGTTCCATATAATCGCCCCATATTCTAAAATACTCCTTACCAAGGCAACATAGAGTGTTTTCAGAGTCATAGGGTCCTTAAAATCTTTGGTGTTCCTGATTATGAAACCTACCATCGAATACGCTTTAGATGAGACCAGATCAATATGTTTTGAAAAAGTTAATTTGGTGTCAAAGATAATTCCTAGGTCCTTAATTTCGGATTTACGCAATAAATCAACGCCATCCAAAGAATAGTTGAAAGTATGTACATATGCGCGGTGGCTATAAGAGACAACGCAACACTTGCTAATGTTTAGGCTTAGGTTGTTGACAGTACACCAGTTTAAGAATATGTTTAAATCTTGCTGGAGTTTATGACAATCAAGAAGATTATTAATATTGAGGAATATTTTGACATCATCTGCGAACATTAAGCACTTGGACAATATGATATGCGACGGTAAATCATTTATAAAGAGTAAAAACAACAGAGGGCCAATGTGAGTTCCTTGAGGAATGCCTGATGTGGCATAGACCTCAGTGTTGGATCTAATTGAGTTTATTATCACCGATAATTTTCTACCAAGAAGAAAACTTCTGAAAAATTTCAATAAAGTGCCGGAAACACCAAACTTGTTGAGCTTCAGTAAAAGAATGCTATGATCAACTTTATCAAAGGCTTTTGAAAAGTCGGTATATATGACATCGAGTTGCGAATGTTGTTCCATTGTAGTGATAATGTGGTTTGAAATAAGAGACAGATTGGTTACTGTTGATTTCCCTGGCAAAAACCCATGTTGGCAGCTGGTTAAGGCATGCTGAACATGTTCGAGTAGCTTTTTGTTAAGTATGTGATCGAAAATTTTAGGAAAGACCCCCTGCTTCACAATAGCTCGATAGTTGGAGATGAGACATTTGTCTCCAGATTTGAATATGGGTTCAATTGAGCATGTCTTCCAACGGTCTAAAAATATTCCTAAACGTAAACATGTCATAAAGAGTTTGGTGATTGGTTTAACAAGGGAATCCACGCACCGAATGAAAAATATTGGGGGAAAACCATTAGTGCAGTTGAAGCTTGGTTTGAGGTCAGAGATTGCATCTGCCACATCATCTTCAGTGATAATAAATGCGTCAATAAAATTAAGATTTGTTTGTCTCGAATTTGCAGGACTGTCTGAGGGCTGGTAGCTTTCATAAACTTCTTGAAAAAATGAGGCAAATAGATTGCAAGTTTCTTGCGTAGCATTGGATACACAGCCTTTGTATTCCATTCTATCAGGTACGCCGGAAGATTTACGCCTAGAATTTACGTATTTCCAGAACGAAGACGGATTGAGTTTCAGGCTTTCTTCAATTTTAGTTATATATTGATTAAAGAGATATTTATGAAGTCTGTCAAATTCGCTTTTATAGTGGTTGAAGTTCTGAAGATCCACGGGAGACTTCGATCTTCTGTATTTTTTTAGAGCTTTACTTTTAATGTTTTTCAGATGGCTTAATTCCGCGTTGAACCAAGGTGGTTTATTTTTGGACTTGGAGGATTTCAAAGGCACAAACTTATTGACAGCATCGGACAAAATATCGCAAATATTCGTATAAATTAAGTCTGGATCTTCTATGAAATCTAAAAAATCCCAGTTAGTACAGTTAAGAAAGGTGTTCAAAGCATCGAAGTTGGCTTTTCTAAAACATAATAGAGGCTCCGGGTTCTTATTAAGACGCTGATAACTTAGAAATTCGAAATTAATAGACAAAGCTTTATGATGAGTTGTGTTTCGTGATATGGGTGACAAGTTCAACTCACATGCTAACTTGAGATCCTCTGTTGCAAATACCAAATCCAGTATTTTGTCATTGGAATTTGCAAACAGGTTCAATTGTTGAAAATTGTTAGATAAGAAAAAACTAGTGACAGAAGATTCAATATCGGATTTAATATTAAAGGGTAGTAGCCAGCCGTTGTCAAATGACCAAATTATGTCAGGTAAGTTAAAATCACCCATAACAATTATCTGCCCATTGAATGCAACAGATTCACTGACAAATTTTATGTTATTTATATGCTGTTCATAAACATTAAAGCAAGAGTTAGGCGGAATATAAGATATAAAAATGAAAATATGTTTGGCATTTGAAGTTGATACATTTATACAGACTTGTTCGATTAATTTATCAGCAAAGGGCAAAGCTACTAAACTGCTATTTAGGCTTGATTTAGCTGCTAATAACACTCCTCCACCTCTAGCGCAGCCACTAGCAATAGGGCACCTATCATGGCGATAGACAGTGTAATGGTTGTCAAAGAACTCAGAGCTGGAAATTTGCTCACATAGCCAGGTTTCGGTGATAGCAACAATATCATATTCATGTAACGCTGAAGCAATATTAAATTTATTTGATTTTGTTCGTATACCACTTGCATTTTGGTAGTATATTGAAAATGATTTAAGTGACGTTGGGCTGGTTAGCCCGTTGCATAGATTTGTAGCTCGGGAGGACGCCACTTGACTGCCTACGCTACCTCCCCTGTTTAGTGAAAATTTTGAAATGATCGCACCTTGATACCCGCTGGCCAAAGTGAGTGATCAAGCAGATTATTGTAATAAGTCGACGACACTCCGAGTTTATAACTAACTCGTCTTAGCGACTCGACATTCACTCCTTTTTTCACAAGAGCGAAGCAGAACAGGAAGTTCGGGTCAATAGATGCATGCTTGGCTACGTAGGCGATAATATTTTCAGCAGTTACCGATGTGTTGAAAGACGACAAATGTATCCATTTAGTGTGACTAGCAACCTCCAGTTCATCCGATGTATTGCTTCCAATTACTAAAAGTCCACCAGTAGAATGTTTCTTACTGGGTGCATTATTAACATATACAGCATTATTAACATCAACTGCAATTTCAGAGTCGCTATGAGCAGCGGCAGCAATTTTATCATGTGACGGTGGCAATGGCACAAAAGCAGTAGTGACGTTAGCATATGATGGTAGCATAGCAGTAGCAGCGACATTCGGTTGTGATGATGGCGTAGGTGTTGTTAAATTTGTAGCAGATCTCTCTCTGGAGGTGTTGACAACGGCTTGAGAGAGATCAGCAGCGCCGTGAGCTTCAGCTGCATTTGCAGGCAAGACATCATTACTATTATCAATGCTAACATTTTCATCTTCATCAACAAAGTCAATGACAGCTGTTACTGCGGTATTCTTAGCATTGTTATTACTAAGCTCAATAGGATGTTGTGGGTTTTTATTCAGTTTTCCGGCCGTTTGCTTGGTGTTTTTAGCTTTACCCATCTTTCCCTTTTTCATGCCAGCGCTGCAAAGCAGTTCCTTGACCTCTGATGTGAGCGAGGTAAGCGCACCAGCAACTACTTCGTCATATAGCTTATGTAAGTTTGTAAGCTCTGAGCGCACAAGCTCCATTTCGCCCAATAACCTGTTTTTGCCAGATTGCAGAGAGTGTAAATCCGCAACTGCACTTGCGTGCTCTGCTCGCAAACTTCCCAATTCAGCAAGAATAGATGATAACAAACAATCATGCTCTTTATCATTAACATGCTGTTGTTTTTGTTGTTGCTCAGCGACAGCATTTTGTGAAGACATATCAACTTCACGATGAGCGACAGCACACTCGCCACAAATATAAATTTGATCGGCATTTTTAAAATAGTTCGAGTCAGCAGCCAAGGTGCCAACAACACACTGCAGGTGAAACACCTCTTTACACTCTTCGCACTGCGTACTGCTTTGAGCGCGTTCAACTCTTTGTCCACAGAAACAAGGCATATTGTTTGTGTAAATTAAGATACGAGATATGGGTGTACAGACAAAATATGAATATGCGCCTAATTGATTATGAATTCTTGTAGCGCACAAATTGTTTATTTAATTTGTATATGTATTTATATTTATTTATTTGTTTAATTTAAATGTAATATTTCCACTTTAAGTTCTTTATTTATTGTCACAAAACTATGTTAGTATTGCACAAATTATAAAGTACATAGAACAAAAACGAGAATCAAAATAAACAATTTGTTGTTGCTTACAATATACTTCTGACAAGAAAAAAACGTATCTAAAAAAATTGAGACATTAACCAATGACTGCATAAACATTGAATAAACAGATTTATTTTATGAAATCTTTTTTTTTTGTATTATGCATGCCTTTTGGGATACTCACGTGACGTTGTATCATACACTAAATCACCGCCCTAAACTGGGCATGTAAGTATAAGCATACTCCCATATATAAAATTATATTTATAAAAATGCGAAGATGACTAGTTATTTTTGTTAAACTCATAATAGTTGTACACTTACCCTCTACATACATACATACATACATAGATACATATGAATACAAATGTAGGTATATATTTAAATGTACCAGCAGGCAGCACTTTTCAACAACTAAGTAAATAACTAAACAATTTGTATAACATAGTAAATAGAAACAAAGCAAAATGTGACACAAGAAAAGTAAATATAGAAGCTAAGCTACAACTGAGATAACGACATTATTTGATTTTCATTTGGGCTGGAAAATAACTTAACAAAAAAACTGCGCTAAAGAAAACGTAACGTTAAAAGTCAGTGCTGACGAAAGGAAAATTAGCTACGTGCTTAGTATTTATATGAAGTCCTTGAAGAAGAGATGTAAACTATATTTGTGAGCTCATTAAGATTAGTGAAAGAGGATAAATTTTAAAATGTATGCAATGCGTTTTTTCTTCCCTTTGCTTATAATGAGTGTTAGAAATCCTCATTATAGCTGGTGTTGAAAGGCTTCGCACATAACCTTATTCCAAAAAAAAAGAAAAAACGAAAGAATAATAAAGTGAAAATCTATGCAAATCACGTTGTACATCGCATGCAATCGAATATAAAGAAAATTATTTTTAATTCTTTTTTTTTTTTGTTCCTTACTCTATCATCTGTGATGCTAATTGGTGTCGAAATTATTACTGCAATGAAGCAATTAAATGAATGTTGCTCACGCTTTTTAAAAATATCATTAAGTCAAAAGGAAATGACTGAATGTCGTTTTACATTCACCATAGGTAGCAAAAATCAACGGTAGATGCTTGCATGCAGAAGAATTTCATGCCACTGAACACGAAGTAGCTGCGAAAAAAATGTTACATTGTGTTTACAAATTATAAGGCATATCTAAAGGAGTTTTGTTTTATTCACATGCGGTAGGTTGTGTTTATGGCTGGCCAAAGGAATTTCATCATATACGAATGAGTATATTTTAAGTTGGTATGAAATTGTGATTTTCAGTTTCATTGCATTTACTGGTCGGCACTGCACTGAGATTACTTATACAACCTCCTGGTGTTGCTTTTACAATACAATAGTGCAAATGTAGTACGAGTATATGTTAAGCAAGCGTTTGCATTACTCATACGCCCTGTTGAATTAGTTGGTACAGTAATGCTTGGCTTAACTGATATGTTTGTAATCCGCTCTTTTTTTGAGATTATTGTAGAGTGTGAAAATATATTAGGCAAATTTTACTTACAAGGCAAATAAGCAGTTTATGAATCATTAAATAAATTTTAAAATAGCAAATTTTCAGATCATTTTTTGTTAAGAACGGTCCTGTGCTATTTTTTACACACATTAATTAACTATTTTTATTCCTTTGCACTTTTGAAGTAAAACTTCTTTAGCGGCATGAGAGTGAAGGCGGTACGAAGGCGGGACACGATGCTTTTGTGAAATAAACCGAACACACATACATACATATTTACATATGTGTAGGAACTGGGAACTGGGAATCTGGGCGCGTTACTGAAGGAGCAACATATCGGAATTGGTTCAGGTTCGTTTCGGGACTAATTGGGAACATTTAGTTACAATTTCGGGATATTTTTCAAGGCCATTTCGGGACTAGTCGGAAATAGGTTAGGACGACTTCGGGAATAATTGTAGACTATTTCGGGAATATTTGTAAACTGGTTCGGTTCTGGTTCTGGTTCGGGACCATTTCAGAACTAGTTCGAAACCGTTTCGGGACTAATTGGTTTGGAAGTAGTTTGAAGCTGGTTTGCGATTAATGCGGTTCTAAACTAGTCCTGAAGATCAGAATCGGAAATTAGTAGATACATATTAGACATTTACGCCGCCGCCCCCGCCGATTTTTACCAGTTCAAACGCGCCGCCGCCGAGTTAACAAGAAAATGGCGCGGCGGCGGCGTGGTTCGGCGTACCATAAAGTTTGGTACAATCTAAAATTATTTCCATGACAAAAAGCAAATTATGAATATCGTTTGAAATGAAATCGCTAAATAATCGGTTAAAAATTACCACTGTCCCATCTACAGATTTGTCAGCTGATCTTGGTTTTGGTGCACATGTATTTTTCATATTTTCTGTTGATCATTCGGTTGTAGTAAAATAAAACCTAAAGAAAGCCGGCTCGCCGCCGCCGCCGGTTCTATTAGTGCTTTACGCCGCCGCCGGAGCGAAAGCACTCGGCGTAAGCCTCTAATACATATGTACATGCATATGTACATAAATGTTCATCAGCGCCCAAGAAATATCGAAAAAATATTTCTTCAATCTTTGAGAAATTTATAGGCATCAAGTTGATATCAAGCATATTTCTCCAGTTGATATCCTAGAGTCGATAGCAAGTTGAGATGAAGTTGACAATAAATTTCTCTAAATTAAAAATGCCAGTTAAAAAAATAAATGAATCAAGTTGTTGAGAGCGCTATGATTCTCTAGCTGAGGTACTGTTGAGAAACAACGTTGAAGATTTGAGAAATATGTACGTTAGTTCTCAACTTGAGCTCAAATGTGAGCCAAGCCTAAATGTTTATCGGCTAGTGTTGCCAGTTTTAAGGCCAAAAATGGATATAGTGTCTCTGACATTTCCTTTCTATTCCTTAATGGAATCAGATAAAAAGTTTTAATTCTCCGTCGCACATTTAGGCAAAGAGAAACTCTTTGCTTCATGAGAGCGCTGTCAAGGTGGGCATTTTTTATAACATTTTCCAATAATGCCACTAGATCAAAAACGCACATGTGGGCAGATCAAAGATCTGTTTTTGATATCAACAAGAGTCATAAAACAGTCTAGAGCAAGAATCCGAAATGAGCAGTATATAATGGCAATAAGAATCAGATACGACTCTTATTGGGGCTCACTTGATGTATGAATTAAGGTTCCCAAGGTCAACCTTTGCAGAAAGGGAAACAACTTCGTTTTAAGCTTTAAAATGTTCAAAAACGCGGACCCACAAAGTGTAGACAAAGCTTATATTCATTAAGAACAGTAACACGTTTTCGAAATGCATCGATGAATAAAACGAGCGTATCACTTACAAAAATCATACTTATTCAAACTTTTTGAGCTGGTTATTTAGGATAGAAATTCTTATCTTCGTTAATTATTTTTCATTATTTTTATTTTATGCCAAATTTAAGAAATTGTGTAGAAAGTTTATTCATGGCGAAAATACTGCTCTGCAAATTTTCTGTTCACAAACGTTGTAAATACAAATCGGCTGGTTGCAATTTTAAAATGTATCTTAACTTATCAGCCATACTAAAATGTACGTTTGAACTTGACTGTTTCCCTTTGAATTCGGAATTTCAACATAGGTTTCATTTCATTTCATGGGTTTCTTGCAATCTTGTTTCCAGCTAAGTCTTTTTTGTTAGTTTTGTATAAAGCTTTGGTTTGTTCTATAACAAAAGGCATATAAATCAAAATTTCTTAAAAATTTCTTTGCGAGCAGCAAAACTTCAAGTATAGAAATAAGTGGATCGAAGTGAACCTACCGAATGTAGTTTTTGATTTGAAAAATCGAAAAAAGGTACAAGGTTCTAAGCCATAGTTTTTGTCTATTATTCTGGTGCACTGATAAACAGGCGTCGTGACTTTAAGGGACCCTTTCGTTACGTTAGGCCACAATTTATGGCAATATCATCTATTTTTCTCCTCTACCTTTGATTCATTTTGGTAAGCTGTCGACAATAACAACCACAGCAGGGGAATGTTATTATCCTTGAGGTGATCTCTTTGCAGACAAGTCACCTAACTTTGCGTTAAGTAGCCCCTCCGTGGAAAAGGTCCTAACAAAGGCTGTCATGGTATCGCATTCCCCAGAGTGTGGAGCGATGGCTTGTTGGCATAGACCATAGATTTGACATAGCCGCACAGGAAATAGTCTAACGGCGTCAAATCGCACAACCGAGGCGGCCAATTGACTGGGCCATTTCGAGAGATAACACGTTCACCAAACTTGGTTTTCAATAAATCGTCCTGTTGGAACCACATATTGTCCAAGTCCATATCATCCAATTCGGGCCAAAAATATTCGGTTATCATTGAGCGGTAGCGATTCCCATTCACAGTAACGTGTACAGTTACGTACGTGTGGATTGCTGCCTGTCCAATAACGCATATTTTGCTTATTGACGAAGCCATTCAGCCAGAAATGACGACGATCATAAATTGGATGTAATTTTAATAATTTCGACTCGTTGTTGGATCTTATATCTTTCCATGATGAAATGGCAAACCTTACTGAAGTGAAATGACAAAAGAGCGGGGAAAAATATGGCGTCGTTTGCTGTCACTATCGGTCTACTTTTGTAGCGTCCCTATTGAAAACCCCGTTATTATAAAAAGTCCTGAAATACGGAATAATTTCGGAGCTTTTTTTTAATCATTTCGGAACGATGTTGGCGAAAAATTTGGAATCATTTGGCACTAGTTCAGGATCATTTAGGGAACAGTCCAGAAATAGTCCGAAATAGTCTCGCATTATACCCAAAATTATTCAAGACTTCAACAATTTTTCTCACTCTTAATTATTATGAAAAGACTTTTATAACATAAGTTCCAAGAACTTTTATAATATAAGGCCGTGAACTAAAACTTTGAAAGTAAAAATACAAAGTCGTCCATAAAAACAACAAAAATAAGAAAAAAAGCTAAGAACTAAATTACTAAAAAGACACATCGGACAAAAGACGTTACCAAAACTCATACTCATCATCATCCATAAACAAGCAAGAACACTTTTTATGCTCAGATTCGAATATTCTGTCATACTTTTTGAAGCCTTTTGTAATCGAACTATTGTAAAATTCGCAAATTTAGAGTTGAAAACATTTATCTAAATGTGCCATATAGGGAATTCATTCTCTGCTTCTCGTAACAACCTTTTGCCCTCTCCCTGTTTGCCATTTTCAACCGAACATTATACATAGTTTAAAATAACACTTGCCAAAAAAAAATTGTGCGATATTTGTCTGGGGTATATTTCACTAAATTTGAGGCATATATTAAAAAAATCTAGCACAAACTCTGTAAAAACATAAAAACACTACTACCCTAATTGCTTTTTCTAGCACTATCTCAAGCCCTAACCGAGGAAAAAACATATATGTACGCCATTTCTTTTATTTTCATTTTGATGCAGGTACATATTCTCTCGAATCATTTCTGCAGAAATTTTGGAAAAAATGTCGCTTACGTTTTTTTGGTTAGAGCTCAATAATTATATGTATAGAAATAAGTATATATAAGTATATACTATAGATATTATTCGTTAAAATACCTCTTTAAGTTTCTTATTCATTTTAACTCACCTTTTAGGACATCCTGGCAATGTCCATTGATCGGCGTCGAATCATCACCACAGAGACAGCGATGTTTGTAATCGATCGGATCCTTCACACAGCTAGTTTTATCTATCGTTAGACACTCGTCGTGCGTATTGCACTCCTTGCCTTTGACTATTTATTTAGATGATTTTATGAAAAGAAAGGAAAGAATGAAAATAAAGTAAATTATTGTTTTTCCTCTCATTTGTGTCAATAAACAAAAACATTACAGCAAATAAAATTGCACAAATGCACACATCTACTTAAAGAAACATATATCAATGTAAATATGTATTCTTTTTTAAAACCAATTTCAAGGCATGCAAATTTCAAGGTTAATGTCTTACAAAGTGAACCTGTCACTCAATCACTTTATTGTGATTTTTTCCTGTAGTTTTGCTTTACAAATTAGAGACTCAAGGAGTTAATATTTGCATATCAACAGTCGATATAGCCAATTTTGTACACATTGCTTCATCGAAATTTAAGCGTAGAAAAATTGGCATTAGTCACGAAGGTTTCGATCCAGCTATTCTTCTGTATACATTTACTGCTCCTCATATCAATCAAAAAATCATTTTACCACATCAAACGTAATTACTTTTCTCTGTTTCTCCATAATTATCTCATCAATATTCATATTTGTTTATTACTAAAGTTATAAACAAAGTCAATGCTTTTAGTTAATGCCAAAAAGGCCTTTTTGTTATCGGTTTGACAAAATGTCAGTAAACAGTTTGAAATCGTTGCTTACTTTGTTTTTTGCTTTGCTTTAGTCTGAAAGCTTGTATGGTCAAATGGTAGCTTTAAATGCTGCAAATGCAACTAGCTTTTAGTCTGTAAACATAGAGTCTGTTCGTTTCTATATATGAATAAGAAAAATTAAGCAACTAAATTTGAAAAATTTTATATTACATACATATTTCCAGGTAAATAAAATAAAATAAAAGCACAATGGTGAGCTCAAATGAATTTGCCGAGCTCAACTTTACTTACGACATCCTTTTTGAGCACACGTCATTTTAACAAAGTTTACTGCTGTCAAAGCTATCATTTGGCCACGTTTCACAAATTTCAGTAAGTTTCAATTCAATTTTGACAGTTGGGGCGCTGGTTGTGGCCCGGCCTGCTTAATTTTTTGTTGTTTTCTCATTAAAATTTTTCGTTAAGCGTGCAAACCGAACTCGCGCCAGTAGTGTTTTTGAGCTCTCCACATGTTGTTTTCTTTGAGGTAGGTTTGGTCACTCAAGCCAATATCAAGTAAAGGTCTACTTCCTCCACAAAATACAAACTCTATACTTCGATGTGACAACACACACATTCCCGGATTGTGTACTCGTAGTCCAGCAGCTTTCGTACCGAAGGAGTAGTACTCCTGGGTAAAGAGAGCGACAGAGAAGGAGCAGAGAACCGGGAGACCGGTGAGCGGCCCGCAGCATCGGAGAAACTGGTAGGCTTCTTTTGTTCTTTAGCCTAATTATTTTAGTTTTAGCTTCCTGACTTTTTTCTTGTATTTTTTACTCAAATATTATTTTATTTTCTAAAATATGAACCCAATTACGAAAACGCTTACCTGGTAATATGAACTCTCTACGAAAGATATATTTTTTATGTTGAAAATTCGTTGGAAGGTACAAATTCAGATGTATTTTCTCATTTTGAAAAAGGGAAGCCTAGTTACTCTCCAAGCTAAATAGCGTTAATAGACCTCAAATACCCGTGAAGAAAACTAATAACCATGCAGTTGACATTTGTGTCGACGTAGAATTTTTATCGGAAGTCCGAGAACATAAAACTGCATTCAACGAAGCCGCTTCTTAGACCTTGTCGAATTTGTATTTAGGTTTTTTTGGTATTAATACTCAGTAATGCGGAGATTGAAGGAACTTTTAGTGCCATGCACATTTTAAAAACTAAGTTAAAGACTAGATTAAAAATTAAAATCCTTAACTCGCTGCTTAATATTAAATGGTCGTTGGAAAAATTCCAAGTCAAGGGAAATGTGCCAAAAATAGTTTCTTTAAGCTTTATATACAAATGATCTCAACTAGAATATAAAATTTAAAATTGATTTCGTTAAAAATTTCTGACTTTTATTAAACTCTTTTTCTTAAGTTTAACCTTTTCTAACCTGTTTGTATCCAATTTAGCCTCATATTTCACACTAATTGTATATTTCACTAAAACCTTTTTTGAACGTGTAACACAACTCAGCTATTATTAGCGCTATGGAGAAATAACGGTGAGGAAAATAAAATGGGAAGACCAAAAAATTTAATATTTACGATCGATACCAATCGATTGTTAAGATTGTTGTCCACTGCAAGCGTTGCATCTTTTACACAAATGTTTTGCGACTGATAGCTCTTTTGTGATAGTAACTTAGCCTGTCTTCTCCATTTTATGTAATATAATTTAAACTAAAAATTTTCCTCTGGAAAATTCTTGAGAATTGTCAAAAATAGAAAAAGGAAACGTATTTGTCGTCCCGCAAAAGGAAAAGGTAAATACTAAACATTTTTCAGAAAAGCGTATGATGATAAATGCTACACTGAAGTAGTTGTTCCAATTTTGTTAACAATAAAAAAAATTTTTAAGCAAATAAAAGAATTTTCACATATAAAGAGTTACAAGTTACTGTTAGAAGAAAATTTATTAAGTTTCTTGAAGATATGAACGTATCCCGAAAGCCATAAAGGAGAAAACAAATTTAGAAGGCATATAATTTTGGAAAAAAGTGAGATTTGTCAAATATGGTTTACCCCTTGAATAGGAAGAGGGTCGACCGTTCAATGTATATTTTATATAGCAATGAGTAGTAAATTTTTTAGCCTGATTTATCAATCATAACGTTAAACATATGGTACTGCTGACACCGAATTTAAAAAAAAAATAAGGAAAAAAGAATATAAGTTCAGGTGAAACTGTACTTGTAATGTGCAATAAATCCAGTTAGCATAATGCACCTAATTCTGAAACTTTAACGATACCGTATACAATAGAACTTCGTTCTAAAAATACTAAACGAATTTTATTGATTTAAATATAAACAAACCGAAATTAGTAGGTTTTCAACGTGCCACAACTATTTTCCGAAACTTTGAAACGTCCGCATTTATCTCCCTAATTCTTCGAGCGATTTTAATTTTTGGCAATATTTTTTGTATTAAACTTCCTATCCAAGGTGTTTTGGGATTTCTGATTCCGAACCTGATGTCAGTTTTAAAAATTTTAAATGAATGTCCAAATTGCCGAATTTTTTTTTTTTAATTTGACATCCTAAGTTCATTTGAGTCGCTGATGACGAGAATGAAATAAGTTTTCAAAAATTCAAAATGGTAGATTTAAAATGGCTATTGATTCTTTTTTTTTTTAATTTTCAGATTTTTGTGAAATTTGGTATTTAAAGTTTCTTTGAGTCAATTACAAAAAAATTTAAAATTTGTGCAATTCCATTGACAAAATATTGCACTAGAGATCAGTATCCATTAAAGTTAAAAAATAATCATAATTAAATACATGTTTTAATATTGAATTCAATTTTCTAATTAAATAGCAAATTCCATAACATTCTGAAAATTTGTTTAAATCAATCTGCCATACTGGATTCTCCATATTTCGAGTTTTTCAAAACTGGCTTTAGATTCGGAAACCAAAACCACAAAACCCCTTGGACATAACGAAACATAATAAAGATTAAAAAATCGCAAAGGCAAGAGAAATGGAAAAATATGGATACTTTTTTAGCCTTTACTTTCCAAAAATGTTTTTTGAGTGTTTTTTTAACAATTCTTGAGATCTGTACACCATGCTAAACGAGGTTCCTTACTTTTTTGGTTTCTTGCAAAATACGAAATTGATAAATTGCTTTTTGGCGCGCCTACTGGTTGCAAATTAGCATTCCGCAACTCCTTCCGCGAAAAGTTGTTTTTATTCACGTGTATGTTTCATTTTCTCAAATCAACGCCATATTCGCACACTGTAAATAATTGCAGACAAAGCTATATAGTAGCTATGAATGTATATAATTAAATACATAGTAATTAAATGCATACATACATACAATATGCCCGTAGGTATATATTTTAATGAGCGTTTTATAACATGTTGCATACGAAATAATGTGAGTTATTTCTGAAATTATAAGAAAATATGAAACGTACCACAAATTGTGCTTTCATTCATCATTGATCTAAGATGACAGCTATGAAAAGGTTAACGTACATTATGTTGATAACACAAAAGCTACATTTTGAAACCTACCCAAATCACATGAATAACTAATAGTCTGCTTGCAAGCTTAGAATTATCTATGTATATAGATCGACCTGGCTATTTTTCACTGTTCCTTTGTGGAATAAATATTTTTGGGAAAACTCTCTTTTATCTCATATTTATCGATTGGCTTTCAATTCACATTCGCCAACTATTGTTTACCTGACACCTGCTGACATAAAGGTTTATTTACAAATATTTTTTGACTCCTAATTATCCCTGCATTCTTAAGTGTCAGGTATTGAAATTGTAATAATTGTTCGGATGAAATAATAATAATAATAATATTTGGGCGCTTACATCATAGCTTGTTGTTTGGCCGAACTTATCCTAAAGTTTTTGGTGTGCGTCTTGACATTATGACACAAATTGCGAGTGCACAGTTTTATGCCGACTTACCCCAGCCAGGATTCGAACCCGGGGTACACTGATTGAAGCGCGCATATGCTATACACTCGGCTACGATGGCCGCAATATGTACATATATATGTGCGTAATTAATTAGTTGGCGGAGAATGATTGATGTATGTAAATTGATAATTATTTGGAGTACTAAAATAGATAGGGTCAGATTTGCTGGCATTTCTAACAGTTTTGAAAAAAAACATGGGCAACTAATGGTGGATTTTATTGGTAGCCATATTTTTATTAAAAAAATATTTTTTAAACTCTGCGCTTTATTTTGGAGGTTGGAAAGAAAGTATAGTTTTCAGCATTGGCCTGAAGACTTTGCTAATTGTTTTTAACTCTTCTGGAATATATTATTATATTTACATTGTAAAATTTGAACAATTGTTTTTTTTATTGAGTCGGAGAGTGCCATATACCGAAATAAACCTTATTTGAGTTAAGTAGGCACTGTAACGCTTCTGTTTTGTATTGTTCAAAAACCATAGCGTGATATCGCGTTCTTATATGATTTTAGGTACAACAACAAATTTATGTATATACTTGACAATTGTGTTCTGGATAAGACGGCATGTCTTTCATCGCTTGAAAACGCAGGAACCGGACGGCATAATACCTGTGCAACTCCAAAAGTCTGTGGCGGCTAATTTCTAACTGCTGGAAAACGGTTAGGGTAGCGGTCTTACCCAATTCGGGTAAGAACTTCAGACCAATTACTCTTTCAGCGTTTATTTTAAATACGCTTAAAAGGCTTGTGAAGTATATAGAGGAATCTCTGGTGTGGAAGGACTTTAAGACCTTTAATAATGTTATAGGGTTATCATTGAGACAGAACTAACATTAAGAAATGGAACAGTGTCCCCATGCTTGTCAAAGGGAGTCTTCTCACCACTACTTTGGATTGTTGTAGTCACTGACCTACTTTTGAAACAAGAGCTGGAAACCTGCCAAGTTATTGCGTATGCGGACGACTTAGCGCGCATTGTCAGAGAAAGGATTTAAGTACCTTGAGTGAGTTAATGCAGGGATATCTAAATCTGGTTAACGGAAAATCATAGAAAACCTAAGCTCTCTTTTTACCAGAAAGTGCATGATTCCTAGCGTTCCCCTGACTTTTGAGGTGCTCTGGATAATAAAGCGTTAGTCAGGTAACTGGGTAGGCGCAAAGATCTGCTACTATTTAATTAGGCAGCCAGATCACTGTGTAGTGACGTCGTTAAGGAAGCCGCTGATTGGCTACTTACTAGCGCGACCTCTGTTAAAGAAGTAAATATCTAACTTGATAGCCTAGCAATTAGAGCTATTAGTTCATTATTGCTATGAATGTTCGACTTCGCTTTCGAGAGCTTCGGAATGTTAGTTAAAATAATATATGTACCGCGGCACAGCAGTATCGCAGGAAATCGCGATTTATATCAATTCGCCCGGCAGGGTACACTTTAAATTGACGCCTTAAGGATAGAGGTTATCTGGGTTCCTCTGGGCACTTGTCGAATGCTCTTGAACGAATGGACTTGCGATCAGGGATTGTGAAAATAGATCCAAGCCAAGCTCTGTTCGCCCTAGCGCTGGCATATTGGGAGGAAGATTAGCCAGCTTCGTAACGTGATTGCAAGCATATGGTGTTTTTCTAAATAGGTAGTTTCCGTTCTGTTTTAAATGTAATGAAGCATATACCTCAAGACTATTTGTGAGTCACTTCAACCTAGCCTAACCTAAAATATCATTTATTTAAATGACCACCTTTATTATTCACAAGACAGAATTCGACCATTCCAGTTTTCAACGACTTTATGCCACAAATGTGTTCTTATGTCACTATAAAAAAGTTATATAATCTATTTTAATGCTTCAAGTGTTTGAGGAGAGGAGCTCTAATGTCCGGTTTTCATGATTGTTATTATTAAAACCGGCTACACCAATTTAATCATGATTGTCATTGCATTTTAAAATCATGTCATGCTTGTTCGAAAATCCTGTAGAAAATTTCTTTGTTAGAAAAGATTTGATCTAAGAATTGTCAAATATTAATTGAATTTGCTAAAGAAAATTTGCTTTTTGCGTTCACGTCCATTCAAGCAGTTTGCTTTCTTTTTGAGGGATTTTTTACATTCCGGCATTTACACCAAACAGAAAAAAATTGATGCATTGAAAATGAAACACTAAATCACACTTGTCGCATAAGCACTGACAATGAGAATAATAATAAATTTAAATATATTGCGATCTCGCAAATTGTCTAGTCTTAACAAAAAACATTAGATTGGCGAGAATTCAAAATATCAAAAGCTACTTGCAAGTGTCCAGTTAACCGAACTGCAAATTTATAACGATCTGAGCGGAGTTGGACAGAAATAGTGCACAGTACTTATTTCTATAAAAACAAAGGTTTATGTTGAAATAAAAAGATAGATTAAATTTATCCACATGAAAAGGCGAAATTTCACTTTATTTTATTTTGTGCCTTCTAAATTAATTTTTTTTTTAGTAATCGTCGATAATAATATAAAGTTCTTTCTCTCAGGAACTCCTGGTAAATCTTAGTCGTTATTGTTTTATTGCAAACCCGGGCGCGTGCCCAAAAAAATTAAACTACATACATATGTATATTTTATGGCAAAGCTTAGAAATGTTGTTTTTATATTAAAAAAGAAATACAACTAATGTTCCCCAAACAAAACCGAAAGCACAAATGAAATCAATTACGTATAGATTTGTTCTTTTCCTGTATAATAAAAGACATCTGATAAGACATCTGAACTATACCTTATAATAAATTCCTTCATTAAATTTAAATTATTTATTTTGTATGTTATCAATATTTCTACGTAAATTGCAAATGAACTTGAGCCCCGCTAAAATTGTTTAACACAAAAAACACAATTTTGGAAAATAGTCGTGATAAATGAAAAATATAACAATTTGATTTTGTTTTTACAATACTCAAATAAATAAGATTAATTAAATTTTTCAAAATTAAGATTATTATATTAATTGGTTTTATTGTGCACAACAGGAACTGTGCGAAGTATTTAAAGTTCCGCACTTTGACTTAAAATTAAAAACGTTGAAATTTTGAGTTAAATTTGTTACATTTTTTTTAACCTGAATTTATACTGTTATAATAACTGATATTAAATTTTGATAAACAACTAGTCAAAACATGTAAATATGTGGTGGGGCATTATAATTAAATAACTGAACCCACATTACAAATTAACCGAAAATCGGCCCCGAAAAATTAAATTGATGGCCACCATGAATACTTATATGTAGTTATTTCAGAGTATAATAGTTTGTATTCATTGTGAACTTTCAATCGCCGTTCTAATGCAACACATTCTCATGAAATTTCATCCTGAATTATATCAATTTCAATTATAATAATCTATCGTATACGGAACTTTTCCCTCTTTCGCAGTGTATTAGCGAGCATTATCCATGGATATGGCTCCCAAACATCAATCGGTTAGATGATCTATATATGTACATTTGTAAATCTCATGCAGGATAGAAAATGGTATTACGAGCTTTAAGGCTCTGTTGTGTTTACTTAACGGACAGGTCATGGCTTGAGAACTGTCACATAAAGATCAAATCTCAACAGAAGTTTATGCCATGCGCTGCTGCGTACGTGTATATCAATTACCCGCAAACCCCATTGAACAGGTTAGTTATGTGACAGCTTCGATGTACTGCAATGTACTGCCAAATATGCACAACATAGCCTTTATGCTGCATTTATGTTGAAGCTGCGATAAGATCTCGAATAAAAAATTGTAAATTTGTATCCCGTATATGCGTTCACGGAGTAGAACCGTAAACAAAGATTCACGGTCGTTGTTTTCTTCCTTTTAACCGTTCTGGTTAACATAGACAGTAAAGTTCTACGTAGAGAAATGATTTTCATAAAATAAGTGCAATAGTGTTAAGGGATTCATATTCAATTACTTAAATAGTACTGCAAAGCATAGAGTAGAGTTTTCCAGCAAGAGACACGAATTTCGATATTATACAATATCATATCGATACTTTTTCCAATCGATACTAATATTTTTACTCTATACTTTGCGAAAAAAATTGTATACAGAAAAATACTTAAAAGTTACAATATTTCTTTCGCAGAAGGAAAATAGCTTTAATTAACACAATATTTCCAATTTTAGAAGCTATGTGTCTTGGTTATTCAACTTTACTAACGTATGAAGTCCCATATCGGGGGCAACAGAATATTAAAAAGAGTCATATAAATGAATAAAACAACTTTAAAAAATTCGAAACTGAACTTTACTTGTTAAACCACCTGTGTAAAATTTTCCAGAAATCAACTCAGTATAGATACTCTCAATATCGAGTATTTTTACTTCGATATTTATGGGTACCATTATTTTAGGGCTATACTTTGAACGAGCACCACATAGACACTTCCACACCCATTAAGTATCCCTAAGGTTAAATCTCTTTGCTTTTATCCCAGCTTCAACATACTATGCTCTAATCGCTGGTCTAGTCGCTATCTGTGCTCTTATCGCAGGTCCAACATAAGCGCCCGCTTAGAAATAGACGAGCAGCGCGTAGGAAGAATAGAACCTCGACAAAAGGAAGGGAAGGCTGGGGACCAATCGAAGACACAATACTCGATTCAGGCAGTTAATGCACGCTAGTTTGAATCGCGCTAGTTCCATTACGATGATGATTATGAAATTTCGTTCAAAGTACGTAGGTTACTGAGAAGTTGGTATGGTGAATTAAGCTAAAATATTATGTTACTGATCCGGTGAATGTGTGCCACTTCGATGTAATGCGAACCGGCGTTTAAAAGACACTTTTATATATTTCCCCGATGAAAACTAACCAGTTTCATCAAAAATTACACAGTAAACGTTTTTTTTTTTAATTTTTTTGAATTCATTCAACGCGCGACTGGTAAGCACGATTCTAATAAACCTATCAACGTCAAAGATCATTGAGCTATTTGGGAAGATTCGGGTACTTACATATATGCCATTAATATTAGCGATATTGATAGAGCAAACGTTATTCAACTGATTGAACAAAATTACTATATATGTGCATAAATTTCAAACTTACTGATTGGTGTTGGTGTTGGTTTGTCACTATTCGTTTTGCCAAATGTTGTCAAAGCTGTTGAACTGACACCGAACAGTATGATAAAAACGCCAAAAAGCATTGTCAGGCTACCGCATTGTGTAAAACGCTTTAGAGGCTGCATTTTTACCTTATGATTTAAACTTTTAATTCGAACTTTAGTCAAAAATGCGTTTTAACGGTTTTTTTTATAATAATTATTATTAAAAGTTCTGTGTAATTCTCTTCGCCTTTTTGCGTTGTGTTGAGTAAACGCACAAATTTGTTTTTAAAAGAAAGTAATGCAAATTTCTGTTTAATTTTTGTATTTATTGTTTTTAGTTTTTGTTATGACGCGCTTAATGAGCTAACACATCCGCTGTGGTGGCCTTAGTAAGGCTGGCGTGAAAGTTTCGTGAAATTATTGAGAGCGATATACATATATACTACGTTAACGTGCGAAACGCAATTTAACACACTAATTAAATACAGTTTTGTAATGATTCGCAGATTTCGGTTTTTATTGATTTTGGCTTGCACAAAAACTCTTAGTTTCTAATTAACACGGCGCTCAAACTTCGAAAAGAGTCATTCTTATATCACTTGAGTACCTTTGTATACTTTAGATTTCAAAAATTTTGTTTAGTGCAAAATAATTCTTTTACTATTTTGAGAACTCGATTTTAATTACTACTTGTCGCTTTAACGTTCTGATGGCAAGTGAATGTTTTTGTAGTCAACTCTAAGTTTAAGTTCGGTTTGCTCTGTAGGCTCTCGTCTCAGCGCGCGCCTCACTGGCTCTCTTGCTACTGCACCTTCAAACACACATACAAGCAAACATACTTAGTTGACATGTCATGCCAAGCAACACACCGAGATTAAGTACCTCACAAATACAAATTAACATGCAATTGTTGTCGGTACTCGTACTCATACATAAAAAAGTGCTAGGCAAATAAGGAGCTGAGCGAAAGGAGGTCGTCCTTAGTGAAACTAACTTTACAGGCTTTACGAGCATATCGACTATAAATCGTGCTAGTAAGAAACTAAGTACTCGTGCGCCAGAATGTGAAAGATTCACTCATTTTCCTAATAGGTGATTTATTCAGATGTACTTTTTTTAATTAAAACAAAAGAAGAACATTAAATTCTACTTTGAACTTCTTTGCGTTGTTCTTTATCCGAACTACAGCTATTTCGCTTAATGATGTACTATTTAAGAAAAAAATGAGGTTCAGCTAAAAAAATGTTGCTAGAAAATGGTGAATCTTCTTAAAGACACTAAGTTGAATTCACCAAAGCGATGCTGAAAGTTCTCCAACTCTCATATTTTAGCGCGCGTCGAGCGTCAGCTCATTTTCAATTTTCTTGTATTACTCACATTCGCTAAGAAACTGACGCTAGACTTCAAGTTTCTGCAAAAAAAAAAAACCAGGTATAAATAAATAAGTGTTGTCAAAGCGTTCATTGTGGAGTCCCTTTTGCATTTCTTACTTTTCGGACGAAGTTACAAATGTCACGCAATACCTAAGCTTTTTATGTAGCATCGCTTTAAGGCTTTCGAAAGATATTTCATTTTGAAAACTGTATTATTACTTCGAATATGTCTAAAAAAGTTGTTTTCGAAATTAAGACTTTGTTTTACACCGGTATGTAGTATTTATTAATGAAAATGTTAAATTTAAAATTAATTAAAATGAATTAACCCTTGCAGGTGGCAGCCTCTCCCAAAAATAGTAGCCCATAAACTCCTTTTGTTTCACACTATGTAGTATTGTAGTACTTCATGTATTTGATTATCATATTTAACTTTTAAACAGGTGGCAAGCCTCTTCAGAATTATTGTTTTTTAAATTAAGCTTTCTTAATCTCTTTCGTCTGTCACCCATATTGATTTTTTTAAATTTATTAATTTCAATTATTAATTCCCATTAACTTTTTAAACAAGTAGCAAATCTATTTGTATTTAATTCATACTTAATTTTTATGGTAATCCAGGTTATAAGCTATTTATATGTAAAATTTAATCCAAATCCGCCAAGCCGCTTCGGTCTCACTTCAAAATGTACCTCTAAATGAATCACCCGATATTTTTTCACTTATTTTCGTGCGCCTTCATTTGTTATGATGTTGTTGTTTGTTGTTGTTTGTGCTCCAACTTCGGTGCTATACTCATTTTTTGCCGTTACCGTCGCCGTCGCCGTTGCCATTGCCATTACCGTTAGGGCAATTGTATTCATGTCGCTTAGGCGCATGATTACCATACATTCGTAGCTTCAAGTCTTACGACCTCGGCCTCGGCATGCGGGCTTATGAAAACCCGAAATCGAGCTACCGAGATGATGATGACGATGTTGGCGGCAATGACGAAAGGCGAAGGCAACAACGCCAAAGGTGAAAGTGGCCTCCATAATGATGATACTACGAGCGGCTCAGCGTTGGCTAACCGATTTGACTAACAAAGCCTAGACTATGCTAGAGCTATGGCAACAAGAAACTCCATAATTTGTTCATGCATAAATATGAAAATGTGTATGTGTATATGGGTGAATATATTGCTACAATCAGTGCATAAAAATCTCAATACAATATTTTGTGAAAGTAAAAGTAACACCAAACAAAATTCGCGAATATATTGCCCCAATGTTTTACAACCCCAAAACATGGCACTACAATAGGACGCAACAATAAGTATGGCACAAAAAAAAATTGTGTATACGCCCACTCCATTCGCTGAGTTGCTCAGTGTGCGTGTACGGTTATTTTGCCAAAAATATTCAAAGTTCTACCTAGATTTGTAACTAACGTCTATTACACTTGCACCGTGGGAGAGTGCAGAGCTCTTTCATACATATAAACTTACATACATACATATGTACATGCATACATACGTCTGACTAAATATTTGTACTATTTTGAAGCTAGTTTTTTGCCATTCGCGCAATGTTTATGTTATTTTTTGGCTTAGGTGCCTTTCAGTTGTATATATGTAGATACTGCATATATAATACTTACTAAAAGAAGAAGTGAAATTTCGCGTTGTAAAAATATTACTTTGAATTTCATGGAGTTGCTCTAATTAGAGTCGATTTCCTCGTAATGTTGGTAATGTGGCATTAATCATAGTAATTTAGCAAAAAATTTTGTATTGCCTTTTTATTTTTTTATTTGCAACGAAATGTATGTAAGTAAGTACGCGAAAATTATTCTATTTTTATATTGGTAGTCCACAGCGTGCAAATATATACAACGTTCCTACTCTACGAATGTATTGTATGTATGTGACAATCTAAACTCTGGCATGAAAATGAAAGGATTTGCGAAACAATTGCCGATCATGCTACGTCGTTAAAGAATTGTTTACATTTTTTACATTCAAAATCACGATTTTTCCAAAAGATTATGTGTGCCCTTTTCCTTTCTTGAGGCGGCGTTTTAAGTGATTTTAATTAATAAAAGTAGCAACAATGAACTATGTGGTATTAAATTGCGTCAATTTCGATTCCAAATAATTATCGATATTCATTATTGACTTAACCTAACCTAACTCTTCAGTTCCTCTTCACTATCTTTCATTTGTTTTCAATTTCTCTTGGCTCTCTCTCATTCGGTCGATTCTACGATGACGTAGCAAACAATTTACTCTCATCATTTACACTGGGGTCGACGCAATCTTGCAATCTATCATCCTTGGGTTTGGTATAAAATGTTTTGTCTGTCTACACGTCACTTCAATTATTTTTGTCACTTGTACTTTATTTAGTTGATTTTGTATTTATATATATGTAAAAAATAACACAACCGTGAATTAAAATTTTCGAGTACTGAAATCAATTTCGAAACGGAAATTATCCTAATTTTTTTAACTGCATTGGAAGCTGACAGAAAATATTTTTGGGCTGCCAGCTGTTTGGAAAATTATTCAATAAGAATTACAATATGGATTTCCGAACTTTTCAACTATCTGGATAAACCGAATACTCGAATATCTAGATACCAAAAGGAGAAATCCGTATATTATCAGAGCTCCTGGATATCCGGATTTGTGGGTATCCCGATATCAATATAATATTTGGATTTCCGAATATCGGAAATTAATGAAACCCAACATAGGCCAAATACTTAATAAATGGGTAATAGGGAACGCAAAAAGGTCTTGGAACTAATCACTGGTTAGCGAAATTGGGATCTAGAGTATATAAAATACAGGGGAATGCAATAATACAGCATGAAAATATTCAAGTACCAAGAACTCTACAAGTCGCTAACCCAAACCTTATTCCTTTGCGTACACTGTGGAGATCAAAAGTTTATAGAAAAATTATTCACAAAGAGTATTTGTATTACTGTTCATCCATTCGTTCATTCGATCACCGTAAATCATTTCACTAACGAATATTTACCGGATATCCACACTATATGGATTTAATCCGTGCTATCGAAAGTTTAAAAAGGCTTTCTTTGAAGCATTTTTTTGGGGTTGTCAACTATTTAAAAAAGTCCACTCCATTCAGTTAATATTGCAATATTATTGTGAAATGGAAGAGATTTATATATTAAAAATATTTTTAAATATGATTTTCACCTGTTTAAAAAAGTTTATTCAATTTAACTAATAAGTTAACTAAATTGCTACTATGTTGGTGGCAAACGAAAGAAGTCTTAGAAAATTTAATTTCGAAAATATTTTTGAAGGGTATTGCCATCTGTTTGAGCAATTAAATTCAGTTAATTAGAAATGTTAACGAACAACTACTTTGTTTAATAAATATTTGCGGTTAAGATCGCGATCCGTTTTAAAAGAGTTAAATATAAATTATTTAAAAAAATTAATGAAATATTACAATACTTGTGTGAAACGGGAGAAGTGCATAGGAAAATACGTTGGTAGAAGAGCCTTATTTAATTGATCTAAAATGTAAACTGAAATGCTACTATATCGGTGTTAAACAAAGGAGGTCGAAGAAAGCATCGTTTCCATTTTTGAAGAGAATTGTCAACCATTTGAACATTTTATTTCATTTAGTAATGTTCATGAACAATTGCAAAGATAAAAGGTAAATAAAGATTTATTTAAAAAAAAATTGCATAAACGTTGCTACCTCCAAATAAATAGAATACTACAATACTGGTAAATCAAAAGAAGTGTATAGGAAAATATTAAGATGGGTCTCACTTGTTTAAAAGAGTTAATTAAGAAGTTTAAGTTTCAAAAATGTTTTTGAAGAGCGATTCCAGCTGTTTGAAAATTAAATGTTAACTATATTGGAAAATATATTCTAATCTGGGATTTTTTCTATTTTTCTTCCTACTTTTCTTAGCGTTTAATCGTATAAGCAATAATATTATTTTAAAAACAAACTAAAATTATGAGTTGTATAGGAAAATGGATATGCGCCACAAAAATTCTAGCATTGCTAACAATAACGATCGCGAATAGTTAAAACGAGCACTTACCGACGGTATCTTTTCAACTTCGACGAATAAAAAAAAATTATGTTCATTTGTTTACCTAAGCTTAGGTGTTGACGGAATAGCTAGCACTATCAAACATATATTTAGCTCAGTTAACTCAATATACTTAGCCCACATGCCAAAAGGGTATATTTCCTCAATGCTACGCAAAAGCTCCTCAGAATCTGCTGTAAATGACCGGTGCAAAACATTTTAATCTATTTTTAGCTAAAAACAAAAGAAGAAGTATAATAAAACATTTATGTGTCTGGTTTGAAATTTAATACACGACTTCTCATTTAGCCGCTGCCGCTTGGCTACGAAAGCACAGTTTGCCAAGTCGAACACAGACATTTGATTTAGTTAGCAAATTAAGTTTATTTATTTCTTTAAACCAAAAGACTTACACTCACTCAATAACCACTGGAGTGCTGGTCATGGCTGTGCGGCAAAAGCGACAGAACTGGAAATGAAAAAATGTATGTGTCTGTGTGTATGAGTTTGAGCGTTACTAATGGCAGTGGTAATGATGGTGGCAATTGTAGTGGCAATAGCAATATTGATGGTAATGGTTTACATTTGGTTTGCCAAAAAGTTAGCCGTGCCGGAATTTGCAATGGTCAGGTGAACAGTTCGACACAGTGTCGAGCGTATATTTGCATAAAACAAATTGTTCGTACGCACACGATTTAACCATAAATATAAATTGAGTCAACCGAATTCTTTTGCTTGCACATACCCCATACATACAGACACATTACATGTGTATAGATTTTTTATATGTATAGCAGCTATAAAAAACTGAAATTCTGAAATTGCGACTGCAATCAAATTGTGATGAAAAAGCGTGTGTGTCTACTCATACTGCAATTGAAGAGCTTTTACCACTACTTTTTACCTAAGCGAACACTTTCGCACTTAGGACTGCAGGGCGTATACGCAACGTTGCGATTGTTTGTTGAATGGCCTGTGATAAACAGTTTCACTCGACGTTTAATTACCCATTTTGCGGCAAAAATGTGCTAAAAATATTAAATTTATTTATATGTACATATGTTTGATACTTAAATATGCTCGCAAGCATTGGCATGTGGAGTATGTACTATAGTGCTTATCATAACTATACGGCAGGGACTTTTTGACAAGTATCGATCTTTACTATTTTTTTTTTGAATACAATGCATTCATTGTACAACTGAAACAGTATTCCCCTCCGCATTTTAAATAAAAAATTTTATAAAATTTTAGGATATGCAGTTATATAGCCCACCTTATTTAAGTACCCTAAAACGTAAGTTTTCTTTATAAGAAGAAAATAAGCATCACCGTCAGAAAAAAAACGGGACAATTTTTGAGCCCCTTCAAGCTTGCGTATTATTATACTAAAATTGAGCAGACTACAAATAAATAAATACACTATAAAATACACATATACACAAATTTTCCAAAAATTCTAGTTGGTTTAAATTTTTTAAGCAAATTTGTTGAATTTCATAAAAATTACTAAAATCTTACAGCTTGAATTTATACAAAATAGCCGGCATAGTTTGTTATGCCTCAAGAAAACAACATTATTAAATGCTATATATTTGTGTACTGAAACAATTTATTTCAATAAACGTATGTTCAGCTTAAAAAAAAAAAGAAGAAATTTTAAAAACATAGTAAATTCGGTTCAGTACTTTGAGAGCCAAATAGTTGAAAATTGTGTTCTTATAACTAATCTATATATTAAAAATGTAGTCATTTTCTTGACTCAAAAACTGACAAAGGGATTTCAATGAAATTTTAGCAAAATATTTCTTTGGTTCGTGGCACGGCCAAAGGCCGATATTAGTGATAATAGAAAATATGGTACTGGTGCCGACGTAGCTGTGTGTAGCGTGTGTGCACTTCATTCGGTGGGTCCTGGGTATGTTACCTGGCCGGGGCAGGTCTAAATTTATAGAACAGTTTTTTCTAATAGCGGACGCCCCTCGGCAAGCAATATAAAACCTTCGAGTGTATTTCTGCCATAAAAAAATTTCTCACAGACATTATTTGTCTTTCGCAGTCGGCGTAAATCTGTAGGAGAAGTTCGGCCAAATATCAAGCTATGGTGCAAGCGTCAAATTATTATTATTATATTATTATTATAGTGTTGGTGCTACAATAAATACTTTCATGAAAAATAAACCCGCTAGGTGGCGCTAGAATGAAGTTATCCAGAAAATCCGTATGCATGGCCCGATATTGATGATATTACAAAAGTGTTGTGTTGGGGTAATAAAAAATACGTTTATGCAAATGCGCTAGGTGGTGCTAGAGGCGAGCTATTGATCCGATTTTGATGAAATTAGAAACTGATAATAAGGGTGCGACGAGAAGTACTTTTACGAAAATAAATAATTTGTATTTTTGTTCCGTTATTATTGACATTACAGGTGCGTTTAGAAATGCTTTTATAATTAGAAGACAGTGAAAATAAACTGTATACGTGTATTAAGTATATTAAAACAAATCTATGTAGATGGATCTGTAGTAAAGATTTCCAGAAAATCCATATTTATGGTTTGACTTAGTTCGAATCAAAAAAGCTTTGTGTAGTTAAAAACAATACCCCTTAGTCATAGTCGTGATATAATTTGGTCCTTAAGTTAGTTGGTGCTTTGTTTGCCAGATATCCCATTGCAAATTGTGTAAAAAGATGAGTTCATCTTCACTGTGACTATGTGACATTGTTTTTAAATTCATCGAAGCTGCATTTTTAACTTTAAAAGTCTTCTGAAATTATATGGAAGCGTAGAAACCAACGCAAGCGAATTCACGGGTATCAGTTAATTTAATATAATACGAGTAATATAAATAAACTAAACATTAATTAAAAATAAAATAATTGTCAAAACTTGTCATTAAGTCCCTGCCGTATAGTTATTCTAAGCACTATACATACATAGGTACAATATTTATGCTAATAATGTTGAAGGGGGCAATTTGGCATGGAATAACTTATGCGTTAATTGAGATTGATTGCGATGTGCAAAGTGTACATACTATAGCATCAATAACAAAATTAATACAGTACACGCTATAAGAAATGCGTCTTAAAATAAAATAATTATTAACGAATTCCCAAAAGTTATGTTAAAATATTTGTTTGCGGAACGCGATAATCGCCTAAATTGCTGAGGCGGATATGAAACATTAAAGAAGAAGAAGAAGAAGAAAAGCGTGAAATTTTGTAACTATGTATTCATGCCCCTATAGTCAAATAGCTTAAGTTAATAACTTGTCAAGCTGGGTCGAGTTCCTGAAAATTGTGTGATTAATGACTGCGACAGCCGAATGAACTCCGCATATTATTTGCATATTTTAGCGATCTTAGACTTTTGCGCTCATTTTCATTTTCGGTTTGCAATCCATGCATTTGGCAATGGAATGTGAATAATACTGGTAATAAAAAACTATAAAAATGGAGAAATGTCATATTAACTGCAGACAAATAAAAATGCATAGATAGTTAGGTTAGGTTCGGTTGAGATGGCTACCGCTCCACCAATGCTGCGAAGTACCACACTTCGACCGCTTGGCCAATTTTCATGCCACTGAAATATGTTGCAGCTGTACGCACCATTCAAAGTAGGATTTTCCAGTCGATGGGAAACTCATCCTGGTGCCGGGGAGCCACATCAAACAATGCCTAGTTATAATACCGGTCACTGAACTGGTGGAGTAGCGGCCGATATTTCCTTCATATTAACCTAAACCTTCTAACGTAGATGCTAGGGCGGACTTGCTATGCAATCTGATATGAAAGCTGATGTCAGCCGACCTTTCGGGGTCGGGTTTACCAATTGTAATTCAGTTCCCTTTCTAGCCAGCTCAACGGTGGGAATGTACCTGCGACCATGGATCCAGATTACACACGTGCTGCATTTCTGAGCCAGTTTCGTTTGCCACCCAAATTTCAATATATGACTAACTTATTATACTTTTAATTCATCTTTTAAACATGTGACAACCATCTTCAAAAATACTTTTGTAATTAAGATCTTTCCAAACTTTTAGTTTGATTCTTATATTATAAAATGTCATTTATCTTTTAATTTAACGTAATTTTCATTTTAACAGGTGGCAGTCTTCTTTCAAAACGTTTTGAAAATAAAGTTTTATTAAACCTCTTTCCATTGATACCCATATTTCAATATTTGATTTCACTCATTTTTTTAATTGAATTTATCCTTTTAAACAGATGGCAACTGTCTTTCAAAATTGATTCTCTGGTAACCGAATAATGGACTATATAAGTATGGGCCAAATCTTATCCAGACCTGTACAGTCCTCATATAGCAATATTGGATTTAACTTATTTGTTTGATTTAGTATAACTTTTTTAACAGGTGGCAACTCTGTCTCTGCAACAATCATGCTGACACTTACTCACAAACAAACTTTCGCATTTATAATATTAATAATTTAATCTTTTAATCTTTCTTTCGGATTCATCTTATGCTGTATGTGTTATTCACCTTCGGGTGCCCACATAAAATGTCCTACATAAAATTTCGATAGAGCATTTTAACCCTCTGCCTCTTCAAAAAACTTCTATGAAAGTTATTTTAAATAGGATCAAAAACACTAACTCAGATGAGAGTTAAGGGATTAAAATGTTTTACAAAAAAAATCACTCATTCGTTATTACTAAAGATCTCTGAAGACTGTAAAAAAAAGTTGTGATGAAAAGGTGCTAAACCCCCTTTTGGTTTGACTAACCACGCATGGATACCAACATTTGAACCTTAAAATTGTCCAATGGTGTTATTTTAGTTATGTCATTGCTGTCAAAACAAGATCCTATGCAATGCCGAATCATTAGATCAGGAAAATTGTTTAGAATGTGGATTTGAAACTCCGGTGATTCAGTCCTTTTTCCACCTGGTTAACACACATTTGTTATATACATATCAGTTAGTTGAATAATGTAGTTATAGAGGATATTTCTAATTACCACTAAAGCTCTCTTATGGAATTCCACTCGAACCGATTAATTTGAAAATTAGTTAGAAGTTTTATGGCGTGCATCTATACATGTATAGTACTTAGAGAATGTAATGATAATAGTTTAGTATTCCCTTGCGGCATTAGAACAAAGCCTCAAACTCAAAACCAAAAAGAAATCTTGTATCGGGTGTTTTTTTAGGGGTATAGAACTTCGAATTAAAATAAAACACAAGAAAATCGTTTTAAGGTCCATCAATTTGGCTTTATTGGAAGGATAATTTTATGCCATTAATGTTTAAATATGATTTCGGGCATGTGGCCGCCGCGGCTGGCTCGAATAAAGCCAATTCTACAGGTCCAATTTTCAACCACTTTTTCGAGCATATGGGGCCGTATGTCGGCAATAACGCCACGAATGTTGGCTTCCAATTCCCCTAACGTTTCTGGTTTGTTGGCGTAGACGAGCGATTTCACATATCCCCAAAGAAAATAATCCAATGGTGTCAAATCACACGATCTTGGTGGCCAATTTACAGGTCCATTCCGCGAAATTATGCGCTCATCGAATGTTTCCTTCAATAAACCGATTGTGACGTGCGCTGTGTGGCATGTAGCACCGTCTTGATGGAACCACAACTCATCCACATTCATGCCATCCAATTCGGGAACAAAATAGTCGGTTATCATGGCTCTATACCGGTCTCCATTAACGGTAACTGCCTCTCCAGCATTATTGCGGAAGAAGTATGGCCCAATGACTCCACCAGCCCATAGAGCACACCAAACAGTCAGTTTTTGTGGATGTAATGGCGTTTCAAGGGCTTGTTGACGTAGCCATTCAACCAAAAATGAGCCTCATCACTGAACAAAATTTTGCGATGAAAATCAGCATCGAGATCAATCTCATTTTCGGCCCATACACCAAAATCACGACGCATTGCATGGTCTCGCGGCTTTAGTTCTTGCACAAGCTGGATCTTGTAAGGTCGCAAGCCAAGATCTTTGCGCAAAATCTTCCATAAAGTTGATGGACAAAGCTCCAATTGCTGTGCACGGTGGCGAATCGATTCATTCGGGTCCTCTTCAACACTTTGCTCTACAGCGGCAATTGTTTCTTCGGTGCGCACTGTTCGACGTCTCTGCGGATGCGTATTATCACATAGAGTAAACGTAGTGCGAAAACGATCCATGGTTAACCGAATTAATTGCTCTGATGGACGATTATGTCGACCATAAAATTGACGGAGCTCGCGGTAAACTTCGCGAAGTGAACCATTATTTTCGAAATAAATTTGCACGATTTGCAAGCGTTGTTCTTTTGTCAACCTGTTCATGATGAAATGGCAAACCAAACTGAACATAAATTAGAGTTGCCAGATTTGACCACAAAATGCCAGTTTTATCTCTATTCGAAAAACAAACCTGTAAAAAAAACACCCGATATAAGCGAGAATGAAAAAACTTGCAAATGAGTCCTTCATTCTGATTGATTTAGGCAATTTGGCTTATGAAATAATCAGTGAAATAATAAGTGTCTAATCGCTTCCTTTAATTCCATCACCATCCTATGTTTGTACATATCTATGAAAAAGCTCAATTGCCCGCCTTGCTACCAGGTTTGCATGCTTGCACCGTACAATTTGGCGCCATTTTCTCTCCATGTTTCACAACAATTGGCCGGTAATGCATGTATGTTGCACGCTGACCGCTATTACATGGCACAACAACATTATATCGGCATATGTGGTGAGCATATCGACACTGCTAACTCGGATGTGTGTAAATATGTACATAAGAAAATATGGGTCTGTATATATATGACCTGTATACGGAACACTATAAAATTCCGGCTTCGCGTAAGCTGCCACATACACAAAACATCTATTGTTTTTGAAAATATATGTATTTGTTGTAATATTAGGGTAAGCAAAATTGCCATTTTTCGATTATACCAAATTTATAAAAAGAAGTACCAAAGAGTTCACCTAATTTCAAATGAAAAACGTTCCATTTCAAGCAAGAAAACTAAAAATACTATAAAATATGTCACTAATTTTGGAATCAGTATTTCCGGAAATTTTGTTTATTACAACATATAAACTACCAGAAATAGGAGTACAACGTCGCAAAATACTGTCAGACCGTCGCACAGTAAAGTAAATTTAGAACATAAGCTCTCTTGATGAATGCTCGTAAATATTAAAAAATTATGTCCATCCCTCGTACTTTAAAAAAATGTTTAAATAGCTAAATATTCAAAACTATAAGTAGTATACTTTAACAACATATGGTACGTATATTGGTTTATACTAGAGATGGGCGCGGGACTAAATATTCGGTCCCACTCCCGCTCATCTCAATTTTGTTAGTTGACTACAATATATTTTATTTAACAAACTATGTGTACTCAACCGAGCTTATACATGGATGTCTATTTTTTAAACTTAAAAATGCATGATAATTTTTTTTAAATTTTACTTGTTTAAATTCTTATTTAAAAATGAATTTTTTCTTTCAACGTCATTACTACTACCTGTGGTTTATCTACGTAAGATATAGTATATTTTGCTTTGCTGTTCGCTTTTGTTTTAAAATAACAGAAAAAAAGTGCTAAATTGCGATTTTATAGGGACCTTCCCGAAATACCCGCCCATCCCGGCCATTTTTAAATTAGTCCCGTGGGTCCCGCGTCCCTTTCCCATCTGTAGCACATACACATCCCCTATTCTTTGCGGGGGATGCAAAAGCCTGTGTTTCGATATGGTATGAATATTTCCCTTATATAGAAATTATTTTGCTGAAAATGTGTTTTTTCGATTTTTACGATCAGTGTTTCCCAATCAATAGCCTGCGGACCACCTCGAAAAAATAGAGAGTGAAAGTATGACACATTTAGGGAAAACATGCAAAAAACATCAAATTTTGGTATATGAATTGCATTTTTCCCCTCAGAAAACCACAATAAAGTTTAGAATTATTACATAAAGTTTTAGATGTCATAGTAAGTATTAAATAGTTTCAGAATTTTTATAAAAATGGTAATATGTTCATCTGATATGTTTTCCAGCAATTGAATCATCGTTTTGTTATGGCTATTACTATTGCAAATGTTATAGATTATTTGATACCGCCGGTTGGTGTAGGGCTGACGGTGAATAAGTGTACATATGTACGTGAGTTAGACGTGTAAGTCTTGTTTGAAAACGGATCGTGCCAAGTGATCTTTCGAAACGTTTGGAGGGTATATCGGTGGTTTTCTAGTTGGATTGACGGTGTTGGTAGTAGTGGAAGATGCAAGCTGAAAAATCTCATTGATACTAACTGTATTCCTTACTAGAAATTACGCTACATATAAAATTTAGAAATAAACAATTGTATGCTCAGAATCAGGAATACACCCTCAAAATCTGGAAAGTGGGTCGAAACTCTGTTTTCGGGAGTCTAATAGCATTTTTGCCCATAATACCGCAGAAATCTACTATGAAAATTAAAGCTATGCGAATTTTTTCTTAATATACTCTGAAATTCGAAAGTATTTTATGGTGCTTTAAAAAAAACGGTCTTCAAGATGAGATAAGATTAAATCGAGATATGTAAGTGGAAATCCGATAATACTCTTCAATGTCGCTAGTCTCCACATTGCACCGATGAATCTGCCGAGAAGTTATTCTGTGTTTCTTCATATCGTATTCTTTACAAATCTGCGCGACTTTTTGGAAAATCTGTCTGTACTTTCTAACTCGACTATTAATTTTTTTTTTGCTGCACTTTATAGCTTCATCAAGATCTTGATTTTCAATTATAGAGCTCGACTCAATGATAAAGCCAAAGAATGAATCGAGTCGAGCATTTGCAATGAAACCTGAAAATCTAAGGTTTTAATCACTATTTTTGAATCCGTCCAGGTATTCTAGATGTTTTCAAAGTCGCTTATAACTGCTGGTTGTAAGTGGAGATACATTTTGACTGATTGGTGACGTTCCATTCACTGCGTTGCACAGTATTGTTTCAATTTAGTCCTTGAATCATCTTGAGGTCTTTCGTGTTTAGCGATTGCATCTTGTAGTCCGAGTAAACGTTTAGGATAATTGAAAAAAGGTCTCCGTATCAATTTTCCAATCACCAGTTGTAACATTGGCCGATAAAGCACTTACAGTCTATCCCCGAATTTTGCAAAAAATCAAGGATGACATCTGACAATCCTTTTTCAGTTAACTATTTTCTTAGAGTTTATTGCGGTATTCCGAATAATTAGTTCATCTGAAGACCGAACACTAAATGCATTTTTGGCATAACAGGCGGCGAATGCAGTGAAGGAGAATTTTGAATTTAAATATTTCAACCAAGACGAATTAATATAAGGTTACGTTACTAGATCAGTGAATTTTTTCTTCTTGATTCGCTAGGTACATAAGAATGTCAACAGTAGCGAATGACGAAATATTTTGTTTGCAAATCACCAACTATGAATGGCTGCCGTCTTTCCAGTGTCTTGCATCATGATATTTAGTACCCTTTGAATTCGCGCTTTTGCCATTGCCATCTTATATCAATTCGCTACGATTTCAACTTTTTAAATCAAGACTTGTCAAATAATTACTTGACAGAAGTTGCACAAAATATAAAAGTATCTTCAAGGCGAATTCATATAAGATGATGTTACCCTAGCAACTGTTTTATTCTCTTGTGTACTGAATGTCAAAATTATGTGTTCATTGTAGTTCTTGACTTTAGAGGAGTATCCTCACTGTAAAACAAATTCAAATTTAAAAAACAATTATAAAAAAAGGTTGGTTTTATGAAAAAAGAAATTAAATTCATTAGAAGACTACATCTCTCATTTGGAGTCGCAACTCATCCCATGTACATTCGGTTAATCTGGCATTTCTCAGAATTCTCAAAAACAATGAAAAATGCTATACGATTTGGTGGGAAAAAATTTTGCGCACCCTATTCTATATATGTATGTATGTATAGAGTATGTATGTATATTTTATGTGGATATGCATTCACCAAATTGCAACTGCCACGAAATTAACCTTTCGTCCAATGGCAAACGTCGTCAAGTTTTAATTTATCTTTGGTCAAAGTGGTTCAAGTGCATTTCCCTTCTTTTCCGGTCTTATTGCCGCCCTTGAATTCGCATCAACAAACGAACAAATAACAAGAGTTGGACAAGAGTGTGTTATGGTGTTGGTTTCCCATTAGCATTTACCGACGCTGCACCTCGCTTTGCATTTGTTACTTGCGCTTTGTTGAATTAGTGCCTCCTTTTTTAAACTCTGAATGAAATTTAGATTTGAATTTTTGAATTATTGAGTAGCATACTCGTGCCCAGGTATGAATTAGTTTTCAGCATTAAAGGCTAAAAGTTCATGCAATTATCTTTAATGTATTGCATGAGGAAAGTTGATTCTTTGATAAGAACTATTTTAAAGATAATCCATATGTGGCGATGTATTCTATCCGTTCAAGTGCCGCCGTTCAAATCAAGACCGTCGAACGAATTAATAAATGATAGAGAAAAGGGCATGGCCACCACCGACCGAGTGCATTTTTGGTCCTCACTTGGCCGATACTCCAATTTTGGTTTATGACGCTTTCGTTTGGTTCAAGGACTTAAAAATATCATATTATTTTGCAGAGTTAAAACATTTTGTTTCAAATCTTTAAACAAATTTAAAAAAAATATGTTTTTTAAATAAAACTGCTTTTCATTCAAAAAACTTAAAAATTGGAAAAACATAAGTTTTTAATTATATATCTACATACTATAACAAAAATCGATTGAAAATTTCTTTAGAAGAATCACGGAATTAATAGAAACCCCATTTTTAGAATTTTTGTCTGGTTGAACTCACTGATTGTCCAATTTTATTATCCTACTCGAGCGCCCCAGTGTCCAACGTTTTATAATTTTGTACACCCAACGGTGTTGAGCGAGCTCGATTAAACCATATCTGTCTCTCCGTCCGTCCGTGCATTGGATGTCGGGAAAATATTCATCGGATAACTTGACCCAAGGTAGGGTGATATTGAAAATATGCAAAATCGGTTATATCCACGCCAACATAACGGTGTTTTGTAAAAATCAAAAGAACGCGATATTAGCGTATCACGCACATTTTCCAAACATTTTATTTTAGGTATTCCTAGTATTTCTTTTTGCAACCATATCTAGAATATCAACTTTAGGTAAATTACCTTTTATAGTTACTAACACATGGTTTTTTTGGGTTTTTTGTAAATGAATATGAGAGGTAGGCGTTTTTTGTCCGATTGCCATAATATTTGAAAAAGTGTTTATTGAAATGTATAACGTTTGCCAAATTTGCCTATTTGCTCTAAAGTGTTTAGCACCAAGCTCATTTTTGACAATTTTTTATCCTTAAATGTACTCTGCCCAATTCACAAAAAGGGCGATCCTGGAAATGCACCATCTACCGCGGGATCAGTCTCTTAGCATAGCATATAAGGTTCGGCCGAACGTAATGTGTGAACGACTGAAGCCCACCGTGAACGAACTGGTTGGACCTTATCAGTGTAGCTTTAGACCTGGCAAATCTACCACCGACCAAATATTCACTATACGCCAAATCTAGGAAAAGACCCGAAAAAGACACACACCATCTTTTTGACGACTTAAAATCCGCTTTCGGTAGCATGATGCCTATTTGCCAGAATGTCTGAATTTGGTATCCTAACAAAACTAATACACGGTATGTAAAATGACGTTGAGCAACACCACCAGCTCCTCAAAATCGGGAAGAGCCTCTCCGAGCCATTTGAAACCAAACGAGGTATCAGACAGGGTCTCGGATCCCGAATCACTGTTTACAATTGCAATTTCGAAAAATCGGAGGACTTTGTTTTTGTGGCAACCAGCATTAACACCTACAATAATGTCAGCCTGGAAATCCAACGTAGAATCACTCTTGCCAACAGGTACTAGTTTGGGCTGAGTAGACAACTGCGCAGTAAATCACTCTCACGACGTTCCAAAACTACATTCTATAAGTCTCTCATCATATCCGTGACCTCTACGTCTTTGCGACTGTGAATACCACAGACGATGGAACGATAAATTAAAATACAGCGACTACGTTGTTTGGGATATGTCGTGCGAATGGACGAAATTGCTCCAGCCCTGAACAGTATTTTTTTTTACTTCACAACACTCCATCTCAGTTCGTATATTTTTCTGAGTATGTGTTGTTGCTTTACATGCAATTTGTTACCCTACCTAGTGTTCTTTTGTCATTCGGTTTCACAAAAACAGTCCTATTGTATACTATATGTCTATATCTATATCGGATGCATTTGGCTGTTACAAGCAAATGTTATGAGAACAAAGTTTTAATCCGTTGGGCACTAATGCGCTCGGCTACAACAACTTAGAATAACCCCCACATTTTAATTCTACAGAGGGCGCGCCTGACTCACTGACTCCGCCCGCTTTGCTCGCTTGAAAAATGTTTCTTATATGCATAAAAATTAAACACGGACGTGTATACAATCGGAAAAGAGCTACCACTGAGAAGTGACGGGCGATGATTTTCGATGGCGTCGTAAAGAAATAGAAAGTAACTGAAATTAAAAAAAAGAGTATATAAATGATTTTGTCGATTAAACTGATTCACTGATTACGTGTTGGCTTACTGCTTTAGCACGACGCTAAAATAGTCGTGGACAATGGCTAACTCGCACATATAAGTATGTGCATATATAAAAACTAAGTCTGTGCCGCGGCCGTGTCGCTCACTGCCTTGTACGCTTCAAATGATAAGTCTCTGGGTTTTCAAAGTGTATATTGGTACACAAAAGTTTGCTTCGACGTGCAATTATTTTACCCTTTGCCATAGCTGTGCAAGTGTGTATGTTTTTTTTTACTTTCAATTTCTTTTTTGTTGGCTTTTTACTTTGACTTTTGAACCATCCAACAACGGCCATTATTTTACACATTTTGTAAGTTTCGCGGGTTGGGAGTGTTTTCAGTTAAATTGGTGACGGCTTGGCTGCACGCAATCCATTGCGTCATATCCGAAAGTCCGCCATTTAAAAAAACTCACTGGCATATTGGGTGTTGTTTTTTTTTTTGGTCAGAATAAAAATTGTTCTGCATTTTTTTCTATTATCGTGGTTTTCTTTCGTACTGAAAATATGTACGGCAACGGAAAATCTAAAATAAACCCCAAGCATTTTGAGTGAAAAGAGATTGGTAGAAAAATTGCCAAATTACGCCTAGGAATGATGTTTTCAATTCATTTAAAAATTTGGTAGAATTGACTGTTGCCAAACCGACGGCAAACCGAAATCAAAGGCCTTTGAAAATTCTGTGTAAATGAAATCAACTTGGCGTCCAGAAGAATACGCCGAGATCCCAAGACTCACTAAAGGCAGGGAAGTTTGTGAAATCGAAGTAACCAGATATTAAACCGTTTGATTCAGTTTGCCTTTATAGCATTTTTGTCTGTTCTTCGATGTAATTATTCTGACTCAATTATAAAGTATTTTTGAAAAATGCAGTAAACGAAATATTTTCTAAATTTCGATGCCACGATACCTGAAAATAAAGATGCTACATTTGATCCACTTTAGCATTTTCTGTATCACCGAATCGGATTAGATTCAATTGGTTTCAGTATGTGGTGAATTGGACGAAAGTTCTTGCCATAAAAAACGAAATGTCATGCAACTTCTTTGTAGTCTACGTTCTTTTTTACCATGAATAGAGTCAAATTACATAGATTACAAAGAAGTTGCATAGTGTTACCTTTGCGTTTAAAGAACTTTCGTCAGATTTCACCACCCAAGAAACCAATTAGATATAATCAGCTTCCAATATCAACGAGGATAAAAGCTTCCGTTACTTCGTACTTGCTTCGTTTGAAGGGTTGACGTCATTAAAAGAAACTAAACACATTAATTAAACACGTCATCAAAAGAAATTAAACATTTGTTCACAAATTTTGTGTCAAAACGTTGATTTTTCCAACAGGGGAATTGTCACAACTGTCTTTCAACTCCTCACAGTCAATCGAAAGGCTTTTGTAAGACAAATGTCTATTCTGGTAACTGTCTGTTTTTCCGATTACGAATTAAAAGATGTGCCAAGGAACAAATCTTAGCCTGGTATTGTTTTAATTTAAGCAGTTATTTTGAAGCCTATATACATATACACAATTAATTTGTAATTTAAACAATATGCTATAGCAGAATTAATATTTTGTTTATTTGCAAGTTCATACAAATTTTGCATTCGCGTAAAAATTTCCAAGCATCTCTCATTGAGAGAGAATACTTCAAAGTTCTTAGGATAATGCTTGCTGCACTTTTAGACGAACACACCTATGAAGTTAAACTTAGTATAATAAAAGTGAAGTGCCGATATTTGTATTGTAGCTGCTGCAGCGAAAAAAAGCTCCAAATGCAGTTTTTTTCATTTTTCCACTAGTGACGCAGTGGCTAGGGATACAATATCGGTTCGAAATTATCACTTTAAATTAATCTATAATATCGAATGTACTCAATATCCAAAATATCGATACTAAATTAAAAGTGAAGCTCAGTCATAATTTCTTATAGAACGTTGTCTGCTTTCCTTAAGAAAGTGTTTACACAAGTGGCAATTAGGTCTTTAGCGTACTATGTCGAATTTGAACGTTTCAGTTATGAAAAATCGATACCCTTTCTAGACCATCGTTTTATTTTTTACTTGATTAATTTTTGCACATTTGTGCCCCTAATAGGGCTCTTCAAACCTATGCAAAGTTGGCAGCACAAGGTACAGATTACCTAAAATTGGAAAAGCATTAGCTTACCGCGTATACTTGATGCGGACTACGTGTTCATTCCTTGATTGTTGATCCAAATATTATTCTGAAAATAATTTACGCTGCCGGCGTTGGCGCAATCTGGTATTCAATCATTCTTGTCTTTTATACTTGAAGTGCTTGTATTTCTAATTACTCTATCACCTTATATGATTTGTAAACCTTAGACTCGGATGAACAGCATTTTGTAGTGATTTTGGTTAACTTCGCTTTGAGGGATTAATTTTTAGTTTGAACATAGTGTATTCCAATACCATTACTCCTATAAAAAGGAGATCATTTTATTGTTTTTCAACTAATTGCTTGAGACCAGTGATTGCTGAGGGGGTTTTTTTGTACGAATCAATTACTCAGATCGGGTATTCGAGTTCAGAGATCGGTATTCGAATATATTATTGATTCATACACTCATCTGCGAATCAAATCCAAATGTTTTTTATTTTAAACTCCTTATCGCAATTTTAAATCAAATCCCGATATTTTTTCTAGACGGCCTTTGGTGATTCAAGACGACGTACGCATGACCCACGTTTGTAGATATTGGCTATATCAATTTGCTCTACATACGTAACCAATTGAAGCTAATTTCTAACTTCACAGCGCTAACCCGCGATTTGTGCTTCAAAAATAGGCGAGACCCGTACTTTAGTACATGTGCCTGAATACTAAATTTTGCTTACTCGCGTTCGTGAGTACCTCGAAAGTACGCGAATCAGTACTCGAGTCGACGCGACTCGGCACATCTCTACTCAAAACTACCTTTGAAACTAAACATCTGTCTTGTAAGCGCATTCTAAATAACACACGCAAACTTGAACCAACAGTAAAACAATTAAATTTTACTAATCTTAATAACGAATTTTTATGTTAAAATTAATAATCTCTGATACGCGAATACTTTTTTCCGGCACTGTATGTACTTGATACTACTACTAACTTAATACATACATACATACTTAAATAAACTCCAGCCAAGTACAGTGGTTACGTAGGTGGTGGCATTGATTTGCCTACCATAGGTCACAGGCAAAGGTGTTAACTTGACTGACCGCTGGACTTTGCAGCGTAGACATCCCTTTAGCATAGTCTAACCCATGCCCATATATGTAGGTATATATGTATGTATGTATGTATGTAAGTGCGCTGCCCCGCTGACCTGTCGCTTGTAAATAGTAAACGCAAATTTAAATGTGCATATAAAGTGAGGTTAATGAGTGTGCAAGTGATTTTTCCTATTCGGCGCAAATTGCGTGAATAACCATCGTAGCGCCAAATGTTTCACCACACTCTACTGATTTTTTGCTGAACTATTTCGCTACATTCGCTTTTCGAAAAACTTGCAATACGAGAATAAGAAACATTAAAAATATAAGAAAGTTTAACGTTATTAAGTACATTAGGGCGCGTCACTACCCATATAAAACACAAAATCGGTACCGTGTTTCCATCGTAATTATGAAATTTATTATACTTATTTTAAGTTCTTTACCAAAATATTTCAGAAAACCATTACGATCAACGTGAAAATGAATGGAATGGAATAGAATTTTATTTATAAAAAAATTAGTTCTCTAAAATATTTTTGGTATTATAAAAAAAAATTAAGTTTTAAATATCTACATAAATATATTTAAAACTTTTTCAACGGAATCATAATAATTAGTTTTTTGATGCAGTTTATGACTTTTCCTTGGGGAATTAGGTTAGGAAAAACTTGTATAACTCAGCCAAAACTTTACCGATTTAGACTTAAAATATAAGATTGAAAAGATATTTTCTCTTCTTAAATAAACCTACTCAGGTCCCAATTTTGTTGATACCTTTGAACAAATTTTTAAACATTTGTTTGCATACGTTCCAAGCTTTAACTGTGCTATTGTCTCAGGTGGCTTCTTTGGAAAAATATTATAGTGAAATGAAATGGAATTGAGGTAGGGCAAAAATCCGAAACCGGGTTTCCAAACACTCGGACATAGTTGCCCATTGCACGTAAGGCCTAAAAAGAATAAACAGGATAAGGAAAAGGAAAAAGGTGGAAATGGAGCTTTTTTTCTCCTCCACATCTCTTCAGAGAAGCTTGTGGACGAGATAGGGTATTAATATTTTTCAGATGCAGAGGAAATACTCTCTGCTATTCTCATCCTCCAGGCAACATGTTCATATCGAGCCATCGATTATGTCTATGATAGTCATGTGCTACCCCGCTAAAATTGGTGAGCTACCCTAATGTGTGTACCTACATATGTACATACAGATACAGATTGTACGTGTCTACAACATTAGTTATGCCTCAGAACTACAAGTGTCCGCTCGTACATTAACATTAGTTAGTTTTTGTTGCTTGCGGTTTATAGCGTTGGTATTGGAATGCGCTAATAGCTTTTGAGTATAGTGAACTTTGCGGCAAGTCAGAGTTATTGCTTTAATCGCTTTCCTAAGCACATGTCTAATCATATCGTGCAAAAATCGTTGGACCACTTATTTCATTATCGATAAATTGGAGTAACTACAATAGGATCCCATGTAATGCAGTCATGGAATAATTCAAATACATAGCAGTGTTAGTATTACCCGACAATGGGCAGTGTTTTAACGCGTATAATTCCTGCAGTTTTGGGTTATACTCGTATTGTCCTGTCCTAGTGCCTGTCAATTGGACCACATTCTGTTCATGCATTTGCCGTATATTGGACTACTCCGGGTCTCTTATGGAACATATTTTACATGCGTGCATGAGCTACGGCGAATTTTTGCGGGAAATTCGTTGGTTGTGTACACGGCTGGCGAAAGCTGTACTGTTATGCACTACTTGGCGTATGAGTAACATTCAGCAAATTAAAATTAATTTAAATTTACACCAATTAATTAAAAGCGAGTTGTGCCACTTGTTGGCTCAACTGAGTAGAAGATTCTTCGCGAAAAAAACATTTGCTGTAAAATTTGTATGCAGCATTGATGGCAATGGATTATTATATTTCTTGTGGCTCTGGCGAGAAGTTTTTAGACATATTTGTTGTCGCCACATAAAAATCTTGTTTCGCTTTGCGAGATGGCTTCCCTTTTACAACTATGTTAAGTTCATAGAATTATACGAAGTTTCCCACATAACCAAGTTCGACCCCAAAATTCTTATTTGCATAGAAACAGATCAAATAACGTAGATTACAAAGAAGTTGCATCAGTGAAATTATACTGTGGTAAGAAATATTAGCTTACTACGCCACAGCACAAACCAATTGGATCCAACCAGATTCTAATATCAATCAGCAAAAGTCAAATTTGTTCTGGTATGGTGAAATAAACCAAAACATTCTGTTGGCTTACCCAGTGAAAGTATGCTACTTCTTTGTAATCTACGTTCTTTGAACAGATGCTACATTTAAAGGTTAAGAAAAATAACAAGGGAAACTTTGAATTTCTTCTTAATTGGCGATATAACCGCCAAGGAGATTTTGGCCGGTTTCAACATAGCGCGTCAGTTAGCAATGCTAGAGACACCAAGTAAAGCCAAGTCCTTCTTCAACTGGTCTTTCCGAAGTAGAGGAGGCATCCCTCTTGCCCCCACCGGTGGGTACCGCGTTAAATACTTTCAGGGCTGAACAATTTTTTTCCATACGTACATACGTAAAGGGATACAAAATTCAGAAATCGCTACATGCAGGCAACTTCTTCTCATGCTGTCGAAAGCTGATTTAAAATCGACAAATTGATGGCGTGATACGATCCTCTTCTCACAGGTTTTTTCTAATATTTAGCGAATCGTGAATATCTGGTCGATGGTAGATTTACCAGGTCTAATGCCACACTAATAAGGTCCAGCCAGTTCGTTGATGGTTGGCTTAAGTCTTTCACACAATACGCTCGATAGAACTATGAAATGTTAAGGAGGATGATCACGCGGTAGTTGGCGCCTATTGCAGGATCACCCTTCTTGTGAATTGGGCAGAGCACACTTAAATTCCAATCGGCGGACTTGCATTCGTCCGACTTATTTCGCCACCATGCTTAAATAGCTCAGCTGGTAACCCATCACCTCCAGCGGCTTTGTAGCTCCATAGCCGGGTTATTGCTATTCGAACAACATCGAGATCGGATGACGGTGTGTTAATGCTCTCCACAATTTGAGTGTGCTTTGGACATCAGTCACCAGGTTGCCATTCTTTTTCATACAGAGACTTGGCCCGGTCTTAAAACCGCTAATAAGTCGTCGTACCGTTTGGTAAATTTTTTTCGGGCACTTTTCCTGTCGGCCAGCATCTTACTCACGCACTCTTCCGTTCCCAACGAAAAGAAAATGACTTTCTCCGCGGCGGTACGTAGTGATAGATAAATATGCTCCGGTTTGTTGCGAAATGCTCTTAGTAAGCAGGTGCGAGAGTCGAGTGGCGAAGTTAGTAGCTGTCTTTTGCGATTGCACCTTTTCGACGTCGACCTTTCTTCGTGTATTTAGACGCAGGTTTTTTGCTGCGCAAAGTCGACTAGTCTCAGTCCGTTAGCGGAGGTTCCATCGTGGAGACTGAATTTTCCGACAGTGTAACCAAAGATCCCTTCTTTATCTACTCTGAAACTTTGCCAAATAAATTAATCAAATATAATTGCTTGAAAGGCATCTTTATTTCCAAAAATGGAGCGTAATAGCGCCCAAATCGGACAGAAAATATAAAAATTATTTCAAATTATATAAAAATGGTCAATGTTCAAACGTCGTAAAAAACTTTTGTAAACAGAAATAATAAAAAAAATACAATATTAAGCCAATTTTTGAAACGTGTTGATGAAATTTCACTATATGGATTTTGGTCCGCTGTTTCTAAATATAGAACGCAATTTCCATCACGTCCAGATTTTGAGATACATAAATATTTGCCATGAGTTTGTCCCAACATAGGCTTTTTTCTCAATTTTTTCCAACACTGTTTGACGAATCGCAATTCTGATCTAAATTTTACATAAAGTCTTGGTTTTCACAATTAGCGTTTCAAGCTTTTTTTTAACGATTAACCATTAATTTATTAAATATTTGTGTACTCGTGTTATTACGGTCTCTGTTTAAATGTCGTTAAAACCGTATTTTAATTGTCTTTCGGAAACGTTACTGTTTGCGTTGATCGCACTCAAAAGTTCAGCAACAAAAAATGTAATGAAGTTATAACCCAAAATTAACATTACTCAAAAGCCTTCCAATATAAAAAAATTTATAATTTTATGATGATGTTCCTCATATTTTTTCTTAGATACTTCTTTGTAAATCTGCACAAAATTTCATGATACAATAATAAAAAGGTGATGTTCGTAGTGCTGCTACTGTCCTAGGTCAACGTTGTATTTTGTTGGGGAGAAAAAATGGAACGAATTAATTCCATTTCGAGATAAACGCTCTAATCAAAATATTCCTATTTTTAGTATAATCTACTAGGAATTATTATGTATGTGTAAGTAATAATACGATGTATGTATGTACATATATCTTACTGTACAATATGCAATATATAGTTAACGTTTTAAATAGGCTAAGAACGATTTTATTAAAAATTATGAATTTAAAAAAATGTATGAAGTAAATTACACTATAATCGTTTTGTTTTTTTTTTAAACAATATGATTGTTTATTAATTTTTATTTGGTTTTAAGTTTTCTATAGTGGTCAATATCATTATAAATTTATTTTTACAGTTGTCGTCAAATATAATGAACTTTCGGAATAACGAAACTTCGATTTGACAAACGCGAATGATTTTTATTATGCGTTTTAATAAACGCTGTTTATAATTTTAGCTTAGATTTCCTGTTCTTTGAAAAATAAAGGTCTTGCTAACCTAGGTAGTATCAAATAATGGTGAGCAACTTTCGGTGGCAAGGGAAGTTTTTTCCTAGCAGAAATACACTCGTAGGTTAAAAAAGAGGTGGGTCCTGCTTCGTTTCCTGTGTCAAGAACTCTTGCCCAATTTCACCACACGAGAAACCAATTGGATAGAATCTAATCTAATATCAATCTGAAAAATTCAAATTATATCTGGTATCCGGAATTCTGTTTCTGTTTGTTCTTTGCGACACCGCGCCTTAACTAGAAATTCCCATTGATTTTTGGGATTTTTTCGCATTTGTTTCCATTTTGCGATTAAACAAAACTCATTTTTAGATGGAGTTTGTAAAATGTATGTTTGTTATCTATTTTGCATAAGGTTTAAAGCTTGGGTTTTTATAGTTTTTGTTGGGGAATAAACTGCATTTTAAATTAAAATGAGCGTCAATTAAATTAAAAAAAACACACGTATACCTAAATGCACCAGCCAGAAATAAAACTTCTTTGTTGATTCTATAAAGAGATAGAGAGGTGGAATGCAAGTGAGACTACATATGTATATACCCCCTTTTGGCTTTAAAACTCGCAACACTGACCAATCATGTGTATATTCTTATACACATCTTTTGAGGGTAAATAGTCGGTTATGCCGATAAAGAAGTTTTACTTCAAAAGAAAATTAAATTAGAGAAAATGTGCCAATACATACATACGTGCTCCTCCTATGTAAATTGGAAATTTAAAAACTATTTTTGTTTAGAGGAAAGGGAATATAAAGCATGGAAGACTACATACTACTACCCCGTTCCCACGACAGTCGGTTCTACGATACCAAAATTGTATGGGGAATGTTTTATGCCGCTACAACAACAACAACAACGAAGCGAATAGTCACTCAAAAAGTTTGACCATTTGCATTACGAGTGGCACGCTACTCATACTACGAAACAGATAAATTCGAGTAAATATTCATTCGACTCGAGACTCACAATATCATCCTAGTTCAACCTTTACCCTATACATATTTGCTTTGAAGTCGTTATCAATCTTCAAAAAAATAGTTCAAACCGTAAGCAGACCTCCGCTTGTTAAGAGAATACAACTTTTATGTTGTATTAAAATGCGTGGTTTTAATCTCGCAATTACAATAGCTGAACTATACATTAGAAAGTGTATTTATTACAAATTATCGACACATAAGTATGAATTTGTATATAACCTTTATTTCGTAGTTGCGAAGAATAGCGGCTTATACCGAGACTACTTAGCGCAAGTCTTCATTTCTTATCTATAATTCATGATATCAGCTTTACAGTTACTTCGACTCAAAGGTCTATTACAAAAACGCAATCACTTATTTATCTATAAAAATTATTTAAGCAAACAAGAAAGTATTTAATGTAATGTAGTTAATAATTATTTATTTGCGGGGATATTTCAGCTATCAGATGTCTCTTAATTTCTACCATAATTGGTTAGGCTTCATATTCCCGAATGATATAGTAATATAAAATTGTTTATAGCGTACGTTGTTCGCTTTGTTGTGCATTTGAAGCCGCCGCATCATCGTTAATACACATCCATTGATTCTCATTATTCTCTTTCCACAATGTTACCTTATTGTCACCGCCTGTTACGGCTAAAATGTTGCCTGTCATCGACCAGCTAACACTCCAAACCACATCATCGAAAGTATGCAAAATTGTTGACGACCAGGTTGTTAAATCAGTACTATTCCAGATAATAACATGGCGGTCCTGTGACGCCGAGGCTATTTGTGAACGGGCCAGCCCGATAGATGGCGCCCACGCAACGTCACGCACCCAATCAGAGTGACCCTCCAATCGATTTTCTTCCACCCACCGATCGGCATCTTCACGCCAAATTTTCACACAATTATCGCAACCAGCACTGGCCAGACGTTTGACGGCGGTGTTACGTGTGGAGGCACGCTGATCGAAAGCCGGTTCTGGTACTGTAGATGAGCACCAGGAAATCGCATTGCAACCGATAGTGTGTGCATTTGAGATTTTTTTGCTGTCCCAAACGCCATATTCTATGTTGCACGTCAGTATGGATATTGAACCATCCGAGCTACCACAAGCTAGTATGAGGCCGTATTCAGCTGGTGCAAATGCAACAGAATTTACAGAAGAATCATGATTGTTGTATTCATAGCTGAAATTTGTATTGTTGTTAGGTTATCGAAAATTATTATGTGCGTTTGTGTGTACTTACAATTTAGTCCAATCATTCGATGCGCCCTCTTTCCATACAATTACTTTGCGATCATATGAACATGAAGCTAACAAATTTCCAAACTTCGGATGAGCCCAAGCTACTTGCCAAACAGGCCCTTGGTGACCCTTGAGGTCGGCTACCAGTATCTGATTGCCGTTCTTCACGTCGAACACTTTCACAGAACCATCTGAAGAGCAAGTGGCCAGATGAAGACCGTAGTAGTCCAGCACAGCATTGTGGATCATATCCTCATGTCCGGTGTCTACTGTGTTTAGTAAGCTTACCATTGCAAGGGATATTGTATGCTGAAACTTTATCAGAATCTCGAAAAATTTTATTTTTTGGAGCAAGGCGGCGTCTGAGGTAATTCGCGTTTCTTTTGACGTGGAGCTATGCGTAATGATGCCGGACGCTGAAAATCTAATCGTAGATAATTTGTGAATAAGACATTGCATTACAAATATAGACAAATAAGGGTTTATTTAGTTATTTTTTTTTAAGAGCGGTCTAAGTTTACTATAGTATTATTCTATTTGTATTAGTTTTATTCTATTATATTAGTTTCTATTATAAACACATTAAAAGAGCAAAATACCATGGCAACGCTACTAGGCCAACAGCTGTTGGCCTTATCGCATTTTGTTTTTTTCTAACAAAAACACAGCCACCCTGTGTTTACTTCAAAAATATTTGCCGCCAAATAACATAAAATTATACAAACAAATGTACAGTGGTAAAATAATTTGCAAGTGATGCGAATTTCGTGTAGTGCTTAAGAAATATTTACATCAAACAATGGCGGAAGGCGGTGGAAGCAAACCAAAATTTCTTCAAAACACTGGAAAGTTTACAGCAGATACACGTGCTGAGGGGTATGTAGTTTAAGCATAGAAATTTCCAATAACTTTCTTGTTGATCCCATCACAGCGATGACTTCTTCAATGAGGCCGGATATAGGCAGTCGCGTGAAAACGACAAAATCGATTCTAAATATGGCTTCGACCGTGTTAAGGATAGTATTGAACGCACGGGATACCTCATAAATATGCACTCGGTAAGTGACTTGCTATAGGGACACATACATACATACATATATCACACGCACTTACTGATATTCACTCATCTTTTATAGACTGAGATTTTAGATGAAGATCGGCGGCTGGTCGCCGCTTTAGATCTATTTTTCATACAAATGGACGGTTCACGTTTCAAGTGTACCGTCGCTTATAAGCCCTACCTATTGATTCGACCAGAAGAGAAGCAATCACATGAGGTGGCACGCTTCCTGAGTCGAAAATACCCTGGCCAATTGGCGGGTGTAGAACATATTAATAAAGAGGATCTTGACTTGCCAAACCATCTGATAGGCAAGCAGCAACATTTTCTGAAGCTTTCATTTCTCAACCAAACGGCTATGACGAAGGTGCGTCGTGAACTAAACGCTGCAGTGCGGCGCAACGTGGAACGTGAAAAATCGAATACCTTTTACATGCAAATGCTGTCATCATCATTGGCAGCATCCAATACTGGCAGTGATGGCGAGATCAAAAAGCAAATGGATTATATGGACCTTATCATGGATATACGAGAGCATGATGTGCCCTATCATGTGCGTGTATCCGTTGATTTGAGTATATTTTGCGGTCAATGGTACAATATACGTTGTCGTAGTGGTGGACTAGAGTTGCCAATAATAACGACACGCTCTGATCTACTCGAACGACCTGAGCCAGTGGTGTTGGCGTTTGATATCGAAACCACTAAATTACCCCTCAAATTTCCTGATGCTCAAACAGATCAGATTATGATGATTTCATATATGATTGATGGTCAAGGTTATCTTATAACAAATCGGGAAATAATTTCTAACGATGTAGATGATTTCGAATACACACCAAAGCCGGAGTTTGAGGGCAATTTCATCGTGTATAATGAAGTGAATGAGATGCATTTGATTCAGAAATTTTTCGACCACATAATGGAAGTGCGTCCACATATTGTGGTGACATACAATGGTGACTTTTTCGATTGGCCATTTGTTGAGACGCGCGCTGCTGTCTATGATTTAGATATGAAACAGGAGATTGGCTTTTCCAAGTTGAGGGATGGATTCTATTTGAGCAGACCGGCCATACACATGGATTGTCTATGCTGGGTATGTGTGTTTGTGTATAAATGCAGTTTTTTGTAATTGATTTATACTAATATTTATTTACAGGTAAAACGTGATTCTTATCTACCCGTCGGTTCGCAGGGTCTCAAAGCTGTTGCAAAAGCAAAATTGCGCTATGATCCAGTTGAGTTGGATCCAGAAGATATGTGTCGCATGGCTGTTGAACAACCGCAAGTTCTATCCAACTACTCCGTTTCCGATGCGGTGGCCACCTATTATTTGTACATGAAATATGTGCATCCATTTATATTTGCGCTCAATACTATCATCCCCATGGAACCAGATGAAATTCTGCGCAAAGGTTCCGGCACGCTTTGTGAGACCCTACTTATGGTGCAAGCTTACCAGGCGAACATTGTCTATCCTAACAAGCAACAAAATGAGCTAAATAAACTCTCGAACGAAGGGCATGTTTTAGATTCTGAGACATATGTTGGTGGTCACGTAGAAGCTTTGGAATCGGGCGTCTTTCGTGCCGATATTCCTTGTCGTTTTCGACTCGATCCGAATATGGTCAATCAACTTAAAGATAATGTAACCAAAGTTTTGGTGCATGCAATCGAAGTGGAAGAAGGTGTACCAATTGATAAAGTAACGAATTTAGAGGATATAAATAAAGAAATATCACAGGCGTTACAGGGTAAGAGACAAAGGCTTTACTTTCTTTTAATCAAAAATAGTTTCCTTTATGAAAATATTTGTCCTTTAGGTCTACATGACATACCCAATCGTTTGGAACAACCCGTAATCTATCATTTGGATGTAGGTGCTATGTACCCGAACATTATTTTAACCAATCGTTTGCAACCTTCTGCCATGGTGAGTGAGACTGACTGTGCTGCATGTGATTTTAATAAGCCAGGTGCCAAGTGTAAGCGCGTCATGGATTGGATGTGGCGTGGTGAGATGTTACCTGCGACTAGAAATGAATTTCAACGCATACAACAACAACTTGAAACGGAAAAGTTTCCATCACTTTTTCCCGGTGGTCCGACGCGAGCATTTCATGAACTTTCACGCGAAGACCAGGCCGCTTATGAAAAGAAACGTCTCTTCGACTATTGTCGCAAAGCTTATAAGAAGACGAAGGTTACAAAATTGGAGACACGCACATCCACCGTATGCGAAAAAGAGAACAGTTTTTATGTGGATACAGTGCGAGCCTTTCGCGATCGCCGTTACGAGTACAAGGGGCTTACAAAGGTGGCAAAGGCGGCTGTTAATGCTGCAATCGCTTCTGGCGATGCAACAGAAATTAAGGCGGCCAAGGGCAGGGAGGTATTGTATGACTCGCTGCAGTTGGCCCATAAATGTATTTTGAATTCGTTCTACGGTTATGTGATGCGTCGCGGCGCACGTTGGCATTCTATGCCTATGGCTGGCATTGTCTGTTATACTGGTTCAAATATCATCACTAAAGCGCGTGAGATAATCGAACGTGTCGGACGTCCTTTAGAGTTGGACACCGATGGTATTTGGTGTATATTGCCTGGTTCATTTCCACAGGAATTTACGGTACATACAACTCATGAGAAGAAAAAGAAATTCAATATCTCTTACCCTAATGCTGTTTTGAATACAATGGTAAAAGAATACTTCACCAACGAACAGTACCACGAATTAGTCAAGCCTGCTCGGGGTGGCAAATTGCCAGAGTACATGATACGTGAAGAGAACTCCATCTTCTTCGAAGTGGATGGTCCATATTTGGCGATGGTATTGCCAGCAGCCAAGGAAGAAGGCAAGAAATTGAAGAAACGTTATGCTGTATTCAATTTCGATGGCTCACTTGCTGAGTTAAAAGGTTTTGAGGTAAAGCGTCGTGGCGAATTGCAGTTGATTAAGAATTTTCAAAGTTCAGTATTTGAGGCATTCTTGGCGGGTAACACTCTGGAGGAATGTTATGCTTCAGTTGCCAAAGTGGCTGACTATTGGTTGGATGTGCTTTATAGCCGCGGTTCCAATTTGCCTGACTCTGAACTTTTTGATTTGATTGCCGAAAACAAGTCGATGTCCAAGAAGCTTGAGGATTATGGTGAACAGAAGAGTACTTCGATTTCCACAGCAAAGCGTTTAGCTGAATTTCTGGGCGATCAAATAGTGAAAGATGCAGGTTTAGCCTGCAAGTACATCATCTCAAAGAAACCTGAAGGTGCACCAGTCACCGAGCGCGCTATCCCGCTAGCTATTTTCCAATCAGAACCCAATGTACGTCGATACCATCTGCGGCGTTGGCTCAAAGACAATACCATGGGAGATGCAGATATTCGTGATGTACTCGACTGGAATTACTACATTGAACGTCTGGGCGGTACGATACAGAAGATCATCACTATACCAGCAGCGCTACAGGGTCTCACAAATCCAGTACCGCGCGTCCAGCATCCAGATTGGCTTCACAAGAAAATACTCGAAAAGAATGACGTACTCAAACAGCGGCGAATCAACGAAATGTTTATGCCTAAAGCTAAATCTACACGCGAAATACGCGCCACCAGCGAAGTGCCGGATATGGAGGATTTAGTAGCTAGTAACGGAGCAGAGGGTGCACTAGATGGCCGTCCAATTGTAACGAAGCGCAAGCGTGTGAATTCCGGCGAAATGGCAGCAGAGCAAAATGATGAAGACAACAATAAGCCAGAGGCTGCAACGTGGCGCCAAGCGCTCGGTGCGCCGCCGCCAATTGGTACAACGCGCGCCGAAATAATCGAATGGCTGTGTTTTCAGAAGAAAAAATGGGCATGGCAACTAGAGCGCCGGCAACGCGTGCGGCAAGCTAATAAACGTCCACGGAACGAGCAAACACTGGCACCACTAATGCCAAGCGCGCGAAATGGCGTCACCGCAACAGGCACAATTGGTGGTTTTTTGCGACGCGCGCAGCGTGCGCTCATCGATCACATCTGGCATGTATTGCAAATAGTGCCAAATGACGATATGGGTCACTTTACCGTGTGGCTAATCATCGGAGATGAACTGCATCGCATCAAATTGCAGGTGCCGCGTATATTTTATGTGAACCAGCGCAGCGTTGCCCCACCTGAAGATGGACAGTTGTGGAAGAAAGTTAATCGCATATTGCCACGCGCACGACCCGTCTACAATTTATATCGCTACAGTGTGCCCGAGCAGGTATTCAAAGATAACTGCCTTGGTATGTTGGCTGACTTAGCGACACCAGATATCGAAGGCATCTATGAGACGCAAATGTCTTTAGAGTTCCGCGCGCTCATGGATATGGGTTGTATGTGCTCTGTGCAGCGTCAAGAGGCGCAACGCTTGGCTGCGCTAGCCACCAAGGACTTAGATAGTTTCTCCATTGAACAACTGGAGCAGCGCTTACAAGGTCACACTTATCTAAAGGAGGCGCAGCACAAATTGCGCAAAATATTCCTTTACCAACATAACACACCCACTGCAAAAAAAGAAATTTGGGGACTGTTTTTAATGTCCAGTCGAAAGGCGTTAATCTTTGCGCTGGATACAGTGCGCACAAATCAAATGCCAAATATGCGCACCCTGTATACGGCCGAACGTTTGGCGCTCATCAAAACTATGAAAGATGTGGCGGAAGTGGAACGCTTGCCGCCCGAAGAGTTTACGTTCGAGGTACTCATTGAAGTGGATGTGAAACAGATTTACCGGCATATACAACGCGCGCTCACCACCTACAAGGAGGAGAAACGTGGTCCTTCAATGCTGTATGTGCAAACGGCGACGGAGGCGCGCAAATTCAATTCGGTTATGCCTATCTTACTGGACTTTCCGCAGGCGCGTATACATATCACAGACGATGCATCACTATTGTCGGGACTGGATTGGCAACGTCAAGGTTCGCGTGCGCTGGTGCGTCACTTTTTACATCTAAACAATGTGGTGGAGATGATGTTAGATCAGTGTCGCTATTTTCAGGTAAGTTGTTGCAAAAATAAAATTTCAAAAGTCCACTATGACAAGAACAAAAATTAGTTCGGGTGCTCCCTCCCAGTATAAGAAAATCAATTTGCGTCGCTGTTGGAACCGAACCTACAAACTGATATACGTACATATCTCTCTAAAATGATCAAAAATCACGTTATGTAATATGTGCACGACCCCTAATCCCAAAAGCCGTGATATTCATGTTTTGTTGTAAAATTCCATAAACAGTTTGAGAAATGTTGCTGAAAGAAGAGACAGTCTTTGGTCGGATATACATAAACCCGTTCTGGTGTTGATGGAAAATAACTCAGAGTAGCTCAGAAAAGTAGCTTATAATATTCGGCAGACAGAAATTTAAAAGGCTTTGATCAAGGCGAATTCATTTAAGGTGATGTTAATCGAGCAATTGATTAAATTCGCTTCGTGAACGTAATGTCAACATGATGTGTTTGTTGTAATTTTTACTGTCATTGTGCTTATAACTTGTTAGTGTAAATTTTTGTTTTTGTACGCATAACCCTCCTGATATGATTTCGCCTTGGCTTTGATTTTTGATACGTATAAAAGAAATTAAGGCGAATTCATGTAAGGTGAGGTTGATCAAGCAGATGATTGAATTCGCTTGGTGAACGTTAAGTCAAAATGGTGTCTTTGTTGCAAATCATTCTGTCATTGTGCAGATATTTTGTTAGAGTAAATTTTGGTTTTTTCACTTATAACACCACCTGATATGAATTCGCCTTGAACTGAATGCTCTTTTTTCTTTCCCAATTCGCTGGGTTATTGCTTTTTACCAACGCAAATTTGTATATGGTGATGTTATTAAAACTGCTGATGTTTTCTTTCAATCTGTCCACCCATAACATTCTAAAAACAAAAACTATTAGCATCTATTTACTTTTATGAATTCGCCTTGCCATCACCTTATACCAGATACTTGAACAATAGTGGGCGAATTCAGATTTTGACATTTAACTCGCAAAATTACACCAAGGCGAATTCATACAAGGTGATAGCATCCCATTGACATTTCACTCGCAAAATTACACTAACAAAATACATGAGCAAACTGAGCGAATTCAGATTTTGACATTTCACACGCAAAATTACACAAACAAAATACACAGCGGATTCGCTTTGTTTATCTTGCTATCACCTTCTATTGATACACCTTGAATTACACAAACAAAAAACGCAACGGATTCGCTTTAGTTTTTTGCTATCACCTTCCATGGATCCACCCTGGAAGAAGCTTCTACGCCGTGTTTAAAGAATTGACTTTAAATAGCGCTGGAAAAGATGTTTGATGATTTTTTATGTATGTATTTTAGGTCTTAAAAGAACTAACTCTAAAGAACATATAAATAAAGGGCATTCCCAAGACAACTGTTTCACGTACCAGTAGGGTCCGGGTTTTTTCCGACCAAAAGCTGTTGTTTCGGAGATCTTCCGATAAGTCGTGTTATACCGCTCGAGCAATAAAGGGCATTCCCAAGACAACTGGTTCACGTACCAGTAGGGTCCGGGTTTTTTCCGACCAAAAGCTGTTGTTTCGGAGATCTTCCGATAAGTCGTGTTATACCGCTCGAGCAACTCATTGCAGCAGGATTGCTCCACACTCTTCACAGGGTGTGCTTCGAGCCGAGCCCTTGGCCAGATGGGTGTACTCTTTCCGAAATCCACCTCGGTAAGATTTAATATGTGCAACGGATCGACATCTGCTGCCCTGCAGGATATTACCCTGTCATAAACGCGCTGCTCAGAGTTGAAAGCCGTGTGCTTGTAAATAGGTGATGCGCACGAAGCTTACCATGTGATCGTACGAGAAACGAATTGCCAGAGCAAGTAGACGATTCGATATTCTGCAAAGTGATCGACGATGCTCTAACCGAGATAATGAGTAGTAGCTGAAGCTCGCCTGACCTAATACTAACTAACACAGGTCTGATAAATGGCATTTCGTGGGGCATAGTTACCGCTTGCATCAGACAACCCCTTCATAATCATCTCGATTGGTAGACCTCCGAGTTTGTCTTCGCGTATCACCGAACTTTAAAAAGCTGACTGGGGCGGGCTTATGGAGTTAACCGAGAGCGCCTTTAGTGCCCTTCCCTGTTCAACCCAGCGAGACCGAAGAGATGTGGGAGCTACTTTAGCCGATAGTTTATTCTGCATCCTACAGTGGATCTGACGTAGCGGAAGGTGACCAGTAGGCTACGCAAATCGCAACACCAGCGTGTATTTTACCTTCACTTGCGGCAAGGAGAAGCAAACCACCGGGAAGTCAAAATCCTCCCTGCGTGAGTAGCTTATCTTACAGAGGCTCAAAGTCTGTGGTTGGCCTCCCTCATCATTTCTGACATACGAAAAATTTGGAAGGTGTTCCAACTGCTGAAACCATGGCTCCTGTGGACTGGGGTGGAACTCGTGCTTCTTTGTGAAGACTGCGCTCCTCTGGCCCAACTACGATCTAGATACTGTAGAGGACTTAACTCCTACTTATACAGAATCAACCCCCATGTCCAGCATGTAAAAATTCCCCGCAGCATAAGATTTAACTCTTATAGATGATCTATAGCGGGGTTACCTAGATGCTACAACAACAACAATACTAAATAAAAACTGCATCGGAATTTGGTTGACCGTGAAAACGTGTTTTCTATTTTCATTCAACAATGTACCTACATACATATATAATTATAGGATAAGAATAACGGACTTAAATTTATTCGGAACTTACATAATGCTAATTCTTCACTATTCGCAGGTCCCCATCGGTAATATGCCCCCCGATACAGTACTCTTTGGAGCGGATCTATTCTTTGCGCGCATTCTGCAACGTAACAACTTCGTGCTCTGGTGGTCGACCACTACACGTCCAGATTTAGGTGGGCGTGAAGCGGATGACAGTCGTCTGCTTGCCGAATTCGAAGAAAGCATTACAGTCGTGCAAAATCGGCCCGGTTTCTATAATGATGTGTGCGTAGAGTTGGCACTAGACAGTTTGGCTGTAAGCGCATTGCTACAATCAAATCGCATACAGGAATTAGAGGGTGCCAGCTCGGCTGTTACCTTCGATGTGATACCACAAGCGTCGTTAGAGGAGATGATTGGCACTGTGCCAGCTGCTACGCTGCCTAGCTACGATGAAACAGCTCTCTGTTCGGCTGCCTTTAGAGTGTTGAGGCATATGGTGAATGGTTGGTTGCGCGATGTGGCATTAAATCAGAATGTTTTCGCGGATTTTCAGTTGATACACTTTTACCGTTGGGTGCGCTCCTCAAATGCTCTATTATATGATCCGGCACTGCGACGTACGTTGAATAATTTAATGCGTAAAATGTTTCTGCGAATTGTGGCTGAATTTAAACGATTAGGGGCCACAATAATTTATGCCGACTTCAATCGCATTATACTTAGCTCAAGTAAAAAGACAGTATCGGATGCTTTGGGTTATGTAGAGTATGTGGTGCAGAGCCTGCGCAACAAGGAACTATTTCACTCCATACAACTCTCGTACGAGCAATGTTGGAATTTTATGCTCTGGTTAGATCAAGCTAACTACGCAGGTATACGAGGTCAATTGCCTCCAGGCGTAACCAGCGACACTATATTGTGTAGTGTGGATGATAACGGCGAAGAAGACGATAGATCAAACAAGTCATCACAGAAAAAGAAGAGTCAGAATAATGAGGATGAAGATCAAGATGAAGATGACATCGAAGAGATTGAACGCCCTGAGGAAACTGATGAGATTGCTTCCACTACTGGGAAAAGTGAGCAACAGCTTTCGCTTGAACTTAATTGGACTATCGGCGAACATTTACCCGATGAGAATGAGTGTCGAGAAAAATTCGAAACGCTACTTACATTATTCATGCAATCTCTGGCCGAAGGCAAGAGCACTAGACAAGCTATGAAAGACATATCCCACTCGGCTTTTGATTTCGTGTCAAAATTACATAAAAATTACGGTAAAGGTCGACCGAGTCCTGGTTTGGATTTGACGCGGACGCTGGTGAAAGCGATAAGCGTCGATGGGACATTGGCCGAGGATGTGAATGAGTTGCGGCGGAACATGCTGCGGCTGGTAGGAATCGGAGAGTTCTCTGATCTGGCGGAGTGGAAAGATCCTAGTGATACCTACACCATTGCTGAGGTGATTTGCAAAGCTTGTAATCATTGCCGTGATCTGGATTTGTGCAAAGACAAACATCGCGCAATGAAGGATGGCATGTAAGAGAATTTAATATGTAAACTAACGTTTTTTTTTTCAATTCAACCTCACAAAAGTTGAGTTCAACAAATTCTCTGTTAACAGTACGCGGTAGTTTCGACTTTCCTCCATTAACTTTTTGTAAGCAAGTTTTATTTTTTGTTTCTGGTTTCTTTCTTTTGCTGTAAATTACGATCCGAATGTTAAGTGCTGAGTAATAATTCGCCATTTACTTAGTAAGCTGATTATTTGTTAACCCAACCAAACTCTTTTATTTGAAGCCGAAGCTTCTTAATTGGCCGGATATGAAAATGTACCCGATGAATTGGTAACTCAAAGCTGAATTAATTAAAAAATTTCTTGTGAAAATATGGATTCATTCGGAAACTCAGTATTATGGTTGTACTGTACGTTTGGCGAAATCGATTTCTCGTAGCTGTAAAAAATTTACAGCAATGAATGGAAAAATTTACCGAAACACTGCCAAATGATTGCATTAAGCCACTTTTGGCGAAAGCAAAACGAGCAGTACGATTCTAAAATTGCGTTTACGAACGACATACATATGTATGTATATGGTTTCTGCGAAGCTATTTAAAAATTGGACCAGATAAACGGATTTATATGAATAATTGGTTTTTTTTTTACTCGAATCTATGAGAAACAGTTTTGAACCCAGCTAATTGCTTAATAAGGAAAGCAGATGTAAAATTTATCATAATCTCTATTTACCTTGTTGATGTAAAATTTGCTGACCACTAATACAATTTTTTCCTATTTTCTTTCCCTACAGTCCTGTTTGGTTGTGTGCCCAGTGTTTCGTGGCTTACGAGAATGAAGAAATCGAAATGCGCATTATCGACGTGGTGCAGCGTAAAGTAATGTCCTATGTTCTGCAGGATCTACGATGCGCTCGTTGCAATGAAATCAAACGTGAAAACCTCGCCGAGTTTTGTCCATGTGCGGGCGAGTTTGTACCACTTATAAGTGCCCACGAAATTAAAGGGCTATTGCGCACCTTCAGACGTGTGGCAGAATTTCATAAAATGCAACTGCTGCAGGAGACAGTGGATCAGATAATTTCATTGAAATAAGGGGTGTGTTCGAGCCGCTCAATAATTACAGCAATATTGCAACCCTGTTACTTACTTGATACTCTGTTGCTGATACTCAGCTGATAATGTGCAGCAATATTGCAGCATTTATTTTGCACAGAACGCGTAATTGGGAAATATGGAGATTTTAACTTATTTGATAGCTGATGAAATGATGGAAAGGGGCGGTGATAAATTTTTGATAAACATGGACAAAAGAAGGCGGAGAAGACATAAGATAAAAAGTTTCTTGTTTGAAGAGTGTTCCAAAAGAAGAAAAGTGAGGAAAGTGAAAAACTTTTTTAAAACTATTGTATTATACCCAGATGACATCTTTTTCAACCATTTTCGGATGACTCGGCGCACATTTGCTGTAAGCTATTAATTTTCCAATCGACACCTGACCAATAAATTGGTTTCAGTCACGCTTAATTTTAAGCTATAAACAAATAATAAACAATATTACATATTAAAATAACACTTATTAAAAACTTTACTTACTTTTCTTCCACCATCTCAATTGCGCAGTAAAAATTTTTATATTGCGTTTGATTTGCTAGTGATGAGCAACAGATTGTCAACATTTTATTCAACGAACGCGTGACGTTGCCACTGTTGCCGAAATTTTGCCGAAGAACGTGATGCTCTATCATCAAAAGTAACACTGCCGCAATAATCGCAGCTCGAACACACCCAAGTATTAATCTATCATATTCGATATTGGGGCTGGTGTGTGTTTGACTCTTAACTAATATTAAAGAACGTACATATGTATATTGTAGTGTTTTAAAATTATTTTATTATATTTCCCTCGCGGACCTTAATGTTTATCGCATTTAAACCCATAAAGAAATAAATTTTTAACTGCAAGTTATAAATACGCAGATACAGCTTAGTGCAACCGCGTTAGCCGGTCACGCCAGCAATCCGTACAGCAATCAGAAATTAGCGTCCTAGGAAATGGGTTACATCTAAACGCTTGTGATGGGGTCAATTTTGACTTCAGGGAATTTGAATTCGGGGAATTTTGTCATGTCGACCTTGCCATCACCACCGTATTGCTTTGCTACGCGCTCCAACTCGTTTTTTAGCTCGCGTTCGATTTCGGGAGTAGAATCGACAATTTTACCACCACTAATTGGAGAGAAAAAGTATTTGCATTTTTATACTTTTGTTTTTGTTTTTTTAGTACTTCTCAATGTAATCTACCTGCTACGCTTCTTGTAATCTCGTACTTTGTCCAAGAAGAGCTGCTGGATGGGGTCTGAAACCTTGTTAAGCGCGGGAGCCATAATGCCGATGTTACGACGTGCCTCAGTGCGAAGCACACGTACACTGGACAGTATCGATTGCGACAACATCTAAAAATATTAGGTGTATTTAATTTTTGTATTTTAACACAAATCACTGCTATTAGCATAGAGCATAGTAACCTAAAAAAGGTTATGTAATGTCAACTTTAAAACTGCGCTGTGCCAAGCGAATATCTTGCGTCTACTTTGCTTGAGAACAATTAAGTCGAGCCCTTATTGTTTTTCTTCTTGCATCGCTTCAGATTTACCTTTTTTAGTATGTGTATTGAAATTCCTCACAAAACTGCAAAAATACCAACTAGCAATCTGGTCACAAACAGCCGAGGCCAAAATTTTATTTGCAAATTGAAATGTCAAAGTTGGGATAACTTGAAGTTGGCTGTGAATCACTGAGTTTGTTCGGATGCTTGAGGGGTCCATGTATCTGTACTATTTACAATCAATGGATTTGTTTCAATACAATCTCATTCATAATGGCCCCGTTTTGATGTAACCGAGTTGCAAAACAACGCTCCAGCTCGGAAAAATGTTTCTTTAGTTGCAAAAACATTCCTGTTAGCATCTTTCATGTGAGCTGCGACGGAAAATAGTTGTACCGGCAATTTTTAGGCTTATATAGTCATATATTTACAAATACTATACAAATAAATACGAATTAGGTCTTAAATCAAAATTTCCCATGTATTTTCATAGGGCTAATTCACGATAGCGCGGTTTATTCACTTCCCAACACTAGATCTGAGGTCAGATGTCATTTTATCGAAATGGCTCAACTCGCATATTTTTCCGAGTTAGTGTTGTTGCTTTACATGCAATTCGTTATCCTACCTAGTGTTCTTTTACAACTAGGTTACAAAGAAACGGGCTCAATATCACAAGAATGACAACGCCGGCAGCGTACACGTCATAGAGGTTCCTGCCACAGGAATAGCGAGACGAAAAGGAAGGTGATAACTGCACTTGGGCGTTTGAAACTGGTAAAATACAAAGCTCGGCACTTCACAGATATTATTCTGTGTTCCAATTTTGGTAAAAATCACTCAAAACTCTGAAAAATAAACTTTTTAAGAGCTAGTTGTGACGTCAACCCTTCAAACGAGCCTAGTACGAAGTAACGGAAATGCTTTTGTTGCCACCTTCTTTCTTTTCTCTGCATCGTGCACCTACATGTATTTTGTTTTTGCTTTTGGGTATGAGCTTTCAAAAGCTGCAAAAGCAAAAACAAAATGTATGTACATTTTGACAACTCTTACGTTGAAGCAAAAACAAAATACATGGGGATTTTGTAGTTGTATTTATAACATCGCCTTGGAAACACTCTTTTCATTTCAGCAGGGCTTACCACGATGTACTGAATACTGAACGTGACGCCTTTAGAAGTACCGCTACTTTGGTTTTGCCGGGTTTGACAATTCTCAACTTCAACTAGACAAAGCTTTTTTCACAAATTAAGAAAAAGAGACACTTTTTTTTAGTATTTTGCGAATTTATTTATTAAATGTCTGCCTATAAATTCATACTTTTACACTTTAGAACAATTAGAACAAGTTTCTCAATGAAATATTGGAAGTTGTTCAATTTTCTCTCTCCCGTATTCTTGTTTACTAAAGGCAAGATCTGTCATTTCACCGCGGGAAGGCGCAATCTTGTATTCTATCATTCTTGAGAGCTTACTTAAAATATGCATTCTTAAAATTATTTTGTTGAACATTTTTATACCTCAGGCTATTTTGATATCTTTTAGAAAACAGGAACTAGATTTATGCTTTTGAACCATGTTACTTATACAGCTGGTTGTTTTTGTTTTCCGCTTGTTCGTTAATAAATCGCTTCTATTTCCAAAAATCACTCACATTTGTGCTTTTGCAAATTCATAATTTGAAATATCGAATTCTTTTGTTAGGTTAAATGCAACCATATCCCACAATCAGCTGTTTTTTTTTGCTTGGTAATTTCCGCTCTTCTCCTTGTAAGTTTTTTGGCCAAACGACGCGATTTGGTGGAAGTTGATACAAGCTTGTATAAGTTTTCTGCCAAACGAACACTTATAATTTAGAGTACATCGGGCCATTCATGACGTCACTAAAATTGCAAATCAAAATTCTCAAGTGTGTTGTATTCTCAGAAGTGTTGTATTTTGTAATTATTTTAATATATGGCAACGCCCCGCCAAACAGCTGCATAATTTTGGCGCGTACGGCGATTCAGCTTTGTAATTTTTGGGCTTGGTGATTCGCATATTAAAATTATTTTATTTTAAATCAATGCAAATCAACAAATTTCTACCCTTAAGTTAAGTGTGATTTTGAGTAGCCTTTGGACAAAGCAGGGAATATGCGTTCGGATCAAAAACAAACAAATGCCGTCAATAAGGAGTCGCGTACCCGTGCCGCTATTGAAAGAGATTCATCTTTTGGCAGTCCAGTTGGAAAGGTTCGCAGTGTTGATCGTTTAAAAAAAAATTCAGCAACAAAATCTGAAAAATTGCGTGATGAACGGGGCAAATTCATTCATAAACGAGAGAATAGTGAACCGCGAATGGTGACGCCTACAACTACTGCATCTTCCGACAGTGAGGGAAAAAGAAAAGATCCGTCAACATCTATTAGCTCAAACAGTAAATTATCATCGTCTACGCCACGAAGTAAGTTTTCAATAATTTGTGAGTTGTTTCACTTACAATAATATTCACTTGTTTAAGGAAAACGTGATTTGTTAGCAAATTTGTATTCTGATTTGAGTCCCAAATATATCGGTTTTACGACCCCGCCATCAGCATCTGCAGTAGATAACAATGATGATGAAAGTGACAGTGGCCTACAAACGAGAAGTTCTCGACGCAAGTTGCTGATATATGCCGCCAGTCCAGATTTAGGTGGAAGCGATAACGAGGTTTTGACCGATATCCCTACAACATTATTAGGTTGCGTGAGACGTGCGCGGAATGAATCGGTATCGCCTTCTCCAAATAGACTATCAACGCGTAAAACGTTTGAGAGTCCCATTGATAAGTTACTTGCACGAAACGGTTCAGTCGTACTTAATGATATATGTAAAGAAAGAATTGTAAAAAATTTAGATGCGAGCCCAAAATCTAAATTAAATGAATCTGGCTCGCAAAAAGAATTCAATAGAACCCAGTGTGAAAACGATAGCACCATTGATTTAACAAATGATGATGATGATGATGATGAAAAGCAAGAAAGGTGCAAAGCAATGACTCCAGCAACTGAATTTATTGCTCATTCTTCAGAACCGAAAACGATTAACATCAATGAAGTAAAAAGTGTTATAGTGGATGATGTGCACACTAAAGCTGAGACACCTGATAGCCTTCAGGAAAAAGTAAAAATAATGTGTGATGTGCCGAATAAAGTAGCGACTACTGACGACACTAAAATAGAAGAAATTACTAATGAGAAGGGTCCAGAAAATTCAGATGTTCTCGAAATAGAAAAAACAACGGATGAAAATTCCGAAGATGCAGTTTTTAATACATTAGTTGAAGTTAAAATGGAAAATGATAGCCTGGAACTTGTTGCGGAGTGCAATAGCATCGAAAGTCGTATGGACAGTACAGATGCAGTAATGCAGTATGACCTGGAGGGAGGAGAAAGTGGGGAGTCAATGATATTAAACAACGCTGCCGGTCTGAGCGCGAAATCTCCTTCAGCCGTAAGTTTAGATAGTGCGAAAGGTTCTTCTGTAGTAACAGGCATGGCTTGGATATCATTTACAACTGGAGATCTCTTTTGGGGGCAAATATACACATATTGCTATTGGCCTTGCCTTGTTTGTCCGGATCCTGGTGGCAAAACGATAACTACTGAGCGCAATGCGCGTAACGGTGAAGAACAGGTATTGGTGCACGTCCGATTTTTTGCTGATAGTGGTCGGCGAAACTGGGTAAAACGCGAAAACCTTATACCGTTCACCGATCTTGAAAACTACAAACAACAAATGCGTGAAATTCGGAAAAAGTATGGCAAGAAGAGTTCCAAATATAAGTTACTTTTACCGAAACAAAGCAAAGTGATGGTTTGGCGGGAGGCAATAAAAGAAGCAAATAAGGTAGCTGAAGTCCTGTATGAGGAGAGGCTAAAAAAGTTCTTTGAAATGTACGAGCACAAAAAGTAAGTAAAATATATAATACCTATCAACAGTGCTATGTATTTTCTATTAATGACAATATCACTTTTTTTTTAGACAGAAACAATTTACATATATTCCTGATACTTTTCTATTATATATTTGTACTAAATCTTTTCCATATTTAGAGTCCTTCAAAAGTTGCATCGAAAACAAAGAAAATTAAGTACAGACATCGGCAGCAGTACTGGTAGTTTCCGACACGACTCCATGGAAAGTTTGATGGTGAAAAATTCGTTGGCTGCAGGGAAGAGAGACCGTTCCACATCGCCTTATAGCCCAGCCTTCTCGCCACTAAAATCAATATCCAGCATTAAGCGGCGAAAATTAAGTGACGCATCAGCTCAGGAATTGCAGGCTTCAGAAAGCTTATGCGGCGATAATACCGAAATAATTGAAAGCACACAAAATGCAAGCCCAGCGCAAACAAAAGACGGTGAAGCAAACACATCGAGTTCATTTACAGCCTTGCATGGCGTAGAGCTCAGCAGCTGCGAAGAATACAGAAATTTTTACAATGCAATGAAAGAGTTTGTGTTGGAAGATAATAACGACGATATTTTAGAGCGAAGTTTGGTTGTTGCAGCGCGAAACATTTGGGCACTCAGGCAGATCAATCGACATCAAATGAAACGTCGATTATTAACTGCCAACAATGAGCCAGAGCTGGGATCCAGTCTGGTTGAGAGTGGTAGTGGAGAAGGAACGATTAAGAGGCTTTCCAATAGATTACAAATTATGAAGTACCGTCATAGTTTACCGGATAAAGGTAAAGGTTCTACACCAAGCATTGAAGCACCAGATAATCGCCCAGGTAGCGACCGCGCAATTCAATCAGTTGGAAGCAAGCCGAAAAAACAATTGAATCGACCCATAGAAGAAGTTATCGATGATATATTCAACTTGGATAACAAGTATTTATTTCGGGGATTAGCTCGTGATCCCGTTTGTAAGTACTGTCTTCACCCTGGTGGTGCTTTGGTCAGATGTGCCAAAGGTTGCCAATCATGGTTGCATGCCGATTGCATTGGAAAAAATCAAGATGCACAAAAGAAGTCAAAGGGCATTGTGCGTCGTAAATCTGAAAGTAGCAATTCAAAGCGGGATTCGTCAAATTGGTATGTTGATACAAAAATGTCGCTTGATAAGCAAAGTATACCTTCAGATATCGGGCAAGAACGTGCCGGTACTTCGTTATCACTTGTCTCCTATCATGTCACAGCCGACATTGAAGCTAAAGCTGATAACAAAATTATCGTAAAATCACCAGTTGTTTGCGACTCCTGCGTCCTAGCTAAACCAATCACATGTGATGTATGTAAAAGCGAAAGTTCTTCCGGCCCGAACCGTGAAGAGCTCGTTGTGTGTAATATGCAACAGTGTTCCAAAGCCTTCCATCCAATTTGTTGCAGATATTGGCCACAAGCAAAATTTACTAAATCGAAAAACAAAATCGAGTCGTTTCGCTGCCCATCGCATGTTTGTCACACTTGTGTTTCGGATGATCCTAAAGGTAAATTTCAGCATTTAAGCAATTCGAAACTTACGAAATGCGTAAAATGTCCTGCCAGTTATCATATGGATTCAACTTGTATACCAGCTGGTTCTCAGATATTAACTGCAGCACATATCATTTGTCCTCGCCATGGCTCATCTGGTAGATCGGATGGTCATGTGAACGTAAGTTGGTGTTTCATTTGTGTGGGTGGTGGACAAGTGATTTGTTGTGAAACCTGTCCCACTGCTGTGCATGCGAAATGTTTGAATATTACACTAGATCCAAGTGAAGGTTACATATGCGAGGAGTGTGAGTCTGGTCGTCTGCCATTGTATGGGGAAATGGTATGGGCAAAGTTTAATTCGTTTCGATGGTGGCCGGCAATAATTTTACCACCGACGGAAATACCACAAAATATTAGACGAAAGCCACACAACTCAAATGATTTCGTCGTACGTTTCTTTGGCACACATGATCATGGCTGGATATCCAGGCGGCGGGTTTATCTTTATTTGGAGGGTGATAGTTCGGAGCCGCCTAAAACAAAATCAAGTAATTTTTTTTTTTATTTATTTATATAAAGATGGAAAATATAATTTTTTTCTTAGGTTTAGATCAGAGCTACAACAGAGGTGTAGAGGAGGCGAAGAGAATATACGAAATTATAAAATCAAAAAAATTCATCCAACGTTTGACCAATGAAAGTAAAGAAAAGCTTCATCCCCAGCCTTATGTGCGCATAAAAGCAAATCGTGCCGTTCACCCCGTTAAGCTGCATATTGACATGGAAAAAGTCAATAAATGTGAATGCAAAAGATACGATGAAGATCCCTGTGGACCAAATTCGAATTGCTTAAATCGCGTACTCTATCATGAGTGTAATCCAAAAGTGTGTCCGGCGGGAGAACTCTGTCAAAATCAAATGTTCGAGTCTAGATTATCTCCACGTATGGACGTTGTATATCTGAGAGAGCGTGGATTTGGTTTAGTGTGTCGGGAGCCAATCAATGCTGGAGATTTTATCATAGAGTATGTTGGTGAAATTATTGACGACAATGAGTTTAAGCAACGAATGTCACAGAAGTCTTTGGATCGTGATGAGAACTTCTATTTTCTATCGGTGGAGAAAGATTATATTATTGATGCGGGGCCAAAAGGGAATTTGGCACGTTTCATGAACCATTCTTGCGATCCGAATTGTGAGACACAAAAGTGGTCAGTGAACGGATTGAATCGTATAGGACTTTTTGCTATAAAAGATATACCAGCGGTAAGACATTTTTTGTTGAACGTAAATATTGCTTATATTCAAATTTGATTATTTAGAATACGGAGCTCACTTTTAACTATCACTGGGATGATTTGCTTGGTAATGAGAAAAAAATATGTTTATGTGGCGCAGCGAAATGTGTAGGTGAAATCGGCGGCAAAAATAAAGAGGAAAGAGCACCTAAAGTAAGTGTTTTATTTTTTATAAAACAAATTACATAACAATATAATTTGGTCCTGTTACTAGGAGACTTCTGCATTGGATGTTAATAAGACAAAGTCGATTACTGCACGGAAAAGGAAGCCACTTAAAAGGTTGCAAAATCGTGCGCAAGATGGCAAAAGAAATAGAGATAGAAAAAAACATGAGAATAATAGTGTTAAGGGGCAGGGGCAGGAAAAAGCGGCCAAAGCCAACACAAGCACTAAATTAACAGAGGAGGAAAAATCTGTAAATATGAATGATTCGTCGCGTACAATCGAGGGCGATGAAAATGGCAATTCTACAAATATATTTTGATATAAGTAATATTTCCATTCGCAAATCATTTCATGCATGTATAGAAATAGTATAACAAAATTCTGTTTATAACGTGAGTAAAAATTTTATTGTTTATAAATTGTTTTCGTAAATATTGTGTACATTTTTGCAAAAGTTTTTAGTACATATTTGCACTCATGTACATTATGCAAACATCGAGTTCATTAATTAGCGCCGATTTTGCTATATCAATGCACAGGAATATCGCTATAATGTCTGCTCCTCACGAGGCCTTTTCACAGCATTTTACAACTGTAAACTAATCTTTCATTGTTTTCATAAAGCCCTTTCATGGCATCATTGCTGTTATTTATACTATTATATAAAATTGGTTATATGGAGATTGTTGTAAAGATTTGGCTCTCAAAGTACTGAACCGATTTTAATAATTATTCTTTTTAAATGAAACATTTGCGAAAAACAATATTTCTATATACATATTATTATTTCTTTTTATTTTTTGAAGAATATGGACATTGTGGCGCGTTTACTCTCCATACAAAAACGAAATCGGTGACCAAAATAGTTCACAAAAATATTAAGATTTAGGCGAGTTTAAAAGTTTTTTTTTTTAAGAAATCAACTCAGATCATTAAAAGCTTAAAAGTTCTGCATAAAAATATTTAAAAATTTGTTCAACGGAATAATAATAATGAAATTTCGGATGCTGTCACACAGACCTGCTTTGGAAGATGGGTTAAGAATAACTCAGCCACCGACCCATTTAATTACGTATGTAATGGGTTCTCACGACAGTCGGTTCTACGATAGCGGAACGACCCGGATTTATATCCAACCAAGGACTACCACTTCAACAGCATTCCCCATAATTTTATGGGGAATGTTTTATGCTGGTACAACAACAACAACAAAAACAATTACATATAAGGTATAACACAACGTAGTGTCTTTGTTTCATTTCTTTGCAAAAACACCATTTTCGTCCTAAACTTTTTTCGCAAATCTTATTATGGTTCTGTTGAATAAATTTGCTAATATTTTTAAGCAGATTTTTTTTTAAACATATTTAAAACTACTTACATTTATAAAAAAAATAATCGATCTCTAGCTAACGTAAATCTTAATATTTTTCGAAGAATTTTGGAGGAGTGTGATGAGGCAACCCAATGTACATATGTATATTTTTTTTAAGTTGAACCCTAGTTTCTTTTTAAATAAATTGTTTCAGTATACAAATACATATATCAAAATTAACAAGTTTTTTTTTTTTCTTGAGGCGTTACAATGTACGCCTGGTATTTGCTAGTAAAAGTATAAAATCACAATAGTCACACTTGAGTATTGGGTCTGAAACTATAGTCAAACAGCAATAAATTGGCTTATTGAACCTGAAATTCTACTTTCTTTCATTGTAATCTGCAAGTATATGTACATACATACATATGTATGCCATATGACTTATCTCGACTTGACACATTATTCCTGTCAAGCTTAAAATTATAGTAAAGGTTGCATTACAATATTTTTTTGAAGATTAGAATGCATTCATTAAAACAAAAGTTAAATCAAATAACTGGTTTCGTCAAAATTACGCTAATATGTTGTGATATCCGTTTATCATGGCTGAAAATGTTATAGAGTTTAAAAAAATTGCAAAGTTTGTAATATAAGTTTAAATTTTAGTGATGAAATTATTGAGTTTTCTACACGCAGTATTATAGTTGTACTGCTGATTTGACGAAAGCAACGCGCTCGTAAAAAATGTGTGCTGTACTGATTCGTCAAAAGTTGTCTTATGAAATAAGTTTTCATCCCATTACCACGCTGAGTTTCTTTGTTATCTATAATCATGTTTGTTAAAAATTGGATTGTCTCTAGGAAATTTTATAACAATTTTCGCAGCATAATCGCACGGACCAATCAGCTATAATTGGCAAGTTTGCACAAAAATGCCGCGTTTACGAACGTATACTTAATTTTCTGATAGAACCTTTAGTGAAAATTTCTTAGAATTTTTATAAATGTCAATGGTAGCATAAACGAGGTACAGAGATTGTGTAAGAATTCGAATTTTTTTTTTTTTAATTATCACCCTTATTGCGAATGTCGACTGGCAGTAGAATAATCTCAGTTGTAGTTGTTGTCGCTGTAACAGCATAAAAGATTCCCCATAAAAAAGGTACTATGCTGATGAAGTGACATCCCTTGGTCGGATATAAATCCGGGTCGTCCCGGTATCGTAGAACCGACTGTCATGCGAACGTAATAACCTCAGTCGATTGAAATAAACTCAATTTGATAGATCGACAAAAATTTGCGTATAACAAACACTTGTAGAATGTAATTTGTAGGTTTGGGTTTATAAGCATGAATTAAATGCTCTTAGGTGGTAATGTATTTGTTAATACCTAGCAAAACTACTGTTCACGAATAGGGTGTATTCAGGCTACGAAATAATTGCCGCAAAATTACAGTCTTGTTTCCAGTTTGTAACTATGCTATTGGTACTCTGCTATACAATTGAAAATTATTAATACACATAACTTAATAAATGAATAAAAATAAAAATACAAACCATATAAAATTATAAGAATACCCATGGAAAATATTTTTTGCCTATATCAAATAAATAAGAATTTCGTTCACCTTTCGATGGCATTGCGCACAGTTAACAGGAAAATAGTATCCCGATTAAGTCAGAATTATAATAAACACGTCACTTCCGATTACACCCTGACCGAATCCATCGTAGTCCGAACGTGATATACGGGCATGTGCTGAAAATCGTAGGATGTGAAATCGGCACGATTGGCTAAATACTTTTCATTATTTCTCATGAAAAAATATTTCCGGATCTTGTAAGATCGATTTATTTAAACGCTATTTTTTTATGCATCGTCTTTTTTATTTCGATTCATCGAATCGGCACAAAAAAGAAACAAATTTTTAAATTCAATCAAGGATTTCTGCGAACCAAATAATATTTTTGAAAATTTAGAGATTTCTAATTTCATACTTAGAACTTACTGCCAATTTCCATAAGCAAACATTTAGTTATTTAGTTTTAAGCCAAGACAGCTGTTAAATGAAAATGTGACTAAGCTGTCAATTTTAATTTAAAAAAAAAATAGCTCAAATTATTGTTATTTACTCTACTCAAAAATTAAATATGTACAATAAATAACCAATTCATTCCATTATAAATTTAAAAAAAAAATAGCACTTACATCATTATTTATATGCATTTTCATATGTGGAATTTTTTATCGTAAAAAAGGTAATTTTCTTTATTTTCACTTAGTTTTTCACATAATCTTATATATCTAAAATAATTTTATTACAAAAATTGAGTTGTCACATAGTCCATTTTTATGTGAAATGTCAATAAAATGGTTGATGGTCAAGACTCGGCTGATCACGGTTTATACATTTCATTACTTTATAAATTATATAAAAATGACAGTTTTTTTATAAATGTCTAAGTGACACGCTCAATATATTTCAAACTATTCCGAATAGTTACCTTATTACAACTTTTTCTTTTAAGCTAAGCTATTCAGTCGATAAATTCATTACTTTTCTTAATTTTTGGATTACGTTGCTTTATATTAACTACTTTATTTAGTATGCCAACTATGAGTATATGCTGTTACGCTATTCAGCTGGATAAACGGGCAACTCTAATTGTAAGAGTTGATACCATTTTATTTGGCATGTTATTAATTTGTCTTTTCAAGATACAAGTAGCTGGCTTTGGGAGGCACAATTTTTGCTATCCTTCCAACTATTGTCTTTATAGACTCTTTCGATGTCTCATATAACGTACCAAGGGCTAAAAGTCGCAAACCATGATCATTGCAAATTTCCAAAACTGACCATTTCTCGAGCAATTTTAAACAACTTCGTACCGAATCAGTGGAAACGCTTTCAGCTGAAATGATATGAAATTATTTCAGAAAATTTAATATTTGAATAATTAAAACTACACTTACCATATGGGCAAGCCCCACTTTTCACTTTATTCGTAATATCGTTAATGATGAATTTGATAAATTCACTTTCGAGCATTGAATTTTTGTAAAGAATACTAAGTGATTGAGCCACTGCGTGATATGTGTGACTAACCGGCGCCAATACTTCACATAGCGCATTCTGTTCATTAAGCGTATCATGCGCAAAAAATATGTCAGGCTGTTCGTCCTGTGCATAATCTTCGTTCTGTCCATAATCAGCATATTCTGAATCATCTGTGTCATCCAGGTACGCAGCAATGTTGTGTGCAATTTTACGACTTTCAGCATTACTCTCAGGTTCTTCTTTGTTCTAAGAGTACACATATTTTACATTTGTTTAAACATGGAATGTGACAATACCTACCTCCGGCAACTTGATTAAGCCATGCACAATCAGTTCATCTAATGAAACTTCTAAAAGGTTGCTCAACACTTGAGTTGGTTTATGCAAAATAAATTCGTAGCGCAGTACATCACAGTTTGCTAAAGCAGCGTCAATGAGATTTTTTCTCGAAACTCCTGGTAAATTTTCCTATTGTATAAAAATTAAAATAATATAGTTTTGTTTATATACATAAATACGATGCTACGCATACAGTTTCGGGTAGTTTTCCATCCACTGGTTTGGGTAATAATTCATGAAATGTAATCATCAGTACAGATTGCAAGGCGAAATATGGTGTCAGCATATTCGAATAGTAAGACAATTCAATTAGACTCTCAATACTTTTCACTGGTTGAAAGTTAATTTGACCGCGATCGTCCTGCGTACGCGATATTAAAGCTTAAATTATCGATAAGATTAAATTATTAACACATAAATAAATCAGCAATTTTTATCAACTCATATTTCTTACCTTCACCCAATAAATCACACGAATATTTGACTATGTGCAGAGAGTCCCCAGCGAATGCCATATCTTTGCGCCCTTTTAAACGATCACGTAGCGAATCTAACGCTAAAGCTATATCTGTGACTGGTGCGCCGTTACGAAAACGTGTCAACATTAAGAATGCTAGTGCATTTGTTGACATTACTGATGTTGCGGCAGCGCAATCAAATACAACCTCTCGTGAAATACTTTCTATTAGCGTTCGGTGTTCTTCGCAAACCACATCAGTTCCATACAATGAAGATGTTGATTGATTGTGCTGAAGAGTGCTGTGGTAAAAATGTAGAATTTGTTTTTCATAAATGTGGATTAGGGTGGCCTTACAAAAAAATTTGCGTCTTTTCCACCGGAAATATAAATTATATAAAGTTTTAAATCTGCAATCAAAATATTCCGGAAGATATTAAAATTTGCATGAGGGGTTCCTCCTAAAATCGAGTATTTTTTTTTTAAATAAAAATATTTTTGTTTTAAATATTAAAAATAAAAATCACATGAGATAATACAGTTAAAAGCTAAGGATAAAATATTTTTAAGGTCAGCATAAAATATTTAAAACTATTGCCTTTTCCACATCAGTCCAGTTCACGTAAATCTTAATATTTTTCAGAAATATTTTGGCGGAACTCTTAAAATTTAATATAAAATCTAATTCTGATGAAAAAATAGTACTGATTTTTTTTTTTTGTACATATGTACATATGTATGTATGTATATACATATGTATGTAGCTGAAAATAATTGAAAATCTACCGTTCGGAAGGCTTGTACACTTTAAAGTGGCTGTTGTCTGTGGAAATTTTATTATATGACTGCACGAGTTCCTTAATAGAGTATGGTTCATTGAAATCGATGCGCATTAGCCCGTATTTTGAGTGCAATGTCTGAAAGTATTTGTTAATGTACAATGTATTCTAGACTTCTAGAAATTTTAAAACGTAATCACACCTTCCAAATTCCCGCCATAGCTTTCCAGAACGATTCGGGTACTTTTTTCTCTCCTTTTTGTTCACACACGAAATTTCCATCAACAAGACGTTCATAATTAACTGAAACCGGTACCAATAGTGCATCTGGTATACTACGGTCCATAAAAGCGTTAACAATCACCGACAATATACCACCTTTTGGCATACACGGCTTCCCAGTGCGCGTGCGTCCTCCCTCGATAAAGAATTCAACATTATGCGACATTTTGAGGGCATGTTGTAGATATTGTTGCAAGATGGCGCGATAGAGTAAGTCTTTTTTGCCGACAACAGGATCAATTTTTCGTTTGATAAAGAAAGCACCAAGTCCACGTAAAAGCCCACCAAAGACGGGAATCTGTAAATTGTCACCAGCAGCCACTAATGGACTGCGTATATCATTATTTGTCAAAATAAATGTAACCATTATGTAGTCAAGATGGCTACGATGCAACGGCAAGAATATTAATGGGATGCCAGGTGCACGCTCCGTAGCCTTTTTCAATTTTTCAATTTGTCTCGTATGTGTAACGACCCCGGATAAAAAGCATGGTAGTAGTTTATACACCAGCCACGATGTAAGCATTATCAGATAGTGGTTTAGTGTTGAGCGCATATTCAGTAGAATGCTTTTGGAACGACGTTCTTGACTTAAGAGAATTTCTTGATATTTTCTAGCCTCTTCTTCTATATCGCACCCTGTTTCGCCATTTATTTTAAAAGTATGTGTCCCGATTCGCTGCTCACGCACAATTTGTTCAGCAGCTTGCTTAATCGCACGCTGTAACATTGGATCTTCTTGGACAACGCCGGAAACCTAAAAAAAAATTGCATACGTATATTTACGTTTGCAATAAGTAGGTAGGTAATTATATTTAAAAACACTCCACCTGTGGATACTCAAAACGCTTTATGCGCAGACATTGTGCCAAAAAAGGAAAATATACACCCCAATCAAACATTGAATGATACGGTTTCCGGCCGGCATGTGGCGTCAGCTCCAGCATGTTGTTTGTACCCTGAGCGTGTGTGAGCGCATTTGTTTGTTTTGTTTCCTGCAAATGCACAAAGAGGTTTTATAACAATTTGTGACGTAACAAATAACAATAGCAATGTTAAACGTATATATGTATTTTTCTATCATTCTTGTATATTCAACTAATACCGGCCACAGTCACCGACCTCAAACCAACCACGCGCGCGGAATACATCGTCCGACATGGTAAGACCTAGTCCAGTTTGTACTAAACTTTTTATAGTATTCGCACTAATGGAGCTATACTAAAATGCTGTAAGTAGCCTCTTCGCCAAAACTTCACAGCGTACTCTACACAACACAATTTATAGCTGATGCGAAAATATCAAAGCCCTGAATCCGCTACATAAATGGATCACCGTCCAATACAAAAAGGAATTCGGCAGAAAATGAGAGCTGCCAGACGAAACTTAATGTCTATCTGGGCTACACTTTTTTCCAAATATACACGTATTTAATTAACCAAGAAGTCTAAAAAAAGTTTTGTTTTAATTAATGTTTAAATATTAAAAATGCTCTGATATGTTAAGTTTTGTTTTTAACTGTAGTCGCAAACTTGGTTCATAAAAATTTAACAAATTTTTATTTAGCACATCCGGCCGTGCGAACTGTTGCGAGCTGCCAACTCTACATAAATTTTAATAATCAACCTGCTAACATATTGCCTCTACGGGACATTTCTCGTATAATATAATTTTTATTTGCTTCAATTTTGATTGCCGTTGGGTAAGGTTTGTTTTTTAAATTTAATTTGTCAAATAAATTTGTTCGAACTAATTTGAGGGATAAGTGCATTATCTATACAAGGTGAAAAATGTGTCGGATGAAACAAATAAGTACATTTGCATAATGAGTAGCAGAAAATGTAACTTTAAGAGCAGTAGTAAAATAAATGATTTTACGTATATACATATGTATAAGTACATACATATGTGCATACATATATAATATTTAAAACGGCTGACCAAACTAAAGCTGTGTGAGAAGCGAAAGGGGGCATACATAGCTCTCTGCGAAGTGGAAATTTTATATAAATAATTGCTAGCGTTTTAATTTAACATGTGTACATACATATGTTTATTTTTTTCAATGAAAATATTGACAGTTACGGAAGCTGATAACGGACCTAAATCTAATTGAATATAGGAGATAACTTAATAGCGAAAGAAACGAGTAGTATTTCTTATTCTATAAACTAAACAGATCAAGTGAAGTGTTTGTTGAAATATATTATAAGATTTTTATCAAACATTAAATGCTAAAGAATCACAACTGGAAAATCAGAGCCAATTTAAAAAAGTTAGTCCTGAAGAAAGAAGGTTTCCATTACTTGTGGATGTGCCTTGAAAATCGACTTATAATACGAATGTATATATGTATGTATATATATATATTAATATTTTTTTTGGCAAGCTTCGTTTTTCTATTTATTTCTTTCTACTCACTAATATAAAAATGACCTCTATATGATAGAAAAGTCATGCAAATGATAATAACGGCACGCGCTTTGTCTATGGCTAACAGATTTTTTCGTCTCCGTACTATTATCAATTAATCGGGGCATCCCAACACTAAGAACATGGAGCATTCACAAATACATATATAGTTATAGCAATTTGAATGCGTGCAAATCATATTCCACTATACTAAGGAGTAAATAGTTCCTTTCGTTAAGAATCATATACATTTGTGCATATTTGTACCAGGGTCTGAATCATTAGATCGTCAAATAATTTTTTTTTTATAAAAATGTTTGAAGTGGCAGTATTCCCCGCTTAATTGGCTCCACGCATAATTGGTATTGATTCCCCGGTTAAATGAACTTACAATTGTAAAATTTTTGAAGTGCAATTAAACTGGGACTACCATAGTCGTATTATAAAACACCTTTAACTCACCGACGAAACAACAGGGGTATTCACACCAGGCTCCTTACTTGCCATTTTAACACATATTTTGAAGAGCCGAAATGCTTAGTAACGATGTGCCAAGTTTGCTTGGTCAGCAGCATGCACATGGCAAAATATGAATCATATAACATAGTTATGAGTATTTATTATTAATACTATGATTTTCACCCATAAATTTACACTCAAAAACAATGCGGTACTCAAGAAAAGTGCGTCTTGATGTTGTAACACAAATTGAGGGACTTACAGTTTTATGCCGACTCCGACGGTGAAAGTTTTCATGGCAGAAATGCATTCGGAGGTTTGCCATTGCCTGCTGAGGTGCGACCGCTATTAAAAAAAAACTTTTCTATAATTGTTGATGTTACTTGCCCCGACCAGGATTCGAACCCGGGACCCACGCTACGACTCGGCTACGGCGGTCGCCTCGGTTCCACAATAATAAATTCTCGCCACAAAGTAATACACTTTGATTAGAGGCAAATGTAGACAGTATGGTGTTCAGTCATTAGCATATTACTCACTTTGATTTGAAAGATGTATTCATTTTAAATTATTATCTTGAGCTAATATTGTAATATTTATTGGGGTTTCATGAGATATATTAATATTATTAATAATTTTGAGCAATGCTCAAAAACTTTTAGTACTGATATTAATACCAGTATCTAAATAATAATAATAATAATAATAATATTAACAATTTAACGCAAATTTTGTATGTTACATTACTTGATGTGGCATTCAGGCCAGGCTCATTATTGTCGTAATTTGATATTCTGTTAGTTTTGTTATTGTAATTACATTTATAATTATCGAATACCGCAGTATGAGAAAAAATAGCTCACATCAGTCGATCTTAGTTACCGTTTTAATATACTTATGTACATACAAATATATACACACACACATATACATATATATATATATACATATATTTATGTAGGCCCATATAATCTATTAGTATGTGTTAACGGTTTGTGTTTTTCTCTTTATAATATGGCTTTCAACAGAAGAATCTTAAAATCTTAAAAAAAAGCGTGCGATAATTAATACAAAAAAATATTGCATAATTGCAGGACATTTAATAAAAATCAAGCAAAATTATTATTAAAATCATACATTTTTCTTCTTTTTTTTAGGTTTCCGCAAAAAAACATTGGCAAAATATATTTCAAAGAACTCCCCTCAAATGATAAAACATTGATTATTTTTTCGCATCTGATTATGATCGAGAATATTTTTATGCAGACTTTTTAAACTTAAACTTTTTTTTCATCTGAGAGGATTTGTTTGAAAAAATATTTTGAAACAAATATTTATATTGATAAGGAACGCAATTTTTGGAGCTGTTTTCAAAGAAATAATAATACATTTAATAATTCCGCAACTTTTTTTTTTTGGAGATGCACCCTAATGTACACAAGCATGCATATTAGACTATCTTAGACTTATTTATAGTAATTACCTCTCTACTTTGAAAGGTGCCTTGGAGAGGAGTTTAGTGTTAAAAAAAACAGCTCAAAAAATTTTGAACTATAAACTTCAAATATATATCATTTCACCAGTAAATTCAATTTTCTCATTTTTACAATACAATATTCAATTTTATTTTTCATAAAAATAAAAATTTTAGTAAGCTATTGATGTGTATTACGCCGATTTGCCTGATTTTAGAGCGTAGGTTGGGCGGACATTTTCATATCAGCGAGGTACCCTGGAAGTAAGTTTTCAATCTAAGGACATCAAGTTATAAAATATATCCAATGTCTCGATGCACCGCTCTTCAATTTTCGGTATTTTCTAATCGATTCTAATTTTTTAAAGAAATTTCAATACCTAAATTATACTTCACAAATTCCCGAATTTTAAATCTTTTTAGCCTTTCGTTGATTCGACAAGGACTTGCTCATTAGTTTCAACTCTGGTTTTCTATAATGGTCATTCCGGGGAATCCAACTCTGGCCTTGCAAACTTCTTTGCAGAGATTTTCTGCTCCAATTCCGTCAAAGAGTTAGATTCGAGCAAAACGGGCTCTTGTTTGCATCCTCGATTAACTTTGGGTCATCACACACATTTTTTTATTCGTAAACTTTTTAATGTCTCCTTGAGCCTCTTACCATTTTTCTCAATAACTCACTAGCCTTTGTTTCAAGTACTGAACAATTGAAAACTAACATCAGTAACCCCTGCCATTAAAAGTAGAAACAAAAATGTTGCTCGCAATTATAAACCGATCTCAAAGCTATTTTCAGTCTCCAAATTACTTGAGATTATCGTGAATAAAAAACTATCTTTCGCCGTTCAAAAATCTTTGTTCCACAAATTATCAAATTTAGTTTCGGGGTCAATCGCTCAAAAGTCACCATCAGTGGTTGCTGTTTCTCTGTTTTTTTTTTTCAAAATATATCTTAGTTCTATACTCTCTACACTGACTTATCAAACACTTTTTGACAAAGTATCACACCATTTACACCTTCAGCTGAAGAAGTTTCTTGTATATTCTTTATTACTTTAATATTTTTGTTCTGAGTTGAATCCTATTTATCTGATCTATGTACACTGCTTTGTAGTTGCTAATAACGATATTTCCCAAACCATTCATTGCATTCTTTGGTGCTCTCCAGGGCTGCATTCTTGGGTCCGTATTTTTTGTTCCTCTCCTTAAAGATATTAGATCTTGATTGCATGGGAACAAGGTCCTTTGAGCTAGAACAAATTCAAACAGTTGGCGTGGTCCACCTCTTTTTACTGGTACAATTTGTTTGGTGTAGATTAATTGGGTAGGTGTTAGGGAGAGGGGAAGGTGGAATTTTTAATAATTTCCAAAGCTTACACAGATTTCGGAAAATATTGAACAGACTCTCAAAATATGGATATACATATGTATATTTGGAAGGTAAGTGAAAATCCTTTCACCTGGCACGTCAATTTACTTATATAATTGATAAGTACTTCGAGAAATCTGAAAGCCCTGAAATTATGGATACTTTTTACAAACAAAAATTGATATTTTTCGTTCAAAAATACATATGTAATTTTAATATGTAATTTTGTAATTTTGTTATTTTTCGTTCAAAAATATGCAATTTTAAAAGGGCATAAAACAAACAAAAAAATCTTCAAAATGATGTTTTAGGGTAAGTTGGTCTCCGCACCCGGTGAAGAGTATATGTAACTATTGGGATGGCAAATTCTCAACTGCTTTTCAACTTTTACCCTAATCTAATACCCATCCTATTGATTTCCACCAAACAAATTTTAAAACGGACCTTCTTCCAATAGATTCATTCGAATATAAAAAACGGTACTGAAATTGATTCCGTTAAGAAAAAAATGAGTCGCATTTTGAGTTTAAGATGCTCAGTGTGAAATACTACCTAAATAGTATGGATATTTATCTCAGAGCGCAAATTCGTAAACCATATAAATAAAACGGTTTCTCATACAAAATTGCCCATAGTGTATTTGCAACAAAATTGATCTCAGAAGATTTTCGGGTTATCCACTTCCGGAATTTTCACCCATTTGCAGCCAGCTAAATTACAGTTTGACCTAATTACCTAAAATAAAAGAGTTGATGAAAGGTGCTGTAAAAATCACATATCGCGTAGTGTGTTTTACATGTTACATTTCCCCCAAATGAAGGACTTTATTGTTTTCCTTGGCATTCCTTTAGCCACGTCGATTATGTAGGTTATTCGTTTTAAAGTTACGAATTCTTATACACCTAAAACTCTCTTCTAAAAATCTTCGTTCGCTGGAAAACTACGATGGCGTAAGTCTTTACTACATGTACGAGTATCTAGGCATGCACACTCAAAGAAGTAAACAAAAAAATGTAATTTAATAAATGTTGAAGTATAATAATAGCAATAGAAGACCCTAATATTTCTTAAAGGATAAACTGTCACCACTTACCGTTCTGACATTTCTACGTAGTGTTGTTAGGAGACCATTGCCCATAGAGTTGAACTTTACCATAGACGGCCGGTAATTAATATTCAATTTTAAATTAGGAAATAGGTTGGCTATGATATCAAGAGTTCTGAAAAAAGTTCAATACAATGAAATTACAAGTTTACTAATTTCTACTATAGGCTTTTTTTTTAATATATACGTACAAATAAAAACACAATTTATATAGTTTATAGTTTCCACAACCAGTTGACAAAAACTTACACACATATTTACATATGTATCGTACACTCATATGTACTTGTACTCGTATGTATGTACATTAGAGATGCTCTTAAAAATCAAATACTTGCTGGTTGGGGCTAGATTGTTTCCCATTTACACTTGGTACTAAATCTGAAGCCAATCGTTTAACAAGGGAGTAAAGAAAAGTCTAAGTTGTGTGTGCCACTGAACTTAAAATATTTGGCGCAAGTTCTTACATATTTCAAACTAACATTACTTGTTATATGTATGTACTAAATTAATATAATAAACTTCATTTTGAAACTTTAAACGATTTTTATTTATGTATTTACATATACACAAAAATAAATATGTATCTATGCTTTAAACTTACCACGCCAAATTTTCAAAAATTTGAACTTTTAAGCATTACACCCTCTAATTAAATTCTCAGTACTGAATTTGCTACATGATTTAATAAAATACCGAATATTTTAATTTTTTGTAATATGAGAGATGCGCGTGGTTTTTTCCTCGGATTTCACTATTTTCGAAATTGAGCTTACTAGATTGAAATGTCAATAGTATACGATATTTGATAGAGTTTGATACAGTAGTTTCAGAGACAAACGCATTTGCTCTAAATTGGGTAGAGCTATATCTATGTCTACATTTTTTAACCAACATATTCCTTTCTCGTGGTCGCTGTAGTTAAGTGTGTAGCGTGTGCGTGCTTCATTCGGTCGGTACCCAGTTCAAATCATGGCCGGGTCAAGTAAAAACAAAAATAATAGAAAAAGTTTTTTCTAAGAGCGGCCGCCTCTTTGCAGGTAATGGCAATCCTACGAGTGTATTTCTGTCATAAAAAAACTTCTGACAAAAATCATTTCATGTTCGGGGTCGGCGTAAAAATGTAGGTCACTCTATTTGTGTTGTAACATCAAGACTTACACTACAAATTTTAGAAGAAGTTCGGCCAACATAAAGCTATCGTGTAAGTGCCAAATTATTATTATTATTATTATTTTTCCTTTCTCCAACCCAATCCTGTGTACATAATTTGGGCACTATACCGTTTATAGTTACAGAAATATCTCCGAATATCTTCTTGTCTAACGCCAACCAACACATTAAATTTGAACAGATTATATTAGATAGTTACTAAAAAATCTCGTTTTTTTTAATTTTTGTAAATTGCTATTATATTAGGTGTAAGCGAAGTTTTGTCCGATATATAAAATTTTCGAGATTGGGCCACCTTGGAGATGCAATTGCCGAGAAGGGCCGAAACTATTTTTGATTGATTTGAAAGACAAAAATGAGTGAAAATAATCAAAGAATTTCGATTTATTTACTTCAGCTCGATGTAACTATCTCTTGCCTCGATTATGGCTTTAAAAGGTCTGTAGGAACGGTATTTTTTTTTTTAGGTATTTGGGCCCATTTGAGTTGAACCTTTTTTTATAGGGCACATACTGATATATTTTTTTATCCTAACTTTCATGAGAAGTTTAACAAATATGACCGTCGGAAGGTTTGTAATTAATTCTAAACTTGACGAGCAAATCAATATGCGCCCAAATCCAGGCTTTAAATAGGTACACTTTTAAATTACTTAAATCTAAATTATACTATTGGAACAATTTTAGATCAATATTTTAAACGTCAGTCCTCTTTCCACTTAGATGATTCTCCATTTTCCTTTTCTCAAATTTAATGTTGGATACCAGCTTTTAGCCGGTATTGAAATTTAAAGAAAAATTTCCATTTTTCAAAAGCCTTTGTTCATTGTACATTGTTTGGAGATATTATACACTATATACCTTCTATGTGTATTAAGTAGTATTCAGGAAATAGTAGGAAATATTTACAATGCTTCAAGTTATCAGTTGTTTTTGGAACCCGCAACGGTACTAAGTTCAAATTCGCAAAATGAAAACACTACAAATTCCACTTCATTCATCTATGTTGAATAAACTCTTTGTCAGTTATATACATACATACATTCTTATTAATTGTTCTGAACGACTTGTTTATTTATTAACGAATATTAGTAATCGATTTATAACTTAATTAGCTCTAAATGAAGTGGGGGTGAAGATTAGTGTTACTTTCTATTGTTTAAAATCGCATAACAACACTTTATTGGTATTTAAGTTTTATAACGATTAAACTTCGGGTACATGTTAGATAAGTATATACATATGTATGTTTGTAGGTACTTATATAAAACCGGATAAGCCTTTTATAATACAACAGTTTTAAGAGGAAGAACACCAATCATGTTGCTTATTTCAGGAAATATTAGACTTTGAACAAACTTTGCATTAACAATTCGATTCGTATTGTTTCGAGGAAAAATAGATTTGTAAAACAAGTTTGCAAATCAATTAATATCAACGATACTATCATAGAACCTCGGATCAATTCTTTAGATTGGGAGGGGAAATATGCCTCATCTAAATACCTCACAAAGCACGTAAACCTCGCAAACTATGTAAGTAATTTCGGCTTCTAAAATCTGTCAATAAATTATGATGGAATAATCGGAAAGTGTGTTTTTCCATAACCACACTGGACGACACATTTTGAAATATTAGCATTTCACTCAACTGTTCCTTGATTTTTACTGCCTCTAGAAGCTTCTCTCGTGATCTTAAATTAAAAAAGATATTACCTATCACAATAAAATTTAAATATACATTTGTACCTTTGATCAAAGAACTAGTAATTTGGACGAAAATACGTAATTTACGTTGTAGTGTGTCCGGCATATATGTATGTAAGTAGTCTATGCGAAGGCAGAGCGTATGATAGAAAGAGGTGTATTATGACTTACTTGCGCAAAATAGAAGAACAAATACTTAACGATTTTGTAAATCTATTAAACCCATCTAACTCTCATTAGGCATATTACTTTATGAATTGTATGTAAGGATCTTAGCATCAGCTTATTAAACATGTACAAGAAAGATTCTCTGCTTGAACTCATTAATCTCCGAAAGTACCGAATGGATTTTCATGGCGATTTAACTTTTGACTAGTCAGTACTCTCTGGCATAACATAGGGTATATTTTATCAGAATTAGTGAAGACGTGTCATCATCATTTTCGCTTGTCAAACATTTGTACATCAAAAAATATACGTAATATATGTATGTATGTATATATTAAAAACACACATAAAATATGGTGATACAGGGCTTTCGATTTCTGCTCGCACATTCCCGAGTATCAAGAAACCGAATTCTCGATACATTGTCGGCTATCGCCGTTCTCGTGAGAGGTTCAGAAATGCCAATCATAAAGTTTTCGTTAGGACTTATCTATTGATTGGACGATCATTTGAAACAGAGCATAGTACACAAGTACAAGCATGCACAAGTGCAAAGTAAGAAAATGCGTAAATACTGCGTATACATGATACAAATAAATTGAATATCGAGAAGCTCACTAGAAAGCGATCCTCGCGAGAAATTGCTTCTGGAGCAGTATCGAGAAATATAAGACTCTAAAATGTATTGCTTGGCTCACTGTATAGATAGTGGTTTAGGATCAGAGACCGTACAGTAAAAGCTTTTATTAAAATAATTACGACATTGATTTTTATTAAAAAAATTAAGTTTAATTGTTATTTCTTGAGTTTTACATTGTGCTCAGAAAATAAAGCTTAATTTCTGTGAAAACCGCTTGCGGGGTTTTTAAAGTGTTTTTTCTAAAAAACTTTTAATCTATTTAAAAAATATCTATTTCCGCTACCGAATTATTAATAATATTTAACAATAATAACAATAATTTGGTGCCTACTCCATATGAATTGATATTTGGCCGAAGTTCTGCTACAATTTGTGATGTGCTTTTGATGTTGTAACGCATATTGAAGAACCTTCAGTTTTACGCCGACTCCGAATGGTAGATGATTTTTGGGAAAAGTTTTTTATGACAGAAATACATTCGGAAGTTTGCCATTGACAGCCGAGGGGCGACCGCAATTAGTAAACACTTTATCTAGAATTTTTGATGCTACTTGTAACGGGAAGGATTTGAGCTCGGGACCCCCACTTCTCAAATAACAAAAATTTAAAAGAATTCGATATATAAGTAACTATTAATGATAATATGGTTTTATATAAAGGATTGTGTTTGATAAAGAAAAGTCTGGTATACAAAATTTTAGCAATTGGGTATGCCGACGCCTACTTGAAAGCAAATAGGAATAAATTGAGGAAAGAATATTCGATATTTTATTAAATCATGTAGCAAATGCGCTAAAGTTTGGTACAAAGGAATTAATTACAAGCAAAAATATGTAGGGGCAAAATTTTGGAAAGTGGGTGTGATACGTTAAAAATATACAAATTTCTGTTTGTATATATTCACTTGCTTATTAGATACAACAAATACTGTGTTTAGTATTTACAATTCAGTTTCATCCGAACTTTAGACTCGCCGATTAGGTAGATAGTGGCATTCTAAGTAAAAATAAAAATTAATTATTCATAAATTAAGAATTCGTAGTCTAAATGATATTGAAATTTAAGTGATATAAATATGTACATACATATGTACCATAATTTATGTATATTATTTTAATTCGTAAAAGAAACTGAATGAACGACCTTGAAATCTTCTGTGTCAAAAGCCATTCTTAATTTCGATAATGCAGAGAGTAGATCACGCTTGCCACCACATGCGGTTTTGTACTGTGATGGTGCTCATGATATATCGTCCATAAATCATTAATGTCATGGTAACCGAATACCACTTTTGGTGCTGAGAATCTACCTAGATGCATAGTATATGCTTGCATATTTTATTATAATAGCAAATGCCCAGCGTACTTTTTTACGTCTCAAGAAGTGCAACGTTTTTTTTTTACTTAAAAAAATATACATATGTACATACGTATGAACATTAGGGTGCCTACCAAAAAGTTGCGGATTTCTACCGAAATCAGAAAATTTATTATGTTTTAAATCTTGCGCCAAAATATAAGATTTACGTGAGCTGGATCGATAAAAAAAATATTTTTTTTTAAATATATCTTCAAAAAAATCACTTGATATTATAAAACAGTTGATATTTTTTGGTTGGTATTTTTTGGCACTACGCTGTTACCATTACACTAATTACAAAAAAATATTTTTATGTATTTTATTGGAGACAATTTCAAATCTATCCTGCGTAGAACAAATTTTTGTAAAGTTTTTATGCAGAACCTTTAAGCTTAAATTATTTTATAATTCCTTAAAAAAAATAAAAACTATTTTTATTCATTGAAAACTTCAAAAATGGCAGGAATTTCTATTCTGTCAAGTTCACCCAAAATATTATGGATTTTATTATTCCGGTGGTAGAACAGTACCGATTTTTATTATGGGGAGTGGTATACCCTAATGTGTACATATTCTTCAAAAAATGTAAAAGCTAAGATTGCTGCTCTTTTGTTTTTCTTAAATGTTTCTTTAAAAAAAGTTCTTACTAAAATCGGTTCAGTATTTTTAAAGCCAAATCCTTACAAAAATTCTCCATATGTATAAGTTTTATATAATAGTAAAACAAAATTTTGAATATTTGACGGGAACTTGTAAACAAGGTGATATACGCGTGGTTTTTAATCATCAGCAGAAAAGTGATTGAGATTAAATGTTTACTTCTGCTTAGACGCATATAAATACAAATACGTACATATATGTACATATGTATGTACATACAGATATAAATGTGTGGTGTACCCATATGAATAAACATAAGATACTTGAATGTATAAAGGAAATAAAAATAGATATCAAAATAATGGAAAGTTCAAAAGCAAAAAAAAAATTAAATAACAATCAAATCGAATTCAGAGCATTTGCATATTTAGTTATAAAAACATACATATGTATGCATGTATGTATTTATGTAGTATGTATTTATGTAGTATGTATTTAAGAATCCATCAACTGCCGAAACTACTGACAACTGCACCGGTTGATTATAAACAAACAACGATATTGAACTTGGCGTGACACGGCGCTCAAGTTGACAGACAGAATTACCTTGTTTTGGCGTAGATATAATAGACGACGAGAACCACCGAAGCCACCTCAACACAACCGATGGTGGACATCTCCACAGCGCCTTGCACAAAGTTTAGCACAGAAGTTAGCATTTTGGTTTATATTCTTTTCGTGCTTTTTCCCTCAAATTTACTTTTAATTTAATTGTACATGTACATACATATATACATACACATGTACTTATATTTTCTCGTACCTTCCCAGTACTGTATTTTTTTTTAAATGGCGAAATCACACGATCGCTCTAATTACCGACGTGCAATTTACTTACTTATGTATGTATATGCAAAAAATCGTTCATTTTTATCAATTGAGTCTTTTTTTTATTTATTTGTAATTGCGCCGCTATAGTCTATTTCAATGATAAGCCACGCGGCTGATGCTGCGGCGGGCGACGTATGATCTGTGACGTTGAATGACGTTACTGCTGGAAAAATATCATACGAGACAAATACGATTACCACAACGGAGTAAGTGCCTAGTATCGGCATTCACTTGGACTAAGTCTTCACATATGCACATATAAAATACATACATATATTAACTGACAATTCTTCAGTTAGCCAGACAATCAAATTACGCTTTTATTCTTCTTCTCTATAGAAATTCATATATCATTTCTGATTGCACTGATATTTCGTTTAATAATGCCGCCATACTAACAATACGAAGTGATAAAATTAACTCTCCACTAAAATCAACCACTGAATGTAAAAAAAAAGCTACCATGTAGCCATGAAGATACACTTTTCCCTGCAACTATTCACATCAGAGTAGTGTTGACGACTGTTATGATGGTGAAACTGTCGCTCGATTTTTAGTATTTTAGTTAAATCTCATTTGGCGATATGCCGACATTTCCTCTGTTAGTGGTGAGAATAAACACAGTACTCGTACTCAGTGCTGATCGGTTGCTAAAAAAAAACCAAATGGGAGAACTGCGCAGAGTATAGCAAACTGATAACAAGCAATGGGCCTATTGCCCTTAGATCCGAAGCAATTTAAAATAATAGTAAATTCGCATATGCAAATTAAGTTGGATCGTTGTATATGTATAGGGGAAAAGATAAAATTTTATATATTAAAAAGTCTAATAACTTTGATTTTTTGTAAACTAATTCCCGAATCCCTGGAATTGGATATTTTAATGTATTGCGATTTAGAATTTGTAAAGGATCATTTTAATAATAAAAATCATATAAATCTTTATTTTCATATCAATAGATATTTTCGTATTGTAATTTTTTTAACCGTAAAGAACGGTAAAAATTGCACACACACTTACACCGTATGTACAAGGTGGCCCAAAACAAATTATTCCAATTTCCTTGACTATATCATTTCAATGAGGTACAGAAAAACATGTTTTTTATTATTATTTAAACCTGCAGTAGTCTTTTTAATTTTTAAAGTTAAATTTATGAATATCTTAAATCATACGACTCCTAGTGACCTCTATTCCAAGTCATCATGGTCTAACTGTGTACAAAGTTTCATAAAAATCCACGATATCGCCAAAACGCATTATCAAATGGCTTGGTAACGGGAGAGCACAGTGGCGTTTTATAGTTTCGCCACACAAATTCTAATTATTATACCTGAGCGCGCGAGTGCCCGGGGTATTATAACATTGTTTACATAACGGTTGTTCGAAACAGTTCAAACCAACCCAGAGATATGTATAAAAATCTTCAGAAATAAAAGGGAAATCGATTTAGCCATGTCTGTCCGTCCACCAGTGCGTTGAAAAAAAAATTGAGATACGAAGCTTGGTACTTTGCCCTCGATCCAAGGTGGTATTGGGTGGTATTGGAATGGGCGAAATCGGATAATAACAGTGTTTTGTGACAACAAATAGAATGCGATATTTCTGTAACTATGAAAGATAATTCCCTCAAATATGACATACAGGATTGGGTTGGAGAAAGGAATACGTAAGTTTTTTTTTGTTGAAATATACATATATCTCCAAACTACCTGACCAAACATCACCCAATTTGGTTCACACTTTACATTTCAACTTAGTAAGCATAACTCCAAAAATATAGAAATCAGACAAAAACCACGTCCGCCTCTCATTAAACAATAATTTACAAGAAACAAAAAATGCCTGATTTGAGTAACTGTAAGAGATAACTGTATAAAATTCTATTTAAGTTGGTACACATTTTCCATTTCTACACGGCAATCACAATTTCTAAAATTATATAATTTGGGAAAAAACCTCGCGCGTTTTTCAAATTACAAAAAACTCAAAATATTCGATATATTATTAAAACATGTACAAACTCGCTCAAATTTGGAACGAAGAATTTAGTTAGACAGAAAGGATTGTCGTTCATTAATTTATTTTATTGATTTATCCTAACGCAACAATTTTACAATTATTTTATAGTACTAGTCACGTTCTTGATTAAATAGAAAAAAAAAGATATATATGTATATATGATACAGTATATGACAATTCATTATATCTTTGGAAAAGAGTGAGAGGACGGTGGATACAGAAGAAAAAAATTATAATAAGTAAGAAATAAAAAGAAAGAAATATATATATTATAATAAGTAAACAATTCTGGTGTCCACAGAGTAAAGAAAAATATATATTGATTGCATTCATTGCTATAATTATAATTTAACTGTTTTTTTAAAACAGTGCATATTTTGTTTTCTTAAGCCAATAAGAAGAGGGTTTCAAAGATGTAAGGAATTGATAAAAAAAACTGAAGTTCAGACACAAGGTTTCGATTTTGGTGTGCTTAAAAATCAAAAATTTAGAGTGGTACGTTAAAATTATAACAATTTATTTTTATTTATATAAATAAAAAATAAAAAATGCTTAAATTTTCAAAATGCAATATATTATAAATATTGACTGAATTTATTGCAACACGCACTGTTTATTTGAGAGAAAAAAATTCACCGGGTATTTAAACTTCGCTTTCCTCTAAATTTAGAGTCTTTTGCAAAAGTAATTTCATCTTCCAATAGGATAAATTATTTTGAGCCACTCTGTATGTATGTACATATGTACATATGTAATAAAAAAATTATAGATACTATGTGGTAGCAAAAACTCGAAAATCTATGTATGCGAGTACGAACGTAAATTGAACCAACCAAAACTTTCAGTGAGAAACATTACATTTTCTTATTAATATAATTTAAATTAAAAATAAGTTAAATATAAGTAAGTTGAGTAACACAAAATCATACAATTTGACTCCTACAGACCCTGAGAATCGTATCAGCCTATCGTCTTATAGTTTCGTATGTCGATAGCTGGGGTTTGTGATATGCGCCTAGAGTGGCCACTAAAATTGGATGGCTCAAAAAAAGGGGAAAACATTCTTATATAAATTGGCTTTTAATAAATCACAATCATTTTATGCATTGTATTTCAAAAATCGTTTTTCTAGCCTTAAAGTATGCTGTAAAATTGATGAACACTCTTAAATTTGTTTCCAAATATGTTTACACTTTTTTTTATTGTTTCGGTATAATAATTGATAACTTCATTAAATATCCATTTTAGGGTCACTTACTAAATAAATTATTCATGCACCATTTCCTTGTAACTTCTTCTTGCCGCTTATCTTATTTAGTAATTGAGTAGTTAACAAAATTGAGTGATTTAACCAGTGGTCAGTGATCCTTATAGATTTTGCCTTAGGAAGTTAACTGTTAACTGATGGAGGACTTGCTGAAAAATTATAGATGGCACACAGTCCAGTGACATTAATGTATGTTCAATGCATTCATTGATCGTAAAAATTAGATAGAAACTGATTGGCACAAAATAAACCCCATTTTTGAATTTATTTTTAATTGTAATGTCTATGTTTATGTTGCTTTCTCTTATCGGGCAATGCTTGAAATATTGGGAGAAACTCCCAACGCCCCAAACAGAAATGATAGATAATCCTAATGTTTGGAGGGCGTGGAAAACACCCAACTAAAGTTATAGTTTGATCTGTTATTGTACCAAAAAAAATCGTATTCTTTGACCAAAAAGCAAAAGTTTAGAAAATCTCTTTGACAATATTTAACAAATATCGTGACTAAATATAAGCAAACTTAAAAGTCTTGAAACTCAAAACCTATAAAACAAAAATTAATTGATTACTAAAATGGATCTTAAAGACTGCAAAAATATTGATAAAAACCAGACCACTAAAAAAAATCGAATGATGAATACAATTTGAATGTATTAAAATTTAAAGAAAAAAGTTAAGATAATATTTACCGATTAGATCATCCCAAATTAAAGCTCAAGCAAAATTTTAATGTATTCGAAATTTTTACAATTTTGTTCGTACGCAGTTTTTTCTCGTTAAATCTAAATAACAAGTTCGTTCGTAAACTCAGTATTTTAGCTACACTGCTGCATCTGCGAGAAACCCAACCCAAAATGGAAAAGTAGGTCAACTGATTATTCATTATCACTGTCTTCACTAGCTTTATAATTTTTAATGGTAATTCAATAAAAAATTCTCTGAGTTTCTTGATAATCACGTTAATTATAAACGACATTTTCTATGACGTTCGTAAATGCAGTCGAAGAATCTGCTAGTGCAGTAGTGGTATTTTTTGATGAAAATAAAAGTAATCTGTTCGGGTGTGTTCGAGCTTCAATAATTGTCCATTATTGCCCAATATTTCCAAGAACGTTCTATTCAAAAATGTTGCAGGTTTTGCAAAAGTCAAACGATCTAAGGCACACATATTTGACTCAATTAATGATAGAATTCGGCCTAAATAATATATTTTTACTACGCTATCAGTTTGCAAGGTAACAAAATTGGTATTTTTTGCCCTATTTCGTTAAAGTATCAGCAGGGTATCTGCAACAGAGTTGCTGATAAGTAAGCAACAAGATTGCCGTACTGCGGCAGTTATTAAAGCAACGAACAAGCCATTTACCTTCATGGCCAGCAACGAATGTTTACATCGAAGTAAATTTATTTAATGAGTTTTAATTGATTTCTATTATTTTAATGCAATAAATTAATTTATTGACTAACACTGTTCTGAAATTTTTCAAGTCAATGCAGAAAATGTGATTAGGATTATTTTTTTGAAGTAAAATTTCTTTAGCGGCATGAGAGTATTTTTTCTACGTCACGTTACGCTTTTGTTAGATAAAACAAACTTACATATTGTTACATAATAATAAATAAATTTTAAAAAATCGCATTTGTATGCAAATTGTCGGCACAAGTTCAGGACAATTGGGAGGACTAGCTCTGGACAACTTCGGGAGTTGTTATTTCGGGTCCCATTGAGGATCATTTCGAGACTATTCCGGGACACAGGTTATATATATATATGTATTTACATTATATATATAGCATTAGATTCTAGTATTAGCATTAGATTATATATATATACATATATTTCTCAGAACTCTTGTAAAAACTTTTAGGTGATTACCAAGGTATCCTAAATTTTCAAAAATTACTTAACTTTATTTGGGGTAACTGACAAAATGCTGCTAGAGGTAAGTTTTATCTTTGAAAACGGCACTCCGTCCTAAGGCCACTAAGATGCTATGATACAGCTCCGTGCTAATGTGGGCAATCCTTATTGTGGTAGTTGTAGCGGCTATTCAGTCCCTCGTTAACATCAAACTGATCTAGAGCGATGTCCTTGAAACACACACAGTTCCACCAGGGTCGGACCAAATAGAAGGGTGTAAAATAGATTGGTATGAAATGTAAGGACAATCCTTGATGGATATTCCGGCAACAAGGTAACTACTGTGAACGTTTTTATACCATCTCATTCTTTTATAGAAGATTATAGAGTATTATGAATTGTAAACATTTTACACAATTTGTAGAAATATGAAAACTATCTACGTACACTTTCTCCACTGTGTGTAATAAGTGGGAAAGTAAAGGGCTTCCGTTACTAAAAATTCTTGAGTTAGTTTGTTTTTATACATATTATATGTAATTCCTATTGTATATTATCTTAAATAACTTTAGTCGCTTGTTTTTATAAAGTATTTTATATTATGAATATAACTCTTGTAACTACTCTTCCATTACAAATTAAAATCCATCAAATTTACTTCTTAGCTGGTGCCGCTTTTTTGGCCGCTTTCTTGGCAGCTACTTTCTTCTTACGTTCAGCCAAAACTTTCTGTAACATTTTAGTGCGGTTGGCTTGCGCTTTGGAAGCTACAACAGCAAAATGTGACTTCGCCAGTGTTACCTTCTTTTTCTCGGCAGCGGCCAATTTCTTGGCAATAGTACGCTTTTCAGCAGCCAACGCAGCGCGACGTCTCAAAACTTCAGCATAAGGATTTAACTTGATCAATTGGCGTACATTGGACAATGGATTCAGACGGCGGACATGGCGGAATACCTTCTTACGTGGATCACGCAATACTTTACGGATCTCTTCAGATTTCAACAAACGGGACAAATCAGTATTGGCCATCTTAGGTTGTGGCAAATTGTAACCCTTCTTTAAGGTGGATGGTTTCTTCCATGAGCCAAACAATTCGTTCAGGCGAGCAAATGCCGATTCTGTCCAGATAATGAAACGACCAACATGACCACCTGGGGCCAGTTTCAACAAGTTCAATTTATCCACATTTAATGTCTCAATGCCGGGGATGTTGCGGAATGCACGACGCAAACCTTCATCCTTATAGAAAACGATCAAGGGACCACGACGTGCGATACGGCGACGATCACGCATTGTACCACGACCAGCACGGAAACGCTGAGACTTGTAAACCTACGATACAAAGAAATTTTTATGATTTTAGCAATCTCAAATGAAACAGTTAGTACATTTTGTTTATAGATGTACTTTTCAAATACCCCAACTGATTAGCATCAATTGCTTTCCAGCGGAACGCCTATGATAAGCATTTACTCTAGCAGTAGATTTAATAATGAAATTCCAGCGCATACAAACTAAGTAGGTTCATTTGCATTTGCAAGATATACTGCCGAATTCAATTACAGCTACTTCAACTTACCTTTTGGATGTCAGCCCAGACTTTCAAACGTCTTAAGAAAACTACTGCTTGTTTGGTTTTCTGCAGTTTCTGCACTTCATCAGACACCACCAAGGGGAATTCCGAAACACCATCAATAATGTGACCCTTAGATTGGACAAGTGCTGGAACACCGGATGCAGCAATAGCCGAAACAAGAGCGTAACGGCGTTGGTTAACATTTACCTTGCGGTGCCAGCGTCGGAAAGTTTTAGTTGGAGCGTACATACGACCACCACGACACATGTTGCCGAAAGCACCCTGGCCGGAACGGTGAGTACCACCACCGCGTACACGAGGAATACGGGCGACAGCACGACCGGTACCCCAAGACTCAGCAGACGTTTGGTGACCTATTAGACATTATCCAATTAGTGTAAACGTTTGGAAATATAATAGCATTAATTTACATACCTGCTTGCTCACTGACAGCGTAGGGTTGACGACTGTTGCGTCGCATAAGCTGATGCACTTCATTCACAATGTCCGGACGAATGGGAGCTTTGAACACCGAAGGCAAGCAAATATTCTTATCCTTAATTTGCTCATTTTTGTCCGAATACACGGAGACCAAAGGTCTTGCGTTGGCTAAACTCTAAACAGAAAAAGACAAGGGGAAAAAATATATGTTGAAATTATTAAGTACACAGAGTTGCGAGAATAAGAAATATGCGGCGCCCGATTGCCACATCTAAACACGTGTACCACACATTTCACACCACTATTTAATTTCATTAATGTTTTGCAGTCACCTTTTGATTTGAGCTGATAACTTATGTGATTCGTAACATCAACTCACCATTTTTGCACTTCAATTTGAAGAAATTCGCGTGAAAATCCGCTGTAAAAGCAGAAAACGTCCTCCACCAAATAACAGGGGACAGAAAAAGACAGCAATTCGGCGGAAGCTCAAGATGGCTGAAAAGTTATGCTCATTCGAAATTATAGATGTCGCCATTATAAATTAAATATTTTGACAGCTTAAAATAAAGTCAGTGCACCGACGACATCTATGAGTGAAGTTCCTCAATATGTTCTAATTTTTACAAAAAGTATCAAAATTAAACTCACAAAATTTCTAAATTAAGCATAAAAAATACAGCAAAAATAATATTTATTTATTTGCATGAGTTACGAACCTACTGAACGGAGATATGCAGGTTTTTGTTTTGTTACAATGCTTGGGAGAATACAACTTGAGGGAGTTCGATCTTCTAGTTAACCTCCCGAAAAAGAGAATATCAACGGTGATATGGCCGAAAGATCTTTGCTGCTTACGCGACTCGACCGGTGGGACTCCATCTCACACAATTTCTATATCCCTAAACAAAAATTTTAGTTTCCATAAAATTAAATTTTTAGCACGCAATAAGTTTACTCAAGGTCTATACAATCGTAAAAAAATAGAATTACTTAAAATCCTTATAACCATATTTTATGTTGTTAGCTCTTTTCAAGACATAACTCAAGCATATACATAAGGTTAGTAAGACATTTCTGAATAGAAACTCTCTGGTAATTTTTCTCCCTTTCCCGTGTTAAAGTAATGGGATCTGCGGGAGTTTGTATTCGTAACTGGCTTGTAGAATTACAAATTTTCTTTTGTATGGAAATTTACCGCACATACATATATGTATAGCAGATTTTTCTTCTTCTAAATATTCGCCCTTTTTCTATATGAGAGTGCACATTGTTAATAGTCCTTTGTCGACCGTTTTCCTAACTTTTTAACGGCCTAGAATTTTTATTAATTCATCAGGTCAAATAAATTACAATTTAAATATTCGATAAAAGTTTTTATCGAAAAAATTATAATAAGCTTTTCATATTGCTTTCATGCGCATTTGCGCAGTTTACTGTGCTACCCAAAATTAGCTGTTTGGTTTACTTATATTTTGTTTTGCGCTCAACGGTTTTCCGAAATGACCTATGTAAGACTTATTTAAATATACATTAAACTAATAAAACTGAAATAGTAAAAATCTTATCTGAAAGTAGCGTGGCAACGTTTAAATTATACACAAAGGAGCAGATACCTTAAAAATCGAAGTTCAGTCGTAAATTTTGACAATTCTTAAGCAAGAGCAAAAACAAAATACATGGGGATTTCGTAGTTGTACATATCTTATATGAATTCACCTTAATTTATACATTTCATTGTTCCAGGGGTTTTATTCTAATAAAGTTAAAATTATTTGTTTAAAAAAATATCTTTAATGCTGATATAATTTAATCATGGGTAACATGCATAATAAACCGTTAGTGTAAAAATTAATACACATTGTAGCTGTTGCTGTAGTAGCAAAAAAATATTGTTGAATTGACAGACCTTAATCGAATATAAATCTGGATCGTTTCGATAATGTAGATACGAATGTTGTGGGCGTGAAATAATAATAATTGTCTTTCTAAGGCGAATTCACATCAGGTGGTGTTATAAGGACAAAAACAAAAATTTACACTAACAAAATATGCGCACAATGGCAGTATGATTTACATCAAACACATCGTTTTGACTTAGCGTTCACCAAGCGAATTCAATCAGCTGCTTGATCAACTTCACCTTATATGAATTCGACTTGTGTTTTTCCTTTTAAATCTTCAAATCCAAAAACGGCATAAGATTTTATTCCTCGCCGACACAGATTTCACGAAAAAAAGACTTTGTTTTGAATAATTTATTCCAGCGCGATTTGTACATTAGTAATAGTTTAACAAGCAATGTGTAATTACAAAAAAAAAAAAAAACATTTTTATGCATACTTTTTGTATAAATGTATGTTTGTTTATGAATGCATGGAATCAAATATGACACCTATGTATGTATGTATATACATTATATGATATTATATAATTGATGCATGATAGTGTGTATTCGTATTTAATGTACTATGTATTTGTTTATAAATATGTATTGCATTCTGGCACAAAGGCGCCCGATTAGCTAAGCCAAGCGGTAAATCAACGCGATAAATGGCACATTTGAATGGATAAGATTAATGTAAAAATTTAAGATTCAATTTGGCGTATGGTAGGCTAGAATAATAGGAAACTGAACTCAGTAATTGCATGTGTTTTTGCTGCAAACATTCTTCTGCTGTTTACATCTCTAAAGAGTAGTCTCAGGCACGATCTCTTGTATTTGTAGTTGGGACTCATATGACTGTGAAAGTATTTCTGAGTTTTTTGATTTGAAGCGTTCCGACTGCCGTGCGATATGATCACCACCACTATCTATAGTATTTTTAGTGAAATCGTAGCGTGGAATGTAGCTATCAGTGGTGTTATCTTTCTCGCCAAGAGTTTTCTGATCCAGCCCAAACGATATCTCCACAATTTTTTGTTCCAATCGGCGCACACGTGCTTGATATCTGCGCTTATTCTGCTCCAAAAGTTGTGTTAAGTTTCTATGAAAAATATTGACATATAAATATTTAAATTAAGTTTTTACAATTATTAGGGCGTTGAAAATACTTACAAATTTGATTTTTGCAATTCCTGTATGTTATTCTGTAACTGGACGTGTCGTTCATCGGCATTTAATTGAGAGTTGGCCACCGATGCAATCAATGTTTGGATACGGCTTTTAAGCTCAGATTCGCGTGTTAACGCTTCTACAAGTTGCTGTTCCGTAAGCGCAACATGTTCGGACTCTGAGTAAGAAACCCGATTTTCTGCGATCTGTTCGCGATGGAAAAGTGCACTGCTGGTGTCTGTACTAATTTGTAGTTGCAATTGCAGCTGCAGCTGTAATTGTTGTAACGCCTCCTCCAGTGAGTTATTGCGCTCATTAGCTAGACGTTTTTCTGCTTCTGCTGCGTCAACTTTTGATTTCAAATTAATAGTTTCTTCTCGCAAATTTAATAATTCTTGCATTATTACAGCCATTTCGAGATCAAATTGCGCGTTATACTCCTGTTCAGCCTTCCCTTTGCCATTCTCTAGCGCCTTGCGGGACTTCTCATACAAATCACTAAATGGTGACTCCAGATTAACAATTGTATTTTGTACGGTCGATCTACGACCTTTCAACTTTGAAACGTGGTAACGCAAACGGTTGTCATCATCCGTCGTCCATGGTGTGCACACCTTGTCGGGTATACTAAAGCTGAAAATGTACAAAAAATACTTTAGCAGAGGTCATTAGTATAGGGTGAATAGATTACGTTGACTGCCAAGGTCCCAAACTATTTTCACAAATATTCTTTTCACTTTCCAGACGATCCAACAGGTGGCGTGCAACTGTCTCTACAGCTCTTCTGCTCTCTTCGGCTCCAAGTGATTTTTCCATCATCAAGGCCAATCTGAATTGATAATGTTATCATAAATTATTGAAAGCATTTTACAAACAATATGTTGCTTACTTGCTCTCCAGAAGTGCCAGCATAACATCATAAGCTTCAATGGCACGATCACTGCAATTAACTGCTGTTTGCAAGGCAATTGCGTTCGATTCATATTTACCACAAAGTAAATACAAATGCTCGCAATGCTCTTTGCATTCGTCAAGGGTTAACGAGAGAATTGTGTTTCGCATTTTTTGTTGTTCGATTTTGCGTTGTAGCCGCTGTAGTTCTGTATCGAGTTGGGAAACCTCTGAGAAACTATTCGTCAAGCTTTTATCATACCGTTTGGTATCTACTACCAAGTGTTCAACAATTTCATCATTCTGTTGTCATGCAGAAAAGTTACTGAGAATAATAAATTTTGCATTTAAAAACATTTGCAAGCACAAACCTCCCCAATTAAAACGTCTGTCGTAGTATTCGAATCTTGTTTGACGTGCAATGACTTAGTGCCACATTTTAACTTCACACGTTCAGCTATTTTCGCTACAGGTGGTGGTACGTGGCGAGTTGAAAGCAGCTCATACTGTTTCCGTGGGGTCACAAAAACTATTAAATACATAGTTTTATAATAAACACTTCCCCCAAAGTCGGTATGACTTTAAATAAATACCTGAATTTGCCATTCCTTCCGGATCACTTTCACTATTCTTTCCTTCGCTTGTATTGATCATATTTGGTTTTACAGTGCTCTGCTTCTGTTCAAGTGGAGTGATTTCGTTATTCGCAATCTCTGACTGTAGTAGAGCAATTTGCGCTTTCAGATGAAGCACCTCCTCTTGTAGAGCCTTGTTTTGGGAAACGAGAATAATATTATTAGAATGATAAATACTAATTGCACTATAAGTTTTGTACCTCCACTTGACCTTTGCATACAATATTATTGGCTATTTGCTGATCTGTTAAATCTACGCAATGTAAGTTGTCACCTGTACTATGCGCTTCGCATAGCGATTGTTCAGGGCCGCTCTCCACAAGGTCTGTTTGACATTCCGCATCGGGATTGGTCAAATTTAATTCAGAATTATACACAGATATATCCTCTTGAAAGCTTAACTCTAAAAGATTTATTAAGTTCATAAGAAATTTTGATATATATTGACTAAACGTAATGCACGCACAACACATTTACGCCGAGAATAACTCACCACTTTCCTCTGGTTCATTTTCTTCTACAATAACAGTTTCCTGTTTGGCTCGCAGCTTCTTACTCAACTCCGCTATAACGCAATGCATTTCTGTAATGCGACATTCGTGTGCTGCACTAACCACTTCTAAACGTCGTAGGCACAATTCCTTCTCTCCATTGCATTCTTCCATTTTACGCTGCAAATCCACACGCTGTTGTTCAGAGCTTTGAAGGCGTTGCATTAGGTCACGCACCTGAACTTCCAACTGTTGAAGTGATAGATTTTCGACCTAAAAAGGAAACATTGTATTGGAAAGCGAATCGACATGGGGTGGGTAAATTAATAGTCGGAAGCAAGCATGCACTAGTGAATTATGGTGCCATACTTTAAATCTACGCATTGGCAGCGGCTGTGAAATCATCGCATATTCCCATTCTGTTGGTAAAATATTTTCATTGTAATGGTGTTGTTGTTGTTGTCGTCGTTGCTGCATTTCGCTGCAACACATACAACTAAAACTTCTAGAAAGTGGTGGCCAATATTCCATGATCATATCAGTATGACACAATTTAGTGTAAATAGATTATTTTACAATATTTTATTTTCACGCATCCGATTTTTTTTATTATTATTAAAAATATCGTAGCACGCACATCATTCAAATTGTAGTTCATTAAACACCCTCTACCTTTCACACTGACCTTGCAGTTCGTTCAAATAGACGGCCTATCATAAACGCACTTGCGCAGTGTAATGCCAATAAAAATGTAAAAACAACGTAACTACATACATACTTGCCCAACATACTAATTACTTTGTACTTATCACATAGCCCCTTTACCTTTCCAATATCCAATGTGGAGCAGGAACTGATGTTGTTATCACTTTCATTGTTGTCCCGTTGAGTGTGGTCCGGTGACTCCATATCATTGGCCACGACCATATCTCCAGCCCTTGTGGCATGGCCGAATGCAAATGCTACCTCAGTGGCGTTCTCGCCTAAATGAGCTTCCTTAGCGCTTCGCGTTGTGAAACGTCGAGTGATGGGTTTCGTCTCGGCGCCTCCTTTGGCCACATCCGCACTGCGCTGTATTTTACTAACGCGTGCGAGATGCACATCGTTAAACATTTTTAATTGTAATATTCAGCAATTTAGAACTATATGATTTGCCACCACGTCAAAATAAATATCGTCTTTTAAGACCGTCCACTACCAATCCAATTCGCATTAATATTTCTCACAACGCCCAAATATTTTCAACGATTTCGTCACATTATGGTTGCTGCTTTATTGGGGCAGTTTACATTTAACTATGTTTTTATATATCTTTTTCAGTTATCACAAAATGAGTTTTTTAGATTAAAATTGATGTTTTATTTATTAAATTGATAATTTTCCTAATATAAAAATATCGCGGATTGCGAATTACGAATATGTACAAAAAGGACAATTGTAAAGTATACAAGAAATTGGGAGGATGGAAATACGTTAAATGTCAGTTAAAAAGCAAGAAAAATGTCAAAAATCGTATATCCCAGCAAGCAAACAGTGCTTAATCACTTTTTTTTTGTTCCAGCAGATATTTTATAACAATTGTTATGTAGCAGGCCCATGTTATGCGCAGTAAATAATAATGTATTAACCGATTCAATGCAATGTTCCCATTACCAGTTTTATTGAAAATGTTGGAATCTCATACAAAATTAAATCTCGAAAGGCAGGAGATTTCAGCAAAATGTTCATTAAAGCTTCAGTTAAAGTGATCATTAAATACAATATGTTTTATTTTTATTTTGTAAATTCTAAAGATTATTAATTATGTTTACCAATAATACAAAATTTATGCGACCAATTACAACAAATCATAGCAGCCATTAAACATCAAATAGATCCCAACATAGAAGTGGTTAAAAATGGATTTAATAAATCCCAATAGCTAAATCTCGCAAACGAAACATGTGTACAACAAAAAGCCAAAAATTAAGCCAAAAAATATATTATAGGTATATATATTGATCTAAACCCGCAAATATCTCGCAAATGTGTAAACCTTGTAAGTAAACCGATTTCTCATACAAAATTAAGTAAGTTTGTTTTCTGAGCAATACAAGAACTCAAAATGTAACTACTAAAATGTAATTTTTGAAATAAAAAATAATTTTTAGGGTCTCTTGTTTTCATCGAATGGTAACACCAAACTTACAAAATGCAATTAGGAATGTACAATCGGTCATGCTTTCCAGAAAAACTATCGGATAACCCATAAATTCGTTCGATGTGTATTATTTTGTTTACATAAAGTAGTTTAAAGTAAAATAAGAATAAAAATGAATCTGCGGAGGTTAAGAGCATTTTGTAATTGAATTAGCGAATAAATAAAAATAATATCTGCTAAACGGTTATTGAACAAGAATGCTATAATACTAGAACAACGCTGATAAGGTAAGAAGAATGAGAAGAAACCGAAAGTGACTGCTGCTACCATTATACAAAGCTCACTTTTCTAATTATGTGTTTAACTTAATATAAAAATCACTCAACACTTAGAACAACCAAAATATGAAGTGTCTTTAATGGCGTCAGTCCTTCTAGCGATCGTTGATCAACAGTATAGCGCCCACTACTTCAATCAAATGCTCTTAAATGATTGAATGATAAGAGAAGGGGCTACCCTGCTGATCAACAAGAATTCAGTACACCGTGGCTGATCAACAAGAAAAGCATAAGCAACGTGGTGGCCCTTCTTATAGTTCCAAGTTTTTTGGTAAGAAGTAGCTGCCACATAATCACCGTTCTTTGGAAAATTTTTCATAGTTAACATGAATATAATTGATTGAAAAATTGCAAAATTAAATTATTAAGGTTAGATAACAAAAGAATGGGTTCAAAGACACGCTCCATAAACCATCGATTTTAAATCGATGATTTTCAGTCAAAAAGCGTCGATATATCGAGTGCATCACTACCGAAAAATGCCATTGGTAAATTATCTTTGATTGGTAGATTTTCTTGTGCATTACATGTTGTTTGCTGTATTTTTCTCGTATTTGAATTATTTACCAAAATGATGAGCCGTAAACGACGCGCTAGTTCCATTTCTAGTAAGCAAGATGAGGATCCTTTGCAAATGGATGATTCAACTCCGGAACAATCTCCAGTTCTACAAACATCAGCGCGTAAAAAACGCCGGCCAGACCCTTCAGAATTGTGCCAACAATTGTACGATTCAATACGAAGCATTAAAAAAGAAGATGGCGCTCAATTGTGTGATACTTTTATACGTGCACCAAAACGTCGCCAGGAGCCCTCATATTACGATGTTGTCGCAAATCCCATAGATTTATTGAAAATTCAACAAAAATTAAAAACCGATTCGTATGAAGATGTTGATGATTTAATGCAAGATTTTGAGCTTTTGGTAAAAAATGCTAAAGCGTTTTACAAATCGGACACAGTGGAGCATCAGGATGCTCATGCACTTTGGCAGCATATACTTGTTAATAAGCATAGGTTATTGGAGTCCAATGGGATAGTTGAGGAAGAGCCTAAAGTAAAACGGCTTTCTAGAAACCCAAGACGTTTAACGGGGTCAGCTGGTAGCAATGTTGGAAACGAGGGTGAAAATGAATCTACTCGCCCTGATGATGAAGCAAATCCCTACGAAGAACTTTTTGCAGCTGTAATGACTGCAGTGGATGCTACTATGAATGATCGACCTCTTCACCGCATGTTCCTTTTATTGCCTTCTAAGAAAATGTATCCAGATTATTATGACGTTATTGAGCATCCAATAGACTTGAGATTAATTGCGACAAAAATTCAGATGAATGCTTATTCGAGCCTTGTAGAGATGGAACGAGATCTTTTACAGATGACAAAGAATGCTTGCCAATTCAATGAGCCTGGATCGCAAATATATAAGGATGCAAAAACTCTTAAACGCATTTTTATGCAACGACGAGTAGAGATAGAGAGTGGAAAAGTTAAGCTATCACGGCGTATAAAGACGCTTTCAAGCGCAGCAATATCTGGTTGGTTTATATACCTTGTTTAAAAAATTGTTAATTTAACAAAAATGTACATATATATTTTTTTTCTAGCCATGAAAGAAGACGTCGATAGTTCAGATGATGAAGAAACGAGTAAAAAAGGTGAAGGACCCATGTGGGCGCTTTTCGATCATTTATATAATGCCGCCGGGTCTTCCGAACATCCCGGGGCAACGGGGCCACCTTTAGGTACATCATTGTGGAAGCTGCCAGTACGCCGTTTTCATCCCGAGTACTTCGAACTTATCAAACGTCCAATTTCGATGTCTCAAATACATACTAAACTTAAAAAAGGCGATTACGCAAATATAAGCGATCTCACGGCTGACCTCTGTCTTATGCTCGATAATGCAAAAAAAGCATTTCCTCCGACCCATCGAACACATAAGGATGCTGTAAAAATGCTTAAAATCATGAATACAAAATTAGTCGAGGACACTTTGGAACCTGAAACTAGCGACATGGAAGATGATGGTGAAATTGATGGTGAAGGGGAGGATAGTTTAGTAAGCAATACTGCACCGCGTGAAAAGAAAAAAGGGCGCCCGCGCATTAACTCTAACACAAGCGCACCAAATACACCGAGTAGTAACTCACCAAAATCTAGTCGGATTCCTATAAATGCCGCAATAAAGAAGAAAATTTTAAGTATCCAAAGATCATTGGTTGAATTTACAATAAGTAATCGACGGCCAATTGAGTTGTTTATGGAAAAACCTCCAAGAAAAATTTACCCCGACTACTACGACATTATACAAAATCCTATGGACATGAATACGATTGAGCATAATATACGTTGTGATAAATATGCAACAGTAGAAGATGTCGTCGCAGATTATCGCCTTATGTTCTCCAATTGTAGGCAATATAACGAAGAGGGTTCCACTATATACGAGGATGCTAATAATTTGGAAAGAGCATTGAACGAAAAATTAAAGGAATTCCCAGGTTTGGTGGATATAAAGAAGCCATTGCAAAAATTATCCAAGCCGAGTGGTCGTAGAAAGACAGCTGTGGTTGATAAATTGTGGCAGTTTTATGAAACGATTAGAGAGTATCAAGAACCAAAAGGAAAACGACAATTATCATTAATATTCACTAAACTTCCATCGAAAAATGAATACCCAGATTACTACGATATTATAAAAGAACCAATGGATATGGAACGTATAGCACAAAAATTAAAGCAAAGTAGTTATGAGAGCGTCGATGAGTTAGGCGCAGATATTCTATTAATGCTTGAAAATGCTTGCAAATACAACGAACCAGATTCCCAGATATACAAGGATGCGTTGGTCTTGCAGCAATTGACACTCCAATTGAAACAAAGTTTACGTAGTGAGCAATCATCGACTCCAGATGTTTCTCTAGCCGTACAAGAATTATTACTCACACTGTTTACGCAACTTTACAATCATCAGGACGAAGCTGGTAGATGTTATTCCGACTCGCTGGCTGAGGTAACTGAATATGATGAATTTACTGACGGGAGCGGTAAAATAAATAAAATACGTGGCATCTCATTGGATTTAATCAAACGGCGATTGGATAAGCTAGTATACAAACGGCTGGACGTTTTTCAAGAGGATGTTTTTTCATGTCTCGAACGTGCTCGGCGTTTATCACGCACCGATTCCGATGTTTTCCAGGATTCAATTGAACTGCAGATGTTTTTCATAAAAAAACGCGATGAGCTGTGCAAAGATACATTCAGCTCTGCAGCATTAATGTACACAATTGACAAGTTAATAGCCGAGGTAGAGCTGTTACGTCAGCAGAAACTTGCCCAAGAAGATCAGGATCAAGAGGATAAGGATGAGTTAGATACGGCAGCAATGCAAGGCGAAAGTATGACCATTAATCAAAAGGTATTTTCGCCTGGAGACTTTGTATACTTTCAATTACCGGAAAACAAAATTCCTGGTATTGCTTATATCGAACGCCTTTGGACAACAGCAGATAACGTGAAGTGGATGTTTGGAGCAGTATTTTTACGTCCGCACGAGACGTATCATTTGACTACTCGTAAATTTCTCGAAATGGAAGTATTCAAGAGCAACGTTTCTCAGACAATTCCTATGGACAAAGTGCTCGGAAAATGTTTTATAATGCACATTAAAGATTACATTAAAATGCGACCGGAAGGTTTCGCTGAAAAGGATGTATTTGTATGCGAATCGAGGTATAATGTGCGTGCACGCTGTTTCAAAAAATTCAAAAGTTGGCCATTTATTCGACTAAACGAACCAGTACGCTATATAACCCGAGATGAGCCTTTAGAGTTGCGTAGAGTAATGTCTGTTTTTAAGGAACGCATAGAAAAGCACAAGGGCGAATTGGAAGAACTCAAGTTACAAGTAGCATTGGTTGAGAAAGAAAAGTCAAATGTAGTATGCGATGCACCAACTACAAACGTAGAGCCGAATAGCGTTTACTATCAGCAGTTTAATACAATTTGCAGTGGTGCTGTTAAAATCGGTGATTTTGTATACGTGGCTACACAAAGTGGAAAACAGTCGATAGCGCAAATCCATCAAATATGGGAAAACTCAAATAAATCTTATTTCAAAGGTCCTTGGCTCTTGGCGCCCAATGAGATAGTATCACCATCAAATAAACAGTTCTATCGCCAGGAACTACTATTATCAACCGTTGAGGATATTAGCCCATTAATAGCAATTGTTGGTCGTTGTGCTGTGCTGGAATATGTTGACTACATAAGCAGTAGGCCAACAGAGATCCCAGAGAGTGATGTATATATTTGCGAATCCATTTATGATGAGTTGAGAAAATCGTTACGTAAACTGAACGGCGGTCTACGTAAATTTCAACACAGTGCCGAGGTAACACAGGATGAAATATTTCACTTCAAAACTCCATTTAAACCTAGCAAGGAAGTCAAAGGCTCAGAGGGCAATGAGAATTTGAGTTTGCTTGAAGATTCATTGGATGGTAATCCGCCATCAGTGAACTCAGATATAGCCGCAATATCTTCGCCGGCGCCATCAGTATCTTCTACACCATTGTCTACGAAGGTAAAGAACAAGAATACTAAAAAGAGTCTTACTGGTTACATACTTTATTCATGTGAGGTGCGCAAAGGTGAGTACAGTACAGATATTTATTACGTACGTACGTTATTATTTATACAATTCTAATAAAAAAATTATTACTCCAATAGGTATCAGCCAAAGCAATCCAGATTCTTCGTTTGGTGATATTTCACGTATGGTGGGCACGGAATGGAAAAATTTACCGGCTAGTGTCAAACAGAATTGGGAGGACCGCGCTTCACGTTTAAATGAGGAGACTGCGGCACGTCGTGAAATTGATGAAAGTCTAAATATCGAGGCAGGTGGTGGTGGCGTTAATAATAGCCCGGGCCCCAATGATCAGAATGGTCATACATTTGAATGCCTTTGGGATAAATGCGATTATCAATTTGAAGATTCTGTTGACTGTATGGAGCATTGTATACAAGATGGCAGCGGACATATTCACCGTACTGCCATGCAAGGCAATGCTACAGCATTCACTTGCTTGTGGCGTGGCTGTATACGCATGAAGAAAAATATGCAAGCGTTTCCTACGTTATTGCGCCTCATCAAACATGTAAGGGAGGTGCATTTAAGCAAAGGTGGAAAAGTTATAAATCCGAACGATCGTAGTAAAAACTTTGTGCCAAGAAAGAACCCAAAAAATACACAAGCTATGCAGTTAAATGTACAATCGTTACAGGCTCAACACCCATCTATGTCGCCCCGTGGTGGTAGTGGTGAAAATGGTACTGGTTCACAGTACCAAATGCAAATGTTGGGTCCACCACCGGAGCCAATGTTTGTCACAGTACCACCTAGACCGCAACGTGTACTTCATTCAGAAGCGTATATTAAATATATTGAGAGTTTACAAAATACTTCGAGCTGCCCACAAAAACCTGGATGGAAAAATGCATTGAAACAGGCAACTCCGGCAAATGTTACTGCCAAAACCGGCTTACCCACCAATTGGTTGGGCAAATTTGCCGAAGGTAATGGTGACGATGTAGTCTCTGCCCTCTGCCATTTGCGTAACTTCATGATGAACGATGCTGTTCAAATTCATCGTAGTAACTATTGAGTACGATCCAACGAAAATACATTACACAGATATTTACAAACGCTCACTATTCGCTCTGACTTTCGATACAACTAATATGCGGATATGGTTCGAATAGGATGTTATATAAAATTGCACATTCCCTGGCGATGTTATTAATTTTAAAAGCGATTTAGGCAGAAGGTGGAAATAATAAGTGGACACTCCAAAAAAGAGTTGATTCTGCTAAATTCGCCAACAACTAGCTAATGGTTGTGTAATTTTCAATTTTCGTGTATTCTTACACTACTCTGCAACTCTTAAAATACTACACACAATATAACTATCGACATTTTTACTATTTGCCCGCCATGTAAGGAATATTGTATGTAAGAAAATACAAGTATTTATATACATTTATATATATAGCATGCATATCTATATATATCTATATCTATATATATAAATACAAGTTTATTATCTATAAAATTGACAATTTCTGTACATTTATAGAGGAGATCTAATAATATACAGATACAGATGCTGAAACCTGTACACCAGTGGAAATTTGACAAATCAACTTATCACGAGTTATTACATTTTTTTTTCTGTCAAACCTTCTGCAATATTTGAATAATTAGTTAAATGCAGTTTAGCACCTCGTCTTGGTAAACATTGTTTTAAAGTATTAAGCTTTTCTGTGGAAGATCAAAATTTAATGGGCTTCGAAGAAAGTGCTTTTATCAAACTCTACTGATATATCTCAGATATTAGCTTGTGACTTAATATATTAATACAACTAAATGTATTTTTTTTTTGTATATGTATGAATTTCACAATGTCGTTAATGAACATCAATAAATAAACTATTCTACAGGCAAATGATTTTTTCTTTTCTAATGGTAAACTTTCGTGCATCGTCTACTTGAAACTCTAGACTAGCGAATGTTTAAATTTTCCAGCTAACATAGTTTTGCAGGAAGTGATGATTAAATTCAATTAGTCTAAATAGATACAAGGACGTTATTCGAATTGCTTGTAAATTTAGAACAGAATTTTGGGTAGTACACTCAATAACGTGAACACTCCGAACACCACAAAATGTGTACATATTTGTTTTCATTCTCAAAACAGCCGGTTCTACGCACCGCGACGACCCGGGTTTTACCATCCAAGGCCTGTTATTCCGACGATCTAATCTTGTTTAAATCGGTCCACATCATAAGTCGTTTACCATCTCGGGACCAATGCCTTGCAGCAGGGTTGCTTCACACGATTCTGTTCAGGGCTGGGATTGAATCCAACCCTGGACCAGAAACATATTTTTTCTCCGTTTGATAGAGAAGACTCCATCCAAACTCCACCTTGATAATTGCGAAATTGAGTGCACTACCTACCTTCACCTTGCGTAAGCCTTCCGGAAGGCGAATGCCTTCAAGGGTGAATCCTATCGACCGATTTCCCTTTTTTCGCCAGCGGTGAAGACACTTGATACTATGCTGCTCCCCTACTTTATACACCATTTGGGTCTGCCTAAGCACCAACACGGCTTCCGGAAGGATACCAACCACCTACTTTCACTTTCTTTTTTAAACCGACTCTTCTGACACTCCTTTCTCTGAAATCTGCAATTTTTTACAAAAAAAGATCGAGTGTGACAAATTAATATAAAAAAATAAAAAATAAAATGTGTAAATATGCATTAACTTTACATTTTTTTGTTATTCAAAAACGCCAATACGTTTGGTTTTGATTAGTTCATGTTATCGAGCTACCACTGTATTTGACAAAGACGTTTTAGAGATATGCAGTGGCTCACAGCTCGAATCGTGAAGTGTCAATATTTTGTATGCTTAATTTTTTCGTTATTTTTTTTTATAAAAATATAGTTTATTTCAATATCTTAAAGCACAAAAATACAAATTTTTTTCTTTGTAGCAATTTTACGATAATTTAACGAGCGTGAAAAAAATGTCTTGAAAATTTTAATATTTCCTCAGAATATTCAAAAACATTTCAAATATGAAGTTTTTTAGGCAATTTAATTTTAGTATAATAAGGCAAATTTTAAGTTCTTAAACATTTCCATTGATTTTGATAATTTATCTTGCAGATGGTGTTGCTCGTTTTCGTCCATATAAAATATCATTTCGTGCATGAGTTGAAGAAAATGTGTGATGAAGTGTTTTTTTTCATACCCATCATTAGTAATAATAAAAATTTGGCGATTACGTCATAACTTGATGATTTTTGTGAGAAGTTTCATCATGGCAGAAGTACACTCTGAGGTTTGCCATTGCCTGCCGAGGAGCGACTGCTGTTAGAAAAATCTTCTATAAATTTTGATGTTACTTGCTCCGACCAGGATTCGAGTTCTTTAACAGTTACTGAAACATCAAACTTTTTGATATTTTTAAATTACCATTATATGAGATGTGGCTCTATGTTAATGAAATTCCAAGTTATGCTTTTTAAGTTGAAATATATGGTGTGCACCAAATTTGGTTTGCTCAGGTACCTTCAGAAATATGCCTATTTGGTTTAAAGTGGGTGGTGCCACGTCGACTTCCACAATTTTTGTAGCTCCGTCTTGTGCTCTCCAACTCAATCGATTTTATCCAATGTGAGAAAATTACCTTTTATTGTAACTGGAATATCGATACCGTATCTAATACTTAAAATCCCATTTAAAACTTTAACACTAATTCCATTGCTATGTTTTGTTTTGACAATGTTTAAAGTGCTAAAATTGACTTCTGCATTGCTGAGGAATAAGATTAAACAACTAAAAACAAAACTACAAAGGGTAGCAAAAGGATTTTCGCCACTCGCGTTTTTATATTTACGACCCTCTGCCCAAAATTCTACAGTATAATGAAGATTCTACACTGATATAGTAAGTGTAATTTTTTTAATTGTATTTCGAAGGCATTTATTTCATTAGTATCGAATTTCCATATTCCATGAGTTGAGTAGTCAAAAAAGTTTAATAATTTTAAGAAAAAGCTAAAAAAGGCTAGAGAAGCTAAATTCAAATTTTACTGCTAAAAAAGCTAGATCTGGCTGGAAAAAGACTAAGATGGCTTCACTGGTTATAATATATGTATACATAGACCAACTAGTACGTCTCGCTTAATATTACTCATACCTTCATACATACTTATATGTACGGCAATATCCGCCCGTCGTATAAATAGAACTCCTCTTTTTAATTTTTTTTTTGTTTTTGTATAATTTTGCAATAGGAAATAGTTACTCAACATTAGTCACTATCCAAATGCCAAAAAATTTAAACTATCGAGTGCACATTACTTAAGTACTTTTGTTTATTTCAAGTGAATCCAACATTATCCAGACCTGGCTCCATATGCGCCTTCGATTTTCAGTCGCTGCATAACCTGTAACAACATGTTGTGTGAAGCTTCTAATTTTTTGTGAATTTTTAAGACTCTCGTCGTTCTAACCGGACAAGTTATTTAGTCGTATTAAACGGGTGTACTTTCATAGTAATTTTGGCCGAAGCCGATCCGAACAATTTCAAGGACTAAACAATGAATAATCAATGAATTTTAAAAATTTTTACTTCTTTGTTGATATTAATTTCACTTCATCGCATAAACTATACATGTGTACGTATGCATATAAATAACAATAAAAAACTTATATTTTCAATGTTCGGAATTTAATACTTTTATATTGTAATGTAAAAAAATAGCCTATTGAAATTTCCACCTTACACGGAATAATTGTCCTCTTGATACACTCGATGGAAGAGCAAACATATATTTTAAAGCAACTTATTTCAACAGAAAAAATATATTTTAAAAAGTATTCAAATATGGCGCACTTTTTGGCAGCAGATGTTGATTGAGAAAAGTGTCCAATGAATAATTTCTCTTAGTATTATTACTACATATCATATCGCTTTCATATATGTAAATCCGAGAGGCTTACTTATATGAATTTTTTTTATAATAATACAAATTTACAAATGTTCGGTCGAGGTTCGGTTTTCTTTTGGCCGAAGACGAACTGAAACTAAACCGAACTTTATTGGTCGAACTTGGCCGAAGTCGAAGCCGAAGTTCGGTTGTTCTCTAGTAATTTGTATAAATGTCAAGCTGCAGGTTCTGTTTACGTTGTTGTGGTTGTTGTAACAGGATAAAACATTCCCCATTAAATTTGGGGGAATGCTGCTGAAGTGACAGCCCTTGGCCGAATATGAATCCGGGTCGTTCCGGTATCGTAGAATCGACTGTCGTAGGAACGTTTACGTCGCTATAAGCGGTCGGTTGTTATAAAGGGATTCTACTGTACATATATACATATCTAATTATGCACATACTATGTACATACATATATATAAGATATTTTCATTGAATATTGCACACTCATTTGTAAACATACATACATATATAAATAAAATGTCTTATCTCATTTCTTCTTATACATATGTATACAATACATACGGGTTTATGTATAAACTATATTTATTAGTTTTCTGTTTTGATTCTTCACTTTCTTCGCAAAGGTTCGTACATCGCGCTTTTTTTTATATGACATCATGCTTTATAATGCCGCGCTTAGCTAATATTGCTGTCCATTCAATTTCCGCGCACTACTCTTACTAGAAATATATTTATAGGTATGCATGTATGTATATTTGTATATACAATAATATAAATTTACGCTGTCACCCCAACAACAATTTGTCGACAGAACCGGCTTTTGCGGCTCTTGGCTTATGGTGCTCTTTCGTTTTCGTATGTATAAAAATATCTACAAACTTAGGAACATATAGATATATACACACATCTATGTATGTATATGTACTCACTAATGTTCGTTTAATGTGCCACGCATTCTTTAGAAAAAAATGATCTGTCTTACCAAGTGAAACATAATTTTGGTATATTTATTTTAAATTATGTTTGTTCAATATTGTGATATTCGTAAGCTGTACTGTGTTAAAAATGCGCCTAAAAATAAGGTGGCAAACTTATTTTCAATGAAAAGGAGGACACAATAAAATATCGTTAAACATCATTTTATCCATTGGAACCGTTATAAACTTTAATATAAGTGAATAAATGTAAAAAAAAAACATAATAATGTGTATATAAAAAACCGTATACTGATTAATTATATGTTCGTTTTTAAAATGGCTGGATATTTCTACCAATCTTTTATTAATTTCGCCATTGCATAAACTGTCGTCTATTATAACATCTGTAATTTTTTCAGATTAAAGCTTAACACAAGATTCAATATCTGACAACTGACTTACGGCAAAGTAACAAATACCTCTGAAAATAAATTCCTCAGATCATTCTTCAACATATTCAAAACCGGTTTGGTAAAATTTCTCCACTTCTTTGATAAACGTTTCCGTTATGTGTGTATTTAATTTACCCAAGTGCGAGAATTTGTTTTAAAGCAAACCATCTTACTCTGGAATATCCTAAAAACTTTTTGTATTCACACATGAGAACTTCAGATATAAATCTCAGAAGGACAAATTTAAAACAAGGAGGGCATATCATTCCTCTTTTCAAAGGAGTGTATAGCTTAGAAAAGGAGAATTGTCCTTTCAACAGAAGGACCGTTGGTCGCCTTTACGTATGCCATTGTGAAGAGGTTAACTAGCAGATGTGCTTAGAGCCGTTCGCTCGCGTTTAACCAGAACTTAAGGTTTCACTTCCACCAATTTCCGTTAGTGCCATCTGTCAAAAATTGTGTCTGTTATTCCGGTATTCGACAGGTGGATTTTTGTTACAAGTTCGGATAGATGGGTTTATCAAACCCTATGGTAATAGTGCTGTTTTACATTTTTGCATTACTTTTTAAATAAATTAATTACTTTATCTTTTACTAAATACTTTTATTAGAGTAACTTAACCAAACCATTTTGGATAAAAAGAATATAAATTTCAATGCAGTGAAATAGTTCAGAAGTTTATGATTCTTATAAAATTAAATACAAATTTATATTTTTGCGTTACAAAAAATATTCGGCGTTATATTTTTTCTATGTGAAAATTAAAAATAGGAGAAAATTGTTTAGGGTTAATATTAAAAATACTGTGCATCCTCAAACTCGATGCAATTTTTTTCGAATATCAAAACATGTTCATAGTAAATATTTACCTCCATCTTACTCTACAGCTTCCTCCGTTTAAGAATCAGCTTCTTGATATACATACATTGTCTGTTTCTTCTTTTTAAGAAATATCTTAATCACTAATTTCATCCTCACTTTCTGGGCCATCCAGCTGCCATGTTTTTAATTTTTCGTATCCGCACATAATTGTATATTAGATCTGTAATAGCGTAAAAGTAAATAAAAATCGAAATAAAAACGAATCTACTTTAGAAAAATGTGAAAAAGTTTCAATAAAAACATTCAAATTAAATGTTTCATGTTCCGAGACGTGGAGCGTGACAACCCTCAAACGAATTTAAACTCTCCTGCACAATCAAACAATTGAGGCTAAAGCAACCTTGAAAGCTTCCGAGGTGCCACCAGCCTGTGGTTTTGACACTAACTTAATGGAATTATGTCGGTCGAATTTAATTCCGATTACCATCTAACCATGGGTAATATTATCCAGATTATCCAGACATTGAGAATAGTACCTGGAGAAACTAACATGCGCTGGACACGAACAAATGAGGTTGTAGAAGTTTCAAACCATAAAAAATATGTCGACGTATTCCGCAAGGATTTCGGTACACATTTTCTTATTTGACTAATGAGCATAGCAAAATAAGGAATAAGGGATATACACATATGGACCATACTTTCGATCATCATCAAATTTCTATTAAAAATTTCGAATTTCGGTTATTAACTTCCTCAATTTTATATAAATATTTATTTTAGTGAATGATCAATTTTTGTTAAATTAATAAACAAAAACAAGTTACCTATGTGGTGGTACACAACGCAGGGTGAAGGGCTGTTAAAAACTACATATGTGTTTGCTTGTGGACCGGCCCGGTCTAATGTACAGACAATACAAGTCCATACAAAAGTAAATACATACATATGTATGTGTATATACGTATGCACATCTGTTTCTGTGTATGTATGAATGTGGGCTAATTTATCGCTTATACTGGATGAGGTGTGCAATACGGTTCCGAAGAGCCACTTTGCCAATCCCGTCACCCCACTCACATCTCCTGTGTACAAAAGTTCAGCCACGAAATAATTTGACAATTTCAAATTGTATATTTTCAGGTTCTTCTAATGCGTTAGACTTTAGCTTGTTGTTAGTTATATTTTGCGTATCGTGGGGAACGGTCAGAAAATAGACGATCACATATTATTGTATACTAAATTAATAATTTATAAGCGTTGAATAGATAATTTATTTGATATTCCTTGGTGAAATATAGTACATATTTAAAAACATATCTTTTTGAAATATTTTTACTATTGGGTATAGTAAATTCGAATACACACGCACATACATATCCATTGAAATATTTCAAACACACATTGCACAAAAATGTCGGACGCATCGAATGGTGAGTCGAAATTCGGTTTCAAGGATAAGGAGAAGGCAGAGGAGACGTTACAATTACTCGAAAGTCATGAAATGCAATACAGAAAATTGACGGTGCGGGGATTGTTGGGGCGTGCCAAACGTGTCCTTACCAGTGAGTATGATGTAGATTTTTACATATGTATATCGGTATCTAAATAGGTCACATATGTATGTACATATGTACATAGATATACATAGTTTGCAAGTAGGTACACACATAAGTACATGCCATTCGCTTAATAATAAAAGGAAGCAATTTAAAAAATTTTATTTTGTGGGAAAATGCCATCAATGTTTTATCAATTCATATGACATACAAAGATACGGATGGGGATATACAATCGCTTGCAATATTTCTGTTAAACTGCACGCATTCACCTCACCAAGTTAATTGAGTTTTTAATGAATTAATTTAATTCCCTTTATTATTAAACTTGCTGTATATAGTAAGATACTTCCAATTACATATGTAGGTACACATTTTTCCCTATTCAAGTGTATATACTATGTATTGTACATATGTATGTATGAATCTATGTTAGTGTGTGTAAAGTTATTAATGTAAAAAACTAATTTTCTTGCTTGTTTTATCTACTTTTATTTTATCTGTCCAGTGACAAAAGCTGAGGAAAAACTTAAGAATATCAATGAAGCAATCGAAGTGTTTGAGAAATGGCTGGAGGAGAATGGCGGTGGCGCTGCTAATAAAAACGCAAAAACTGACAAAGAAGACAAAGTTGAAACAGTACCAGGTTTAGGATTTAAGGATAAAGAAGCCGCGGAAGCGACACTGAGGTAAATGAGAGCGATTAGATATTTTATTTACTACGGGAATAGTATCCATACAAGAAGACTGTAAAAAACGTATACTCTACTATGTAAATATGTATGTAAATATGTATGCACATGCTTACAAGAGTTACTTAAGGGTTTCGAGCATACGCATTTCTTCTTGTATGTGTGTATGTATGTATATATGTATGTATATTAGGCTGCATCACCCCATACAAAAAAAATAGGTACTGTATTTCTATAGGTATTATAAAATTTATTATGTTTTAAGGCGCTTCAACCAACATATTTGGTATTTCGAATAATAAAATCTTTTTGAATATCACGAAATTTGAGAAAAAATATTAAGACTTACGTAAGCTGAAACGACTTGAAATACCTCGAAAATTGATTTTTTTTTAATTTTCTAAATTTGTTCAACATTATTATTCTAATAACATTTTCAAAAAACTTGGGATGTAGGTAAACGACAAAGAAATAAAAACAAAAAGAAAATATTTTTCCAAAGATTTATTATAAGTCTAAATTGGTCAAGGCTGAGTTGAAGTTTTTCTTAAACCAATCTTCCGAAAAAGGTCAAAAACTACATCAAAAATCTCATTATCACCATTTTTTAGTTGATGTCTTAAATATATGTAATGAATTTTATAATTTCGATTTAAAAACGGTCACAATTTCTTAATAAATTGAAAGAGTATTATAAAAAACTATTTTTATTGAGAAAAATTCGGTCCAGCTTACGTTAATCTTATTATTTTTCCGAAACATTTTGGTGAAAGTCTTAAAATATAATAAGTGTTATAATTACAATAGGAAAAAATCCCAAGTTTGTTTGTATGGGGGGCGTGATATAAAAAAAAATGTATTGAACACAATTCATTAACACTTTGGTCCTATTTTAAGTACTTTAAAACCTTTTGACTCAAATGAAGGCTATTCATAATGATAGCTGCCTTGATATCACCACCTTGCATGAATTCTCCTTGATAGCTATCAGTTTTGATATATGTAGTTAAATTTTATTCCAATTTGCAAGTGTTTTCTATGTAGATATTCTAAATAAATATTTTGGCGCTTTGGAAATTCTATTGAATTAAAAAAGATATTATCGATCCTGCTTAATGCACAAATTGTCGGTAGTCTATAGAAATTGTGCGTTTGACATACCTACATACAAATGTACGTACGCTTTTAAATTGTTTGTGTATACATATAATTTAGTGTATGCATACAAATTTATAAATATTTATGTAAATAGCAACGTGTATTTTGCTTTAACATTTCTCTTACTGAGGTCATCACAATAAATACAAATATAAACATTCCCTGTAGGAAAATTTCTTTTATCTTTCACCTAAACGCTCAAATACCCTGGTAAATAAACCGGGTTTCCATACAAAATTAATTAAGTTGACGAGGTTTACATGGTTACGAGGCATTTAAGTATTTAGATGACACTCATAGTATTTTACAGTCGTTTTAATAAAATCTATTCTCAGCTCTTTCCAGCAGCTTACTTTAAAGTGGAAAATATGTACATAGGTGTAAGACGGCGTTTTTACAGTAATTTTCATGATTTTTTATTTTATGTGCCCCCTCTATGTGAAAAAATTTGAAATTCACAATTATAATTTTTTATAAGGGTGGTTTTTAGAACCCGTTCTTCTCAAATTTTTCGTACTTTTTTTTTGCTAAGACGAATTTTTAAGTTCACGGAGATCGTATTTATACATATAAAGAAACTATGATTATATACCAAATTTCTAAATGAGTGATCGAGACTCACTTAACTTATAACTTCAGTTAGAACGGATTGGAATATTGATTTTAAATGTTGGAGCGTATTTTCGAATATTTTTGCAAAAAATTGTTTGAGCCCTTTACACCGACCACTGTAGTCACATGATGATATATTGATGATTTATCATTGCTGTGCCAATAAATGTGTGATTTTTAGAGGATTCACAAGGCGTGATAAAATTTCAAAAATTCAAAGTTGTGCTATTTTAAAAGCATTCTCTGTGCAATTCCACATTAACAATAAAAAAATCTTCAAAATCCTTAAGATATCTGGGCGAAATCGATCAAAGAAAAGTATGGAGAATTTCTGAGTTACTCTGTCAGATTTAGGGGGAAATGTATAATAATTCATTCACTTCTATTTTATTTAACACCTAGTTTAATGCACTGATGCAAATGAATTTTCGGCCTTTAGTTTTTGAGCGCAGGGTACGAGCTTAGATAATAAACTTTTTACTCAGACATTTGTCCGACTTGGCTGATATCCAGTAAAAAAAGAGGCTTCCTATATATAGTAGTAAATAATTTTGTTTAATATAATTCACTTTTCTTTTATTTAAAAGTAAGGGAAATGATGATAGTTAACTCAGTTTTTCTTGGTAATCGATATGACATAATGAAAACCTGGAGGTAGTCTATAAATACCAGATTAAAAAAAAAACCAGATTTCGTACAGCAGTCTACAAATCCTACAGGGTTTTACGAAACCGGAACGTATATAGATTGTACATATGTATGTACATATGCCACATTTGTATGTGCATAATATGAATATGAATATGTATGTACATATGTATGTACATATCAGCGATAGCAACTTAATGAAGTTTGCACAGTGGGGGGCAGGATTTAATAGAAAAACTATTTTATAACATTTATGTGGTAGGGTTTATGCATTTCGTCTCGAATTCATATGTAGCATCCACAAATGCAAAAAATATTTAACTGATTCGTTCCACCCGCATATGTTGGGGATGCTAACTAAGGTCTTCTAAAAATCTAGACATATGTAGCGGGAAAAAGTCATGCAATTTTGACACAAAGTCCAAAAGTTTACCAATAAATTATACATATCTTTAACTTCAAATATCTCTTAAATAAGTGGTTTAAAGAGAAATAACAATAGAACAACTTTTATGTAAAATAAAACCGGGAATATTTATCTCAGAGCCCGTTTCTTTGTAGCCTAGTTGCAAAAAAACACTAGGTAGGATAACGAATTGCATGTAAAGCAACAACACTAACTCGGAAAAATATGCGAGTTGAACCAACTCGGTTAAATGATATCCGACCTGAGATATAGTGTTGGGAAGTGAAAAAACTGCGCTATTGTGAATTAGCCCTAAGAAAATACATGGGGAATTAAGATTTAATACCTGATTCCTTTTTATTTGCATAGTATTTGTAAATATATGACTACATAAACCTAAAAATTGCCGGCCCAACTATTTTCCGTCCTTATATAGCACTAAACAAATTGCAACTTTCATGAAAGAGGCTAACAGGGTTGCTTTTGCAAATAAAGGAAATTTTATCCGAGTTGGAGCGTTGGTTTGCAACTCGGTTACATTAAAACGGGGCCTCATATAAACAGGGCCTATTCTTGGAACTTTAAGTGGTTATAGTAAAATTTTCCAAAACGGATGTTATATAACATTTTTGAATAGCCTATTTAGTAAAGTTTCATTTAACTTTGCATTTTTTTTTGTAGGAAATTTTTTTTTGTCTGGGAGAAAAGAAAAGCAAAAATCGCATGGTTTTTTCGCACTTAAGATGTATAAATTTTCCTATAGGTCCTATTATTCATTCACTAGCTATCGAAAAATGTGCGAGGAGTGAACGTTGGTTGCCCTAACATCATACATCATAGATCTAACAAAAAATAAATATTCGAAACAATATTGAACATTTCAAGTATGAATTACGATAGAGATAGTCCTCAGGTGTTAACACACATCGTGCGTTTCGCAAAGCATATTTCACAATGTAAAATTACATAGCTTTATCAATGGACACTAGCTTATTAGATGAAAATGTATCTTCATTTTTTCTGTGGGGGACATCAAACATGGTGTTCCAAAAAACTACGTAAATATTTTGCATCATAAAATATTCTTTGTAAAATTGTTCAGGTTTTGTGATTTTCCGAATATACGACTTAATTCGCTCCGTCGATTTTTTTTTTAGCTTCGTTTTGTGAAATCTATTTTAATGGATTTAGGAACACCCGATGAGGAATACGAGACGTAGTTCGATCTCCAATTAATTTGAGAAATGTTCTCTTTTACATAGCACATTGCTTTTTGTTTTTTTAGTGTTATTATTTGCTGGTAATATCGAGACAAAATTTAAGTTAAAATCAAAGTTTTTACTTTGTGTAAAGATTATATTAATTTAATCTTCCATTAGCTTCCATTTTAATTATTGTTACTTCTTTGTAGTTAGACCCGTGATTAGAGGGTATATTACGAATCGAATAACGGATAAGGAAAGCGAATTACCTCTCGTGGAAACATACTAAAACACATTTTTTCTATATTAATTGATTCACCTTGTCGCATTCAATGTTTAAGAAAACGGTTTATTGTTCTGTTAATTCAACATATAGGGATACTCCCATTTTAAAATTTAGATAAGTTCAATAATAAGCTTACCACATTAAATAACCAAAGTTGTTGTTTTTTTTTGCGACGTGATGATATTAACAGACTTCATAGACTTCACTTTATTTCACTGATTTGGTTTCTACTAAAAGCGAAAATTTTCGAATTAGTGATGTTTTCCAATTAGCGAGTATTCGATTTAGCTAAGTCAGAATAACAAATTTACGAAATGTAGGGAGGGGTTCATATTCTATGAAAACAAAAAATAAATAAACTTAGCTGAAAATTTGCCATAAATTTAGACTGTCGCTTTTGTAAGCTCGATTATTGGAAAATAATTCCCCAGAATTTGTCGGTATTCGCTCTCAAAGGGAAAACTATCCAAAAAAGTACATGAATGTGTAACAAATTGCAAGTAGTTTTACAAACAGCTAATTTCATTCGTTGATTCAACTTTTCCATTCCAAGTTCGCTTTCCTGCCTCTTATTTTATTAAATTAGTTCCTGAAACAGTATTTTCTATGTCTATTGTATTGATAAATGGTTGGAATCAGCTATTTTTCTTACTGGCAAGTTGTTGCGAGTCGAAAATATGTAAATAAATAAAATAATATTCATTCATAAATACAAATTTCTTTTATAAAATTGCTTTAACCTCACTTATTGCCTTTTCAGTAGTTGTATGTAGTTTTTAATTATACATTGCATAAACAAACGATTACTTCAAATAATCGTTCAATCATATTAGTAATATAATGTAAGAAATTGTGAATTACTCGGTCTTCTCTTGTAAAGGAATTTGTAATCGCGATTGAAATGCCATTTAAGAAGCTTACCAGAAAATCAAACTAGAACCGGCTAAGGTGAATTTATACAAGGTGATGTTATTAAAACAGCTGATTTCTTCTTCTTCCATTATATATGTATTTTTCCTTTCCGCACGACATTCTGAAAACATAAACCGACCTATTTAAAGAAAGCTATGACTGGTCAGTCTTCGTCAGAATAGTCCTTTCAGTAAATGGTAAGATATTTTTATTGCTTATATAAGAACTACATCTGAAATAAGTGATTAATTTCTTGTTTGGTATGATTGCGTACACGCCGTGTCGTACGTATATACATACATACATATTTAATACTCATTCATACCTGCAAACATATTGTATGTATTATATGTATGTACATTGTATATGATAGTGTAGAAGAACATTCGAGATGGAATGGATTTGTCACTGCTACTGTTGTATTTTTAAGCAATTAGTTCAAATTTAGAAAATTTCTACCACATTAAAAATTAAATTCTCAAAATTTTTTCTTGTTTATTTTGTAAACTTTAGGTGTGACTTTTGATTGTCCATGGTAAATGCCACTCTGCAGCCATTTTGCACTAATTTTGAACTAAATATAGCTAATTATTAATATAAAAAGCTTTCTTATACTTATATATCTCTATGTTTTTGTAACTTACTTTAAAATTGCTTGAATACTCGTATAAGCAGAATCTGACTGTCCAAAACTTGCTTTCATTTATATAGGTATGTACGTACGTAAATATTTGAAAAATAGTAAAAGATAAGTTCGCTGCACAGAATTTTGTAAGCGACTACTAAAATAGCTTACTTTTTAAATCTAAATATTAATTAGTTTCAAAGTCATGCAAAAAGCACTTCTACGTACAGTGGTTCACAGTTTAAAAGAAAGAGTTGTCCCAGACTAGTCTCTTTTGGGTACAATCGGTCCATAATTAGTTCCAAACTAATTCTTTCGGGTAGATTTGGGGTTTATTATTTTTATCTTTTTAGAGCAAATTTAAAAATTCGATTTCCTTTAACTATTTATTGAGTCAATCCCTATAATATGAAAAAAATTTTGACGACAATTGCATAATTTCGAATTGATGTTAAATAGAAATATGTCAAAATGTTGCCCATTTTCATTCAACTGAGAACGTTTGACGTAATGAAAATCAAGCATTATAAATAGTAGTAGTAGAATTTTCGCTAATTTTTGAAAGGTCTATTAATAATATCCTGATTCAAAGTTTATTAATTTTGATGAAACTTTTTGTAAATTTCATAAGATTTATATAAAATTTGGAACAGATATTTAAGTAATTTCGTTGTAATATATAAGTATTTCTATAAAAATTAACACCAAATCAACACGAGAAACATAGATCATAAGTTTGTATAGCCAAAAATGTACTGGGTCATTTTGGTTGGGACTTCATGTATGTATGTATATTTTATTTTTTAACGAGAAAACTGAAAATTTAATTAAATCATTCATTAATTGTGGAATAGTTAGCTAGTATACTAAAATTAAATATTTTGCATTAGTTTTATGACATACGAATACTACCAGCTAATTTAGAAGCGTCAATATAAATTGAAAGTAAAACAATACAATACAATTAAATTTATTTATATATATATATGTATGTACATATGTAAAACCTATTAGTCACCTTATGCTACTGTTGGGGTATAAAATACGACTAGTCTCTATTGGTACCCGTTCGGGTATAAAATGGGTCAATTGTCTCTCGATAGGGTATACCCGCACAAAAGGGTTACATACATAGTTACATACATATATTAAGATATCAAAATTGATATTAGTCGTATGTTGCTTCACCACTAATCCCAGTAATGTAGGTGTATGTGTTTACAAAAAAATATGGAATCATTTTTAGTGAGATATTCTAGCATGCATTACTTTAGAATGTCTAATTTGTCTTTCGCTTCTTTAACCCATTACTGGGAATGCAAAGGCAATGACATGTCCGTGTTAAAGTAATGCCTTATGGAAGCGAAAGAAGAAGCGCATACCAATTTGTTTCGATTCCACGTTCATTTCTGAGGTCCATAATTTACCACAAGAAGCGATTTCAGATTTTTTGCTGGGTTATTAGTAAGCAAATTCCTTAAGCAGTATCACTACAAGCTTTTTACTAATTAGCCTAATACATCCCGTCGCTGCATAAAAGTGATAACTTAAAAAAAAGATGTGTCTAAGTATCAGTGATAAGTAGTTGAAAAATAGAGCAAGACACTTCGTTCTTTTTCAAGTTTGCTGAAATCCCTACAGGGTAACATTTGTTGAAACTTACGGACATATACATGTGTATATGTAAATGTGTATATATTGTTGTATATTCGGTGCTTATATATGTATGTGTGTACGTATGTATGTGTCAACACTAATTGACGAACCATTTTTATTGCCTTAATACTAATATGTTCATTATGGTTTTAGATATCTATTTTCTAATGCAATTCGTTTTGTGCCGAAGGCCAAGTTTAGCCAAATTACGTATACGTGATGTCATATCACATATTTAGCAAAATACGACCAATGTCATAAATACCTACAAAGACATTCCCACGCTTAAGCGCTGATTAATAAAGAAATAAACATTGAAGTAAAAATTCAACCAATATTCGGTAAAATTGCCCTTTAAAAGATTACTGTAACAAAAATCTTAGTCTGAATGCTTTCGAAATATAAATAAAATCCATTGATTCGCTTAATTTATCAAAACGAATAATAATAAAAAGCTAAGATTAAGAAGTATGTAGAGCTGCTCATGTGCATTACGGAATGTGATGTGTGAACAGCGTAACTCGCAAATTACTTAACGAATTACTTCCCGTGGAGACATGCTTTGAAAATTTAGAAAAACTTCTTTAACTATGACAAAGGGTTGACACCTACTAACCAAACTACGAAACCTTTAATATAGTCAACTTAACTGAAATAAGATATGATTATCATTTTCGAGGAATATAACTACGAATAGAAATCCTTCAGAAATTTTTAGTTGGATCCTATTTTTTTTTTTAAATTAGCTCCTCATTTTTATTGTCAGCCATTATTCTCATATTGTTTTTTAATATTTATTGTATTTACCTAGAAGCCAATTCCCAAATATATTTGAAGTAGTTTATGTTGAAAATTAAAAAAAAAAAAAATTATGTAATTTTTTCAGTCATTTCACACAATTTCGAAAAGTTAATTTATCATCCCCTTGCGAGAGCATTAAAATTCCGACTTTATGGTGATCGCAATGGTGTGTTGTCACTGTATAGGAGAAAAAAGCTAATCGAGCACTCAAGTGAAGTTATAATGACCAGTACTGACAAAAATATACTTCAATAAAGAGCCATCTAAAGTATATTGAACTAAACAAAGCGAATTCATACAAGGTTGGGGTACTTTTCAGCTGATTTGTTCTGCTTTTTCTTTCGCCACACATGAATTTTGTTTTTTGCTTTTGGTAGAATAGCTGTCTGAATTGAACTTCCATCCGACGTAATATAAATTGTGGCTAAAATATCTACCGACTGAACTATTATTATTTTTCGAGCATGTTTAAGATAATTTTTCTAGTCGAGCATGTTAAATATGCACAAATCTGGGCTTTCTAGCATATTTGATGTAATGACGGTACAGAGCGTTATCCCAAAACTGCACTATTTACATTTAATGGGCGAAAGTGAATGAATTTCGGATTCAAAAGTTCGTCGTCAATTTTGCTGTAAGACGGCTAAACAATTATAGTTTTGAAATTGTCAAATTCACAATTGATAATTGCGTTGCCAGATTTGATTATATTGTGACAATTGTCGAGTAAAGAAACCTCTGAAACACAACCTCTATGTGTAAAATAGGTATCAAAATGTCATCAAAATGATCAACAGTAAACATACATACATACCAGATGTAGAGGTGAGAATCAAGCTTCAATTGAAAAAAGTTATATTACGAATTCCAATTAATTTTCGAAGACTTTTAAAAGTTAGTGTGTATATTCGAAATCATAAATAAACGAAAATAATACAATTTTTATATATTTAATTAAAAATTATTATTTTTTTTTTTCAGAATATTAAATGAACGCGATCCAGATTATCAAAAATTAGCAATCAGAGGTCTGATTGGTAGTTCGAAACGTGTTCTCTCCGGCACAAAGAATGAAGATAAAATAAAATCAATTCAAGAAGGTGTCAAAATATTAGAGGACTTCTTGGAGAAGTTTGAAACAGAAAATTTAATAAAAAATAATCGAGCCTACCTCGCATATTCAATTATTGAACAATTGCCTGAAGCAAAGGATGAACTGGCAGCTGAATTTGTGAAAGCTTACGGTGGAGCCAAGGCTAAGGGCAACTACAAGCATTTACGTACCATGTATCCGGAAGACGATGACTCTACATCATGGGATATTATACGAAATCGAAATATCACAAAAATTTTAGAAAAACTAAAGTCTGAGGAAGCGAAATTGTTTGATGCCGAAACTGGTGAGCCGACAGGAATCCATTTAGAACTTATACATTGGGCATACAGTCCACAAGCAGATAAAGTTAAGGCATATTTGGAAAAGAATGCCAAGAAGAAGGCTGAAAAACGTAAAATTCAACGAAAAGAAGACTCCAGCTCTGACGAAGATGAAAGTGCTAGCGGCGATGATGATGACGATGATAATGATGATGATGATGGTGAGACACCAGAAAAGAAAAAGAAGAAGGAATAGTGGGTGTAGTTATTATAGTTGCTGTACTGTTTTTCGAATCTCTGTATATCTGCTAAATATACTTTTTATATTACTTAACTATTAGACATCCGCACATACAAATTTCTGTACTTACATAGAGTATGGATCATATGAGGACCTGCATAATGTTGTACATATGTACATGCATCAATTTAAAAAAATATATGAAGGCAAACCCATTCGTATGTAGAAAACTTCAGAAATACCAATAAAATCTACATATGTAATTATCCTACTTCGGGCCATTCCCGCAAACGTTTTCTTTTATTCATTTTATTAATTTTTGACATACGCTTACAGATTCACTGACATAATCATATCATACAATTTTCTAAAATACATACATTACATCATACACACATATAGTACATATGTATGCCAATACTTATTTGTATTTATATTTAATACATTTTGTTTTTTGTTTTTTAATATTTGTGGATTGGACTGCTATAGAAGAGACTTTCGCTATTAGCTCTCGCACTAGCAGCGTGGTTTCTTTCCCTATCGCCACCACTGTGCTCCATCGTGTGACCAACATTAATTGCCATTTCATTCCGGCTCAACAACTCGCCGCTATCGTTCGGCTCAGATAAATTTTTCGTCGCCGACAGTGTAACTGCTGCTGCTGCCGCGGCTGCTGCTGCTGCGGTGGATAAAATAGTATGGGTGTGGTGATCGTTTTTCGATGTGGATGCTGCACTGTTAGATGCATTGGCCAAATGACCATAAGCCATATTGAATAGCGCTTCTGGGTCGCATACAAATCGGTATACATAACGCTCACCATTGACCTTCTGCATAATGCCCTTTTCATAGTAGTAACGAAGACTTCGCGACAGCTTATCATAATTCATGGCAGGCCGATTCTTTTGCAAGCCCCAACGACGCGCTACCTCTTCCGGTTCAATAAGTTTAAACTCCATGCCGCGACCCGTCCAAGCAATACAACTTGAGCTATACAAAAATGAAAATATATTCATATGTATATAAGGTTAATTTATATAATTTATATCAGTATTCGGAGTGGCAGTGTAGTCTCTAGTCATTAATTTCAAATGCGAGGGTTGCTACACAAGTTTTCAAATGTGGAAATATTAATGCTAAAAGTACTCAGCATGTTTTTACATTTGACGGCTGTTGACATCGAATACATCGATGCTGTCCGTGAAGCAAAATTGCAAGATCCACAATTGCATAAAATTTGGTCACTGAAATAGGCGAATAGTCGATTTTTGTGGAGAAATGTTCACGAAATTCAATAGCGGTGCTTCAAAAGACATCTGATCTTATTATACGCATATGAATCCGATTCTAAATAGCAATCAACTATAGGTCCTTCCAAGGCGACCCAAATTTCACGAAGCACGAATATGTTTTCGGAATAACTGGACATATCGGCACCGTTCTATTTGAACAACATAGAGCGGTCAATTCCCAATGTTACATTAGCATTTGTTTCATAGAAGTGTACTGGAAACCCGTCGCAGAGATCAAATCAATCGAAAACTCATTTTGATCTTCATGGAGAATATTTTGAAAAACAATACAGCTCTTTCTGATTAGAAATATTTGCTTTTATTTGTCTATCTCAAAACTTAAGTAGCAATCCTCGTATTATGATATGATTTCGATATAATTCTTGTGACCGTCTCGAAAAATTCGTAATATATTGTAGTATAAACCTTTAGAGATTTAATTTCACGACCGAAACGTCATTCTTAGTGACTAGAGACCGCTGACAGAAAACGTGACACAGAACTATTCAATTTCTTAACCCGCTGCTTACCTCGTTGTGGGTTCGTCCAGCAGAGCCACAAGAAACTGCCACAATTGTAACGAGCCACGTCGCTGTGAAACAGTTTGGCTAGTCGAAATGGCGCTATTGTAAAGACCATCGTACTTAATCTCCCCATCGGTTGATGATACAGTGGTCGAGTCCACAGTGACTGGTCGCAGTGCGTAAGTTGATGATATGGTCGAATTGTAGGGGCTTTCATATTTGAGATCAACATCTGTGGAGCTGGTTGATGCCATCGGCAAAGATAGCGATGTGGTAGGCGATAGTGTACCGCTGGTGCGTAGGCTATACGAGTTACCATTTGTTGTACTGTAGGGGTGCTGATGATACATGCTTGTTGCGCCGGTGGTGAGGATAGCGCCATGTCCAAATTTAAAAGCTGATGTGTGGGCAGATAAGTGGCTACTGGGATGCGGTTGATGCAACATACTCGAGTGTACGTGTGTGTGGCTGGGTGTGTGCGAGTGTGTATGCGTTGGTAGCGGCTGTTGGGTGGCGGGATGTGTGGTATGTGTGTTGGGCTGTAAATGCATATGAGAAGGATGATGACCCAATTGCTGATGTGGATGACTACTCAAATGCGTTGTTGTCGAATCGGGATGCTCGACTTTGGTGCTATGGTAGTGGTGACCAATCGGAATCATATTTGTTGCTGCAGCTGATGTGGCATTGCTGCAAAATGCCAGCGTCGGTTCTGTATAAAAATGAAAACCTTTTTAATTATGTACGTCTGCAATTGCGAATAGTACAAATATGATAAGGTCTCGATTTACAGTCTGCAGATGCATTTATTTCAACACTAAATCTCTTTTAGAATTGATACATACATACATATATATCTCGTTAAAATTCAGCGATAATTTGTCCAAAAGTGCTCTTCTCTATTAACAAGTTTCTGAGGTGAATGCAAACTTTTTCAGTAAAAATGCAATGAAAATAATACTACCTTGGCTCAGAACACTTAGATGCTTTGTGAGAATTTCAAAAATGGAAATAATTTTTTTGCGGCAGCTTGTAAAACAGCTAAATTGGGGGTTTGGTCTATAATTTCCCTATTTGATCTACGACTTTTATGAGTGATATATAGTTGTAAAGGTGTTAAACAAAGTCACATTTAGGCTATTATTATTATGTTGATTAAAATTATGTAAAATTTTACTCGCAAAATTACACAAACAATATACACGACCGATTCGCCTTGGTTATTTTGTCATCACCTGTTATGGATCCACCTTGTAGTTACTGAATGACAACAATTTGCGCATGCGAATTCATCGAAAAAATTTGAAGAAATAATAGGAAACATCGCATCATCGTTCACTTAGCCAATGCCAGCTCCCACACAGCACATGGAATAGTTCATCATTTCAGGAGAAAACAGGCGAAATAATTTTTCCGTATGCTAAGATCGAAATGTATGGGGAGAGGGCGGGTTTTTCAACATCTGAACAAAAATTTTCAGAATGAAAGGGTAAATCTCTGTCCGTTCGTACATCGGATAATTCGAGTAAATATTGCTATATCTCAACGAAACTTGGTTCGTTGCTTTCGATCCAAGGTAGGTTGGTATTGAAAACGAACGAAATGGAATAATAACTAACCCCATATAACGGTGTTTTGTGAAAATCAATGGATAACAACATTTTAGTAACTACCTATAAAAAATAATTCCCTGAAATTCGACACAAAGGATTGGGTGGGAGAAAGGAATACGTGGGTAATGTTTTTGTGGAAATATGGGCGTGGCACCGCCACTTTACAGTAAATAGGTATATCTCCGGAACTATGTCATTAACTCTATAAAATTTGGTACACGACTTTTAAGCAATAAGGATAATTTTACAAAAACCACGCCAACGTGGTACGCCTATAGATGTCCGAAAATTTTAGAAACCATACAAAAGCTGCGCCAACCTCTCATATGACGGTAACCACTATTTTCGTGAAATTGGCGTGCTACATTAAAATCACACTAATTTCTTTTTGTTTTTATTTAAGTTAATAGAAGTCGTTTATATTTTCCAAAAAGTATTCAGTTTTATTGCATAAAAGAAGTACTGTTGTTTAAAATAAAAAACTGCGCCGGATATTTAAAGGTTGGCTTCGCCGGAACTTAGACTCTTCTATACTTTTTTGCATTGTATTTTGAAACTATTATGAGCCTAATAAATTGAACGTTTGCACCTGTTTGAATATTATGGAATAATTTACATGTAAAACGTTTGAAAAATTCAAATAGCCTACGAGTACCAACCGTGACGTACGTAAACCAGCGTCCTCAGCGTCGTAAGCGGCAGGCATCACTTTACTTCACGGTCGTGGCTTCGGAATTTGTATTATTCTTTGGCATATAACTACCTCCAATAAATACTAGTTGTATAAATTAAATTCATACTATGAATTAATAAAATTGCAATAGTTGTTCTAAATCAAAGTTTAGATAGCAACAATTTATGAGTTTCTGATGAACAAAAAATCATACTCGCTTACATTTACTTAATGGCTGTCAGTGGTAATTACACACTTCACTTATCGTAAGTTTGCAAACTTGTTTCTACGTTAATTGCCTCTCACCCTTTAACCGACAGGTACAACGAGTATCTTTATTCATTTAAGTAATACATACATATCTCATTGAATGTACTCTTAAATGTTCAATATGTTACAAATTTACACCAAACATCCTGTGAGATGGCCATACATAGCGCAACAGCTAATCACAACAACAGTTTACGTGTCTGAAATATGGCGTACGGATGTCTATTAAAAATGCAAAGGATACCTTGGCTCGCCGTGCATAATCCATCAGCTATGTAATTTTGTACAGTAAAAGAAAAATCTGTATTGTAACAAAAACAGCAACAACAACAAAAGATGCAAAGTATATAAACAATACCAAAAAGCCAATATAAAGCATTAAAACTGTTGGAATGGAAGAACAGCATCAGCAAATCCCTTGAGGGAGGGAAGTACCACTCTATGCCTGTATTAAAAGGTGGTGGTAGATGGTGCTGACATTAAAAAACAAACGGGCGCTAATGTTGATGTTAAAGGTGATGAGGTTTGTTAAGATGGAATGGATGGGAAAGCGGAAATATTCAACTTTATACCTGTTATATGTGCGTATACGGGTAACACAAGTACTATATATTTACAACGCATTGTGAAATGGCAAATTATTTTTTTTGTTCACTAATTTCATTTAAATAAAATAAATTTTGGGTTTGTTCCATCAATAACATCAATGTATGAATATATTTCGATAGTTCAAGAATCTAGGTGAACAAAATTACCTAAACAAGTAAATCATCTAAGTTCAGGTGAACCCAACATTTATTTCAAATAAACATTACTTGGTCGATGCAATAGAACCAATCATCATTTTGAAAATTTATACGGCTTCGATTTAGCTATTTAAATAAAAAAAATACAGTGTGAACTATAATTTGAAGTACACACTACTTATTTGAATATGTATTTTTTCTTTTAATTACCTTTTGGTAATTTGATAAAGTATTCCTTTCTTTAACCAAATTCTGCAAATAAAATTTGAGCAAATTATCCTTTATAGTTACTGCAATATCGCATTGTTTTGATTTGCACAAATCACCAAAACATTTGCAATACCAAACTACCAGGGCAATGTGTGTACTCGTACCAACCTTCGCTGAAATAGCTCAATATTTACACGGCCGCTGTAGCTGAGTGTGAAGCGTGTACGCGTTTCATTCGATGAGTCCCGGGTGTAAATCCAAATTATTATTATTATTGTTATATTTTTGAAATACAGTATTCGTTTAAAGGCAACTGTGCACCAAATTTTGTTTCACAAAACAGTGGTGATCAAAAATGCATGCCTTGGGATAATGCAACTTTTTGAATAATGAGAATAATGAAATATAAAAGTCTTTCGACGGTGCCACACAAGAAAAACTACGGGAAAAATGACAAACCAATATTTAATCAATATACTTATTCTTCAATCGGATGCATATCTATCGAATTTGCGGCACTAAAGACTTACTAAAGACTAAACCGTCAATGTTAACCCAAGATATGACTGATTTATTACTGCTATAATACCAAATCCTTTGTTATTGCATTATTATTTTTTTAATTCGTTTTGATGAAGCGTGGCTTAAAGTTTATAAAGCAAAGTTGTAGACCCCATACAAAGAGATAGTTTTGATATTTAACTCTTAAAATCTGCGACTACACTGCAATGAGCAACATAATCGTGATGTATTTAATTCCCAGTGGTGATTTTCAAAAAAGGTGAAAGGCAAAGGCTTCCAATGTAAAATTCGTATACTCTTTAAAAAATGTGTGCACTTCGTTTGGATGAATATTTTATTTATGAAACACGAAGAAGGCTGCATCACTTGCTAAAAAAAATCCACTACATTGAATGTCGAAAATGACGGTGGTAGTTGGCTGCCTCTTGAACCAAATAGCCAGGAAGAAAGTTTGGCTACGGAAACAGAGAAGTACTCGTACTGCAAATGGATTCACGTCAAGAAAACGCTTTGGAGTATTTGGCAAGATTCATAATAAACAATCTAAATTTAAGAAGGAAAGTTTGTACATCTACATATATGGGCTTGTGCCAATCAATTGGGCGGAGATAGTTTAAAACTCAGAATTTGTATCCAAAATTTTATGTTTAGAAAAAGTTCTTAATTTAGTTAATGAGGAAACTATAAACAAATTTAAGTGGATATATGTTAGCGAAAAGCAAACAGCATAAACTTTATTTCAGCATGACTAATAAAATTTTCATTCGCTTTTTTTTTAATTAGAAACTTAAATCCTAGTTCTTTTTTTTAATTTTGACCTAGAATTAGATGTAGAACTTTATTTGGTCTGACTGTTGCATTGATTATTTATGTACTAATGTTTTTGGCATGTTCCTTCTGAACGACATTGAAGTTAGCACAACCCCGAAACCAGTTTGTTTCTAAACCAAACTTGACAAGGGATGCGGGAAAATCGTTCCAATATACATCATCATTTAACGTTAAATTTGACCTGATTAAAACCAACCATTATATCGACATAGTTCTCGTTTGTCCAGAGTTTTCGAGCAAATGGAAAATTTTTGTATGCATATTTAATTATTTTGTAAAATAATCAGATTATCTAAAATATATTTTTTATCAATCTCTTTGCTTTGTATTGCTAGAGTTTCCGAAAGTTATTGTAGTTTTGAAATAATATACATATATATGTATGTATGTATGTGTAATAACATATGAACAAGTAAGTAAGTTCAGTTATATTTTACAGACTTTATAATGTTGATATCCCAGCTATTTGACATTCAGATATGCCAACAATATCGTTGTCAATTGGATTAGCGATTATGTGGCTGTTGTTACCTCACAAATCCTGATACACAAAAATAAAACGCTATTAAGGCGAACTGCCAGAATTGTTGTTGCAATTGTAAATCGTGCCGCGTATTTTTTATTGGAAGCAAATTAAATAAAAACAAATTGAATTATAATCGCACACGCTACAGTATCGGCCGTGCAAGTCATTTGCCAAGCATAAGGCTGACGACAGGTGGCTGATGATGTTTGTGGTGCATTCTGATGGTTCATGTCTGCACAATGTGCACGTAATTTAAATAAATGAAACTCTTCGTTAGATGCCACCTGTGAGCCGTCTACTGATGACTTACTTTGGTTACTTTTATAAATGCTTTTTTCCCCACTCCTATTCATCTCTATTCTATTATATTTATTATGAAACATTTATGCGGTATAGATATGAAGATGTTTATGTAAATTCGATTTATTTCTGGTCTCTTACCTTGGTCGTTCTTTTTAAGAATCCCTGCGGGTGGTGTTGATGGGAATCTTGAAGGGTGGCAGCATTTTGAATAAAGTACGATACAATAATATGTTGTTTATTAACAAATATTGTGAAAAATTGAACAACAAGGAAAATAAAAAAATTCAAGAAAGATGTTAAAATGCCAGAAAAATTATGTTGGTTGCGATTTTTCGCGGCAGCTTTAAATAATGATTAAAATAACTTGTCTGTTCAACAGCGTGCTGTGCATAGCCACTTTGATCTATCTATAAAAATATATGTATGTATATTTGTGATCTATGGTTGCATGTGTATAGTGCTTAATATAACTATACGACAGGGACTTAAAGCGATGCCAGAAAAAAGCTTTGGCTTTGCGTGGCATTTGTAACTTTGTCCAAAAATCGTAAAACGCTTAATGGATGCCACAATGAACGCTTTGACAACATTCATTTATTTACTGTGAAGGGTTAAACCAAGGCGAATTCATATAAGGTGGTGTTATAAAATTTATAATATAAATACAAAATTAAAATTCCTATGTATTTTGTTTTTGGTTCTGCGTAAGAGTTGTCAAAACTTACATATATTTTGTTTTTGCTTTTACGGCTTTTGAAAGCTTATACGCAAAAGCAAAAACAAAATACATGTAGGTGAATAAAAATGAAATCAGCTGCAATAGTAACTACACCTTTTATGAACTCGCCTGGGATTAAACAACTATAATGCAATGAATTTATTAAAAAATTTAATTTACTTAGAAAATTGAAGTGTAGCTTTTGGTTTTTAAGCGATGCTCTTGTGGTCAAAGCGAAATTGTCACCTAAAGTGAATGAAGCTTTGTATGCGGCACTTAATTTATTTCTAATTAATTTGTAGCTAATTTTTAATAAAACGCAATTTATTGTACAATAATACCGTAGAAATCAAAGCTTTAGCTTTGAGTAAATTTAAATAAAATTCCAAAAATTTGCATCAAACTTTCAAACTTTTAAATCAAAATTTGTAGAAAATTTTTGGATATGCAGTTTTGTAGCCCATTCAATTTTAGTTTTTTGCTGGCGTTGCTTCCCATTTTCTCCACATAACGAATATACTTATCTTTTTTTATGGATGAAAATTAGCAACACCGTCAACAAAAAAAATTAAATCCAAAACTCAATAAATCCCAAGCTGAAAATGCATGCACGTTTTTATTATACAAAAACTAAATGGGGAACTTGTCAAAATGTCCCTGTCTTATAGATATGATAAGCACTATAGTAGTAAACTCTGTATTAATCGACTTGCGCCAATATTGCACGAACATACACACATAGTGTAGAAACTACATACACATATTTGTTATATCAATTTGTCGTTTGCTTTATTTGTGGCGCTTTCCGCAATTCACCCATACCGTTGTTGTCTTCACTTACCTGTAGCAATAAGGATGTGTCACAGCGGGAATGTCGAAAAAAGTTGTTGAGGAAGTTCTTTCTTGACGCACTCCTTTGGCGTTTGCTGTAATAGACATTAAAGATTAAGAAATGAAAGTAAAGGTACAATAAGTATGAATCAAAGTGTTTTTGTGTTCATATATACATACATATGTATGGTCTGTATCTAATGGACAACATATCGACACTTTTATCGAAATATATTATATAGAAGTATGTATTTATATTTTGCAGATGCCTTTGCGATTTAGAGCAAATTTAAATTACCTGCAAAAAATGAGTCTCAAATGTATTTATAACGAACTTTTTTTCTTAGCTAATTTCTGCACCTATGTTGACAGATTTACAGTTTTAACTGTAAATTGCAGTTTTCTAGACAAACTAACAGTTTTCTAGACAAACTAACAGTTTTCTAGACAAACTAACAGTTTTCTAGACAAACTAACAGTTTTATCAAAATACCTTATAGAATAAAAAATACAGTTGTCCCGAAATTTCTGTACGAATGAATTAAAATATCATTGTTTCCAAGGCGAATTTACAGAAGGTGAAGGTGATAAGAGCAGCTGATTTGATTTTTTTTATTCACCTACATGTATTTTGTTTTTGCTTTTGCGTATGAGCTTTCAAAAGCCGTAAAAGAAAAAACAAAATGTATTTAAATTTTGACGACGCTTACGCAGAAGCAAAAACAAAATACACAGGAATTTTGCAGTTGTATGTATTTATAACAATACCTTGTATGGATGCAGGTGGCTTAGGCTCAAACTAAAGATGTGGAAACTGGACCCGTCTTTATGTTGTAACACAAAAATTTAGGGGGATACAGTTTTATATGTTAAATTTGATTGATGCACTATGGCAACTTTTGACTTTTACAGCATTTAAACTGCATCTAAAAGTAAAATATCTGAGTTTTAAAACAAATATTAATACAGGGTGCCCCAATAACAGGGTTGTTTAAAATGTTTTCCCAAATTTAAGATATTTTTGAAAAAATACAGAAACCAAAACTTTTCAGTAAATACTAAAGAAAAATTACTGGAATTTGGCTAATCTAGTTACATTAAAGTATAAGATAACATAAGTAAATGATATTGGAAAAAAGGTGTGGCACTGCCCTATAATAAAATGTTTTATCTCAGTAACCGCTTTACCAATCTCGGCAGACGCATTGCTTTAGGTAAAGACTTCATCGCAAAGAAAAAATCTTAGCTTTTAAATATAAATACAGGATACCACATTAACAAAATTTTTTAAAAGCATTCGTACATGGGCTTTGTTGGGTTTGTTTGGTCTCCCTCAAATAAACTTATACCCACTTGCCAGTTTCCACGCTTCTTTACAAACTTAATAGTACAAAGTGGCGCAAAAGTGATCCTCCTATCAGAAAATGCTATAAATTTTGCGATTGGTCCCTAATGTCAGTTCTGTTTTGACATTTGTGTAGTAAACACATGGGAAATACACGTTAATAAACAATGTTACGCTACACTGTAGCCGTTCTGCAGAGAATATTGCTGCTGTAGCCGAGGATGTCATGGAAGCGCCGTCGACATCGACCAGACGACGTGCCACGCAAATGGGTATCAGTCGACGGTCTTTATAGCGAATTTTGGTACAAGATTTGAAGATGTTTCCGTACAAAGTCCAGACGGTGCATCAGTTGTTAGCTGCTGACCGCCAATCCCGTCTAACATACGCTCAAGCCATCCTTAATCACCACCAAGAGGAAGATGATTTTTCATCAAAAATAATCATGAGATGAGGCCCATTTCCATCTTAGCGGGTACGTAAATAAGCAAAATTTACGCTTCTGGGGCACTGAAAATCCGCGTGTAACCCACGAAGAGCCATTACACCCGCTCAAAGTCACTGCATGGTGTGCTGTTTTCGCTGGAGCAGTCATCGGACCTTTTTTCTTCGAAGACGTCGCGGGCCAAACGGTTACTGTGAATGGTGAGCGCTACAGAGCAATGATCAACGAGTTCTTTTTGCCGCAACTTGATGAATTGGGATTGGAAAACATGTGGTTCCAACAGGACGGTGCAACGGCACACACTGCACGTGCCACAACCGATATGCTGAAGGATGCATTTCCCGGGCGCCTAATCTCCCGTTTTGGCGATTTGCACTGGCCAGTAAGATCGCCTGATTTGACCGCTCCAGACTTCTTTTTGTGGGGCTTTTTGAAGTCGCGGGTTTATGTCAACAAGCCTCAGACTCTTGCAGCTCTTAAAGAGAATATCCGTCAAGAATGTGAGGACCTATCGCCGGAAGTTTTGGCAAAAGTGATGGAAAATGCCATAAAAAGGGCTCAAATGACAATCAACTGTGGCGGCGGCCATTTACATGACATCATATTCTCGACTTGATGTAAAAAAACTAAAAGACCAAATAAAAATAATCCACAAGAAGAATCAAAGTTTTTCTTTTTTTTTTTAATTACAGCCAAAAAACATCGGAAGTTTACTTTTGCGCCACCTTGTACAACGATTAGCGGCTTGTTATTTGCTTTTTATGCCAGTGTAAATTAAATACATTTTTTTCTCCAGGTCTGCGTCTTCTTCTATCCTGTGTATTTTACTCCCTAATTCTTTCATAATAACCGCAACGAAGCCCCTTTTAGTATCTGAAACTTTAAGTATATCATATAGTTTGGAGTTTACTAGAGACAATTATTACAATTTTTGAGGTAGTACAACACACTAGAAAATAAATGATGAATTTGTACTGCTCATTACAGCAACACATAATACTTTACTCTTTATGTTGCTAAATACTGTATTATACATAAGTTTATATACGCGAATCATTGCATATTTTGCAAATAAGATGAGTGAAATATGGAATTGAATTTCAATACAGGCTTATTTATTTATTTATTACAAGCATATTATGCAGTTCGTAACCAAAAACAAAACATAGGTTCATTAACAGAAAAGGCCTTCCGACCATACGGTCATGTTTTTTCATCAAAGGTTATTTCACTTTTCAGATAAGGAAATATTACTTAACAAATAACCAGCATTAATTTTACAAAGGACATTTCGGGATCTTTTCTTTCTTCAACCAAAGTTGGTAGAAGGTTCGAAACATACACTTTACACTTCAACTAAAATACCAATAGGCCGCTTTATTTACAGACAACACAATCTTAAATGTGTTGAAAAAGAAGAACAAAATGCACATTTTCTCCGTGTTTAATGAAAGTTATATTTTCGTAATCTCTCTTTTCCAATTCAACGAATATACGTTTCTCCAAAAACTGCATAGAACGAACAGCTTAATTTTTTATATTAATTTTTTATATTATATAGTATAAAGAATTGTGTTTAATTATTGAAAATATCATACTAAATGCACGAAACCAAGTAACAAAATTTTAAAATAGCTGTAGTACAAAAAATTGAAAAAAGAATGGTAAAAAGCGCAGAAGAGGCGAACAAACTATAGAATCATTGAAATTTTTAATGCCTCATCTCATCCATCGGTAGATCAATTGGTAAAAAACAGCGCAAGTGGTAAAATTTGGGTGCTAACGTTCATATACCATAATTGAAAATTGCAAGCCTATGTTATTAGAATTGTGTTCTATTTCAGTTTTTTTAGGTAAATCACTTATTTTGTTAAGTTATGGTTTTCATTCGATTTAATTTAAAAACATATAACTTAATTTAGTTCTTAACAAAAACATCGATTTAGCCAATTGGCCTGCCAATTATTGTGCTCTTTAAATCAGATAACTACTGTAATTTAATTCGTTGCGTGCAAAAAAATCACAATTTCTATTATATTTGTTCCATGGTTATTATTTATCGAAGATTTTTTTAGCTTGACTGTAATAACCGTTTTGTTTGATTTTCTATTAAATTTAATAAACTTTAACAAATGTCTTACACATAGCAGGAACTTATACACATTAATATCAAAATCTATGTTTGCCTCAAAATTAATTTAATTTGAAGGCATCACCATCAAATAGCTCGGAGCAATGTTAGTAAAGTGACGAGCAACTTGTTAAGGGTGAAAAAATATTTATGTACAAATAGCAAACAAACAACCCAGTAATCTCAATAAAAGTCAAACACACATTCATAACCGTATACACAAAATAACCAGCAGCAATATTAATATAAACAAAAGATATATTAGCAAATTGTTTGCTAATAAAAATATAAGAACTAATAATAACATTATGGTTTTACAATAAAATGCTTTAATAAATCTTTTGTTAAGTGTGTGAAAAAAATTCCAAATAAATAAGATTCTGCCCGAGCACGTGAATATTTGCAACTAATCCGCTTTTAAGACTTGACTTGAAATATAAATATACATGTACATACATACATACTTATATGCAATCAAATACATACATATGTAGCTACGCGTTGTTTCTTGGAATATCAGGCCTCTTTGTATGATATTTTGATATTTCTTAAGATAAAATGCACATATACATAGATCCTATATATCAGGCTATATTTAAGTAATATATGTTAGGAAAAAGGCGGATTCACGCCACAATCTAAGATGAAACTACTAGGCACAATATTTACCAAGCTATTTGACGTAGATATATGATTTTGGATATATACATATTTCCTGTAATTCAAGATATAAAGAACATTGTAAGCCAAAAGCATTGTTCAATATCTAAAACAAAATATGTCTTTAGTGGCGCAGCAAATGAAACCGGGTATGCTAGTATTTATTGATTTAAATAGAAACAAAAATAAATTATTATGATTTTACCGTTGCACACCCACTTACCAAAAGTGTGATTTTTAAATTATTTCTCTCCCTAATTAAACTATGTATTTATACTTCGTATTGATTTCGCGAAATAATTTAGTAAAATATTGAATATTTTGATTTGTGAGATTGCTAGAATTGTTCTTTCAGACTAGAAATGCGAAGTGTAAGGATGTGGTAAAATTTGACAAAGGAAGTTTCGGAGATATACCTATTTTCTCTCAGGTGGGCGATACCATGGGCATTCCTAACATTTATGATTCCATGTATTAAATTCTCAAGCACAATCTTGTTTATCAAATTTGGGCAAATTACCTTGTATAGTTAATTAATATCGGATTTTTTGATTTGTGTCTTTATCCGTTGTATGCGGGGTGAGCGTTCTTAAGTATGACTTATAACTATAAATTTCAAAATGGGCTTACTGACTTGAAATGCAAGAAGTTTACCCAATTTTGTAGGGTTTGATAATGTAGTTTCGAAGATATACATATGTTCATATGCTCTATAATGGGCGGTCTTTAATAGTTAATAGAAGATGGGATTTTTTGATTTTTGTAAATTACCGTTATATGACAGGAGCGCATGTTTTTATTCGATTTTTACAATTTTAAAATTTTTTCCTAAAGTGTTCAGTGCAGCGCCTATTTCGAAATTTTTTTCATATCTTTTATTTGCTTAAGCAACCTCGTTCTGCATATAAAATTTGAGTAAATTGTCTTCAATAGTTACTTGATTTTTGAAAATGACCGTTATATGAGAAGAGAGCATGGTTTTTGTCCGATTTTTATAATTTTCAAAATTCTGACTTCTGACTGAAAATGCAGTATATGCACCAAAAGAGTTTGGCCAAGTATCTTCGGTGAGATATCTTTTCCTTCTAAAGTGGGCGTTACCACGCCAAAACAAATTTATACACGTCTCCCTTTCTCCTTTCTATGTATTACATTTGAGCAAATTATCTTTAAAGGTTACTGAAATATCACGTTCTTTTGGTGTTGTATATCAAGTTTCTTTAAGATATTTCAATATTTACTCGAGTTATCCGTTGCAATGACGGACGGTCGGACTTACGGACCTGGTTTAATCAATTAATTCTATTAATTTTAAGAATTTTGGTATATATGTATATGTGTATATCTATCTCGGTTGTGAACAAAGGCACTACTGCGCTTGGGTATAAAAATCAAACAGCTAAAAAATGCCACAAGAAAATGAATAACCGATTTAAATAGTTATGTAATGTCTTTCACAATGACACTATTGATTCGACACGAATGTTAGCGTCGACATTTTGTGTTTCAAATATTACACTTTTGAGCGTTTCGACAGCAGGAGACACAAAAAGTGGACTTTTTTACAACAAAATCCTTGGAATGGGCTTTCCGGAGATAAATTAATCGAATGTACTATGGCCCTATGAATCTCACTTCGGGATGAGCTTAGTTGGCAATTCATTAAAATATCAGCAACCATCACTTCTTATCCAAGTCCAATTTCGAAGAACTAATACAAATCTTATGAAACGTATATTAAAGCGTTTGGTAAATGAAGACATCATAACATCTAAAACGGCCATAGAACATGATTTGATACATGAGTAGGGTATCTGCCGTTTTCAACGAGTTAATTGTTCTTTCGGCGATAATGCTACAAATTTAAGCTCCCGTAAAAAAACTCAGATCATCTAGACTGGTACTGTTCTCGACAAAGTAGGTCTTAGGGGCATCCTCTATCATAATTATTAGGGTTTGATCGTGCTGGCGGCTTGGTTTAAGTGGCCGTTTTAATACCACCTACTTGCCGTCGAACCAGATAGAACAAAGAATAACGAAGACAAGAGACAAGAGCCCGTGGAGTTTAGCAGCCTAAACAAATCAATGGAATTCACGACACCCAACTCTTTCAGATTTCCAACAGGGAATTTGCCCAGAAATCTCATTCTAGGCTGCTACAGTAGGCGTTGTGTTCCAATCTCTTTCGGGCAGCATGAGTACCCAGTGCTCAGTGACCAGTCAAAACTGCCAAGTCCGCAATGCACTCCCTGCACTGCTTCACCAGGATCGATGTCACCATTCCTTAGCTGGGAGCACGAATGGCTGACCGGCTAATCTGAAATATATCCTTCCACTCCCTTCTAGAGGGTACAAGATGCTTCAGTTTCTAGATAGTGAAATTTCTGTTCATATATAGTCCGATTTTATGTAAGTTTCCAGATCGGTGACGCACTGCGGTAGGCGTCCATGGTCAAACGTACGTTCTTTCCAGAGTCCCAGTTTCCTTAGCCTTTAAAAATTCACGTTAAATATATTGTCCCATTTTATTGGTATACGAGAGAAATTGAATCAAAAATCATTGGTTTTAATATCTTGCATGTTGCAAACTTCATTTCAACTGCCAATCTTATGTGCCATCATCTTAATTGGTCCTAGTTGGGCATCAACTGCATCCCTAGATTCTTGTGAGTATTGCGGTATATTTATACTGCATACTATATAAGTTTATGTATGCCTGCATCTATGTAGTATATATGTAAGTGCACTTGCCTGTGGATGTTGTTGTTGTTGCATGTACGCGCGCACTAAGGTATCCATCGGTGGAGCTATCGATTCCAAATTTTCCAATTGGCGTCGGGCTCGGCGATGCTGATGCCGTCGCCGAAACGGAAGTCGTGGCCGAGACAACTGGCGGTGTGTACACTACCAACTCGTCGCTCAATTGCTGATGATGATGATGATGATGGTGGTGATGGTGATGTGGATGCGGATGCGAATGCGTATGCGGATGGGCGTGGACATGGGCGTGTGCGTACCAATGCTCTGCTCTGCTCAAATCTGTATAGAAAATAATGCAAGAAATTGATTTTAAGGTTTTTCGATGACAGTAACTGTATATGTATATTTTGTTGTTTTAAAACAATGGAATTAAATCTTAGAATAAAAGGAGTATCTTCAACTTTCTAAAAGCTTTTCATTCTACATGAGTAAAACCATGACCACACAAAATCCATTGAAGCCCCAAAGCTAGAGGTGTAGTATTGATAATTTTAAAATTTCATAATAGTACTTTTAATTTGTTATATGTACTTGAAAACGATTGTGTTGAAATGCCAACTACAAAGTACGCAGTTTTCGAACAACAAATGTACATCAGGATGCCTCACCGAAATTATAAAATGTATTAAGTTTAAGGTTTCTTCCAAAATATTTCGGAAAAATATTAAGGTTTACGGGTGCTGAACTGATTAGGATGACTTCAAAAATGTCATTATTAAGATTGTTGTTAGCTTTTTTGTGCAGACCTGTATTATTTATAAATAACTTTATTTTTAGAGGCATTTTCAAATCGTTCCAAAAAAATTATTGCGATGAGTTCGTTAAAAACAAAACTGAACTATACCTATCTCATCCTTTTGGCACATACTAATAATTTTACGATCAAGATATCAGGGACCGTAACCTTTATAAGTTTTATTAAAGAAAAATTTTTAATACTTATTTTTTTAGTTTTATTGTTTCATATTATCCAAGATCAGTTTGTTTCAATCATGCCAACTACCAAATATAAACCGTATTGCTGTATTATGATCGAAAGAAAAAGTTTTAATACAATTATATTTGATAAATATATTTTTTTAAATAAAAATAGAACCGTTACGGTCCCTGATTCTAACAGGTCTAAAACTTCAATCAAGACATAGGCTATACTGGGTAAGAAAGGGTTAATTTTCGTTGCTTGATTGACAGCTGAGGTGCGAGTGTATAGGAATGCTTCTTCTTCTCTTTTTCCGACAGTGTGAAAACAGGTGTATTGGAGTGATTTTCCGTAACTATAAATATTGGAATGTGATTTTTGAGTTGTTCACAGTCGGATATTGGTTATTTGTTACCTTACCGCTTAATTGATCGTCTTCGTTTTTGTAAACTACCGTCATATGAGAGGTGGACGTGACTTTTATCAGATTTTTAAAATTTTCGAAATTTTGTTTTTTGACTTCAAGAAAAAAGAGTGTACCAAATTTGGTAGAATTGGGTGACATAGTTTCGAAAAGATACCTTTTTGCTCTAAAGTGGGCGGTGCCATGCCTATTTCCCAAGTTTTTTGGTTCCGTGTATTAGTTAGAGCACATTAAATTTGAGCAAATTGTCTTTAGTATTAGGACATGGGCTCGGGTTATACAAATTAAAAGTGTTTAATTTTAAATGCAACTAAGGAGATATGGAAAATTTCAATATAGTTAAAAGCTTAAAGCCCGGGCTCACTATCTTAATTTCTTGCTTATAATTAATTCATAAGCAATAAATTTAGATGGAATGAAAGAAAAAGTCAGTGCCGGGTCTAAATTTAATCGATAATAATCGAAAAATTTGCATTTTGAAATGTTAGCATTTCACTCTAGTGTTCCTTGTTTTTTACTGCCTCTAGAAGCTTTCTTTCGTGATAGTAAATTAAAAAAAATATATATCACAATAAAATTTAAATATATTACAAATGTACACAATCTCTGACATTTTTTTTCGTTGATCAAAGAACTAAGCAAGGTGTGGCACAGAGCTGTTAAAATAAATTTGGAAATACACTTGTGAAGGCACTTCGTTTACGCGAAGCAATTCGGATGGATATAAGTAATTTACGTTGTATTGTGAACATAATTTAATTTTAGAATGTTTTCAAGAAGAATCTTTATTCTTCTTCAAGATTTGAATAAGAGTTTTTGTTATCGCCAAATTGCACAGTTAAGCGAATTTCACTACAGGGAAAGCTATATGTAAGTTCTAGTTATTTTAATTATAAAATTTACCATTGGTTGCCGACGCCGCCGCTGTTGGAAGCGGTGTTGCGATTGATAGGGTCGGTGCCAACGATTGCATTTGAACCGGTGGTAAAGGAAACGTGAGGCAGCAGGGTGATTTGTACGTAGAGCTGGGCATCTCTGCATTTTGATCGGCTTCCATATGTGAATGTGTCGAGTCGATACACTCTTTTTCCTCTGCTCTTGTTGCGTTATTTGTAGTATTATTGTGATTGTTATTGTTGGAGTGGCTGTATGTAGTTTTTGTCATTGCCTGAATACTTGTTGTTGTATGTACGGACGCATCAGCGATGGAAGCAGCCGCATTGCTACTCACAATAGTGTGATCCGCTCCTGGAAATGTTTCACCATCGACAACATTATCTAATTGCAAATTATGCAGGATACCAACATTCGGCGCATATTCCGTCTAAAATATAAAAAATATGCATACAAATAAATATCTAAATATGTTTGCATGTATGTACTTGATAAAAAATAAGAGTGTGATAGTGCCAAAAGGAAAAACATAAAATTTCATGCGAATTGCTGAATCTGTGTACGAGAATATAATTGAGGAAGTTCGTCAATCCGCAGCAGGAAATTGTGCTAAATTACTATAAGCCATGATGAGGAAGTTGCTGCTCACAGCGTCACAAAAACGAAAGTAAATAGGCATCAACGTCAGGTTGGCAGCCGTTTCTCTTAGATTATAATGTTAATGTCTCACACAAAATTTCGAAGCCGTGGAAATCATAAGAAATGTGATTCACTAAGATTGAATGTTATTAAATGGTATTTAGAACTCACAGACGTGCATCAAAAGTTTCAATTAGTATTTAGTTTTCATTTAAATAGAAAACAGAAAATAAAATAGAAAACAATAAAAATAATCTAATTATTTTAAAGGGGTTGTTGTTATGTACATTTTTATTAAATATAATATTGAGCTTATAATTTTTAAATAGCAATTATTCAGTAATCGGCTATAACCCACAAAAGTTTTATGTAATAGAATTGACTTTTTAGGTACCGAAATTATGATATTGTTATTTTCAATAGTTGCCATTATATCGAAACTGATCGTGGTATCCGATTTTTTTATACTTCTCATGAAAATTAAATGACGTTATAACTTTGGCCGATTTTTGTAAGTATAAAAAGAAGAGGAGTAGTATATCAAAATGAGTAGCACGACGAAATAAAGCTGGTGAAAACCTCTTGCAAAATATTTTGGAAATTAAGCTTTACTGAACCTCTTTCGTTTGATTGCTATATGGAGACTTCCTTACAAAAATTGCGGACTTTATATGTACGAAATCTTATCAAAACTTGTATAGTTGTCATATAGAAATATGTGATTTAGTTATTAAATTTACTATAACTTTTGTGCAACTCTCTCTAAATATACAAGTGTTCGCAAATTATGGATTTTGAAGGCGGCCGCATTTTCGTTTGGAAATGCATTTTTGTCATATTATTTCTTTATACACACTGTTTGTTTAAATTGACTATAATACATTTGACAGTACTTAAAACGTACTTTCTGTTTTCTTCACTTTTCTAGCAATGGACATATCCCAATTTGGCTCAATCGCATTCCAAAGAATTCTATAAATGTTAAAGTCTCCAGCCAAAACCAATTATTGATGAATTTCTCATTTCACCTGGTATGATTGAGAAATAAATGGCCCACACCATTTCAGGCTTTTAAATGTCTAAATATAGGACCTTTAAACTAAAACCTCATATCTGAAAAAACAGTTGAATGGGAGCAATAAGTTATATATTCCTGATCCTCATGCTTTTCATTGCATACTTTCTTTTTATTATATGTAAGTGGAAGGTGTGCCAAATTACATGCCATTAGCTGCTTCAGTGTAGGAGTTATAACACAAACACTCATGCCTGAGCTATCAGTTGTATGGGATTTATAAGTTATGGTAATCCGATCTTGATGATTTCCATTCATAATAAGGGAACAGAGTGCCAAATTTGATGTTCTTAGCTACTTTGGCATTGGGGTCTTCTTCGTATCGTTACAAATATCGGCCCAAAGTTATAGTACCAATTCATCTTCATGCAAGGTATAAAAAATGAAATCTACTTATACGAGTATATACTTCTGATTAAAAAAACATACACAAACAAACTCGTATGTACGTATGTATATATTTTAACCAATGTGTTTTTACACAGCCTAAAACATTTCAACGGCCGCAGGCGCTTGAATTTATTACTGATTTCTTGTAAAGATTTTATAAATACTAAGACGTTTTGTATTTGTTTAAGGGTCCCTGTCGCAATTTATTTACAAATAATAATGTAATAATAATAATAATAATAATAATAATTAATTATTATAATAATATTTTATTATTATTTTTATAATAATAATTAATTATATATTATTATTATTAAATTTATAATTAATTATTATTATTATTCGACGCTTACATCATAGCTTGATGTTTGGCCGAACTTCTCCTACCATTTGTGGTGTGTATCTTGATGTTGTAACACAAAGGAATTTTTTTTATTTCTATATACGAGTATCATCTTCATAAATGACAAAATGAGCCAAAAAATGTTTTAGCTTTATCCGTGTAATCCAAATTAAAGTGGCTACTGCGAGTATATTAAATTGAGAATGTCTGTAGAAAAATCTCCGCAATTATTTTGAACATGAAATGTTTAGTAATTAAGTTAACAGCCGTTGAGTTCCACATTTGGTTGTGAGTAATTTAGTTGAGCGGTGGTGAAGTGTATTGGTAACGAGGTAGACCTGCAACAATGGCCAATTAAGTAATGAGATGTACTCGTATAGACAATGCGTCCGACGGTGTGGCACAATGTCAATTGCAGACAAAGTCAATGCGGTGAAAGTATCACTTCCATATCCAAGGTGTCGAAACAGCGGCAAATGCAATTGTGGCAAATTGACAGACCATTTGCGGACTAACCCTGCAGGCAGATAATAACCAACTGCCACCCGTTGCCTCTGCGAAAGTTGAGGTCAACACTGGCAAATGTTCATTAAGCTGGGCTGATATTTTCTTTTTGTTTCAAACAAAATTAACATGAGGTCACAAAGTATCTTTGGAGCATCTAGAATATAAGTAAAAGCTTAGTTTCAATTAGATTCAGCAGGCCGGGTTGGTCTGGAATAAAAATGAGTTTTGAAAATATTTAAACAGATTTCGATAATATCGATCAACACTTGTAGATTAGGTAAAAGCTGGACTTTCACATGATTAGGTTTTTCACTATTTTCAGTTTTTTGACGGAAATTTTTCAATCCGCGTGTGTAATCTAAATGTCCCGAAAGTATTTTTTGAATATATCCAATTTAGATTGAAAACAAAGCAAACAATTCGACCTCGCCTAATATCCATATCAAGACAGGCATGCACATACATTCATATTCACATAATATGTATGTAAGTACTTAGAAGCGCTGCAATTTTAATGCGAAGTGGTGTTAACGCCCTTTCAAGTTTCTAAACTTAGCAAAACTTGTTATTTGAAACCCATAGACGAGGAAAGCACAAATAAATATATCGACAAATGTACTTACATATTTGTGCACATATTGTATATACAAATGTACATTTATATCTGAACAAGTTAATTAATGTTTTCTCATAAAATACCAGTTTTTAATGAAATCCTAGAAGCTAGAAATAAAATGGCCTTGAGACGAGCTTCTTCTTCAGTGTATTAAAAAATGCATTTTATCTTTTTTAAGTATCATTTGAAATATTGTTGTTGCATTTTCAAATATAATTTATATGAAAGTTTCTTAATTAAATCCATTTCATTTCAGACACAACCATTTTGAGATGATCACGAAAGTTGATTGCGGCCGGAATGATTCTTCTGTATGCGGTTGCAGCTGCCGAATTGGCAAAAATAGCTATTTAAAAAATAAAAAATCGCATAACAAAGATAAATGTCTCTGGTGATAAGAAGAAAGATAATATATGAGAAGTATTAGGGTTTATATCCTTGAAGCTTGCAAATTTCGTCCTTATTTACATTAAAGTACAAACACAGATATACTAAGAAAAATTCCGCCGATGTGCCAAATTTCCGCCAGAGTACGTAGTATCAAACTATTTTTGAAGAGAATCGAATATCGAGTGCAAGGCGAATTCATATAAGGTAATGTTCACGGTGTACTGAATACTGAAGGTGACGCCTTTAGAAGTACCGCTACTTTGGTTTTGCCGGGTTTGACAATTCTCAACTTCAACTAGACAAAGCTTTTTTCACAAATTAAGAAAAAGAGACACTTTTTTTAGTATTTTGCGAATTTATTTATTAAATGTCTGCCTATAAATTCATACTTTTACACTTTAGAACAATTAGAACACGTTTTTCAATGAAATATTGGAAGTTGTTCAATTTTCTCTCTCCCGTATTCTTGTTTACTAAAGGCGAGATCTGTCATTTCACCGCGGGAAGGCGCAATCTTGTATTCTATCATTCTTGGGTAATGTTGAGCAAGTAGGTGAGCGAATTCGCTTGCTGGACTGAATGTCAAAACTATATGTTTGTTGTATAAATTCACCTTTATTGATCGAGTGTTTTACATCAATGAAAAAGCTTCTCACAAAACAACAAAATGACGTTCGCCTCAAATGTTTCTTGAAAAACTCTCCAAAGAACGTCTTTTAAAATCTAAGAATCTGCATAAATACATAAAAATTTATGTAAAATGAATTGTTAAGAACAATTTTGTATATTTGGGGAAATATTTAATTTAATTATTAGAATCTGTGCTTTACATAATTTATGAAAATATTCTCAGAATATAAGAACCCATTTTTAATATATTTATTTATACATATAAGTGTAAGAGAATCTCCTTAGAATATAAGAAGAATGTATGGGCACATTCGTCGACTTTTAGGAAATCGTCCATACATTTTAAGAAATTGCTTGTTGAATACAACTACTTATCCTTAAAATGTATGAACCCATTTTTGAACATACATTAATCTATTCTTAAATTACATGATCGAGCTACGTATATGATGTAATTGAACTTTAACAATCTACTGGAGAAATTTTATTTACGAAAATTTTGCAAACTAAACGTACAAGACTTATGCATGTAAATAAATATATGTATGTATATGTATGCACACATGTGTACACTAAAGTAATTGCAGGCTTTTATCGACGCTAATTCAAGGTTTCAACCATATGGGTTAAACAATTGCTGCTGATTAAACTTGAAATGTTTATTGTTATATTCATACTTTTTATAAGTATGAACCTATGGCAATTTGAAAAGCTGGTACCAACTGAGTAGATGAGACTAGTTTACCCGAAAAAAGTGCTTAAATAAAATATTGTTTTTTTAGACTAATTTTGAGTCGCTAAACAAGAAAATGAGTTCATCTATTTTTTCAAAGAAGCGTTTTCGAATTAAACGATTTTCGTGTTCATCGACCCAAAATTAGTCTGAAACACATTTTTTTATCGAATATTTGTAAACTAGTTTCATTATATTTTTTTTCATTCTAAGAAGACACCGAACTGGCAATTTTGTTTTTTATAGTTAATATTTCATCGTAATACATAAAATTTGTCTAACTGTTTTTATTTATCGGTGCGATTTGATTGGTTGTGTGAGACTTTTTGCTGACATTTCATATCTGCAATTGTTTCACATGCTGCACTGCTACTGCTGGTTCAACGTGCCTTCATATGCTCGAGATTCTTAGATTCTAAGGAAACGTTTTTTATGGAGGTTTTCAAGAAATATTTCCTACAATATAATACTTTCTCTTATTCTTTTTGATCATATAAAAATCTGTGGAGCTGCAATAACACAAACCTTTATTACCGGCTAATAACAACCTTAAAATAAATACGAAATAAATACGAAACAGTAGACACTAATGCCGAAACCGGTTTGTTCTCAAACCAAATTTGACAAGGGATGGCGAAAAATCGTTCCTATATACATACATACATACATACATACATGAACTTTTTATTAGCTGGCATGTTCTTTTTTGGTTGCACCAATTGAGGGACCTTAGAGTGTTACGCTGAACGATTTTTATGAGAAACCGTGTCATGAAAGAAAAAAACATTCTCTATTCGAATTTCTTCAATAATATTTTGTTGTCACGTACTCCAGCTGAGGTTTAAAACTGGGTCACATCGATGCTCTCGCTATTTCAATGTAAATAAGAACGACGTTTAGAAGTTTTTCTTAACTTAATAACGGGTGTTTTTTTTTAGACTGATAGAACTTTCGATAGGGATAGCTGTCACTTGACAGCTGGTAAATGACATTCAGTGTTCTGTTCGCCAAACTTATAGAGCACTTCGTGAATTTTAGGGCCCACATAATCGAGCATCAGAGCAGCTTATTCGTCAAAATGTTGATAAATTTCGAACAACATTTACTCTACTCGATGAAAAACCAACAATAAGACAAAGAACTGTACGTACAGAGGAAAATATTGGTGCTGTAAGTGATAGTGTTGTAGAAGATCCACCGTGCTCAACAAGTTGGACTTTGTCCATCCACAACATTGAAATTTAAAATTGGACTGATCGCATCCGATTCACCAAAGCTAGTCGTGGCGGACATATGCCAGAAATCGTTTTTAAATATTAAATGTCATGGAAATATCTATCAAATAAAAAAAAAAATTGGGATCATACATCATTTTTTATGTGTTTTATTTAAATTTAAAGTTCTATCAGTCTCAAAAAAACGCCCTTTACTTGTCATTTATGACATTTTTCAAATAGAATCATTAATTATAATTTAGAACACTTAGAAAACATTGATGATTGATGCATATTTGATTTGAGAAATAATAAATTATTATAATATTGTCAAAGCTTAAAATATTAATTTTAAATGAACAAACTTAACTAAAACTAAATGACCAAAATCATTTTAAAGATAAAAGGAAAAGTCTACTGAAGATAAAAAATAAACAATAATTTCTCCTAAAATAAGACAACAAATCTGTTAAAGGAAGAGTAAACTTTTGCAACTTTATTTGCGGTGGAATTTTAAGAAAGCTACAAATCCGTTTTTTGAAAGGTTTTAGTGAAATTTCTTTCCCCTTTTAAAATATTGTTGTTCATACATACTTCCAAAAAATAATTACAATAATGAAAAAGTATCACGGAACTCTTTTCAAAGTGAAACTAGCTTTCGTTTTCAGCGACTATCACAAACAGTTTTAAATTCAGTTAATATGGAATTTTCTTTTATCTACATACATATGTATGTATATCAGTAAGTGGCAGTTCAATGGGTAATTCGAGACAAAAAGGGGAAATGTGGATTATATCAAAAAAGTTGCGATATCAAATTTTTTAAGTCAATAGATGAAAGTAGCAAAATGATAAGAAAATAGGCAATTACAAGTAGCATTTGCAGATAACAATTTTGCTTATTAGGTGCATCTAAGTGTATTGTTTTTAACAACGTAGTGAATAGAAAATACCTATGTAGATATAAATATTTAATTAACTACCTGCGTCAGTATGTACATATGTATGTACGTACATACCAACCCACCTACATAAATTATCTACTCGTTTGAATGCTCTGCTAAATAAGTGTCATTAGAGTTTTGTTGCGAAACGGTACAAATTGGTTATCGTTTAGTGCCACTATGTGCTCATACAGAATTTCCAAAATACGAGTACATCTGCATCTGCATGTATGTATGTATGTATACGTATGTACATGTATCTGGAAGCAAGTAAATGTCTGCGAAAAAATTTCGAGTTTAATCATCTCAAAGTCAACCAGGTGCAACGACTTGGCACGCGCTTCTTTATTTTGTCATAAAAATTATACCAAATATTTTGCAGAAAATTGCAATTAGTTGCCGATCTAACGATGCTTATAGGCAAGACAGATGACTTAAATATATCCATACTAATGTGCATTAGCTCGCCGTAATGTACGAAATTTTGGTGTATTTAGACCAGCATATAGCCATAGCCTCGTGACACGGATTTTTTCTTTTACTTTTCAATAAAAAATATTCGAAATATATTTGTGAATTGGCTTATAAAATATAAATTAGAACTAAAAATTTCTGATATCTTTTGCGGAGGAATCTCGAAGTTCGATGCAGTCGATGTCCCAAATAGCTATGTACATACATACATATATACATAGTGAATTACAGAAGATTTGCTATTATTATGATGAAGGTTTTATTCTATTATATTCACAGACACCTTTTTTATTGGGAAGATGTAATTAGACATTTAGAGATAAAGAACTGTTCACCAGAAATATGTATCTGAACTTAGCATGCAAATAAAGAACTCGAACAAAATTTGTTTAACTTAGTTCTTGAAGGTACTAAGAGAAATAAAAGCAAATAAATATTCAAATTTAAAGATTTGCCCAATTTGATTAAACATATTTTGAGAAAATACTCCCAAGCTACATCAACCACTTCTCCCTTTTCCTGACATTCGTAAAACATACCTTGTTCAATTTCGAAGTTCAAATGTGAAAGGAAAACAGGGAAAAAGGTACCCTCAAATTTGTATTCATGATATTAAAAATAGGAAAGCGGAGAAATTTTCCTGGAAGTTTTTATTCAGAATCGGAGTGGCATTCTTTCGGCTTTTCGAATCGGATTCTTTATTTTCTTTATTATCAAATTGTGAACTCATTTTCTGTGGTTCGCCTTTGAATTTTTTTCAACCACAAATAAAAAGTGGAAGGGTGTTAATGTTGTAAAATCAAGTTGTAAGACTTTGTAGGTGTATGTTAAATTTGATAAAATATTAGCTTATCAGACATATTCCGAAATTCGAAACATTTGAAAAAGAGTCGATCTCGAAAAGCAAAGCTAAGTATAAACAGCGTTACATTCGATAGTAAATGTACCAAAAAGGTAAATGTGTTGACAAAGTGCTTTTCGGCTTCGAATTAAATTAAAAAAACATAATTGTGGTAACATGAGGTTTGTTATCGGTTACAGACACTTCGATTAATTTAGATGTACTTTTGTTAGTATGGATTTATGACAGATCGCCCGTGCGTTGGTCAAACTATCATAGCTTGTGTTCAGTATTGTTTGACAATCAATAATGGGAGACTTAGCTCGACACGGTTTCAACTCAATTTTTTGTTCGGCGTTGAGGCTCATTTTTCTTTGGCTAGCTACATCAATAAGCAAAATTGGTGTGTTTTTGATGAAGAAGAACCCGAAAAATGAGTGACCACTTAATTGCTATCTGTATATGGAACAGGAGAAATGGAAGTCCATTTGCCATCACGTTCTGTTCTCTGCATCGTGCGACATATGTGTGCTTGTTTTATACCACAAAAGTGTCGTGAGCGGGCCTCGTGACGTGACATTGTGACGCAACGTCGAAAAAATCATCTTCAAGCTGCTAAATTCATGGTAAACAATTTTCATCAATTTCGATTTGATGACAATGCAAAATTGTAAAATGTCAACAACAAATAAAATTTTACCCACTGAAAACCAGGCATTAGAAACAAAATTTTACTTTTAAAATACATACTTTCATACTTACATACAAGACTTTCAAATTTTCATAACAGCATGCGTTTCTTGGCGGCTGCCGTAACCGGGTAGGTAGCGCGTGGGCGCTTTATTTGGTTTATCCCTAGGCGGGGCAAGTAGGATCAAGATATGTAGCAAAGCACGTAATGGCAAACCTCCGAGTATATTCCTGTCATGAAAAAACTTCTCACAAATCATCATTGCCGGCCGGATTCGGCGTAAAACTGTAGGTCCCTCAAATTGTGGTACAACATAAAGACGCGCACCAACAAATTGTAGGAGAAGTTCGGTCAAACATCGAGCTATACTCGTATGGTGTAAGCGTCAAATTATTATCATTATTATTATTAAGCCTTTTTTTGGGAGAGACCGTATAATAGATAAGTACCAACTCAAGACAACAACAAACTGGTTTCGCTCTCCAGAAACAATTCATTACTGGCTTCTTGACTAGATATAGCCCATTAATTTAGAAAACAGCAAAACGAGATCCATTACTTAAATTTAGCATTTGTTCCCCGAAAAAAAAAATTGGGTTCTTTTAAAATATGTATGTATGTAACTTGAATTTCCGATATTTTGCTTCTGTTTCAGTAACGAATATATAGATTAGAATGGACTATATGCAATTTAAGATGCCAACTTTGAATTTATTGTAAGAAAATTAAGATCTATAAAACTGTATTTAGAAAAAAACAAAAATAAATGGATGAAACCGGTTTGAAAAAAAAACGAGTTAAATCACGCTTGAATGTACCTGTAAATGTATGTAAATTACATAATATTTGTAAGCTAACCTCCCACGAAATGCATACGTGTGTAAAAAATTGTAGTACACATATGTGCATACAAACAAACACACTTATGTGAATATTTATAAAGTTGTACGATTTTAATTTTATATTCCATAATCCAAATACACACTTACATATACTGCGACCACTTTCATACATAAATTATGTTGGTACTTTCTCATAATTAGGTGTACCTGCAAATGCGTAGTATTCGTACGAGCAGTGTTTTTTGAGCTCAATTCGAAACTTAACTCCCCTCATCATCCTCGATCTGTAAGTGCATACACATACATATATGTATGTAAATATATATGTACATTGTATGTATGTATGCACAGTCTGTGATGAAATGATCGTCTGGTGTGGGTGGTGGCAGTGGGAAAAATTTGGTGAAGTCAGTATTGCGTTTATGTAAATTTACACATACAGATTCACCAGTGGTTTCGTTTACTTCACCAAGGGCCCGAAGTTTGGCTTTTCATTGTACTCGTAGGTATGTATCTATGGATGTACTCATGTGTCATATGTCTCTTTGTTTGGCTTTGTGGGCTATTGGGGGGGCCAAATTGGGTTAATTGTATATTTCATTACGTGAAATAGTATTATAACTTGGTCCGATATTTGTAAGTAGACCCGTACCAAAATGATTAAGACCATGAGCTGATTCAATTTCTCCATGCGAAAATCATATAATACAGATAGAAAATAAAAATAGTTGCCGCGTTGTTTAAAACTTAAATTTAATTATGTAAATTGATAAGATAAGTCAAATATTGGAAAATGGGTGTCAAATGAAACAGATTCAGAAATATTGATTTCGAAAAGATGTTTGAGGAGCCTTGCCACCTGTTAAAAAAGTTAAATATAATTTACGAAAGAGTTTTGTGCGTCACAGAGCGTTAATTCAATTTAATTAACAAGATACCTATCTGAGCTTCATTTAAATCTTTATTGGAAATTATTTTTGAAGGGACTTGTCAACTGTTTCAAAATTTAAATTTATTTAACTTAATAATTCTAATGAAAGATTGCAATATTGTTATCACATGCAGAAGAGTTAGGAAAACTGTATTTTCAAAATAATTTGGGTGAGAGTTGCCACTTGTTTGAAAATTTAATTTCAATTAACTTAGTAATAATAATGAAATATTACAATGCAGGTGTCAAATGAAGAAGGTTTAGGAAACAAATTATTTGAAATATTTTCGGTGAGAGTTGCCACCTGTTGAATACAAATTACTTAATAAGTTAAGTGAAATATTACAATACTGGTGTGAAACAACAGAGATTTTGACTATGTTTCGAAAATATTTTTAAAATGGCAGGGCACGTCCTTGGCTTTTAGTAGGAGAGTCCTCTCAGGTTTTTATTTATAGTTTTTTTTTGTTTCATTTTTAAATATTGCGAGAAGATTAAGCTGTGTGCAAAGGTGTATTCCACCAAGCCAACTCGTAGTTGATGCTAACGACATTTGTTTTAGGTTTAAAAATAAAATAAAAACTATAAATATTTAAAGTAATAAGGCGATTTTAATAATTTGTTAAAAAATACCAAATTAAAAAGTTATGTTCCAACGCACCAAACCAATAATAATTTACCTAATTTAGGAAATTTCTTTCAAACGGAAACCATGGCCAAAAAAAAAGTCTGACGAAGTTTTCTCTTTACGACTGTGTGAAAATTGTAATACCCCTTCTGAGGGGTTCACTAAACGCCACTGAACAACTAAGACGAATTGCCGCATACGAAAATTCATACTTTTGTATGTATGAATGTATGTGTGCACACGTATATAACTATGCACGTACACACCAGTTATTTTGGGTACCTAGTATTTATTGTGGAAAACACTTTCACTGAAGACATTGGTGATGGTGCAAAAACAATAATGGAAGTGACGACAATGAGGCAGTCACATGGCTTTGGCTACGAGTACAGAAAATTTTCGTTTGCGCACGCGCATGTGCATATATGTATGTACCCGTATGTATGTATTTGGTTCCAATGGCGCTGGCGCTTACACTCGTTGCTACTTTGTTTGTGCACAGAAGAAGCGCAACGAAATGGTTTAAAGACTTCTTCGGTACTTTGTTGGGGCGCAACAATCCAACGTGCCACTTTTAATTCCATTTTCGGCAGTGCAACAGAGGAGAACGGTACGATCTTGCAAAGTCATACATTTTCGCGCATTCGAGTAAAATCTAAAATTTATTGTCAATCAAAAAGTTGAAATATAAACAACAAAAGAATAAATAAAAACTCGAAGTATAGCTAATCTCTGTATTAGTTGGAAGCATTTTGTGATAAAAAAAATTAATTTATAAAAAAAAAATCAAAATGATAGCCCAAAAGGAGTATCCTGTGCCATTTTTAAAAGGGATATTTATATTTTTCTATGTGATTCTACTAAGCAAATCTGAAGGTATTGAAAAATTAAATTGATTAATTCAAATTGTGTTAATTAATTAAGTTCAACTGTAACTCGCATTATGTTGGTGAAATTTCTTTAAGGTGTTTCTCAGTAAATGGCTGACTTGTGAATTTAAACCCCTTAAATTAAAGCTTATATAACTATTTTCTGGGTTGTGTTTAAACTTTGGAGCAATTTATTGATAAGGTGTGCATATGGAAAATAACTGATCCCATATAAAATGCTCTATAACAGAAACCAATTTCTTAAACTCAGTGAAACGGACATGTATTTAATTAGTGCACAGGTAGCACAGGCTCACTTTAAATGATCATAACGACGTGATTCTGTCGAGACTACTTTTATAGACGACAAGAAGAAAACTTGTGGTATTTGTTGTTTGCTTGATCGTAAATCCAAGTAAATAGAAGTGAATTATTTTTTTTTTTTTAAGTTAAACAGAAAAAATTATATCAGCGAGTATTTCGGAAAGGAAACGACTCCTGCTACTTTTGAATATTCGGGATACTTTGGGGGATATTTCCCGGAAGTCAACTTGTTGTCTAATATTTTTTGGTTAGGTAACGAAAAGTCCAGTATTTTGTTAAGTTACTAATAACTATTCATAACTTTTTACAAAGATCTATATTTTCGTTAGTAGTTTGACCGGCATCAGGCAAAATAACAATCAGGTATTTAACACTTGAAATGAAGATAGTCTCTTCAAATCATTGTAACTTATTTCAAACTCTAGATACGTTTAAACCTGCCCTATTCATTTTTCATGATACAGTAAAGATGCATTCAAATTTGATGAAATTTTTTTAAGGAAAATGATGGTGCAGCTTTTAAAGTGCTATGTAATTTTAGTAATGAAGTACAAGTAGATGTTTAAGTTTTTCAAAAATTGAAAAAAAATATTAAAAAAGAAACAAAAAATTAAATTATATAAAAAATGTATATATACATATATTGCTTAGTACAATTGAGGAAAAATTAATTGAAAAGGCATAGTACAAAGATGCTTGTAAAAAGAAAAAAAACTATATCCCCGAAGCTCTGTTACCAAATTTGGTGCACATATTGCATTTCAAGTCAGTCAGCTAAATTTCAAAAATTTTAAAGATAATACAAAATCTACGCCCACATTTGATATAATGGTTACTCGAAACTATATTACTAAACTCTATCAAATTTTATACACATATTGCATTTTAAGTCAAGAAATAGATATTCAAAAATTATCAAAATCATACGAAAACCACGTCCACTTATCGTATTATGGTAATTTTTAAAAATCAAAAGAATTCGATATATTATTAACTATTAAAAACAATTTGTTTTGCACCTTCCACTATAGAGCAAACTTTAGTATATACAAATTTTAGCATACGTCTTGCATTTCAAGTCAGTAAGCACAATTTTGAAATTTATATAAGTCGTACTAATACCACGCTCACCTCTCTTCTAGCAGTAAATACAAAATTCCAAAAAATTCCGAAATTTATTAACTAAGTATACAAGATAATTTGCTCTAATTTGATAGACAAGGAAATGCATGAAATGGGAATGGGAATGGCCATGGTATCGCCCACCTGTGAGAAAATAGGTATATCTCCGAAAATTCCTTTGTCAAATTTTACCACATTCACTTACACTTTGGATCACCTCTCATATTACGGTAATTTGCAACCAATCAAAATATCAAATATTTCTAAACTATAATGCGAATTCTTTAATTAGGGATAAGAATACTCAAAAAACCAAACGTTTTGAAAATGCGTGGTGTACGTTATAACCAGACTACTTTTTTTTGTTTCTATTTAAATCAATAAACAACATTTAAGGTATCAAAATGATGTTATACTAGCGTACCAGGCTTGGTTTGTTTCTAAAGACATATTGTTTTAGATATTGAACAAAGCTTTTGGGCTTACAACAATCTTTATATCTTGGCCTAAAGGAAATTTGTATACATAGGCGCACCCAAGGAGGATTGCGGGGTTCAACCCCTACCAAAATCTTAAAACTGTAGTACTAACTTTAAATTAGTTTACTTTTTTTAAATTAAATTAGCGTAAAACCTCCCTCAAAATATTTTTCTGTCTGCGGTATCGAATATTACATATATATATTACATAGCAGGGAAGACATGGGCTAGTATTCTCCTTATATGGGGCAGAAGTCTGCCTTTTTCCGCTACAAGCAATATATAGGCTGATATATAGGATCTATATAAATGCCACCTATGGTGTATCTCCATCAAATGATTGCAGAGTTATAAGGAATTTGGGGGCGTGGCACCGCCCATTTTTCCAAATTGGCACACAGTTTTATCCATAAGACATGTGCACCCAATAATCATCCATCTGTATTCGAATTGTTACGAATATAAGACGAATTCACACTTTATTTTTCATAGGGCGTGGTACCGCACAATTCTCCAAATTTATACATATTCCATGTTCGACCCGGAGACCACATGCATCTTCTGTAAAAATTTCATCAAGATCGACTGAGTACTTTTGAGTACTTTTTTATATATAAGATTAACTAATTTGATTGCATAGACTCTTCCTTACTTGTTTTTTTATCAATTAAATATTGCCCATTACACGCTCTAAGTTGGGGTTTAAAATTGGCGTTTATTATTATATTATATATAACCTGAAAACTGGATAGCTAAGAAGTAATTGAACAACAGCAGCATCTAAGCTGTCGTTGGAATAAACTATAACTGATTAACTTTGATTACCTTGGCCCGATCAAAATACATATTTTGTACACAGTAAAAAAAACCAAATGTTGTTCACAGAAAAACACTTTTGCCGTACTGCCAACTAACGAATCGACAGAGCAACTAAAGAAGTGTGAATACCTCTAAGGGCTATAAAGTTGTATTTCTTCGATAAATCTTATCTTGATACACTAAAAATGCACAATTTACATATATACCATCGAGTTAATATTGACAACTTTTATATTTACCATACCCTTCATTTTCCCCCTCTTTAGATGTTATCGCACAACCTTACAAACAACAACGCTGCTCCAGTCGTTTGGAAAATGCTTTAGAGCATATGCGTCGGCGGAATATACCAACGAAGAGTGCCAGATCATTCTCAGGTGAAACTCCGTATACACTTTATCAATCATTTTACGGTCAGAATAGCGATCCAGAAGATGACTTTTATGCGGGTGGGGATCGAGGCTACTACGCTAAGCACATGCAACGAAATCCTCACACCGATCCTGCTCAATTCACTGGTGGGCTTGAAGATTTATTCTCTACGGGCTTTAATCAGCGCCAACCACATAAATTAGCCGCCGTCTCCAGTGTAGATGTGGAGGATTTAAGAGTACGTTTCCCTTCGAAAACGCCTAGCGCACGTTGGGTCGAGGTCGATAAGTGCAGATTCAGTACACAAAATTCAACACTCGATACTCGCCTTATTTTCCCTGATTTAACAATTAGCGGCAAAGTTGTGTTACAACCAACGGGGGGTAAATGTCACATGATTTTACGCTTACGACGAGCAGGTATTGAATTTCGTACGATACCCATTGGCTTTGAAAGTGCCGTGAACGAGGAATCGCGACGTATTGGTGCCGCCTCTGTACGAACGGATTCTCATTTTGCTGAACCCGGGTTTATATCTGTGTTTGCGCACGGCTGTCAAGGGCCTTCCGGCGTGAGACTACGTCAAAACTCAAAGCGTCGATTTGGCTTTGACAATGAACCTGTAGGTGACCACGGAGCAGCGAAACCACCAGAGGTGTCGCTATCTGAGCCCCATGTAATACAAGGCACGGCGGCGGCAAACACACAAACAACGGGAAATCGTTGGCGTAAATACTACAATCCATATGCTTATGATATACGTAGCGAGAACTATCCGAAAACCAATCAGCGAGATTATAATCCTTCGTGGCGTGTTGACACACAGACAGTGAATAAACCCCATTTTGATAAGCGCGATAGAGAGGACTTTTATCTTTCACAGTTTCGTGCCAAACGCGATATCAGCAGCTATCCAAATCAATTGAGTCAATCGACGTGGAATGATGAATTCAGCTTCAATGATGATATACTTAACGTATCAGATGACTTTCAAGAGTTAATAGCTCCAGATGCCCGAGCTTTTGCCGATCTTTTCGAAGATATGAGCTATGAGCGTGAGGACTTGGAGCGACAAAATGTGCGCGACCGTGACGAAGCACGCGATGCTTTCTCCAGTGAATTGGAGAAAATATTTTCAATGGGTGTACGGGGTCTATTGACAACGTACATGCAGCGAGCACTTCAACCGGCTATTAAGGAAACATTAATGGAAAATATGGGTTATACGCTCAGTTATGGCTGAGCGGTAGATGAAAGTTTCTTTTCGAGAGAAGTGCTTAGTTATTCAGTTTAAATTATTTTAGTTAATATAAGAGTATGTATTTCGTTAAATTTATAACATCCCTACGTGAAATTAAAAAAAATATGTGTGCAAGGTGTAAAAATGATACCTCCATTTGTGGTATAGCTGGAATTTGTTCACTAATTTTAGTCATTACTTATATATGTATATATATTTATTTGGGCTTTATATAATAGATATTGCGAAAGCAGCCTTCAGCAAAAGAATCAATGTTTGGGCTCCATAATTTTAAATACATATATTCTCATAAATCTAAAAAGCATTTTTCTATAAAATTTGGAAATTTTGCTTGTGTTTGAATTATAAATTGCGTAAATCTGAGTTAAAATATTACTCGCTGGTTATAATGGAAGTAACGGAACGGAGTTAATTGTTACTTAATTATCTATTGCGTTTAAAAAGAATGCCAAGGCGAATTCATATAAGGTGGTGTTAAGTGGAATATAAATCATGCTTGGTAATAATCTGTTGTTTTTTGATTCTATCGTCCTCTAACGGAAATCTGGCAGTTGTTTTGTTGTTGACGGTGGACTGAATACAGAAGGTGATGCCGTCAGTGTTACCGATCCTTTGGTTTTTCCGATTTTGACAGTTCTCAAGTACAAGTCAGCCATGCTTTTTTTTCACAAACACGCGGCAAAGGGTAACTTTTTTGGTTTAATGCAAACTTATGTATTTATAAAATCTCTGCCTAATTATCAGATTCTTACATTAAAAAACCGGGGAAACACGATACGCAAATTTTTTCTAAATATTCTGATTAAAAAATTCTAAATTGTTGAGTAACTTTTTTTCAATGTTTTTCTCATTCGAGCAATGTTTGAAACTTGAGTTTAAAAGGTGTTTTGTAAGAGAACGAACTATGTATATGTTTATAAAAAGATAAATAAATTTAAATATTGAAAAAAATAAATAAATAAAAAAAGTTATGAAATGTACTACATACAAACATGAACGTTTTCTTCGGTAGACATTTATTTAGTTTCACACTAATACATCTTTTACTTTATTTTTGTATACAATTTTTGACTTCAATTCGTTAAAAAAATAAAATGTGTACAGCCGTTGCAAACAACTCGTACCATTATAACACACGTACAATTTTACCCGTTACCATACGCTGCGATTCCGTACAGTGAGATCTATTATAACCAGCACCTTAAAAATTTTGCGCCGGCAAGGCATTACAGCTAAATTATTATTTAACAATTTTAAACAAGAATTTGGAAATTGTGGACTGTTTGGCTAAAAAGTTGCACTATTAACTCACTTTTTCTTTACTAAATTGTCTACAATTCTTATAGAAATGTTAGTCCAACGTAACCTCTCGTAAAAACTTAAAATCTAGTTACTTTTTTATTTAATTATTTATTATAACCGTTTTAGATCTCACAGATTCCGTAACGTCAAACCAAATTGCTTTCGTGGTGAGCATAATTATTTTTAAATATTGATATATGTAATTATAAATATATGTAATTACTAATTTATTGGTTATATTTGTTGCTAAGTTAACAGAACAGCGAGAAATTTCATACATTACTATAGTACTGGAAAATAATTTTTATTTTTTAATAAAACAAAACTTCTGCAGCACTATGTTTTGGTAAAAGTGCACGAATTTTACCAGAATTGTAGATCTACTAATATTTTAGCTAAATTGTATTTATCTACCACTTTTACCACCGAAGGAAACAGTCTTTTAACAGAACAAAATTTATATCAAAAAATTTTATTAAAAAGTTGTAAGAAAATATACATTTTTAGATTTTTAACTCGTTATTTGCTTGTTTTTCGTGTATTGTTTTGGTAATTCAAACGAAAGTGTTTAAGCAACAAGATTGCTTGCCTAACAGTTGGAAAGTATTAAGTTTTCATTTTGTTTTTTTTTTTAGTTTTTATTGATACAAATATTTAGTTTTATGTATGTGAAATAATTTTTATGTTATTTACTTTATAATAAAACAAACATGTTAAGTGAAAAAAAAGGATTTTGTGATGCCAAATTTTAAAAACAGCATGCCCGGCAAATTTCAAATTAAAAAGTTTGAAATTTCTCGTTACTCTCACTTGCGAGCCTAAGTGTTTTTTATTTAAACGTTGTTACTCCAAAAAGTAAGGGAGCACACCATAAATATATTCAATACAATAATGAATTTTTAGCGACCTTTCCAATTTTTATTTATGTTTTGCCGTCTCGAGGTCAAGGGGGTGTTTGGTGTTAACAAAAACAAACGATTTACTTTTCTCCAATATATTTCGGTTACACTGTGGTAACCGTCTTCAGAGCAAATGATTTGCACGTCCGCACTGTAAGACGTGGAGCTTTGTACTTCGAGCTGGTAAAACAAAAATTATGTTCAATACAGATTTCCCATTTTTTTACCGAAGTTTACAAAAATTTTCGTTTATTCGTTCAACTCAACCATTAGAAGTTTCAGCGAAACCTCAATATAATGATCCTTAATATTATGGAAACCTCAATATGAAAAACAGCACCTCACCTCAAAGTTTTCTTTCTAAGAATGGTGCAAATCAGAGATTTCGTGTTTGGAAACCTTTTCATAGCAAATCTCTACAGAGCGAGTTTTGAATGTATAAATAGGTGTATATATGTACGATATATATGGTTAGCGGTACTATTTTTTATAAATTGTAATTACCCATTTAACAAAAGCTGCATTTTTTATGCGAGTAAAAATTAAAAAAAAATTGAACTATAGTTATAGAGACTTATTTGGTTTTTTACAAAATTTGCTTATCGTCATAATAATTTGTTCGTAAATAAATTAACAACTCCAAAAAATTCTTATTTGACTCTATAACAATTTATCGGTTCGGGCCGAAACAAAAAACTTTACCAATAGCCGAAGTTGTTAACATATAGTGTTTTCTTTAGTAGTATGTTATGTCGACAATAATGAAAATAATGGAAATCTTGACAGAAAGTCAATATATTTCCACGGAAATTAATCTTTTTCTGCATTCACATTGTTGGAAATAATGCCAATTTATTTGCGAAATCAATGTTGTTATCGGTTCTTAGTTTGGGTTTTAGAGAAGCTTGAAATTAACAAAAATTCTGCTCCAAAAAGTACATATATTCAAGCCAATTGTCAATAGAAGCTACCGGGGATTTTTTCTCCTTTTGGTTATGGGGTGCCGTGAAAGATCGATGTTTTGCAAATAATTCATTGATAATTCAGGCCCTCAAAGCGAATATCGAGCAAGCCATTCGGGAGATAAAAAACGTCACCAAGGTATTGTACAGTTCAAATCGGATGTTAAAGCAGCTAATTTTTCGAAAAAGTATTTTTGCATAGAATCAATCTAAATTTCAAATATGACATGCAATACTAAAGGTGATGCAAGTAGACAGCTTTCCTCTCTAACCATGCCTTTTATGTATTATTGCATTACGATTATTCTAAAAATAAGAGTATTTTGTTAAGAAATTGTATATTTTTGTGATAGTTCTACGTGCAAAATATAACTTTGAGCTAGGGCAGCATCAAAACAAGCTGCACTACAAACATCACCTTGCGTCATGAGCACTGATTAGAATTTTTAATTTTTTAATCGCTTTTCTGTGAAAGATACAATACCATTTTTTATGTCTAAAGAAAATGCACCAATATTGTTCGTTTGTTTAAAAGATTCTAAAATGTTTTTACAAATATTCAATTAAATTTTATATTTTTTGTTAAAAAGTTAAGAAAATATATATATGTACATATGTATGTAAATATATTACTTTCATTCCTTAGTTGATATTTGTGGGATTAAAAAATGAATGCAAATAAAACACAGGAAATATTTAAAATATTTAAGTACAATCTGCTCGTTCTCCAGGATCAGTTTTCAAAGTCGTGTTTCCATTTAAAAACGTGATGGGTAATTTTTAACCGCGTTTACATTTTTCGATGCCACTTTTCGGGTCTGTAGGAACTATTGTCAATTCTTTTGAAATGGGGTTTTAGTTCTTTGGACTTATTTTTCGGATACCGTTTTTTGTTTCTTCTAAACCATTTTTCGGGACTTATAGAATCGAGTTTCGGTCCCCTTAGACCCGTTTTTTCGGTTCATTAAAGGACCCAGATCCGCACTGTATACTACATACACATACATACGTAGACTGAATGTAATAAACACGGCCTATCAAAAAGTTATGTTCCGATATTTCAATGGACTAGGTCTCTGGAAGTGACTCATCAAGACATTTATTAATGCTACCCGCTAAGTGCTTTGAACGGTTGCGTCATTGATATGAGAACTAAATATGCGCCGACACTCATCCATTCGGTGAGTTTAGCAAAATAGAAGCGCTTTTTGTTTGGAACTACATACATATGTACATACTATATATACAACACCTAAGTAGTATTTTACAAAAACATTTTCTTGAATACTATTGCACAATTTTTTACGTTCTGGAATATAATCACGAAATATTCTTCACCAGGTCAATACGAATGATTATGGGATAGATGAGCAAATTATATTTATATTTGAATATAATTCACCATACATTTCATAAAAAAGAGCTTGCTAAATTTTTATAAAATCGTTATAATCGAATTCCTCCATCTGCAATATCTTACCAGCTTATGAGTATCCATGAGATTTTATCGTGCTCATTTAATTAGTTTTCGTGTATATATGTACATACAGATTTTTTATTCTAACACTTATTTTTATATCTTTAATTTCACAGAATAATACATTTTTGTATAATTTCTTTTATCAGTGTCCCGTTAAATATGCACAACACAAATATTTTACTTGCAACTTTAAATACTTTTTATTTAATTTTAGAGCACAAGTTTTTACAATAACTTGGTATTTGCTTACAACGCCAAGGAAATGTTATCAATATTCCGAGATGTTTGTTATACTTGTCAATTTCATACCGCTACTGTTTAACGGATATTCCAATGTACTAATGAAGTTCACCTTTGACATCAGTCATCGGAAAGGCGGAGCCAATTGGAGATACGGCTTCTTGCGCATGCTTGTACCCAGCTAATTTGCTTTCCTATTGGCCACAAGTTGAGGTCCTTTCAGACTATTTACAAACATACTTAACGTGTCATGAACATGGATGTGTGAGTGCACAATCTGCGTTAGATAAATTGGTGCTTTTTCCCACAGAGTTGGTTCCGAACCAAACATCTCTAAACTGATGCGAAATTGATGCAGAGTGGTTTAGCTGGTGCTTGGATTTATTCTAGTGCGTTATTTTAAATCAAAATAAAATTAAATGAAAATAAAGAAAATAAAATGTGTGCAGAACAAAATAAAATGGAATGTAAGGTTAAATAAAATATAAAACAAAATAAAGTAAATTAAATATATTCAAATTACATGAGAATTAAAAAAAGTAATTATTAAACGAATTGAAATGAAACATTATAAATAAAATATAATAGCACCAGTCTATATAAATATGGAAACATATGCATATGTATATATTTTTTCTTCTCTCAATATTTCATTATATCCACATGCACATCAACGGTTTTCAAATTGTAGTTAATGATTTCGAGTATAAAACGTAATGATTTCGATTGAAACCTAACTTTTATTGCTAAACAAAGTATAAAACACAAAAAAGGCTATTATTTTCTAGCAAGAAATAAAAATAAATAAATATCTTATTTTCCAATAATTATTTTCGTGGCAATAAATAAATATCAAAAAGAAATGAAAACAACTATTAAAAAGTAATTTTTTATAACCATTTTACTGAAAAATTTAATATAAAACTAGAAAAATGAGACACTATAAAACGAAAACATTTATTAAGAAACATAAGAAAGCAGCAACAGCTAATTTGCAATGAACAAATTCAAAGAGTAAAACCACTCGACAACTATCCGGTATCGTTCATCCTTAATTAACGCATTCCGAAGTTTTTCCAGTTAGTAGGACTGCGTATCGACGCGTGAAAGTACTGCGTTAGGATAGCTTGGGAATTAGTATTTCCCTCGAACGAGCTGCATTTCTTTAGGTTTCGAGTCACCTCTTATTACTGCAGGGTGTAACATGTCGAGACCGATGCTAGTAAGCAAATAAAAATATATACATACCAGTATATACATGTGTAAACATGTATGTATGCATGTACATATATAAATGCATGTAATTCAATAAATTTTTTTTTGTAACTACATATGTAAGTAGATCAATGCAATTACGAAAAAGGAAAAAATAAAAATATAACACAATAGACTATTATCAATTAAAATGAAAAATTGAAGACAACAAAAGTGTACATCGCTTCCCAGTCAGACCTTTCGGATCTTTAATTTTCGATGAAAACATCATAAATATTACATATCACATTTTCAATAATAGTTTCAAAATGTAGAAGATTTTTAAAAATATAAAATATATACATACATACATATGTATATTAATTAATTTATATTAATTTGTTGGGTTGATTTATTTATATCAACAATAATTTTTGAGTTTAAGGCCAGGTTATTATTAGTAAATTAATGAAAAAAGGCAACAATAGTCAATGCGATAGAAGTTATAGTTGCTTTTTCGGAGATCTGCACATCTCCTCATCAGATTTCTTACCAGACTTTGTCAGGACTTGATCCCCCGCAAGGCAAATATGATTGATTTGGTTTGGTATCAGGTATCGTTACGACGTCGAATAATTACTTGTGTGACCAGAATTTAAACAAAAAAAAAATTTTACATAAAATTTATGTGGATTATGGTTCTAGCGTGATCAGTCAACTTTTGCCGCAATCGAGACAAAGACGAGGAGCGATTAAACATACCCATTTAGTGTAATCTTAGTTTTAATTCACCTAGAAAAATGCGCCAGACGTTGTCCTGTCTATATTTGCATATGCAAAACAAAATGCTTTGCTTTCTTGAAATTCTTTTATTTAATCGATGTAACAAAAGCAAAGCAAAATACTGAAATCTACCTACATACATATGTATGTATTTATAAATAGATATCGCAAATAACAGTTACCCAGTAAACACACTTCAGTTTCTCTCACATATGTATAAATTGACTTAAACAAATTCAACTTATAAAATAGGTGACAACTCTCTTCCCAATATAGCTATGAAACTTCTGCTCGTATTAGAAATCCAGATTTTATTATTTCATATGCTTTGTGTTTTACTTCATTTAATTCCATTTTTCAAATAGGTGGCAGCCTCCGAAATTATAGCTATGGACCTTCTCCTCGCCGAGACGAATACTTAAATATGCGTGTTTTCATAATCGAATGCGCGTTACAATAATTGGCTGTACGATCTCAACGTATATAGAGTTCTCACAAAAAAAATCCATTTATATATAAATATGATTTAAATAAGATCCTTGTGTATTATTTTAATTGGATTTAAAAGAGGTGGCAACACTCTTCAAAACATACCTGTAAACTTTCTCCTAGGGAATGGTTTGACATCCATATTTTACTATTTCATATAACTTGTGTATAATTGTAAAATATTATTTTTCTGCCGAATGTATCATAAGGGTATCTTTAAAAAAAAATATAGGGGAAGGGAGGACGGTGCCGAGTCGAAGTGCAAATCCGAAATGTTTAAATGATCATATTTATTTTCAGCACAAAAAATAATAAGATAACAGCACTAGCCATCGGAGCTTCTCGCTAACACAACATCGTTAAATATAAATAATATATCTAATTTTCTGGCATAATGTAACATATCTCATTTAATTTAGGGTATTATACAATTTTGAATATTTTAATTATAAGATATGGAATTTGTAGCTTTTAAATATAAATTTATGAAGAAACCAGCTGATGGCCTCCGAAATGTTTAAAAACATTTTCTCAGGTTTGATGCTCTATTTATTTAAGATTTTGTACTTGACATATAAAGACCCAATATGTAACCCCTGATGGGGAATGAGTTATACTGTTACAACAACAACTAGAACAATCCTTTTAGCCTTTGTGTGCTGGAACACAACTTCGGTTTCATTTTAATTTGCGCTATAACCTCGTAGGCGATGTTGACCGTTTCCGATATACTACGGCAATCGATCATTTGCTTTCCTAACTGGCGCCAGCTAAAGATCCCAAGTGAAGCAAACTCCTTCTCCAACTGGTCTTTCCATCGAAGGGGAGGCCTTCCTCTTCCTCTGCCACCACCAGTCGGTACCTTCATAGCCGTATTATATAAAAATTTAGACATCGTGGTATATAGACAATTCGTTTTGTCGAAAGCGGATTTAAAGTGGGCAAGATAAAGTTTTGCAATTCGTGAATGCCTCAAATCCATCCAAAAACACAGTCTTTTAAATAAAAATAAATGTTTTTTAATAAAAAAAAAAAACACTTGAGATGATAAAAATTATCATAATTTTATATATCTAACAAGTACAGAAGTATTTCAAAAATTGTTTGACCCCCAGCTAGAAGTTTATTTTTTACTCTATAAAGAAAAACTATTTCCTTCTCAAAAAAACAGTTAATATAACTTTTTATAAAAAAACCAAATTGTCCTACAATCGTTAGTATCCCTTATGACTAACCTCGTTTGCAAAACCAGGAATAAAACTTTGAAGATATTAAATTTAGATATTAAATTTAGTAAAACATTGAACAAATGTACAATATTCTTAAGGTGTTGCATGCGTTTGAATTTATGTAATGAACATATTTTTATTTTTAATAAATGTGTTTTCTTTTCTTCAGAGGAAACTATCGACGTGGAGATATTTAAAAGGTTTGGTTTGAGGTTTGATCATTTGGAAGAGGTTTTCAAAAATTTCAAAGTGTGTAATCGAATCTTATTTGGATTCAACTTTGAAAACTGGGCAACCAGATTAATAGCCCTAGCTGCTACACTGATTATTCCTCAATAATATCGTCTGCTTCCAGACCTATAATTCTAATTAGCGAGATTTCGAGGAAAGTGCTTTTATTGTAGAAAATTGTTAATGAAAGACACAGAAAGCTTGACGACGCTCGTGAGAATGTATTTATCTATATAATTTTAAGCTACTACATCGTCAAAACTATTCACATGCTAAGCTACTGTCTGAAAAAGGAGTTCCCAACAGAACCGAAAAGAGAGCAAGATTGTATGCTAAGTATTGCTACTGTCGAAACACAAAAGCGATCTTTTACAGCGTCACACATCAATCAATACGCATCAGGACTTTGAACATGATCATACGTACACATCAATACGGCCTAACTACCTAGGCATTCGATAAAAATCTAAGTACACTGAGTTTACTTTGAAACACCCAGTAAAGTGAAACTGCAGCTACAACAAAAATTGTCACATCGCTACAATCACATCCGATAATAGCCCTGCCATTAAACTGGGTTCAATACAAAAAAAAAAGTATTGCTACTTAAAACCAGGTTTCAAACCCCGATTCGCAGCATCTAAAATTATTAAATCTGAATGAAATAGATAAGTTCGAAGAATTTAAATATGCAAGTACATATGTAGAATAAACCGCTCAGTTTGTATATTATAGAAGTTTTTTATCAATGTATAAAACGATGCATCTACTCCAGCGTTTTTTTTATAAAAGTATACAAATAACTGGAAAAGTAACATAATTCATTCAAATCTAGGATGACCAGCAATATTTTTCAGAAAATTCACAATGCTTTTCATATATATAATATTTTAATATTTCGAGAAAAATTTAACTTATGCCTTTAATATATAGTTTGTTACAAAATTTTATTCGACGAATTTTGCATATATAACATTACTCTTTCTGCGTAGGAAGCCTTCGGCCGCTGTTAAGAAAAATAACTCTGTTCGATCCAACTGCGGCTCAGTATTTTTTCATGGAACTTCAACTGTGAAGTTTGAATCGCAATAACGCGGCTATGGACCAACAAAGACGCAGGAGCTGGTATAGTGGTTATAAGGGTTATCATGCAATATGTGTCAGCTACCGCGGGGTCAGCCTCATTATGTAAGGATTGCCCCATCTTCTTTAACATTATGGTAGAAAAGATAATACGATCTGAGAATTAAACCGGTGAGGTACCATCTTATATAAGAGTGTTCAACATCATTGGCCTCAAAGATCGCGGAACAGAGGAAGAGGAAGACCTCTTTTACTTTGGAAAGAACAGGTGGATAGGGACTTGGCTTCACTTGGAGTAGCTAGCTGGGTCTGGATCTCAAAGCTGAGGAGTGACTGGCATGCTATGTTGGAATCGGCCAAAGTCGCTTAGTCGGTTATAGCGTCAATTAAGAAGAAGAAGTAATTAAGTATTTTTTTCTAGCGAGTTCTACTCTTTACTTATGCCAAATAAAGTTATAAAAAACGTTTCACATGCCTAAGGCCATTTCATTCTAAATAACGCACAGACGACATTGGTTCATAAAAATATAATATTCTCAAAGTATTTCTTTTTTTTCGGGATCTGGTGGGCCTAAAAATTACACCCGCATTTCCCTGTGACAAGAACTACCCCAATCCAATGTTTGACAGCTTTGTTGACGTTTATCGCTGTCATTTTAGTGGTTGTGTTTTGCTCAGTATAACTTTTTTTCATTGTCGTGTGATTTTATTATTTTTTGCAGGAAAAGGATTACATGGGCAAAAATTTTACACTTACGAGTCAAGTAAATGGAGTTTCGATTTTAAATTGTAAATAAAAGTAAATTTGAGCTAAACGAACTTACGCGAAATGACTGCCGACTTTGCACTAATTCGTAAATAAATAATTTCACAAGTCAACAAGATTTTGCATTGTACTCGACGCAAAAGCTGTTCATCCTAATGGGAATGTTTACGTTTGCTTGGCCTGTCGTTGTAAATTACAGCAGTTATATAATTCATTTTAATTTAAGTGTACCTTAAGGATTTGAGTCCTTTTGTGAAAAAAAAAATTACAACCAGACATCGAAAAATTTCAATACAGTCACTTAATTGTATTGGTGCAGCGCTATATTTCGTTTGTTTTCAAATTAATTGACCGTGGACAAGGACGCTGGGTTATTGACATTGCTATTAAACTTGAATAAGAAATAATTGAAAAACTATTTGAGGTTCTTTTTTTCTTCTTTCTTCTAGGACAACATGAATTTTACTTTCGTTTAGGCCTTGCGTGATTCTCGGAGCATGCTACTTGCTTAGAATTGACACTGTTTTTTTATAACCATTGGACCAGTAATCTGAATGTATGCCCTTTCAACAGAGTTTATAATTGTTCGCACCATAAACACTGCAACCTCTGCTACATTTGCTGCATTTGCTGAGGCTAAGAGCTAACATCATGAATCGCATTTCAGTTGCAAGTGGAGCCGCTACCGGTTCAGGCAGTTCTATGGATGCAACGCCATATATACGCACAATCGAGTGGGATATGATGAATAAATCGAAATTTTTTCCACTTTCCATGTTGAGCTCATTTTCTGTGCGGTGTTGCCTCTTTCCATTAACAGTAATAAAAACACAATTACAGGTGCAATATAAAAGTGATGTGTATAAGGGCATGGTTGATTGTGCGTTAAAAATTTATCGATCGGAAGGCGTACCTGGCTTATACCGTGGATTTTGGATATCCTCGGTGCAAATTGTGTCAGGTGTATTCTATATAAGTACATATGAAGGTGTACGCCATTTGCTAAATGAAATAGGCGTAGGACATCGGACCAAAGCACTGATTGCTGGAGGCTGTGCATCGCTTGTGGGTCAAACCATTATTGTACCTTTCGATGTGATATCGCAACACGCCATGGTTTTGGGCATGGCAGCACATGCAGGAGCCACAAAAGTTGACATGAATCCTCTTGGCATAAAAACGGGGCCTGATCGCAGTCGTTTCGCGATGTCATTGGATATATCACGCGAGATATTGAAGCGTGACGGATTTCAAGGTTTCTATCGGGGTTATACCGCAAGCTTAATGGCATATGTGCCGAATTCGGCAATGTGGTGGGCTTTCTATCATTTGTACCAAGGTAACGAGAGTTCTGATACATATACTATATGTAGATATATTTTAAAAATGTATAATATAAATATTTCCATGATTTTTAACCTCTAGATGAGTTGTGTCGAGTTTGTCCACCTTGGGTATCTCATCTTTTTATACAATGTGTTGCAGGAAGTTTAGGTGGATTTACCACGACCATAATCACAAATCCGCTCGATATTGTCAGGGCGCGTCTTCAGGTGAGTAATAAATAACCAACAAACAGTAAGGCTAGATAACAAATAAGAAACAAGTCGAACTGTAGTGTGTTTCTCTAAAGCGGATTGTTAGAAGATGATTAGAGATGCTGTATAAAAATATAGCATTCCCAACAAAAAGCAACTTTATTTTCGAAACCGGTAAAGAGAGCAGTTCTTCAGTATCTCAGAACCATTTTTGTTGTAACAGCATACAACATTTCCCATCAACTTTAGAATGATTCAAACCCCGCAGTTCAGTTTGGTTCAAATTGTTTAACTTTTTTATACTAAGTGATATAATTTCCACAACTTTTTCGCTGAAATTCAACAATAAAAACAAAAAAATAAAAAATAAATAGTACAACTTGTGTATCTCCTATATATACGATATATTTCTTCTTCTTATATGAACACATAAATAGGTGCTGAGCCGAGACATTTCTAAAAAACGGTGTAGTATAAAAATAAAAGGGTTTGCTATTGAGATCACTTTCTTACATATTTATTACAACTTTTCTTTGTTAATTACAAAAACACATACGAAAAACTTTTGATGATTAACTTTGAAGATGTGAAGTCAAACGGTACTACTATGATGTGGTTTGTAATAAACTATTATCTTTTTTCTCAAATGTACGGCAAGCAGAGTCTTAAGTCTAGTCGAGTAGACAAACACTGCGTACTCACGATTTTGAATCGAAAATCAAAAGATTGGCTAGGTTTGGGCATAGTCTTACGTATAGCTATGGTTTAGACAAGGTTGTGTATTACAAACCCAGAAAAACGCTATTGTGGTGTTTCATATTGAACCGTACCGAACCATTTTCTGTAGCGGTTTGCGGCCCTAGTTTAGATATCAAATCGTTTTCTTCAATTCAATTCAAATTGGTTCCTAATGTAGATTTTACATCGATGTAGTAAGTTGTAAGTTAAATTAAAGAATGAATTGTATATTTGGAACTTTTACTATAATTTCTTACGATTCGAGAAACGTTAGAGAATTACATTAGAGTCTGTGTTTGCAGGCCATATGCGCGCATACTAACTATCTTAGTAAATTTTAATGTCTTACTTGTTGTTGTATCTACAGGTTCAAAGATTGGAGTCGATGCGCGTTGCGTTTCAAGAATTATGGCGAGAAGAGCACCTAAATTGTTTTGTGAAAGGCTTGTCGGCGCGCCTCGTACAGTCTGCGGCATTCTCATTTAGCATAATTTTAGGCTACGAGACAATAAAGCGTATAGCTGTTGATGAACAATATAAACATCAAATACGTTGGTAGATTAACAAACATTTCGTTGCCATTGAATGAAATTGAAAATTAAAAGTGCGCAGTTATGTTACCACCAGAAAGTCCTTCGCCCACCCATGTCATACAACAAAATGCATTTAGAGGATTCAAATGGATGTACATTTGCATTAATTTACCACAGTGAAGTCTCAACCAAGCTTAAAAATTAATAAAAAAAAGTATGCCAAAAAAGCAATTGCCTCCAGTCTTGTTCCTCAGTGATTACTATTCTCAAGTACATATGTGAGAGCAACTAGAGTCGAAAGTGTTACTTTATAATTTTATACCAAAATCGTACTGCTGATAACCATCGAAGGAAAATTTAATATGTACATCCATACATACACATCTACCTATATACATATGTATGTTGAAAATCAATAAGCTAGTGAATGAATGTATTATCCGATGCGACGGTACACTCATATATTTTCTCTGGAGCTAAGCATATTTGTAAATAATGAAATATGGTTAAATTATTTAGAGGTTATTTATAAATAATTTGTTACAATTAATGCATAATATGCGCAAACTAAACAGTAGTTTATGTAGAAAACTTTGTAATACTTCATTGTTGGTATTTTAGTTTTAAATGATGCTTAGATAATATGTTTTTTTTTTTAAGTAAACTCTTTATTTTGACTGTTACTTCGTTTTAACAAAACAATTGAATACAACTTAAAGACGATTTTGATCAAATCTAACTACATACAAGGATATGCGATAATGAAGTTGCACGTAAAAATGTTTCCAGTGCTTAATTTTTTTAATAAACATATGTAATTTCGTTTTTGAAAAGTTGACACTACCAAAAGTAATGCACATGTTAATGATGTGAAAATGTTTGTGTATTTGTGTTTTAGAAAAATAAGTGCAACTATAACAAAAGTGGCAAAATATGTCAAGAATATGCAAGTTAGCAAAACAAAAAAATAAAACAAAATTCTGACTAGCCAGCAATAAAATAAGTACAACAAAATATTGTTACTCATTTTTAGGAGAATGTTAAATGCTAAATGATAATGTAAGTATTTCGCTTAACTCTCGGCTAATGCAGGTTGGTTGCTATGCTGTGTTTTTAAGAATGCAGAGCTACTGGAATGAAATTAATTAATTAATTATTTGAACTTATATTCATGTATGTTCTTAAATAAATTGGCTGACTATTTTACAATATCGGAAGAGTGCTGAGCCATACATGTAACTATACATATGTATGCATGTATGAATTTTTGATTATGATAGGTGAAAATTATGCGAAGACAATAATTCGATCGCGAGTTCAATGGCATATTTTTGAACAAGTGGCCAATATCGCCGACGTATATATATATACAAATGTACATATGTATGTAGTTATACACAATATTTAATTACGGAAGTGTAATGTAGCAATGAATTATAGGCATCATCACTGCCTTAATTACATACTATATACAGTATAATGCGCCTAATTGTACACCTTATTATCGACAAAGCAATAAACTTGGTACTGTTTGACATGCAATATTTCATAGTATTAGTTCTTGGCTCAGATATTTTTTCTATCGGGTATTGCAATAGGAACGCACAAAAGTGGTTTTGAATAAAACAAAAACGGTTTGAGATATGAATTAAATTATTTATTCCTGTGAAAGTACATTCGATGCCATTATGTATGGAACTCGATTTCTTTTGCATGGGCACCACGGGCACCCTTGCAGAAGTCCAGACGCTGAACCCAATTTTCGACGGTTTTCAAGCATAAATCGGCCGATACTGCTGTAATTTCACGTTCGATATTCGTACGAAGTTCATCAATCGTCGCTGGCTTGTTGGTATGGCATTTTTAAAATTCGTATATTTTTATTATTGGTATTAAAATGTGTACATTAGTTTAAATCGCATCTACTGGGTCGGTCGCCATACGAAAGAAAAAAATTTGTAATTACCCCCTAGTTTGAAAGCTTACTTTACATATCTTTTTGGGTTTCGTTTACTCCTTGGTGATGCATTTCTTTCTTTGGAAGCATGGAAAGCTCATACCAAGGCAAATTCATACCAGGTGTTGTTGAGCTTACATCAACAAAAATGTACACTAACAAATTGTACGGACAATGGCAGTGAGAATCGGTGAGAAATACAACACACAGCAAGCATATTCACTCAGCTACTTTCTCAACACCACCTTATATGAATTCGCCTCGCTCATACGCAAAAGCAAAAACAAAATACATGTACGGTGAAATTGTGTGTTTTTTCTAATAAACCACGGTAGCATAGTTTACCTGGCTCCTGTGACTTTACTGAGAGTTTATTCAACACGGAAATTCCGACTAAACCTTCTATATAGCGTGAAGGCTTAAAAAAGTTATTTGCTTAAATATTTTTAAAAGCTAAACACAAATTATTTAGTAAGTTACTTTGGAAAATGTTCTTGAAAATGGATGCAAAGTCAAAGAAATGTAAACATATAGTATGTATTGTAACCCTTTTCTTTTCTGGAACTTGCCCTATATAATTTCACTTTTGCTGTGGGCAGGGCTCCACGCACCCAGTTTTTTGATTACTTTTAAGTGCTTTTTAAAAAGCCCAAAAAATTTTGGCTAAGTAGCAGGATCTCATTTAACGTTAATGTCAGGCAATTAAATACATTATACTGTACATATGTATGTATGTACATACATATATATGAAAATGAATAGGGGTTTTGTGAGGAACTATTAAATATGCTGATGCGTTTTATTGCACGGAAATACTTTCTTTGCTTACAGTATGTGACATAAAAACTTGAATAATGAATCGGGAAAAAATTATTCGATTAGAATCAGCGTTTTGCATTTTCTGATTCCATACATGTAGAAGGAGTGCGATTGAGGAGGGTTACAAGCAGCAAAATCTCATCGGGATCATCTATGCATTTTCAATTCACGTTATACTTTTCCCCCTGCAGTACAATTTAGTTTAAATCAGATAGTGCTATGATTTGTAAAGTGTTTGGAAGTTCTTCGGCATTATTGTCGTTATATGATTTCTTTAGATAAAAAATAACTGTTATCCATGGATTTATCGATCATATTTTATCGCTATTATCAGATTTAATTTCTTATAATAAATAATAACCACTAAACCAGCAAGTAAAACAACTCTGATCAATAAATTGAAACTTTAAAATAAGGATTAAATGACTAATTATAATTATAAAATTTCAAGAAATTATGCTTTCTTAATTAATTACATATGTTTATTATTAAACGAACGAAATAAATTAATTCTCTAAATGAAAATTAGCACTAAATGATAAGCCGTTAATTAGAGTTTCGCTTGTTCGAGTTTTTTAATAATTACACTGATCAACAGCAAATTTAGACATCGTAGAGGCAATTTTTGCTGAACATACACTATAGTTGTATGTATAAGACGTGACAATAAATAAAACTTGAAGAGTTACAACTTTGATGCTAAGGAAATATTGTTCCTTATAAAAAATTTAAAGACTTCATTGACCCATCTGACAGACCCTATGCTACAATAGGAGAAACAGGAACCGATGATGATGATCTCTCGTTCCATGATTTTAGTCGCAGTTCAAAAGAAAACTCTCGAAATTGCTTCGTAATTACATCAAATTTTAGGCTGGTACCAGAAAACTTACTTATATGTAATGTTTAACCCTTTCGACCCGGCTTTCTACGAGCAATGCTGAAACAAACTTTTTGATTGGAGTTAGTTATTAAGGTAATTTGTAAGTTAATGCTAAATGAAAATCTTGGAAACAATAATCGGGGGGCCTGGGGGGTGGTGGTAAACCATTGTACCATCCGGGATGTTACGTGGTACAAATAAGTAACAACCGTCCAGTAAAACATTCTTTACTTATTAGAGCTTCCTCCAGAAAAGTCTTCTATGTCGCTATTATTCATTATTTCATCTTCCAAAATTTTCTGAATATCTTCAGGATCCATTTTCTACGAAAGCAAACATTTTTTTTCAAAACGGGAAATCACATTATTTACTACTTAGCGGACTATTGGTACATATATGTACCACCATACCGGCCGAATGGTACATATGGGTCGCGTCGTAACTCACAAAGAACTGTGTTGTAAACGCAAATGACAGAAATAGTTAACGGTACTTTGTGGAATGTATTCAGGACTGCTTAAAGACGATATGGTACATTATACAACCAAGCAACATTGAATTTGAAATTTTTAGAGATGTTTAAACTTTAAGTGGTACACATATGTACCATCCGGGTCGAAAGGGTTAAAGAACGACCGAACTTCGACATCAGCCATGTTCGGTCAATAAAGTTCGCTTCGGTTTCGGTTCGGCTTCGGCTTCGGCCAGAAAAGAGGTCTAAATTTTTTTTTTACTTCAGAAAAAAGTCAAATAAGTCTTTCGAATTTACGTGTGATTTGCAGTAATACTAGTACTGAAAGAAATTATTTATTCTGAATTTAACACTTTTCTCAATGATCATCTGCTGCCAAGAAGTTGTGACATTTTTTTAATACAATTTGAAGCCCGTATTTTCTATTGAAAAAAATTGCTGTAAAATATCTTTCTGTTCCTCCATTAAGTGTATCTAATGAGCAGTTATTCAGTGCTACAGGTCAAATTTATACCGATATGCTGAATCGGTTGCAAGGTGAAAATTCCGATAGGCTATTAATTTTACATTATAATATAAAATAATTAAATTAGGTCCGTTAAAAAAACAATTTTTTTATTGCTGATGAAATTAAATGCCTTTTTTAATAACAATAATAATGTATGTATACAAATATTTACAAGCATATTTTTAATTGTTTACATTTCTCAAGCGCTTTAAATCCATTATTAGCGGCATAATTTTGGAAAGAGTAATTATCATAATGGAGGCAGTCACCGCAGCCGAAAGGGTAAAGTTTTCACAAAAATCATCTGCCGTTTGTAGTCGACGTAAATGTGTAGGTCACTTAATTCGATGTACAATATCAGAATCTCATCAGACTAATAATTAAGAATATTTGCGTAATACAGCGAACATTCTGGTTTGACGCCATCTAGCAAATGGTTTATTACGATAAAGAATGCACAAACACAAATATTGCCATGAATAAAACTTTTAGTTGGAAATAAAACTAACATTTGGTAGGCAATAATTTTTTCTTCTGAAAATGTGAAGCAATATTCGCATTCCATTGTTATGCGTATCGAATTACAGAGTAACCCCTCAGAGCGCGGTGGAATTTCAAATAACAAGTTAAAAATAACACAATACTCATTAAAAGTATATCGTAGAAAAGAATATCCGCCATATTCCCCTCTTGAAAAAAATTGTGAAACCGCCAACGTTATAAGCTATTACAACAACAAACTATTATGCTCTATACTCAAAAGAATTGTCATAGATATTAACGGTAATTTCAATATTAATCGAATTAACGAATATACCAACAATTAACCTTTTACTTACCTTCACGTCGATCCGAACTTACATACATATGTATACATCGCATTGGCGCACCCAATGGGGGAAGGGGGGTTGGGGTTGAAACTCCTACCACAATTTTAAAACCATATAATTTCTTTTTTTTATTAAATTAACGCAAAACCATCTCCAAAATATGTTTCTGTGTGCGCCCCTGATATAACAATATGTGCATACATACATACATACATACATACATATATGCTTATGTATTCGAGTACATACATATGTATGTATGTAAATATATGGCAGAAGTTAAAAAGAAAACTTTGATAATAAGAGTACGTTCTTTAAGCGTTATTGCCGTATGCAATTGCAATGTAGATCAAGACCATTTGCTGACTCTAGCAAAAATTTGCTTTCCTAAGCTTTAAAGGGGTTTGCAATTAATTTTTTGCTTTAATTTACTTTTTCATTTATGTGTATTGTATATTTTGGCAGAAAAATTTTTGCGCTCGTAAGTAATCCGAGCTATGGCTTAGCATTAAGGTCATTGAACGCCAGAGACGAGCTTATAAAATGGCCTGCAATATTTTGTACATATTTAGTTTGTACGGAAACTTTGAATATTACATACGAAAAAAATACCGTTAAATGTGCAAAATATTTAAGCTGATCACAGTAAAATTAAGTAAATGAAAGTTCGAACTTTCTTTCGCTACATTAATTGGAATAAGGATGTTTCACAATTAATTGCTTTGGTGTACTAGTTTATGATGACGGTTCATCCCAGTGCATATATAGCAATCATAAAGCTAGAACATCAATGCATTTCGCTGTGAAAATGAGAACGTTAACGAAGTGAAGCGGATCGAGTTTGCTGTGGAAAAGAGAATGCTACCGAGCTACCAATACTAGCGTCCGTATTAAGTTATTGAAGTTATATCGAGTTATCTAAGGAAATAGTAGCCGTGATTTTATTCAATTTGAAGTGTTTGCATATCACAGTTGCTGTTTCTTTTAGATAGCTCTTTTGTAAGCGTCCAATGTGAGAATGTGCGAACCCGATTTAATGTTAATCAAATTGATTCGATTCATTTTGATGTATGAGATACACAAAGTTCAGTTTTGCTCAAACGAGTTTTACTTTTTCTTTCATCACTGGGCTTTGTTTATCTCATAGAATTGAAATACGAGCTACGTTGGCGAAATACTCGATTTGAAAAAAAAAAAATCGAATTTTGTATATCCGCTAATAACTTTGCATTCATTCATTCTAACAAGCTCCATCTGTATATGCAGTGGCAGCCACGCTAGCAAACACTTCGTAGTTTTGCTTCAATAACACTGTGCGAAAATTGTATGGCAAGTAATAAAACACTTGATTATTTTTACATATGTATGTCCCGGCATAAGTGGTTTCCAAAAAAAATTAAAAAAAAAATGGTTAAAATATATCTCAGAGAAATGTAATGTTAAAAAATGTGAATGCAAATATTTTCGTAAAATCCTTTAACCCATTAGCTCCCACTTAAAAGTATCCTTTTGATACTTACTTCAAGAAACACCTTTAAAAACAAATATGAAAAGCCGCAAGAAGTCTTCTTAGACAAAACCTGTGTGCGATTAAATCCAATTACTTAAAATAACAAATGATTTTATATAAATGTTAGATAACAGTTATGTTAACTAACAATGTTAATGTTAACGAAATAAGTAATTGTTGGATATTTAAGTCACAAATTTGTTTTTATTTCATGTGGACTTTAACGTTAGCGTTAAAATATTTTACGAAAATATTTCCCGTGACATTTTTTTCAACAACTGGCTTTTTGATCTATCTGTTAATAGATATATTAGAGAGACCTTGTCCAACCATAGCATTGGAATCCCTTTTAAACTGAATTCCTCTCGACATTTTTATACAGGCAGCAGTAGTCTCATGAGAGCTTAAACTCCGTATAATCTGAAGGGACTTGTCTCTGCGAAGAATACAAACGTTGGAAATATACAGAAATTCTGACTCTATGACTAGGTAACTCTATTTGTGCAGAAAAAACTCAAAATTTCTGATGTTTGATCAAACGGGTTCTACATCTTGACTTCAGATGTATTTATTGGTGCACGGACTGTTCAAACTTGAGGAGAGGATAGATGCAGGAACATATGAACTGGAGGCCAAGCTTTTCATCGTGATGGACAACAGGCCGAGGTAGTGGCATTTTCGACCGCACCAGTCTAAACCAAACAAAAAAAGTATGAAAGGTGCATTCATAACTATCTTTTCAGATTCGCCAGGTTTCCCTCAGTGCCCTTTCTAAGCGGATGCTTGCGTCGAAGCTAGTGAAGGACTGTCATGTCACCCTTCCATTGCCGTCATCGAAGAATGCAATTATGCTATGCTCGGTACCTGATTGCGGTGATATAGCACCTTACGAGATCGCCGCCGACGTGGTGGCAAGGGAAGAATCAGAAACCGAATTATTGGGACCCGAATCAATTTGTACCCTTAGCTGGTCATTCTCAAAAGGATTAATCACTGTATAAATTGATTCCGAGCGGAGTAAATATTGATAAGATTTTGGACTCATTAGACAAGCAAAGATTTTCAGCTACAATTTTAATAGAGCGGACATCGTATCGTTTGGTTGGTCTGGTATCAAACTCTTGGTCAGTAGCCTAGTCGAACAAAATCTTCTGCATGTTCACATGCAACGGCTAGATCTGCCTTCTAAGACCAAATGCCGGCTATGTCTTGAGGATGATGAGATATCGGAAGATATCTTTTGCATATGCCTGGTCATGACCAGAAAGAGATTGCTGGTATTAAGCTACTGCACGCTAGTTCCCGGAAGTGTTGGGAATTCGCCTACCAAGGACCTTCTAGCGCGCATTGGGAAAGCTGTAGTCATCCTCAAAAATCATTATTAGGAGCGCGCTGTCCAACATTTTTATTGTATCGTAGTATATATCTATTTAAGTCATAAGTATAAGTTTTTTATGGCTGTTCTATATACATATGAATGTACGTCAACATTTTGTAGCAGAATAACAAGCGACCGGCAGAAAAACAATAAAAAATGGTCATGACGTTGGGGTTACCAGCGAAATTTGGATTTAGTAGTTTTACTCTTCAAATATTTTTCGATCTTATAGTCTTAAATTCAAGTAACTATTTTGCTGTGCGAACGGTTTTAATATGCCATATGAGGTAAAAACAGGTTTAGCATGCTTCGGTTGCCTTAGCTAACATTTTACGTCAAATGTTGTATTTGAATGAAAGCATCCAAAATTTTTAAAATTTTCCATTTGACGCATGATTCAAATATTAAAGGTCGTTTAAATAATGACATTCCAATTTTGAGCGAAAACTCAAATAAACATCATAAAATATGCAATTATAACCTTTTATTCAAAGATATAGAAATTATTGATCTAAACATTTAAATTTTGCTCCAATTTGCACGTAAATTTAAAGATTTAGCAACACTGCATCTTGTTAAGGGAGCCAATTTTGTACTTAATTATCAAACCTTTTATTATTGAATGATTATATACAAGTATATACATAGTATGTATGTAAATGTACATTTTTTTGATTTATTTTGGTTGTGGTATTAAAATATAACAAAATATAATTTACGCCGTCCAGGTTATGTTGTTGTTGTTGCAATAGCATTAATCAAAAAACGGATACAGAACCGGGTCGGGTTATTTTACTCTGTGGTCTTAATTCTTTCTGTTTACAAAAGCAAATATTATTTGTTTAAAGTTTTTATCAACAAAGTGAACTGCAAAAAAGTAAAATACTTATTTTTGACTCATTTGCAGGTTATCTATGTATTTAACTAATAGGTAAAAAAATTGATATTTAACTTTGAAATTATTGTTGGTTAGATTTTTAAGTCTTTGGAATTCTGGTTCTTGATTTTTTAAATAAACAAAAACATGACCAACGAATCGCATTTTCTCGACGATGATGAAAAAATCATAGAATATGTGGCTATAATTTTTTAACCGAGCAATAGCAGAGTTCGAGGTGGTGTGACTATACCAAATCGTTTAATTTTCTTATTCGAATCAACGTAAGGATTGCTAACAAGCCGAATTCATACCCGGTTGTGTTGAGCGTACAAAAACAAAAATCTGAGTTACTTACATACATATGTATGTACATATATTTATAAATATAACTCTGGATGTGGGTCTAAGTTGTTTCTCAGGGCAATTTGTTATGGTAAACCGAAAAAATAAAATCTGTATAACCAAACAAGCGGCATCCTCGTTGGCTTGAATACCCAAGTAATTTTGAAAATCTGTAGTTTAATATTTCCACTTTTAATTTAAGGTTTCTTTATATAATGAATAATAAAAACTATCTACTGTTGCAGTAAAATTATATTTTCAACATCATCTAAGCTCGCAATTAAATGTTGGATTTCAACTGGAGAACGTTCTCATGATAGTCGGGTCCACGTACCGGAACGACCCTGATGATGACTGTAACTTCAGCGGCTTCACATAAAAGTTTATGGATAATATTTCATGCTGCTACAACAACAATATCAACTAGATATCTAAGAAAATTTCTCAAAGATTGGAGAAGTATTTTGTTGGCGATTTGTTTGGCATGCGCTTGTATGTATTTACATAGTATGTATGTATGTATGTGTTAAAAAAAAAAAATTTAAAAAATGAAAATGTATAAAACTCGCAGCCGGCGTAGTCGAGTGTGTACCGTGTGCGCGCTTCATTTGGAGGGTACCCGGCTCAAATCCTGGCCGGAGCAAGTAGCAGCAAAAATTATAGAAACGTTTTTCCTAATAGCGGTCGCCCCTCGGCAAGCAATGGCGAACCTCCAAATGTATTTCTGCCATGAAAAAAACTTCTCGCAAAAAATCATTCGCCGATCGGAGTCGGTATAAAACTGCAGGTCCCTCAATTTGTGTTGCAACATCAAGACGCACACCACAAATTGTAGAAGATTAGTTCGGCCAAAATCGCTTAAGCGGTTGTAGCGCCAATTAAGTAAGTAAGTTTTGTTGGTTCTGATTGGAAAACTATGTAATCCGTGCACCATGCAAGGGTTTTGCTAAACTTAGAGAACTGCGTTATCAAATAGCCGCCTGTGATTAACAACAAATTCTTTTTAATCGCATTGTACAATATATTAGCCATATTTTTTTTTTCAAAATAATGTTTATTTACCCTTTTCAACCATAATGTTTTAATATTTATAATATTTTATATGGTACATATATGTACATATATGTATGTATATATGTAGAACTCAAAATTAATAACTATGTATTAAATAACTTTTTTGAAATGTCATCCAGACTGCAGATTTGATCTGAGTCTGTGACGGCACTCCTCATCTCTTATGCAAACATCTTTCGGATCATATAGTTAAGGATACCACCATTCTTGTAGTACGTGATGTCAACCTCTGTGTCGAAGCGTAAAATGGTTTCGAAAACTGTGCCATCAGCCTGAAATTGAAAGTAAAGAAAAATGCATTGTTTACAATATGTATGACGAACTCGGAGAAACGCTGTGCGACAATTTAAGGATAACTGAAACCAATCCGGACTTTGTTATTATTTTGGAAAGTATACCTATCCAGTAATAAAATAGTCGATGGATTTGATAAAAAAATCTGTCGAAATATATGTCCACACAAAATTAATGATTAAGACATGCATAGCAAAATTTCACTTTCGTAGTAAATTTTAACCCATTAGTTTCCACCAAAAAGGCCTTTACTTCAAGAAACCCCTCAAAATCACAATTTGTCGCTAGAGAATTAAAATACGGTATATATGTAGTTATTCGACAAAATCTGTGTGCGATCAAATTCGAATTCTACATAAAATTAGAAAAGAAATATTTTCATATAAAAATGACTTAACTTGCAATGATATTTTAATGAAGGAGCGCATAAATAAATGCTGGATATTTCGAGGGGCCATTTCTCTTTTTTATTTTCTGTGGTCTTCACGTTTCTTTCAGAAGAATAATTTTCTATAGTGTTTTAATTTAACGACTTTCTACGAGAATAGTCCCCTCGAATGTTTCTTTGTGTTGTGTGTCGATTCATATTAACTTAGATTTAATTGTATCGAATCCTATGTAATATTAATAAACAAAATAGAGATCGTTTTGTTTTTGTTGCCAAACAAACGGTTGCTTTGGAGTATTCATAATATCAGGAAAGTTAACTCAAAAGTTATTCTTATTATAACTGTGTGTATGTGTCGATATTTGTAATCTTAAAATTCCATATGTTTTAAGGTCTCTACGAGCTCAATTTGATACATATTATTTATTTATTTCAATATCGAATATTTTGAATCAATTGAGGCATGCGCTGTGCTATAAAATTAAGCGGGCTGCAAAACTGTATACTAAAAAATGTCTAAGAAAAAGTTTGAAATTTACGTGAAAATACGTAATTTACACTTTAAATTACATGTTTCGCTGAATTTAAAGACAATAGTCAGAAGAAGTCGACTCTAATGCTAGTAGTAGGATTTTTTTTAATTCCTGCGTTATCGAATGGATTAAAATATTGCTTATGTCCGCGTCGCGGATCTAAGGAATATAGTGTCCAAATTTGGTTGAAATCCGTTCACCGGTTTTTGAGCCAATTTGTCACAAGAAAACAGCTATATTTTTTATACATATAATATAAATTAGTAAAAATTAAAGAAAGACAAATCCTTGCGAAAATTTGTCAATACGTTGCGCAACTATTTCAATGAGATTCGGTGGAAAAAGATTATTAGTTAATAAAAAATCTGCATACCTCCACTTGTATCTTCTGCCCAGGCTTCAGACCGGTGTTCGGTATTGAAATATTATACGCCTCACGCCCGTTCAAATTGAAAGTGTCAGCATTTTGGTCTGGCAAAAATTGTAATGGAATGATGCCCATGCCAACCAAGTTGGAGCGATGAATACGCTCATACGACTCAGCAATAACTGCTTTGATGCCCAATAACAATGGTCCTTTAGCAGCCCAATCGCGACTAGAACCACTTCCATAGTCCTTGCCCGCTATTAGCACCAAAGGTGTGCCATCTTCACGATAGCTAAAAAGAATTTAGAACAAATATATTTAAGAGTTGTTGTCTTTATTTCACTGCAACAGCACACCCACCGTTCAGCGCAATCAAATACATCCATTTCCTCGCTGCTTGGCACATGTATGGTGCGGGGACCTGCCTTGCTCACCAATTTGTTAACCAAACGAATGTTGGCAAAAGTACCACGTGCCATTACAGCATCGTTGCCACGCCTTGAGCCATATGAATTGAAATCGCGTGGGGTAAGGCCGCGTTCAGATAGATAACGCGCAGCTGGTGAATTTCTAGCAATAGAACCAGCCGGTGATATATGATCGGTTGTAACGGAATCGCCTAAAAACAGCAAGCAGCGCGCATTTTTTATGCCCTTTAATGGTGGCAACTCGCGAGTCATACCTTCGAAGAACGGAGGATGCTTTATGTATGTGGACTCATTATTCCAAGGATATAGTTTGCTTTCAGCCACTTGAATCTTTTGCCAGTCCTCTGAGCCCAAAGTTATTTTACCTAAAATACATTTTTGGTATTAAAGAAATTTGATTTGAGCAGGCGAATCAGCTCTCTGCTTACTGTAAGTTTCCTTAAACATAGCGGGAATGACGTATTTGCTCTCCACCTCATGTATCTCATTGCGGGTCGGCCAAATTTCACGCAAGAATACCTTCTCACCATTCGGACCCACACCCAATGGCTCGGTCTCAAAATCAATGTCTACGCGTCCAGCTATGGCGTAGGCAATAACTAGCAATGGACTGGCTAAGTAATTGGCACGCGTATTTGGATGAATGCGGCCTTCAAAGTTGCGGTTACCCGACAAAACGCCACAGCACACTAAGCCATTCTTTTCGATAGTATTTACTACGTTATCGTCTAACGGTCCGGAATTACCGATGCAGGTCATACAGCCGTATCCGACAATATCAAAACCCAGTTTCTGGAAATAGGGAACAACGCCAGATTCACTCAGATAATACGTTACTACGCCCGATCCTGGCGACAAAGACGTTTTGATATAAGGCATCACAGAGAGGCCCTTCTCCACGGCTTTTCGTGCAAGTAGACCAGCACCCAACATCACCGACGGATTGGATGTATTTGTACAAGAAGTAATTGCAGCGATCACCACAGAGCCATGACGAATAGTGTAGGTTTTGCCATCATCCCACTGAAATTGTCCGGCGGTAGATAAAGCATCTGGCGCAATTGCGAATCCTTTAAAGCCGACCTACAAAAAAGGTATGTATGCACGTAAGCCATAGGTATGTAGATTGTAATAGTAAGTAGTAAATAACAACTATTTGTACTAGCATGCCGTAAAAATAATAGGTTATTTAAAAAAAAATTATTAATACTAGCTTCCTTAGCTTATGAACACTCTGAAAAATGTTTGTAAAATATGGCTAAAAAACTTACTGGATTAACAAGGCATGTTTGAAAGTCGCGTTTCATATCTGTTACCGATACGCGGTCATGTGGACGTTTGGGGCCCGAAACCGATGTTACCACCGTCGACAAATCAAGCGTAAGAGTCTGTGAGTACTTAGGGTCCTGTGAGGCATCGCAGTAGTTACGCAATTGCTCAGTCTCTTTTAAATATTGTCGTATAACTTCAATTTTTTCCTCTGAACGATCTATAGACCAAAGAAGCGAAATTAAATATTATTTACTTCTGGCACCGCACTTCTTTTCTTCTACACATATTATACGAACTTGTCTGTTTCAAATAAGCCAACGTGTTTTCATCGATGGGAAAGAAGCTCACAGTGGCGCCGTTTTCTGGTGACATATTACCAATAGTAGCGCGATCAGCTATACTTAACTCTGCTACACCAGGTCCATAGAATTCGACGAACTTGCCAACGACTCCAACTTGTCGAAGGTTTTTCGTAATGGTCAACACCAAATCGGTGGAAGTAACAAGTGGTCCCAGTTTGCCGACGAGTTTGTAACCAACAACTTCCGGTAGCAACATGGAAATCGACTGTCCTAACATAACAGCCTCTGCTTCAATACCTTTACAAAGTAAAAAAAGAACAAAAAAAACAGTTTTAGTAACTTCACAACTCTTCATACATAAAAACATATATTATATGCACATATTTAGCAGTATTCAATTCAAGCTTACCACCGACACCCCAGCCCAATACACCTAAGCCATTTATCATGGGCGTGTGAGAATCTGTACCAACAACACTGTCCGGATAAAGCAATTTAGTGTTGCCAATACCTTCTTCGAAGACCACACGGCCCAGGTATTCCAAATTCACCTGATGAACTATACCAGAACCAGGTGGAACAATTAGCATGTTATTGAAAGCACGAGCACCCCACTGTTGAACAAATACATAAATAAACATACCACAAATAAATAAATTATAGAAAAAAATATTTTATTTTAAATATGCACCTTTAAGAATGTAAAACGCTCTTTGTTCCGTTCGAATTCTAAATTTTGGTTCTTTGTAACAGCGTCAGGACTGTAAGTAGTTATGATTATAAGATGCCAAGGAAAGTGATGTATTGTTATACCTTCTAGTGAAGTCCACTTGTACCGAGTGATCGATTACCAAGTCAGCGGGGCAAATAGGATTGATTTTCTCAGCATCGCCGCCAAGCTTTAAAACAGCATCCCGCATTGCTGCGAAGTCCACGACAGCAGGTACACCGGTGAAATCCTATTGAGTTTATATGTTTTAATACAAAAGATTTAAGGAATTACATGCCCATTTTTTAAGAAATATAAGCATTTTAACAGTTTTTTAATGATGATGAGTTGTGTCACGAAAAAAACTTTTTAAGGATTTCACAAATTTTCAGTAACATTAGGATTACGATGTGGTAAAATTTTATTTATTTTATCAGAAGCTTTAATTTTTTGTCTCTGTTTTTTAGCATTTTATTTACTAGCAAGTATAAATAAATATAAAACATAAGTAAATCGGATAATTTTACCTGTAGTAAAACGCGCGCAGGCTTGAAAGAAACTTCGACATCATTTTGCCCTTGCTTCAACTCAGGCGACCAAGCCAAAATATTTTGCACATCTTTTTCGAGCACATAGAAATTATCACAGTTTCGCACTGCCGATTCCAAGAGCACACGAATTGAGTATGGCAACTGATCTGCAAATATTTCATTATGCATCAATGTGAAGGCACGTGCATTTGTTTAGATTTATAAAATGTAAAATATAATGTCAGCTAACAGTTTGTTCATGGGCTTATTTGATTGCAGGGGATATTTGGCTCTACACTGTATGGACTGAATACAGAATGTGGCACAGTCAATATTACCACTACTATCGTTTTGTCGATTTCAACAATTCTCATGTAAAAGTAAACAACCTTTTTTTTTTTAAATGACTGGCAAACAATTTTTTTTATTTTTTTTATTATTTTTTTGTAGATTTATTTACTAAATCTTTACATTTTACTTTCTTCTTTTCTTCATATTATCGGAACTAATACAATAGTGAAATCAGAGACCGAAAATAACCGGGTCATTTATCAAACTGTCGCAAATTGCGATTTATTTGGCGTTATAAAAAATAAATCACGGTTCACAACTTGCAGTACTCTTATCTGCAGTTCGCTTATTATTTTATTTTTTATTTTAAATGCAACTGTATCCAGGTAGGTATGCGAATGATGCCAAGTAAAGTGTATCTATTCCATAATACAAATTAGCAACTGACCTTTTCAACAAACATATTTTCATAAATAACTTCGGTTGATATTTACTTTCGTAGGATTTCTGTTTCTCACTTTAATATAAATCATTGTCTCAGTGATATATCACAAAAGGGAAATAATAGATAGAAAATGACAGCAAAAACATTGGATTTAATGTGGATCACTTACATATTTTTGGTCTTTGAGTGATATGTATATACCAATTAAATTTTATGTTCTTTGAAAACCTCCTATTTTTTAACTTTATGACCTCAAAAGTTGCATTTTTCATTTGTTTGTTGAAAAATAAAGCTATACTTTTTTATTTACAATCAAAATTAGACTGATACAACTTTCATGGAAATATTAAAAAAAAAAAAAAATATTTAAAATTCAGAATGATGGGACACGTCCTTGATATAAATTCGAGTCATTCTGGTATCTGGTATCTTAGAACCTATTGTCGTGTGAACTATCGTGAGACTAGTGAATTAAGTACAAATTCTTTGAAAATGGTTGTCAATTTTGTGTGTTAGTGTTTTAAAATGTTTACCATACATGGAAATAGAAACGAATTTCCTCTCTTACATGGAATGCTGCTAACGTTTTTTTGACCTTTTTATTTGTAAATAATACGTTAATAGATATCAATTTTGTGGGGTTATGGAAAATACATTCCTGTTTCCGTATTTAGCTGTGTACGTGCATATGTGGCATTGCTCAAACAACTTATTGTTTTAAATCATTGCGGAGCCAACCCGATAGCACTCTTATCTCTATAAGTGGCGTGTTTTTAGAGCACTGTATTCGGTTGAGTTTGGTAGCTCCCCCGTAAGCTTTTAGAAACATGATCGCATTGAAGCAGCTGATCACTTTTGTACCCCATATCTACAATAAAATTGATACGTGCGTACATACAGATACAAATCTGTGAAGATTTGACAAAACAACTTATTTCGGCTAAACATTTTTTCCTGTAAAGCTAAAAATTAGATTGTTCTTCATACATAATTCAACGATTATATTCGCATAGCTTTATCAAGAGGGCGTATTAGTAGAGGATTAATTGTGTGCAAGTAAAAAATAGACCGACCGACGTAGCCGATTATGTAATGTTTGCAAATTGTAGGAGAAGTTCGGCCAAACATCAAGCCATGGTGTAAGCGCCAGACTATTAAATATCATTATTAATAAGTAAATTCAAAGTTGACTTATCTATATACCTACATATGTATATACATATTTGCATATGCGCTTGACACCACTTTATATTAATTTGGCTTGAATTCAACAATAGAAACAAATTTCGCTCATTGTCAATAACAACATTGTGGAACTGTGCACGTTGGTACGCGAATACCAGAAAACCGTTCGGATCTCATTCAAAAATATTTTGATATTTTACTAAAATAGTCTTTTATTGCTCGTTCATGACGTTTTTATGAGAACTCTTAATTGCTTGTTTGGGAGGGTTGAGATATTTCTCTCTAACTTCAACTGAGATTATTAACAATAACTCCCTCACTCTTTGAAAATGACATGTTTATACAAAGAAGTATTGGGAGCAAAGGGGAGTAATGCCGTACTCGCAATGGAGTGCTATCAGATCGCTAAAACGGAAGTTTTGAATGTTTTCGCAAAAATCTAGGCTCTATTGTGGAATTATCATTATCTACATTCCATAAATATCTACTTAGCACAAATATTTATATGACTTCCCAAGAGCCGATAAGAGAGCGGGTGAGCCGGTTAACTTTAGTTTTTCTATTCAATATTCATGCAGTACAAAGGTGCATTCATATTAAGTAATTTTACATATACAGCGTTGATGGAAGAAATTAGCATACGCTTAAAAAAGAATGAATTGGAGTTTTGGCCCCGCACAAATACATACATAAATATACTGTATACATACATACATATGTATGCAAAAATACAATCGCGCTTAACTGCGGATAAAAGGCGACATCATATGCATTGACTGGAAGTGCATATTCTCAATTTTTTTCTTTTTTGGTTTGTATAAGTGCACCGGTTTGATAATGCTAACGAATAGCTAGGTGGGTATTAAGTCATGAATACATATTTACTTAGAAAAAATGTCTGCAGTTCGTAACTAAAGTAAATGTACTCACTGTATTTTGGATCAATTGCAGCTAGGTCGAAGTACTGGTATGTTTTTCCATTTAAGTTAAACGACTTCTGGAATTCCGCAAAAGGATTGGCAGCTACACAAATAAAGTAAAATAACGACAAAATATTTAATATTTTTAAACTCTTAGCTCATGTTAGTTATATAATTATACTTATTTTGCGAATATATCGACTTACCGGCCATGGTGTTAAATTATAAAATGCTTAAAGCAAAACAAATGAAGAACTTAAATAATAAGAGCACTGGAAAACGCTGGTGGGCTCGTCAAACACAAGTCAATTGCAAAAACAACTGGTAATGTTGAAACGACCGCTGATAATCAGTTCGTATCACAAAGTGAACGTCGAATTACCAAAGCAAATTCCGTTTCGCACTCTGTAAATTCGTTTCAATTGTTGTTTCTCACTTGTAAAAAGCGAAAATGTTTTATACTAAAAAATAGCTTACGGCTTTACAAAGCTTTTAAAATTTTCAGGGTTTGGCGTCAAAAAAAAAGCAACCATGTGACTGCGTTCAATGCATACATGAAATTAGCGCTAAAACTTAAACAGGGAACGTAGGCAACCTCAAAATATTTGTTCAAGCATTTCCGATATATGGTGTGTTGTCCAAAATTTTCATGCAGCATGCATATTGGCAATATATAACAACATCACTTAATACAATAAACCATGCCCGCTGGTAAAGTGTGCATAAAATTATGGTAGAAGAGCTGATCAAGTAAAACAAAAGTTGGCAAAATTGAGATTTTAAGTATCAATTCAAAATTCTAAGCAAGTGGTTTGACGCACAACCAACCTCAAAGAAAATATGATAATCGATAGGATATAATATATTTTTTCAATTCTTTGTCAACAGCATTATTGCTCTTTAAAATTTAAAACAGTATGATTATCGTAAAATTAACATTGAAAGTAACCTTTCAAAATTCTTGTTTCTGCATTTTATGTGAACCGATTATTTAAATACATGTAAAAATAAGAACTATGTATCAACAATCGATTGTGCGTGAAACCTCGAAATCTCTTTTTCTTCTTATACTTACAAACATCGGGCCCAAGAACGATGGAACCAGCAGATTACGACAACGCCGGCCGCGCATACGTCACAGAGGTTGCTGCTAGAGGAATAGCGAGACGAAAGGAAGGAACTCTGAACGTCACAGCGGTTGCTGCTAGAAGAATAGCGAGACGAAAGGAAGTAAATCTGAAAAATCAACTTTTTAAGAGCCATTTGTGACGTCAATTCTTCAAACGAGGCAAGTACGAAGTAACGGATGTGCTTTTGTCGTTACCTTATTGTCTTCGCATCGTGCCTGTTTAACAATTTTAGGGTGTATTCTTACTAACATGAATACCAACATGTTTCGTCTCAGTCCTCTCCACCGGTAAATCTGGTGTGTCGTCACAGCCACTCTCCGAATTTCACGTCAACCAGCACAGTCTTGTATTCTATCATTCTTGTGACTAATGCACATATGTATGTATGCCAATATGTACATATGTATGTTTGTAGAAACGTTCTATTCGTGCATATAGCAAGAATTTATATTGATAAGGAGTAATTAATTGATAAAATATATATGTACATATGTATGCACGTATGTTATTGCTCGATAGGATTTATTTACATTTTATGTGAATTCTTAGTTTAAATTTTGTACAAATATACTACTGCCTATAATACAAAAAGCTGAACTCTTTTTCAATTTGCCATTGCGCAAGTACTTCCTTTATTATTAATCCATTTCCAGCGCCAAGTTTGTATTGCCAAGATTTTGGGCTGGGATTTCAGCAGTACTCTTGTCGGCATTTGGGTATTGTTGAACGTAGGGATTACCAGTAGCTTGTGGAACAGGTGGTAAGTCGACGGATTTACTGGTACCTAAAAAACCATGTTGCGTTACAAAAAAAAAAATTGAAAAACTGAATAATTGTAAAAAAACTTACTGCAGCAGCCACCCATTTTCAAATGTAGAATAATTGAATTAGACAGACTTCCAATCACAAACGTAAGTTAACAATAAATTAAAATCCATTTGATAACAATGTTCAGCTTTATACATATGAACATATATACAAATAACGAAATTTAAAACCCTATACGATAAGATTTCAAAGTTAGGTGAGTTTACCCTACAAAAAGTTCTTCAAATAATTGATTTCACATTTCACCTACTCAGATATTAAGTGAAAATTTATACATATTAGGTGTGCATTTATTTAAAAATATTTTATTTTTAGTTAAGAACGTATAAAATACTAATGCAATTTATCAAAGTCTTAATAGAAGAAAATTATGTTTTAGTCTTGCTTCTCCATAGACTTCAATGGTTTTATACGAACTTACTGGAAATATTTTCCCCTAACCCAAAATCCTGTAAATGAGAGCGATTTTTGAGTAGTAGTGAAGTGAATGAAGTTGCAAGAATTTATGCGAACTTTTTCCCCCTAACCCAAAATCATGTAAATGGGAGCGATTTTTGGGTAGTTGTGAAGTGAATGAAGTTGCAAGAACTTACGCGAACTTTTTCTTCTGGAAAAATCATCAAAAGTATGAAGCGATCAGCTGTTGTGCAAAATAAACAAAGATTGCATGTTTTCAAGTTGATAGCGAAAAATATTAAAGTAAGTATTACTCTTTTTGGAGCATTTGATCGAAATAAAAATTGATTTTTCTTTGAAAGAAAACTGTTTAACGTTTTCGCAGGGAAAATATTTTTTTATGTTCCCGTACTTTTTGGTCGTTACTTTCTTTTTATTCTCAATCCAGCGAGTAATTTTTCTATTTGACATTTTGTATTCCACGAAATTAAGCAGCAGCTGAAGTAGTAGTTTATCAAAATGTTCATTGAGAAACTTTTGACCAAAATCCTCCTTTTACATCAGTAAAACGGATTTTCAAAAACCATACTAAAACGCCAGAAGTGTACATATAGCCTAATAGTAGTGTTGTCTTCAACCTAAACGGAATTTTATTCAGGAACGTAAAAATGCAACGCTGATAATTGTTTTTTACGAGTCTGCTTTTTGCTTTGTCCGTTCTTTGGGTTAAAATGAAATTATCATTCATTCATAGATTTCCGATTAGTGTTTGGAAAACTGTCGGCTAAGTATGTAACAATAATAGATATTAAAATTAAAATCACTAGGCGGCGAATGTGTGGTGCTGAGTGACTTACATTAACATTTTGTCCCAAAACTATTTTAAAAAAAGTTGTTACAAGCGTATCTGAACTTTAGATCTCGTTATCGGTGTTTTGTTATTATTTCACACTTTGGCGCATACACACATAGCTTAGTATTGTTTCTTGTGTATCTTAAATTCGCACCATCCTTGTTTGACGTTTTATTGTAAATGTCAGTGAAGTGAAATCGAAAGGAAAATAAACGAAGAGTTAAATATTTAAAATAAAAACCAAAAGCGGAAAAGTTACAAGTTCCAGGGAGATTTTAACAAATGCGCTGACGGGTTATAGTTTGCAATTTATATTTGCCGGAAGATAACCCAAAACTAGCTAGAAGGGAAAAATCAATAAGAAATTAATTGTTTCTACTAACCACTAAAGTTGTGGTTGGAGATACGCTAGTCATGGATGACGAGTTCAAACTTTGCTGGAAGAATTTCCAGGACAATATAGCTAGTGGATTTCAAAACTTATATGATCGTGGAGATTTAGTTGATGTTACACTCGCCTGTGATGGAAAATTGCTGCACGCGCACAAAATTGTACTTGCCATTTGCAGCCCATATTTTCAGGAAATTTTTATAACAAATCCATGCAAGCATCCAATAAGTAAGTAACTCCGCCTAATGGATGTTTCTTTAATATATACATTTATTTTGTCAATATGTATATGCATGTATAAGTAATATATAAACAAAGGCTATGCTCTTAAAAGATTTCCCTATGCAACGCATTATCCTTTTTACTTAAATGCACATATGCATGAGTGGACGTAAGTGATGATCAAGGGATGAATTCCAAACATAAATATATACACGCTTGCATATATCGTGCGTTTCCGACATATTCTATTAACATAGGGTAAAAAGGTTTTCAATTTACTATTGTTTCCTTGATATATAAGTATATACAAATATGTATATACATATGTATGCACAGATTTTATCCCAGAACATAGATTTCTATCTTCTTTGATATTAGCATGAGCTATGCATAAAAGAGGAGCAAAGGGTGAAAAACTGCTTAGCTAAACATGCGATATATAAAAACATACGTTTGACATTGTTTTGATGTACATATGTATGTATATATATTAATGTGAACAAATGTATATTTACCTATATGCATGCATATACACTATCTTATGTACATACTCATAAGTATGTATGTATGTATTTCTCATAGTACAACGGTTTACGAAACAAAATTTTGAATATATTCTAATTTATTCATCAAATAGTGGCATTGTTTTAAAACACATATCTAATGTCCTCTATCGCCTGAAAAAACTTGACTTTTTATTGAACTATCAGTTTGTAATAGTAACTAAAATTGTTTATGCATGAAGTGTTTTTGATTGTGGTTCCAGTTCTAAGGTTTGATCCAGTTTTGCTGAATGAATCCATATCTAATAAGATCTAACATATTGAGGGCACGAAGTTGAGTTTACAATACATCAACCTTTATAAGTCCATATGTACATATGTATGTAAGTACATATGTATGTATACATACAGTCATACATATATGCACATACGTTAGGAAAAATGTGCAAAACAAAATGATTATAATGTTGGTGAAAGATAGATAATTTAGTGATATTTGTAAAACTCGCTGGGATATTTGTTATTTTGTTTCATTACTATATAGTTTATTTTGGCTGGAGCTTTTCATTCTTATCAACAATAATAGGATATGTTTGAAAAGTTTTCTTAAAACAAAAACATTCTGAGGATCCTTTAACAACATATCATGTCATCAAACTCATTAGAAAGAATATGGTAGAATAGCCTGCGCAAATGTAAGAACATACATTTTTTCTAAAGTTCGAAACTAGTAGTGACCACCGTAGACAAGTGTCGTAAGCAATGGCAAACCTCCAAGTGTTTCTTCCACGCAAAAAATCCTCACAAATATGGTCTTCCATTCGAACTAAGGTACAACAATAAGACGCACACCACAAATTGTAGTTTGGCCACACATCCACCTACATACATAAGCGCCAAATTTGTAGTATTATTATGTATCGTTGTCGAGAATTGAATTATCCATTTCAGGAAATCACCTGCCTCACCTTTTGTCCCGCAAAGGAGCCAAAACAATTCCAAATTCATCAATTAGCTTGTGAAATATTTTGATTTTAGGAAATGATTAATATGACCTTTTGACCTACAGTAACTGTTATCCATGTATAAATGTTTATAATCTGAGAATGGAATGCACCCTGCAATAATAAGTAAAAACTTGTCTTTCTTAACTTTCTAATTTTATAATTTTAACATTCTTATAATGTTACAATAAACTAAAAAAGGCCCGCAAGTTAGAAATTAAAATAGTTATAAGCTTGAACAGAATTATCGGGAGCGGTTTCGAATATATAATTTGAATTTGATTTCTAAGAGTTAGATAAAAATATTTTTGATTTTCAAACACAACGTAAGAGTTAATCAGCTTGTTAAAAAGCAAATTTTAAGTTAAAAAACAATAATGCGGTTCATTATTTAAAAACATAACAACGCTTTCTTAATTAACAAAAGTCTCAACAATCATTAAATTGGTCCATATATTTATGTACAGACTTACAATACATACCCAGCAAACTATAAAATTAGTTATGGATTTGGGAACTAACACTATCCTTTAATCTCGAATGAAAAAACGATTTCAGAAACATTTGTGAATCTAATATAATTCTACTTTGCAAGTTCACTAATCTTTATAGAATAGAATTTTTCTGATTTTAATGTTCCGCTTCGTCCATGGCTCAATTTCGCTCATATCTAATGTGTATGCATATTGTCAATGTTAGTAAAAATGTGCTAGGTGAACTTGGACCCGGGATATTTTGAAGGAAAAAAGAAAACTCGAATTAACGAAAGATGGGTGGATTTTGATTCGGTGTTTTATTTAGGTAAATGTTGTTTTTTTAGCTTACGTCGAGGCGCATTCAAAATATAACAGCATTGGATAAAATAACAGGCGAGAATTTCCTTATTGCTAGTAGCCCATGAAACGTCAAAAACGCTGTGTGAAAAATGAATGATGAAGAAGAAAATTGTATGTGCTTTTGTAGTTTGATCATGGACCTCTTTCAAATAAAAAAAGGCCCTTTTTGCTCCTACCTGTTTAATTTGTCTTGGCTTAGAAAGCTCGTGTAAAATGCGTATTTATGCAACTGGTAGTTCAAAGTTCCTGTTCCACATTTTGGTCATAATGAATTGTCTTAAATATTGTTAGGATGCCTACGTAACAGGGAAAATAATCAACATTTTTAACAGGGAAAGTTTAATATATGTATGTACCTAATAAAATAAGCAATACTTATTGTAAATTACTGTTATATGAGAGTTGGCCGTTGTTGTTTTTGTAACAGCATAAAACATTCCCCATAACATTTTTGGGAATGCTGCTGAAGTGACAGCCCTTGGCCGGATATAATTCCTGCTCATTCCGGTAATGTAGAACCGACTGTTGTGGGAACGTAGAGTTGGTCGTGATTTTGTTCGATTTTTATAATTTTCGAAATTATGCTTATTGACTCGTAATGCAAAGTGTTTGTATAGTTCGATATAGTAGTTTTGGAGATATACCAATTTGATATAAAGTGAACGGTGCCATTTCTATTTTCCACACCACAGCCCTGTATAACAAATTTAAGAGTTTTAAACTAAGCTACAACCGAACCCAGCCCAACATTTGTTAATATTTTCTGAAAGCATGCGTATCCAGTAATAAAACACTCGAATGACTTGCATAAGTTATGTTACTAAAGTTTTCATAAGCTGTTTTCATAAGTGCGGAAAATATGCTTAAAATATGTACATAAATGTCTGAGGGAATTGAAAGGTTAAGACATACAATAAAAATGTCACGAGAAATATTTTCGCAAAACATTTTAACCTATTAGCTACTGCCGCTTTGATCCTTACCTCAACAAATATTCCAAAGACAAATTTGGAAAAGTGTTAGAGGATTAAAATTATTCGCCAGAGAATTTCTCAGACAAAATCTGTGTGCCGAACTCTATATAAAATAAAATAGTTTAATATAAAAAAAAATTCGATAACAGCTCTGTTAACATGCAATCATAATGTTAATGAAGTAGAGCATATATAAATGTTGCATATTTAAAGGGGATATACATATATTTTTTGTTTCTGCAGCTGCTTTAGACCGTTATATGAACAAAGTGATAATACCCTGGACATTAATGCAAAACATAAGTTTTACACATTAGTGTGGGAAGTATGCGGATTTTTTAAATTTAAATACCAACTTAATATCAATTTAAAACTGTAAGCTATTTTTAAATATTCAAAAGCCTGATCGCACATGCACATACAAATATACAAATATACGTACTCATTTTCATCTAGAAGTTTGGCTATGGCAAACATGTACTTATAGTATGTATGTACATATGTATATACTCAAAGGCCCAGTGTTTATCACTTTATCCGTCTGTATATACATACGTATATACATCCATACATACATACATATGTACATACATATGTACATCAATGCTACCATGGCACTTGATTGTGATTTTTTCTTTAGTTGAATATTTATTTACCATGTTTTATCAGTGATCAACGATAACTACAAGAAAAGTTCAAATTTTACAACAGTAGCCATTCCTGCTTACGTACTATGTCATAAGTAGCTACATTTGTATAAACTAATATATGCACATATGATATAAATCAACTTTGGTAATAAATGTTTTAAACAATTGTAGAAAACAGTATGCGCTGGATAAAAGTGGCAATCAAATAATGGTTTAATTGTGTGTAGTTGTATAAATTAAGTGGTTTGGCTTTATGTGAAAACCTGTATCTACCTACATATATACATATGTATGTACATATATCATAAAAGAGTACACGGACCGTGGCTCCCTTGATAAAATTGAATTTGCGGATAGTGGCCATAAAAAGTCATTTATACCTTTATACTGTAAATTTTATTGTATCAGTAGATGTTGCGCTACTTTATTAAATCCAAAGATTTTCCTAATAAATCCAGGGCAATAATATCGTCCAATATATTATATGTACATTAGGCCAGGTAGTCCGCATCCAAAACTAAAATCAAATTTGCAACAACTCGACTCGCTTCAACATAATTTTAGTTACAACAAGTAAAGAAGAGTAAGTTTGGGTAAAGCCGAATTTTAAATATCGTAGCATGTTTTTATTTTAAATAAACTGTAAATCCGGTTAATATTATACTCTTGAATTTGAAAATTTAAACAACTTTTATTTATTTAGATTGCTCTCCCTAATTAAGTTTTTCATGCCAAATTGTATGCGAATTTGCTACATGATTTACTGAAATCACAGTTAGGGTGAAGTCGATTCTATCAAAAATATCTGTAACAAAAGTGAAATTGTTTCTAAACGCACCCAAAGTCTAACCTTCTAATATCATCACAATTGAATTTTTTGAATAGCTTGACTCTAGCGGGCTCACTTTTCTTAATAGTATTTCTCAGCTCACTTGCAGTATACGATTTAATTCCATCTCTTCGCGTTCCTAGTCCCTAATTTCATCAAAATTGGATCATAACTAGAGATTTTCTGAATAGCTCAATTCCAGCGGGTTCATTTTTGGCAAACTATTTTTCTTCGTTCAAGAAGCATACATTTTGAATTTTATTTCATTTTCATAATTATGACTTCTATAAATATTTATGTATACACAAAACTTGACACCGGCGCCTCCTAGCGCGTTTTCTAATAGACTATAATTGGATCAGATATACAAGAGACAACTTCGGTTCCAATTCTTACACGTGTCCCTGGTTGCTCGAATTTTCGACTCTGCTGGGGATAATGTGACCGAATAGTAGACTCAGACATTGAACCATTTTTTTTGGTAATAAACTGAGTATAAATGAAATAAATCGCAACCTTTATAAATAAATATTCTCCTTGCGAGCCGAACCATTTAACACCCATATTTTAATATTTCATATAACTTCTGTATAATTTAATTAAAATTGACTTTTCAAACAGTTGGCACCCCTTCCCCAATCATAAATTATACTTTAAGACCTATTCTTATACTTACCAAATATACATACAAAATTTCATAAAATTTGGTCATGTCGTTTCGGAGGAGTTCGACCACAAATACCGTGACACGAGATTTTTATATATAAGATTGTTCTAAATAAGAAACTATATAAAAACTTTACAATGCACTTCCAGTACCATACTATCTGAGTGGTTTCACCGATCGTTCGGAACTGTACCACAGCGCACCGTACACATCTGTGTGAGCAGGGTTTTAACGTGGTATATAGGGTGCCTCAAAACTGCACATTTTATTTGTGAGGATAGAAAGTGAGTGAAATTTGGAGTCAAAAGTCTTTTGGGCGAAAGGCTCTCAGCGAGATAATAAAAACGGAAAAACAAAAACACTACATATGAAATTGAGTTCCTTATATAAACTCGTCTCCACGTACATTAATGTAAATAACTCTCTTAGTTATGTGTCCCTACAAAATTTCAAAGTAATGTGACTCGTTGTAATGTGATATTGGGATAATTTGGGTATGCAGTTTGGTGGCTGTGTTAAACCGGCTGCAGAGGTGTATGAGTGTAGAGCACGACATCAGGAGCGGCTTTGAACGCTTTGTTGGACTTCCTACCCCGGGATTTATTTATTTATTTATTTATTTAAGTTATTAATCTACAGTACAAAGTACCTTACAGACTAAGAAAAGTAATATAGACAGGCCTAATTTGGTTAATATAATACTAGCAATTAATATCAATACCATGCTAAGCAATTAAACTTAGAATTTTTACAAAATTTTGTCTAGATAAAGCGAAGTCCAGCAGGCTCGAATTAGATAATGCATTAAATTCCCGAAGTGCACGAGCTATTGGTGCGTTACTTGATTTAACGATACAATAGGAGGAAATGGAAACTTTGTCTCGACTCCGAGAAAGACAGAAAGTTGGTGGAAAGGTTGTCGGAGCAAACACCTCTGTGTTTGGCCCCAAAGAACAAACTGATAGAGCGACTGTGTTTTGATAGAAAGTAAACCGCAAACTTTCCTATAAGAGAACAATGGAGAGATCCATGTAATCTGTTGCAAGGCACAGTGAAAACTTTTTATACTGACGACTTCATGACAAAAAATGGAATTAGAGCTGGTTGGCATCTGGATGGCGATTTTAGATGCGTTTCTGCCTTAGGTACAAAGACAACGGGCTTCCATTCGGAGATATTTTAGGTAATGGAATGGATACTTGTCGAAAGGTAAATACCAAATAAGAATCTGCAGTAACAGCCAAGCTCCAAGCCGAAGTCCTAGTAAGTTGCTCGCACCACTTCAAAAATTGTTGAAGAAACCAGTCCATTAGGTGTATGTTTAAGATGCATGGAAACCGTTGGTGTACCGATTTTACCGATAGGGTGGTGGCGAAATTCATTCTTAGACAGAGAAGGACGGAGTTACATGCCCTAGTTGGGTTGATTACAGGACACAATTCATGGCCCCAATAGGCATCATCGATTACTCGATGTGCACATCTTTCCTGGAGGATGAGGATAGCACAGATCATTTCTCTGTCTGACCTGCTTTACCTATGCCGAGATGTAACATTTTATGCCAGATATTAAGAATGAAAAACATTCATTCTCTATCCCTCGACAAGCTTCTCAGATTTGTCAAAGACTCTGGAATATTTGTCAAGCAGAATTGAAGTCTATCCTGTTCTTTTATCACTCATTCCCTTCTTCCTTCTCTTCCGACCTACCTACCTACCTCAATTCCAGTCCATTTCAATGTGACTCATGTTCGTACCACATACCATAGTATATACTCATTCTTCTACAGAAACAGCAACAGGAGCAGAATCTGACTGATGCTTTTGCTGTTTTTCGGGTTGGTGATACAAAGAACAGAAACAGACATCGAAGCGTTAGTTAACAAAACGGATATTGGCATACAATGCTGAAAAATATTTGACATTTCTCCTGTCACCAGCAACAGGTTCAAAGTGCTATTTCGGTTTCTGTTGCTGATGTACTCAATTCCTCAATCCTACTGAATGCACCATCAGAATCGCAAAATTACGTTGCCTGTTCTGTTGCTGTCAAAAATGTACTGAATTCTGTTTCTGTCTTTTGCGATCCCACGCCTCTAGCGTTGTTACGGTCTCGTTGTGGTTCTCGCTTACAAGTATTTAGGGTTATTGAACCTCTTTCCAGTACAAACTTACAAGTACTGACTATGATACAAAAAATAAGGTATTTACATTTATACTTTCCTTTTTTTTTAAAACAAAAGTATCAAAGAGATTGTCGACAAACAAGGAAAATAAGAGTCCTCGCGAGCCTTACTAACTTCTCCATACTCGAGAAATCGAAGACTCTAGTTAAAATCAACATGTTTTCAATGAAAATGTATATAATATTTAAATTTTACCGTATAAAAAATAAAATTTGGTTTCATTTAATACTAACTTAGTAGTTCATAAAAACTAAAGCTCTTTTTTCTTTTAATAGATCACCATTAAATTTGATAGAAGTTTTATTCCATAAAACTTAAAACTAAAATTTTGGTTTATATAATTAGTTACTTACTTCTCCTACAATTTGTGGTGTGCGTCTTAATGTTGTAATACAAAATGAGGGGCCTACAGTTTTACGCCGACTCCGAACAGCGAATGTTTTTTGTGAGAAGTTTTTTCATGGCAGAAATACACTCGGCGTTTTGCCATTGGCTGCCGAGGGGCGAACGCTATTAGAAACAACTTTTCTATAATTTTTGTTGTTACTTGCCCCGGCCAGGATTTGAACCCGGGACCTAGCGCGCGCACGCTAACACTAGCAACCCGTTTTTTCTTCTTTATTTTTATTTTTTAAATTAAAAAGAAATTTCAACGCACAACAATGGAAACATAAAGAGCCAATGGCAAACCACCAAGTGTATTTCTGCCATGAAAAAACTTCTCATAAAAATTAGTTGCCATTCGGAGTCGCCGTAAAACTGTGATCCCTAAATTTGTGTTACAACATCAAGAGGCACACCACATATCGTAGGAGAAGTTCGGGCAAACATCGAGTTATATGATGTAAGGCGCCAAGTAATTATTAGTACGGACCAGGAAATGCTATAATCTGTTTAATTGTTAGATAGTTAATATGGCGTCCAAAAAGTGACAATGGAGTTACCTTTTTTATTGTATCATGGTACTGGTAACATGTGAGAACAATTTTATTAAAAAAGACTGACTTCAATTCTTAAAATGCGGATATAACATTTTCTTAAATAGTTCAATTTGAGTCTAGTCAGGCTTCTGAAATTACAAGTTTTTTCTTGGGGAAGGTGCCTGTACTTCCTGCAGGTATAGAACGTAACACCCAAAGGTTAAGTGGTTAACAACAATAACTGCACGCATAAATACGTACTAAATTTTGTTCAAGTGCTTTAAAATTTCAAAGTGAGTGTTAGCGTCATATATATACATATGTTATTTGTCAGTCTAAGATATTGCTTCCATAAAACTACGTGAATAAAATTATCTTTTAACATTGAGTACAAAATGGATATCATACTACTACATGCGTTTTAGCGTGGACTTTATCAGATCGAAGAGCAATAAAAAATGTTTTATCTTTCAAGTAGTAGCAAAGGTGCTACTATTAGAAGTGTTTTGTGTTCTTGCTTCCTTCGAATTATTATTACTGCACTCTTGTATATCAAAGATAAAGAATATTAATATTACCCATAAATAACAAAATATATATAGTATTAGAAAATAAATACAGCCAATACCAACATAACGGGAGCACTTCATAAACCGCCACAAATATCATTTAAAGTAAAAAAAGGAATAAAAAGCAAAATATTTTATCTTTTTATCACGTTTAACAATCATTTTATTGCTACACTTGCTGATATCTGCTTGCCATTTGCCCGTTTGGCTAGTTGGCAAATTACCCCTGAAAGGCCTGGTTTGAACAAGTGTTTACAAATCATCTTCATACGATATGCGTTTGAAAACCGTATGCCTGACAGAGATAAGATCAGAAATTATACATTTGTATTCAACTTGATAAAACTTGATGAAGCTAGAAGTTCACTCATACGAGTCTTAAGTACCGTATTTTAATCGTACAATATATATATTTTATGGGGCAACATTTAATAAAGTGAAACTGAGTAAATAAAACGTGGTTCAATAGAAACCGAAGCCAAAATTGTATTTTCTTTATTATTTTTTTCAAAGTTTTCCATTACTCGTCTTATTTGGGTCAGTCGTTTGAATCAAGTTTTTGTTGTATAGGAATTTAAAGATGGTAATTTTTAGAGTACTACTGATAAAGAAAACAGTCAGTAAAATTCGTTCCAATAAAGTTGTTTTTAGCTATTTTAGGGTTCGAGAAAATATTTTTGCTGCTTAGTTTAAAACTTAAGGTCGGTGCTGCTGTCTTACAATGTCTTTCTATTTTTTATGGGATCCCAATGAAAAAAATTTATTTAGATGTTTTAAGGCTGAGGAATCCATTTTTGATATACATATATTTCACCGTATTTTGTAATATGGATTAATTTGATTTAATTTACGTTTTTAAAAAGGTGGTAAAGATTAAGTAAAATATTTTTGAAGCAAAAATTTATCTCCCCTTTTTGCAATATTTACCTTAACTGATTAATTAATTTTTATTCAATTTTTCAAAGAGGTGGTAACACTTCCAACAATATTTATGTATTGCGGCTTTCCTAAACCTTTTAGTTTGACACCTATAATGCAAAATTGCTTAAAATTTGTTAAGTTTATTCAATTTAACATAAAATAGGTGCCACAACCTTCTTTCAAAATATTTTTAATTGTGTCATGTGTTAAAACTGTTTCGTGTGACCTCAGTGTTATGATACGTATTTTAACTACCTAACGCCCTCAGTTCAAGTTGAATTTGATTTTGAAATAAGTGGCTCCCCACCCCCTTCTACACAAATCCTTTTCAATTGATAATAAATTTAACATGTGGTAATTCTCTGCAAACACATCAAACATTCCAACTAAAGATTTCTTTACACTTTTTCGTTTGACTCCCATATTATAATGTTTTTTGTAACTTGTGTATAATTAAATGAATATAAAAATTTCCAACAGGTGGTAACCCTCTTAAAATATTTTCAAATTTTAATCACCACCTTTTTTCCTAAAACGCATAAACAAATTTTCCATGTTTTGATTACGTTTTGTTATACTTTGCTGAATTTTTATAAATTTTCTAGAAAATTTGAAACTTCGACTTATGTACATACATTGGTTTTTGTTGTAGACTGTATGCATATTTATAATTAAGAAAATACAAAATTAGCAATATATGTTGCTATGTGAGAAGCTGCCGCCAAAATATTTCAGGAAAATATTAAGATTTACGTGTGCTGAACCGATTTGAAAATATCTCCAACCACCTGAGATGACAAAACAGTCTAAGCTTAAAAGATCTGGATAAAAATATTAGAAAATTTGTTCAACGGAATCACTGATATTTGCGGAGAAATATTAAGAGGTGAATAAGTTTGCAAATAAATAATAAGGGCGAGAAATTTCCTTTCCAATGATAAGTTTAAATTGGTCGAGTTTTGGCTGAGTTATTCAGGTTTTTCTAAAACCCAACTTACTAAAAAGGTCAATAACTGTATCAAAAATCTCATTCTTATGAATCTGTTGAACAAATTTTTGTACATTTTTATGCAGACTTTAAACGTTTTTATGATCTGAGGTAAAATAAAAAAAAATATTTTTAAATAAAATAATTTTTATCTGTAAAACCTCAATTTTCGGAGGTAATTTCAAATCGCTCCAGCTCACAAAAATCTTAATATTTTTTATTTACAACTCCGATGGAAAAACAGTACCGATTTTTTTGTATGGGGAGAGGTTCGCCTTAATGTATGTTTAGACGAAAAAGAGCTACTATGATAACATAGCGCTTAAATTCACTATACATAATGAAAAATTCTACATTTGTCTATATGTTGCCATATGGGCGAGACTTCTAACATAAATTATTATAGATCGTAAATTATCTAAATATCTATTGCGGAATCTCTTAGAATAACCGTACACGGCTGATTTCAAATCCTGATTAAGATTTATTTTACGTGTCACCCTAATGTATACATACATTCTACAAAAAATAGTATAATCAGTTGAAAGGAATAAGAAATATGCCTGCTCCTAGATAAGCGTTTTGTAAAGTAATTATGCTCCATATTACTCCTTATATAAGTCTTATCTTATGTGGCATATAACTTCTTGGCATAAGGGTTACTTTCGGAGGTCGAGAGAGAAAATTGAGTTCTATGGCCAGGGCTTGGACTATAGTAGTATTTTATTTAAGGGCTTATGCCTGCCTGAACAATATTTCGACAACGCCGGCAGCGTACACGTCACAGCGTTTGCTGCTACAGGAATAGCGGGACGAAAAGGAAGGTGATAACTGCACTAGGGAGTTTTATTTGCACTGCAACTGCTAAAATACAAAACTTTTTGTAAAAATCACTTAAAACTCTGAAAAGTCAACTTTTTAGGAGCCATCTGTGACGTCAATCCGTTAAACTAGGCAAGTACGAAGTAACGGAAGTGCTTTTGTCTTCACCTTCTTTTCCCTGCATCGTGTTGTTACCTATAGACCTTAAAATATGGCTAAAGAATGGCATATAATAGCTTATCATAATGCGTTGTGTAAATCTTATTTTATGTGACCGATAAAATATTCTATATTTATATTATAAAGTTTATTTTAATCATAAGCTTAGAATAAGTTAGTTATACTGCATGAGTGTTATCCTCAGACAGAGACTATACCTTATGCACTTATGACATAAACACAGCGAAATGAGGTGTTATATAAGGAGTGTTTTATACAACTGGCATTCCTTACTGATTTCATGTATTACATTAGAAGCCTCATGATTATATGAAATAAGCCTTATATAAGACAAACATTTTTTGGTGTGTATATACCGCTATTACAAAATTCATTTCCATTTGTTCCGTTTTTTAAATCTTTACTCGTAGTATTTGGAGAGCAGGCGTAAAAACCCAAAACAACTTCAATACAAATTTGGATTGGTCTAATGTATTTGGACGCATATGGACTTGTGTTCATAAATATATATACATACATACACATGTACATATATGTATAATCAATTGCAGATTGTGTACTTACATATTTTTCTAAAGCGTTGTACAACTCAAATTTATCTGCCTGAATATGTTGAAGAGATAACGAATAAACTGTACGCACACACTTTTTCATATCATGTGCCTTCTTCTGATTCGATAAATATTTATCTTAGTTCTGTAGAAATACCGAAATGGACTCTTATTGGTCATACATTAATTGAAAAGGAACGCCTTCAATCGAAACAATTTTTTTTAATGAAATCTTATAAGGGGGGTTTTGTTTTGTTAAATTGATATAACATAATATGGTTATTAATTACAAACTGAAAATTTATTTGATTTTATGCAATTTTATGCTATTGATATAATCTTTCTTCTTCTTATTCTTTGGCTCTACAGCCGCCTACTGGTCCTGCTGTTATACATACCAAGTGTAGGCAGATCTTTCTACACTTGGCCCTCCCATTGTGTTCGCAAACGGTTAAATTTTTTCATCTTTATGCGTAGAATTGTCTATAGGCGTTAAATCGCACGATCTGGCCTCGACTGACCCATTTCGAAAAGTAAATCGTTCACCAAATGTCGATATTTCGACGCACAGCATGGAATATGGTGCCATACTGTTGAAAAACTTTATCTTTAGACATTGCTAAGCTGTCTACTATTTCTAAACTCATTGAGTATATTGTCAAACAAAAAATGTATTATGCTGTTAGGCGTCTAATCTTAGATAATCAACACGGTTTTGTGACTGGAAGATCGACTGTGACTAATCTCTCGATTTTCTCTGAATTCTGCCATTCAGCTTTCAACAGTCGCCTTCAAGTCGATGCTATATACACTGATTTTTCCAAGGCTTTTGACAAAATCAGCCATTCAATATTGATCTCAAAATTGGCCAATGTGGGTTTCCATTCAATATTTCTATCCTGGCTTAGATCGTATCTTGACCAACGGAACTGTATAGTTGTGATAGATAATGCGCTTTCAAATTCTTTTGTTGCCACCTCTGGCGTGCCACAAGGTAGCATTCTTGGACCATTATTATTTGTAATTTTCATAAATGATATTTCGGCATGTTTCCAACACTCTAAATTTTTGCTATACGCTGATGATTTAAAGGTTTTCTCTACCATTTCTAGCCCCGCAGATTCAGTTAAGATACAATCCGACTTGAACAATTTAGCAGTCTGGTGTAACACAAATAATCTGCCGCTAAATGTTAGTAAATGCTTTCACGTAATGTTTTCAAAATCGCGCTATTCCATTTTCACATTTTATGCCATAAGTGGGTCTCGTCTCGCGACTCTTACGGAAGTGAAGGATTTAGGGGTAGTCTTTGACTCAAAATTTTCGTTCACGACTCATTTAAACTCTACAACTGCAAAGGCTTACTCTGTTTTAGCTTTTATCCGCCGTTTTAGCACGGACTTTACGGATCCTTATACTCTTAAGATATTGTTCACCTCACTTGTTCGCTCCAAGTTGGAATATGCTTGCTTCATTTGGCGACCCTATCATGAGTGTCATATCAAGAGGCTCGAACGTGTGCAAAAAAGCTTACGTTCATTGAATTTCTCCGATCCGATTCCTTCCTACGAGGCCAGATGTGCACTCATCAACCTTCAAACTCTGGAATGCAGAAGAACGCTACTGTCAATGTCTTTTGTCTTCGACATTATTAGCGGTTCAATCGATGCACCAGCTCTCCTCGAGAGTATTCCGTTCCATGTTCCAAGCAGGCCGCTTAGAAATAGTGACACGTTTTATACGGGATTTTCTCGGACCCTGTATGCTTCTAACGCTCCCATCTTTCGAACATTAACGGAATTTAATCTTCACTCAAATTCTTTAGAAATCGACTTTTCAGTTTCTAAGCATATTTTTAAATCTTGAATTGCTCATGCTCATTCATTAAATTAGGTGGGAAAAAGGTGATAACGTTCTCACTTTAAAAGAAGCCACCTCGTGCATTTCTCATGATAATTATCATTCCAAATGCAACAAGTTTGTGTATTAAAATCCTCATTCAACTAAAAACGAGGTTCATTACTGAAAATAACCCGCTCTAGGTAGCATTTTCGAACTGGACCATTTTTTTCGAAGTAAATGTACACAATTTGGAAACATTGTTCTGGCGTTATTCTCTTCATAATGAAATCTCAAACCAAGCTGACTACTATTGACAATAGCGTTGATAAATCTAACCAATTTGTGACCGTTCCATCATCCATTAAAGTAGAACCTCTAAAAATATTATTTTTTGTGTACGCTATAATTATAGCCTCAACAAAAATATCAACTTTTTGCGTGATAGTTATGTTATGTTTTTCATAAAAAAACTAATAGTTTTCATATATACTTGGCATACATTAATGTAAGTTCTCGTTGAACCCCTCTGTTTTATATCCGCAAACGATCACTTTTAGCGCCCTTTGCGTGCTAATGCTGCAGTATGGCTTCAATTCCGTTTGTTGTTATATAGTCAAAATATTCGTTAACAAATTTATACCGGTTAATTGTGCTATCTTAAAAAATATTACTTAAGAATCGATAATATCATAAAATCAAAAGTATATGCATGAGGAGAGCTGACAATATTAAAACTATCAAACTTCTTCTTTTAGTTAAATTTAAATAAAAGTAAATTTAAAAAAATTTTGAATAAAATATAACAATCCTCGAGACCTTTACAACAATATTGCGGCAATAAAAATCGAAAATCAAATGCCACAGCAAAGAATTCATCTCGGCGGTTTTTAAGAAGGTCATAATTTTTTTATTTTGATTTTACATACCCTCCGCGTAAGCTTTCAAATAGGAATAGCTTGTTTTCTAACATCCAATCCAATAACATTATCTTAATATGTGAATATAAATGAAATTTTCTTCTAAAGGAAGTTGAGCTTATTTGAGTTCGCAATAACACCGATGCTTGGTAATCCACTGAAGATTTTGCTCCAACTCAATACTGACGGCACAATGCACATTAAAAATTGTTTTTAAAGAATTACGGAAGGTGATGCAGGGGATGTAATACAGCCCTATTCCGAATAGAATCTTCCAAGTATTTTTTCTCCCATTCCTATGTTAAAGCAATAGAAGGGAAAATACACGTCGACCATTTTTAGAATTCTTGTCTGTCTGTTTGATTGTTTGAACTCACTAATCTTCGAAACTGCTAAATGGATTTTCATGTGGCTTTAATTGATGACTAGACAGTGATCTCGACGTATTTTTTTTATCAACATAAGACAGGAAAACCAAAATTTCCATAAAAATTGTTAATAATTTTTTTTTAAATAAAATTTTATTTAACTTTTGTTGCTGATTTTTTTTTTAAATCTACTGAACTCAAAGTTAAGTTAGTTGACCCGTGAATGTTAATTGAACCGTGAATCCGTCTACATACATAGGTTAAATAATAAAGCCAAAAATAGGGTTGAAAAAAAAATTAAAGCGTATCGCCGCACGTTGGAAATAGCTTTTTGTAAATATGTTGATGAAAATTATTTAATTATCTCCAACCGATTCGAAAAGGTTAAACAAACTACCTAGATTCTTTGTACCAAAATTGGATTTCTTAGGTCCTAGTATTCTCGACTAATCAAAAACATCTCATCAAAAGAGATAGGGAAGATCAACCATTTTTTTAACTCTTTAAAAAAAATTTTATCTCTTAAAAAATTAAAAAATTTTCGAAGAAACGTTTAAAAATTAACATAAAATTAAAAATCAATATGTCCTTAAAATATTTTATAGCAATGTACATATTTTATTTAATAGTTTTTTAAATATTTGGAAACTACGTCCAACATATGTAAATATGGTGCATATTTGGAAGAATAGCGTATTGTTTCATTTACTCGAAACTGTAAGTTCGTTATTTTGTAATTATTACCACAAATTACCTATAACAAATAATTTCGCATACAGTATTTTAGCCAGAATTTTTGTTCAGCACTAAAGATCTTCGACAAATCAACCTAAAATTTGGTAAAATGTCTATGAATCGAAATTGATAAACATACCCAAAAAAATTAAATATTCTTGCCAAAGTATAAATCGAAATGTTTTAAGATTTAAAAAAGACCATCAATTTAATAACAGCATTTGTAAAATAAATATTATTTACTATGTTCCTACTATTACCTTTGGAAACATCTAACATCGACAAAAACGATCCCGTCGAAAATTTCTCAAACATACGTAATGTAAAAAAAAGATGTGCGCATATATAAAATACTGTAATCGAATATATAATCTACATCGATTACACCAGCTTACTTAATTGGCGCTACAACCACCTTATCGATTTAGACGGACTTTAACAGCTCACGCTAATGGTTCCTTCTTCGTGCTAACTAGCGCCAATTGAATATACCAGGTGATGCCAAGTCCTCTTCCACTTGATCTTTCCAACGCAGAAAGGCCTTCCTCTGCTACCACCGGCGGGTATCGTATTGATCGTTTTCGATATTCGACGTCGCAGAGACGCTGAGTGCCAAAAATAATTCGCAGAATGTTAAAAATCTATGTTTTGTTATTTTTCCTTACTTTATAATAATACAAAACATTTGAAGAATTCATTTTTTAAATCTTGGTAACTCCATAAACTTAGCTCTCTATAACTTTTTCTGAAACTTTAAAAATATTTCTAAACAAAATTTATATAATCTTTTATAATTATTGCAATTACCGCAGAAAAATCTAGAGCTTCTCACATTCAAAAATAACTCGTCAATATTTACTAAAAACGCTAATAAAAATGTAGGCATTCTTAAAGAAAATTGTATTTCACTCTACTAAACTTGAAAAATTTTAGGAATTCCAATTACAAAAAAAATCCAAAATTTTCGTAGATGTAATCACTTTTCCATAAAAAGGAGCATATGATAAATTTAACATAGGAATATATTTAAGGCACTAAGGTTGGCTTTATAAAAATGCATATTACGTAAATATCTACCAAATATACATACATACATACATACATACATAGGTATTACTAAAATATTATGAACACTTTATTCTATTTCCATTGTGCGTCTTCCAAACATTTTAAATAAAATAATTCATTTCCTGATACTGAATTTACTATCGTACAAAAGCAATTTTAGAATCGCACACATAATATCGAACAAACGCTCAAGAAATAAAAAAAAAATATATTCTATCAAAATTTCCTAAATCAGTTTGGATTTTTCAAGAAATAAATGATCGGATATTTATTAATTTGTCTCACATGACCTTATTTCTTTAAATTTTGTATATTTCCACCTAATTTAATAGCGGTCGCCCCTCGGCAGGCAATGGTGAACCTCCAAATGTATTTCTGCCATGAAAAAAACTTCTCGCAAAAATCATTTGCCGTTCGGAGTGGGCATAAAACTGTAGGTCCCTCAAGACGTACACTAGAAATTGTAGGAGAAGTTCGGCCAAAATCGCGTAAGCGGTTAACTCACTGCAAAACAATTATAATGAGTTGGAGATAAAACATATTAAAAATCGGCTATCACGCGTGAATACTAAAATTTGAAGTCGGTTTAGTTGAGATCTTAAATTGGCTGTTCCGCGGTGTTATCAATCAAATATTTTTCTATGTCTCTAAGATGCTATTAATTCGTATAAAAATATACAAATAATGAGAGCAAAATAAGTAAATAAAAAACGCATAAATAAATGTGCATATACATATGTACATACATACATAATTATATGTAGATTGGGTACAAAGTATAAACTTGCATAAAAATCGACTAAGTTTTTATTTATTTTCTGCTCATCATTAAATTTCAAAAATCATTATTTATGAACATATTCAAGCGAATTGGATCATGTTTCCAACTCAAAATAAGGTTATCTACAAGGATTTATCACATTTTCAATGAACTTTAATCAAAGTTTATCATAACAAATATGGATTATTGAAAACGAGCTTCGCGACTAACCAATCGTATTCTACAGTCAGTCGTTGGCTATATTTTGTATCATCATTCCCTTGTCTTTCTGTATAAACATACATACAATACATACATACAGTAGATACGTACACTAATACATATGCACTAATAAATGCTACTGTTTACTAACACAAACATATCATATAACTTAATATCAGTACTTTGATTTCTGAGATGAAATGCGGAACCAACATTATAGTCTATAAAATATTAACGTCGCCGGAGAATAAGCTGATCGATCAGAGATCCTCCGTATTAAAATCAGGGCGTGCTATAAGCGCGCGATATAACGCAATGCTAGAATAATCAATCTACACTTGTACATCCATATATAAATACATATGTACATACAAACAAGTACTCGTACATATGTAAGTGTTGAATTTAAATATCGTGCTAGAGGCGCTTCACGAACCTGAGACACGCTCGAGTCATGCACGGATTTTCACACAAACACTAACACGGATTTATTACAAATATAAAAAAAAATTTGCTATATTGGGGATTGGAATGAACAAAAAGTAAAAGATGATCCATATAGTTACTATAAGAGAAATATCTCGCTTTTAGAATCGATTAAATATATACATATATACATACATATGTGTGTAGGTATATTTGTATAATCTGGCGACTGATGGCCCATGTCCGTATGTATCAGTATAAATGGGCCCAATTGGAACAGTAACGCTTTTATGTATGTATGTTTGGTTAGTTGCATTGAAGGTGGTGATTGAATGTAGGGTGGAATTGTGCGGTTATTTTGTGATTATTGAGAACAAGAGATAATATTGTTTTTAAGTAGATGTTGAGACGTTGGATTTACCGTCTCATTTGGGAGCAGCGACATGAGTTGCTTCCATCGTAACGATTTGATTCCGGCTGCTGTTGCAGTTGTTGAGGGATATATTGTACATATGTATGTTTATGTATATAGTAGATATGTTTGCTTGAGGCATGTACATACATATGTATGTATATATGTATGGTTTGTATATAGCTGAGTGAACGTTGTTTTTAAGATTTTAGCTCTTATCGAAATATTTTATGTATTGATTTAGTATTTGTACATTTCATAAGCTGATAACATCCTCACAATATATTTGACCTCTTTCATTTATACAGTTATAAAATTATGTGTATAAGCATTTGAAATATTCCATACAATCGTACATACAACGGCAAATACACTTGCTGCTCTCTTTTTGATTTCTTTCCTGTAGTTTAATGGGCATACTAACACAACAGCCGCTTGTATCTATGCTTTCATATCATGTGTGCTTATATATTTGTATGTACATATGTAAGTATATAAATATGTGTGCAAATTCTTTGTTTAAATTCATTTAGATATTTTGAAGAAACTGCATTTTTGCCATGTACTAGGTGTGGGTGTTCTGTAAAGATTGCGACTTGGCTGCACTGTAAAATATGACCTTATAATTAAGGAGTTTGACAGCGGTATAAATACTTGAGGTCCTACTACCCCCGTATCTTGGCTTAAGCATCAATACGATTTTCGAAAAGTGCGCAGTACAACAACACAACATACAACCGCAACCACCTGCGAGAGAACCGTCCAAATAGCTTTGAAGCTGTGAAATCAGCGTTTCCGTTGTGCGACTAATACCTTAATGGACAAATAAGTGCCTTTCAACTTAACCAGAGTTGATTGTTTTTTATTTTATTTAAGTATTTGGTTTGCAGAGTTGCGATTAAAACTTCAGATTTATTATTCTATTTGCCTAGAAAAGCAAAAAAAAAACCCTGACCCTTTGTTTGGTCAATACCAATTTTTTATCGACTTTCTTCTTTCGAAAACACTGTGTGAACAACGTTTGACACATAAGTCAGTCTATGCTACTAGCCGATGTGGGGACATCAACGCTCCCGTAGGGAATGAAACGGCGTACCGCCAATTAGCTGTGTGATCGGGAATCATCGGTATGCTTTAGAGGCACGAAACATCGAAATTAAGAAGAGTTAAACAAAGTGTTCCATAGGGTGGTGTTTGTTTAACTACTATATTCACAAGTACCAGAAAGTGGCTCACAGCAATACAATTGATAGCCCGTGTTCGAAAGCAAACGGTTATATCTCCGACCTTGCTCGTTTCTTCATTGATAGGAACTTGTCCTAAGTATCAAGTCCAGGGTGATCTTATTCACAGCTTGAACGAAGGAGATAAAACTGATCTTAAACATCCACTAAAACGAACGATTCGTGTGGCAGATGAAACGAGCGTTCGCTTCTGTATGTACATATGTACATATTTAGACAGTTAAAATATGTGATCAATTCAGATAAGGAAGATGCATACTTACATACATATGTACAATATATACACTTTTTATAGAAGTAGTTTACGCTTTTTGCTGTTAAACAACAAAACCAAATTGTAAATACATTGAACAAACAAAAGAACCTGAGAAAGCCGGTGTTTATTTTTATGTAATTTTTTAACTCAAATTCCGATATTTGCTCCCGAATGAGTAAAGGTATCTTCAAAATTAATCAAAAACTACATAAAATGAAATATTTTTTCCCCAAAAGTAGAAAATATTTTGATAGCTGATTTTCTTCAATTCAGATTTTTTTTTAGTTTACAGCGATCAAAATACACACTTCAGTTTCTGATCCCCTTAAAAAGCCCACGCCTGATAGATTCACCTCTCCTCTCGCCGGGCTTGTGTATACATATACATATATGTACTTAGTCCTGCCATAAGTTCTGTTACAAGTTCAGGCCATTATAAAAATGAAACTATAATACAATTTTTAATGGAATAATTTTAATTTAATAATGCATATATTAAATGAACGATGTACAAAATTTTATTCGAACTGGTCACCTATTGCTTTCACACAAGCTCTCAAACGATTCGGCCATTGATGAATAGCGGCACGCACAGTTTCTATTGGTATTGACAACGCTGCTCGAACCAACTTTTTTTAGACTCTCCAAATTTCCTTGCTTCGACAGTCCATGTTCTCCAACTATGACCACAAACTGTAGTCTATGGATTCAAATCTGGACTTCCAGACGGCCATCTGCAGCTATAAAACCAGGAATATTGCTTTTAAGCCACTGCTGAGTGATTTTTGCCTTGTGTCCTGGAGCAGAATCTTGCTGGACGATCAAATCCTCTCCATCGAAAAGAGTATTGCCTAACTGCTTTACCACGCCTTCTAAATCATCTTGCTGGTACACTTTTGCCCCAGTATTAACCCCCTTTTCACAGAAGTGAAGAGGTGTAAGCCCTTTAGAGGATACTCCCCACCTTAATGGGACCACGTTGAACCTTTAGAATAACATTTTTGACTTTGGGAGTTTTTACGTAAATTTTGTCGTTTTGCTTATTAAAAACTTTTTTCAACAGTGAAAATTTTCTCATTTGTAAATTATCATAGCGTCTACCGCGTGCCCCTGAAGAAGCCGCTTGCATCTGTGGAGCCTACTTTGTTTCAAGCGCGATGTCGAAAGATGAGCAGTTGACCGACGGTAGGCTTTCATGCGGAGATCACTTCGAATAAGTCTTGAATTTAATCTGGTCGATATATCCATTTCCCTTGGCATAATTTCTGCCCTCTAAGCGGATTTCTGCGAATGTGTTCGCGAACAGTTTTTAGGGCTGGATTGGTTCGAAACACGCGAGGACGACCACTCCTTTTTCTGCCATGAACTGTGCGCTTTTCCATACTTATGTAAAACAATCACCGCAATACTATTTGCTTTAGCTCCCCACTGCATTAATAAGCGAAAGCACACACTGAACTTATTATTCTATATGTGTAGACACTGCATACAAATTATAATAAAAAATAACAGCACTTTTTTTGCGACTTTTCCTCGCTGTATGTATTGTAAACTTTGTAACAGAACTTATGGCGGGACTAAGTACTTATTATATACAGCCCCGCAACGATGTCCTGATGATTAGTTCTTCTTATCTGCTTTACAATTTGCAATGAATAAATTCAATTTTCATAAAGTATCCAATTATAAAAAATGTGCATCAATTTAATGTCAAATTTTTTTTATTTATTTCTTTAAAAAACAGTCGGTATTGCATAATTTTGGTAAGATTATGGATGGAACAAATTCTGATAAAATTGTTAGACTGGCCTTCATGTAGTCCTGATTTGAACCTCATTGATTCGATTGCACAAAATAGGAAATTTCGCCGCTTTAATGGCAAAGGTTCAGATGGAGTGAGAAACCATTCCAACCTCTATGTGCGAGAAGTTAATAGAGACAATGCCCCGTAGGAGTGAAGCAGTGGTTCGAAAAAGGGTTGCAACAAAATATTAATATCACTACAATAAAAAACATTTTTTGAAATAAGAAACGAAGCGTTGTTAATTATATGACCGACAAGTTAGGACTTGCTTAACGTAATTATTATAAAAACCGCAACATATTTTAAGTATATTTAAAAACCCAGTTGTATTGAAGAAACATTACTCTCTGCTTCAGAGTTGGCGGGCGCAGCAAATACCCTTTTTATTAATTTTATATTATAATAATTACTCTTGTACAAAAACCTGGGGTGCTTCCCAGATAAGAGTTATGTGATTAACAAGATATTTCTAACTTGAAAATTTTTATATAAAAAATTAAGAGATTTAGTTAATATAATATATATATAATAAATAACACCTTACATAAACATTGATTTTCAGAAAAAAATTGTGTTAAATGGTTCATTAAAATAAAAAATCTTCAACGAATTGAAAAGCCTCCGATTGAGTCTTAAATTAAAATAAATTTGTAATCAAAATCGGGTCAGCAGCTCTTGAGATTGTACATGGTAAAACTCGGGTTGAGTTCATTCTTTTTGGAAAATTTGCTTTTAAAATCCTGATTAATTCTTTTTTAGAATTATCAACCCTTTATTACCGCTCAGCCTTTATATTCCGTTTATTAAAGCCAGTTTGTTTTCTATCTCAATTTTATTTCCAGTTATCCTAAAAGATGTAACATTCAATATTATGTGTGAGCTTCTGGAGTTCATGTATCAAGGTGTGGTGAATGTTAAGCACACAGAACTTCAATCCTTTATGAAAATCGGTCAATTGCTACAAATAAAAGGTCTCGCCACCAATGCCTCTTCAACTGCGGAGTCTGCCCCAACGGAAAAGTCCACTAGTCAAACACGTAATACCGATGAGACGAGCAACGTGTCGGCCGATGCCGAGAATAATAGTAATACAATCGTCAAAACTATACCAAATCGTGCGACCGCTAGCGATGATACGAATACCACGGCAGGGCTATCAAATCTAAAAATTTCAAATCCCATTTCAGTGAAATCCCATTCGCCGCCATCATCACCATCGCCAATGGGTTTCGACTCATCTGTAACGGTGAATCAACAAAGTTTCAAGAGTTCACCGGACAGTAATGTGCCATTGCATCCGTCTTATCATGCAAATGCAAATCTGAAACGCCACGCAGATATAAATAATGACGCACTCTCAATTTACTCGCGCAAACAATTTCGTCGCTCAATAACATCGGCTGAGAACAATACCGATCATAGTGACAGTGCGGATGCGGATGCTGATTCTGATTACTTCCTTTCGTCCATACCACATCTGGCAACAAATCCATCCGCAGCGGCGGCGGCGGCGGCATTTAGAGGCACCTTCAATCCAGCTGCCTTCGGTTTCGATTACAATTTGTACAAAGGCGGTGGTGCTGGTGGTGTGGGTGGAGGCGGCATTGGTGGTGCTTGTGGTAGCAATGCGTCTGGTGGTAGCGGGCAGGATTATCCGAACGATTTACATATTCCAAGTGACTATTCGAAGAATTTCGCGAATCATGTGGATATTCCTCCGAGTATGTATTTATTTTCAAATAATTATTAGTTCTTAAACGCATGTTATTGTTGCATATACATAACTAAAATGTACTTATAGTATGTATTTGTGTACATATGTTCGTTTTTTGTTTGTTTGTTTTTATATTGCATTCATTATCGTTTACTATCCTTCCTTTGTTGCATGTATTTATTATCTTAGCATTATATGTAATATTTTTCCAAATGCTTTATATAAATCTATTTATTAACTAATTTTCATTTCCTTTGCACAACCATAATATAATTATATTATATCGCCCTACCTTGCTTATTATGCAAAAAGTTTAGTTTTTATTCAAATATATGCTTTTTATTTTCACTAATAAGCTAGTAAACCTTTAAACGCTTTTATTTTAATTTGAATAAAAAATACACAAATAACACAGCATTGTGAACTTGCGAAAAGGATTTTTCGTTATAATTATTAAACAGAAATTGTTTCGTTTTTATACGTCTCGGCGTAGTAGATTAAGTCGAAATGATAATTTGGATAAATAACATATTTGTAGCTTACTATAGAAAATATTTAATTATTGTCATGCGTAGAATAGTTCTCTTGAGGACTCCCAATCTCCAACCTTTGTTCGACATCATCCGCCATATAAAAGAACGTGAATGATGAGGGATTTATAAAGGGAGATTTTTTTGTCGGAAGAGGGTTCAGTTTTTCAATAGTCTATTGCACTATAGTACTTGTTGGAAAGAAATATTCTTCACTTAATCTCCACCACCACCACATTTGTATGGGGCCGCTGCAATTCAGATTGACAACTCGTATTGCCACTTTCCGGTATCAGATTGAAGAAGTCACTCGATAGTGAATTGGCCTGTCTAAAACCTCGTTTGATCTCGAACGACTCGGATAGGTAATTCTCGTTCTGAATGGAGCTAAAATTTGTTCTCGACGTCACTTCATATAGCCTCATTGGCATTGCGGGGATCCCAAATTTAGGCTTGACGTCATAGAGACAGCTTCTCTTCGTGATATCAAAAGCGGTTCTAAAGTGGAGAAAAAATGGTTCGTGTCAATTTGTTTTTCTAGAATATTTTCCAGGTTTTGAACGAATATCTGGAGAGTTGCGGAGTTGCTAAGTCTGTAGCCGCATTGATAAGGTCCAATCTGTTTGTTCATGAAGGGATTCAGTCCTTCACACAATGCAATGTTAAAAATGCGATAATTGGCACAAATAACAGCGTCATCCTTCTTGTGGATTGGACAAATAACGCAGACTCCATTCTTCGGGTACGTGTTCATCTAAGCAAATTGTGCTTAACAGATAATACATTCGCTATACCAACTTTTTCGTAACAGTGCGCCAAAAGAAACCGTAACGTTTCAAATGTAGCAAAAAAAAACAAAACTATACCTATTTTGAAAGTAATATCGCCTTTTTCATTTTTCAAGGAAAATCTTATCGGTTCTTATTTAAAATATTATATTAAAAGGGTATAGTCAGAATAATAATAAGACCTAACAGATGTAATGGAGGCCTACCCATTAGTTAATAGGGGCATAAGTATCTTTACAGTCAATTACTATTTACTTGACAGCCAAGTAGCGAAAGATAGCGGCCGAATGTAGAAATACTCTAAACGAGTTAACCGCGAAAGTTACCATTAACGTGATTTGGGTGCCAAGGCACAGCGGCATTCCTGGAAACTGCGCGCAGACATGCTCGCAAGGGAGGGGATCAACCTGCTCACATGTAATACTGCACGTGGTGCTAGGTTCGTCCCCCTGTCTTCTTGCAAGCAATCAGCTTTCAATGAACTGGTCAACGCAATATGGGCAGTGGACCCCACCAAGCAGATCTGGCCAAGTTGCAATGAAATGAGATCCAAAACTATTATTAAAATCGGCTGCCCCACCAACAATGCAATGCCCGGTATTATTACTGGACAGTACTTAATGGCAGCGCACGGATATCCCACTAACGATTCTTATCATAGCTGTCGGCCCTTGGAGGAGGCGGAAAGTGTAGAACACTGCCTCAGTCCCTGTCACGCTGTGGCAAAAATATGGCACACATATGTAAGTGTTGTACTCCGTTTTGTTGCATTAACAAGTATTTATGTGCTGCTTATAATACCATGTTTGCTCTATTAACACCATCCATATGTTAATGAAATTTGAAAAAATGTAAAAAAACAACAATTCCATAATACGTTTCAGAGTTTTTAGATACCGCTAAAAGATATATTTTTTTTGATTCAAGAAAACTTTAATGTTTGAGCAACTACGATTGCATCTACTTATGCACATATGTACATACATATATACTTTTTACGTTTCGATTCTGTTTCTGGACTATTGGATTTAAATTTAAATTTCTTCTGCAGCAACTACATACGACTGCAGGGTACTTTCATACTCAACGAACCCTCCGTTAAGATTTGTTATGTCTATTTTTAAAGGTTATGTAACATGAAACATTTCATTTCTTTTCTTTAAACATATAAAGTAAACTTTAAGCCCATTTACTTCATGTTTGAAAGCATTTGTTAGCGTTTAAAAAATAATTTTATAACAAACAATTCAAAGGGGAAAATATCTTCTTTGCATGCATAAGAAAAATTTAAAATTCATTATAAACTGTGTTTAAGACAATAGATCTGTCTACCTTACACTCACTCAGTTGAGTATTCCTTTTTATCTTGTTTTATGCGATCTGAGCTGTTTCTCTCGATTTCAGATTCGTCAATTACTGTTGTCTAGTCTGCTGAGCTGTTGGCGAAAAGCTCTCTTTCCGCAATATTTGTTGTTCTGATAATCCTTATTTGTTGTTGAGACAAAGCAAATAAAACTTGATGCGTGTGAAAGTAAATAGAAAAAACAAAAGGGAATGAACAAATAAAGAATTTCTTTCAAGTAATTGACGCGTCTGAAAGTAGACTAAGTTTAAATGAGTTCCATGTCTTTATAAAGAAAATAAGTTTCGAAGGATTTTCTCAAAAGGAGTTCCGGCGATTATTTTCTTTTTGGACATAAAATAGTCAAGGAACCTCACAGATTGAAAATCCACAAAAAAATTTTCTGTGCATTTAAATTCATACACAGGCACACTGAGAATTCGTTTCTTAACTATTTCTGTGAACATTTGAAGGAACAATCTAACTTGAGTTATCACGTCTCTCCTCTTTAGTTTAAAATAACAATGTTCTGAGGAAATATTTCAACTTTTAGTTAAGGAAAGCTTAAGTGTAGCTGGTAAAAGTTAAATTAAAATACAAAATTTTTCTGTGAAATATGGCGAGTTATTGATCTGGAGACAAAAATTCTAAAGATAATTAAATTATTTTTTACGAAAATAATGTTAGTAAACAATTTCCACTAAAGTACATTTTGATGTTTTCTAAGGAATATTTGACTATTCTAAACTCCATTTGTTAATTTTTAAAATCGAATTGACGCTTTCTAAAGCAATTTAATATTTTCCAAAATATTGGTGGGAAAAGTGTAGTAAATGCTAACCTGATACGCAATGTTGCAAAGTAAAAAAAATACTATTGGAAAATTTGAATTTAACACGAACATCGCATTAATTTATTTACCATTTTTGAGTAATTAAACATATACTGTTCGAAGATACTCCTTCCATATTTTGTGTGGTGTTTATTATATATGCAACTCCTGTTGAAAGAGTACTCAGAATTGATCGATAAACCGAAATTTGTAGTTTAATTATTGATTATTTATTTATGTAATATTTTCAAAATAATCTTTATGGTAACCAAACCCTTTCATAGACTGATTTTGAAATCATCTAAGATGAAACAACGCAGTGAGCGACAACTTCGCACTTAAAAATAATTTGTATATACTGTAAAATATTTAACATTAATCTTAGTACACTGTATATTTTTCATACATCATACATACATATATGTAGGTATGTTCATACTATGTCCAATTCGCACAATTCTTTTTAGCTTTGATTTCTTATTTATCAACAATTTTAATTTTTTTGGTGGATTGAATTGCTGCTTCTGTAAATAATTCACTTCAAAAGTTTCGAAAGCACAAATACTTGAATACTGACCATAATAATATGAATAGATACTTTTCAGGATTAGCTTTCTATTACGTACAGTGAAACCTCAATAAAACGAAAAAATAGATTCGGCAAATACTTGTTTTGGATTCATTCATACTACCATATGAGTGATGTTGCAAATTGCTTTTGGTTGAACTTAAAGAATGTAGCAAGTGGCGCGTCGAATTCTGATTCAGTATAGTAATATTTGATATTTAAGAAAGTATCGATATTATGAATCGAGATAATTCATTGCATGTAAAATAAAATATGTCGATATATCGCGCCGATGTTACCAATCCCTGCAAAGATTGGATTACCCACTAAGTATCGTCATCGAGGTCATGTAACGGTAGGTCCACGAAGCGAGTTGTTTCGATGCCGTCAGATCAAAGGGAGAGGGGTGTTAGATGAGCAGAGCCTGTTATTAATGAAATCGAAAGAAATCGCTAATATTTATAAGGTCACATAGGCTAAATTGGGAAACAACAAGGCTTCTATGCATCTCCCCTCATGCAACCGGCTGTAAGAACGCCATAATACATCTCGTATTTCGATCTCGCTGTTATATTTTTTTTTCATTTAGGCATTAATTTTTTTATTGTTTTTTGCAGATGAAAAATAAATTTGAAATTAAATATTGGTATTGAACGAAAATATCGTTATCATCGATATATCGGGAATCATAGATTTGAAAAATATATGTCCATCATATCGAACATTCCTCTATTTTTCTGCAAATTTTAGAAATACTTATTTACTTTTAAGATTTAGACACTTTTCCATTCGAAGGAATCAGTTATTCCACTTTGAAGTGGGTACTCAGAAACAGGGCTTCTGAATGTCTCAACGGCCTCTTCAGAGTTAAAAAGCAAAAGGGAATAAGAAGACATTAGGTGATGAATCAGTTGAATATAGACTACAAATGGTGCTGATATATCGCGATATCGAAAAAATTGATACGAAAAATCGTTTACATTTATAAACTGTGTGGCAAATTGAATCATGAACTTCTAGTGTACACATCTGTCGTCCTGATTTAAAATGTGGGTACCTACACTTTTCTTCGAAAATGACATGTTTGCATCATTCAGTTCGTCTTTAATTCGAATTTATTCATGCAATTTATAAATAACTAGTTTTAATTTATAAATAACTAGTTGATACCCGCGACTTCGTCTGCGTTGTTTAATATATTTCGATATATGTAGTCACATCAGATTTGTAAAGCTAAAAACGCAGCTTCGATGCATTTAAAAACAATGGCCAATAGTCACAGTAATCATGAAGTCGACTCTAAGGTTAGTGGCAGTTTTTTGACGTAGTTTTGATTGGGATATGTGCTAGAAATAGCTGTGACTAGCTCCATGGTGATTTGAACTAAGTCGAAACGTAAATATTGATTTTCTGGAAATCCCAACCACAAGCCTAATGGAGTTTTATACATACATAAATACATACATATTTTCATTACTTTTTACATATGTATGTATGTATGTATGTATTGTTATCTTAATGGATCCGTTTTTTATGAAAGTATTTATTGGCGGACCAAAATTATCAAAATCGAACCGTAAATAAGGATTTTTTGTGTAACTCGACTATAGCCTCACCGAGCTTATCCATTTTTCACAAAATTATTTCCCCATTATACGATTTTAAGTTCATCAAAATCGAATCATCAGTACAGATTTTTTGAATATATCGACTCATGCGCCACTTAACGGATTCAAATATAACCCATGCCCGATGCCTGTACATCGGTTAGCTAAGTTGTCACAAAGAACAAGACTACGCATATATATATATGTATATATACACATATGTATATATGTATATAGATTACAAAGTTAATGATGTTTTAAATTTTTCCGTTTGCCGTATCTATAGGTATCTATAGCGAATTTCGAGAAAAAAGTGGGTGTCTAAAAAATATTGCAGTATCTAGACTCTTTTCAGTAGTTCATTTATAGTTTCGGCTTTCATCCTAATTAAAAACAACGTATCTACACTCCCGTATGTAAATACGCCGGTTTTTTTAGTATTCTCGGCCTTGCCTTTTTCCGCAAGGAGGTAAATTGAAGGAGAGTTGTCCAACTCCCTAATGAAACTAAAAAACAGTGGATGTCGGCAGATGTGCATTTGCAATGATAGGCCGGGTAATTTTGTTAGAGCGCCAAAACTCATCGAACACACACTCATCGACTTTCATACAATGAATTATTTTGTTTATTAAAATCAGCAAATAATGTACATATGTATATTTATTTTTTGAAAACTTAGTTTTTTGTCACTTGGCAAAATATATCATGCATTTGCTTCTAACTTCCGTACAAAAAAACAAAAACCTTAGAGGAAAGATTTTGTAAATATTTCGAAAACTCATACTTTTTATTGATGTAAAGTGTAGTGATGTAAGTTAAGTGATTAAAAATATAAAACATAATGTATAATTGTCCAATGTACATTTTTAATGTAAAAAATGTTTCTATGAAAAACTAGATCGCCAGTTATAGATTATCTCTTTGGCAATATCTAATATAAACACCGGTTGCGTTCGAGTTACGTAATCAATACAGCAGTGTAGCAACTCTATTTGACCCTTTGTTGCTGATAATCTGCTGAGAAATTGCAAAAAATCATTTTATACAAAGCTATAAAGTTAAATAAAAAAAGTAACTAAAATACCGTTATAATGTGAAATAAAGTGCGCTAATCTTTCTTCTTCTATTGCGTTGTGCGCAACTAGCAGACCAAAAATTTTGTGTTTCCGGTTATTTGAATAATTTGTGCGCAAAAAATGCTAGCAGAACGTCATGCTCTTGCACAAGTGTTGTCACAAATTCGCGCAAAACTTGATATTTTGGCAAATTGCAACACTGCTGCTGTGATTGCCAATTAGAACGCACCCTACGTGAAAGAAAAAAATTAGCAAACGAATTAACAGGTGGATTTGGTTATCTTAACTTGACTTGTAAAGGTTACAGTATGTATTTACCAGTCGCTTTTCAAAAATTTGAGCATCACAGCCTTGACTTCTGTATATTGCGAAAAAATTTTCGAACGATTTCCTTTTGTTGTAGTTTTTCGTTATATCGAGGTATCACTGTATATGTGAATATGTAGATATATATATATATATATGCATAATATGTAATATGATAATATATCCTTAAGATATTAACATATTACGTGTTTACTTTATCTTTGACTTTTGACTTTGCCGATGCGCCGTATGTGATCTGATTTCAATACAAACCTGCACCGCCTCTCTGCAAACCCAATCTATATGTATATATGTATATGTGCGCATATGTATGTATGTATGTGTGTACATATGTAATTTATGTATGTACTTAATCACAGACGGCAGCAATGTGGTGATGCTATCTTCAACGTCACTGTTGCACAGCAACTGCGTGTTCAACCGCAACAACACTGTGGCCACACAACAAGGTATGAAAACTTACTGGCTCTGCAAGTCCTATCGCATCAGCATGTGCCGAGCACGTTGCATAACTCATCAAGGACGCGTGATATCCGCAACGGGAGTGCATAATCATTTGCCACATATGCAAGGTAGTGGACTGAGTAGCGGCAGTGTTGGCAATGGAGGCACAGGTGGTAATACCGGCGTTTGTGGAAGTGGCGCTAGGTTTTCCATCGATTCCAATGTTCAGCAATCGATATCAACAACAACTTCTATCTCGCCCTCAATTACTTTAAACTCAATTAATATGTCTGGGGTGAATACTAGCTCAGGGGCGCGCCTCCATCATACAACTGCTGGCAGTGTTATTGGAGCATCGATGTATCAGTCGCACAATTCGATGCATAATTCTCCGTCGCAACAATTACAGTTGCACCACCAGCAGCAGCAACAGATGCTACACCAGCAACAGCAATTGCATTCCGTGGGTGGTAACGCGTCGCCACCTCAAATGTCAACTGGTTTGATGGGATCACCGCACTTGCATGCATCTCATTCGGCTACTAGTCTTTTAATGTCGCATTACTCGGGTGCCGATAGTGGGAGCAGTCACGGTAATTTACATCACCACCAACACCACCACCACCACCACCAGCAACATCCGATTGGTAGTTCAGGAAACGGACCGGGATCGAATAGTGTTATACAGAATGTACTGCATAGCGCAAATACATCGAATATTATGCACCACCATCACCATTCGCAACTGCCACATATGGCACACCTGTCGCAGCATCAGCAACAACACGATCAATCACCACAACAACATCAACCGCATTTGGAGATAACTCCTCTGATGCGCTCACCACCACTACCGCCACCACCTCAATTGCATTTGCAAAGTCCATCGAATCAAAGTAATCAGTCACAACATGGCACGCTTAGCTCACCTATAACAACAACAACAACTCCGACGGCAGGTTCCAGTAACAGCAATGCACTGAAATCACCTGCACAAACGGGACTTAGTGACGATGCGGGCTGTGGGGTGGAGGCGCAATCTCATCAAGCTCATACTGCGCTACTCAGTGGCGGCGACCAGGAACATCATCTGCTGAGTCATGGCACAACATTGCCGCCGTCTGAAATAAATTCAAATACAGCAGTGTCTTCGCATTCGACGGACGGCACGAATGAAGCACAACATCAAGCGCATGTCATTGATTCCATAACGATATCCCCAGGCGAAGGGCATTCTTTCAAAATGGAAGTTATGTAACTGCTAAGTTCTTCGACGACTAATTTTGAATATAACAAATCGCTAGATTGACTGCGCGGCGCGTTCGATACGCGCAAAACCACTTTTTATCCCATATTATTACAATACATTACGTAGAATACATAAATTAAAATTTTGCTAGTTTTTAAAAAACATTTTTTTTTGCACATTCGGTAAGTGTGCGGAGGGGAGGAAGAGGGCAAGAAAACATTGTGGAAAATTGGTAAGTTGATATTTACTTCAAAAATTATAAATGCGTGTATTTAAAACGTTTTGACCTTACTCTAGATATATATACACATACATTAATAAATGTATAGTGTGTGGGGCTTTTTTTCAATCAGTCGGTTTTTTTTTTGTGGCTATTTACATGAATATATATATATATATATATCTCCATTTCTACTCATCGTAGAGACTCCTAATTTTAAAGCTTAATGAACAGTTGAATCTCTATAAAACCCACGTTTCAAGAACTAGTTTTTAAAATTTTTTTTTTTGGGCGAGACTCAATAATATTTTGTTATTAGTTTTCAAAAACTTATAAATGAGATATACTACAATATCCCTTTTAGTCTACATAACTAATCTCAAAACTAATTGGTTTATTGTATTTAAGCCCCTTTCTTAAGCTTTTAAATCAGTGTGAAGATGAAGTATTTTTGATGAGTGAAACGCGGGATATAACGATTCGAAAATATGCATTACAAGATTTTTATATTGTATATAAGATTGATCAAAATAGCGAAAAAATCAAAACTTTGAGATTCCCCCGAAGAAATATTTGAAGCCAATCGAGAGTGTGCCCAAATTTGGTGTTCCATATGAAAAAGGTTTTTGGTTATTAAAATTTCCGATCAATATTTAATAATAATACATTTTTGAGTTTTACTGTTTTGTATTTTTTTGTTTAAAAAGAAGCGAGTTTTTAAGTGTTATTTTTCCGTTTTAGACTAATGATTGCTTTGTAAGTTGTAGTTTTTAGTCAAAAATATTCATTAGTTTAAAGTTTTATGTTTTGATCAGAAATAATCATATTTTTTTAATTTTGATTTAAAAAACACATAACACTAAAAAAATAATCTTTTTTTTTGATAAAAAAAAAAAAACAACTAAAAAATTATGATTACTTCTGATCAAACAAAAAAAAAAATACAACTCACAGAATAATGTTTACTTTTGATCAAAAATAAGAATGCACAAAGTATTCAATATTTTAGAGTGAAAAAATATTACTGGAAAAATTTGCTTTATTTTTTATCAAAAAAAATCAAGATCTTCATGTCACATAGCGTGAGATTGAGGCATCCAGACAAAGTGTTTCGAAAAGAGGTTCAAATGATTGCAAAAGTACAGTCCGGTGTAAAAGTTAAAGAACGTACAGACGAATCCTCAAAATCATTAGCAGTGAATTAGGTTTTACAAATAGCTACAATATATGTCGGAGAAACCCCTTTTAAGTGTTTTACTAAGGTAGTCTATTGTTCAGAATTAAGCGTGATTGGAAACACTCGCAAAATGTTAGGAGTTGGAACATCAAACATCGTTAATCTAAGTTTTTGCAAGTCGTGTTTATAATATACGCGATAAAAGTCAAAGGGAAGAATTTTGCGCGTGGTCTTAATTTTTAGCATAAGACTGTATTTTAATTTTCTCTAAGAGTTGCATATTAAAAAATGCAGAAATGACAGCCACCGTCTTACTCGAGGTTGTGTAAAATTTCCATTGCTTATCGATAAACTGCACCTGATTCCTGATTAGAGGTAAATGTGACTATGAGAGTACACCGTTTTACTTCAATATGAAAAGGCCCCAATGATGACAGAAAACAAGATTTCGCCTTCCGCGCCGAGAGCAGCTGAACGTGGCGTAATAAAAGGTAGAAAATGAGAGCAAGGAAACAATTCTAAATAAGAAGATGAAGGCACACAAACGATTTGAAAATTAATTTTATTTCGTTAGCGAATGGATGCAAGCTGCCAAATCGAAAAAGGGAGAACTATCGGTCCGCGAAAGGCGCAATAATGCATTCTATCATTCCTGAAAAGATCCGAACTCACCATCAGCGAAATAGAGAAAAAATATTACTATTTTTTAAACCTACAATAAATTAAATTAAAAATTAAAATAAAATATTTGGTAAAAATATTAAGATTTACGTGAACTGAAACGATTTTAAAATACCTCAAAAATTGGGTTTTTATAAATACAAATAGTTTTTTAAAGATTAATAAAAAAAATCACCTCAGATGTTAAAACAGTTTAAGATTAAAAGGTTTGCATACAAATTTTAAAAAAAATCTAACGGGATCATGAGATTTTTGATGTTTTCGAACAAACTTTTAAATATTTTTATGGAACCCTTTTAAGCTTAAATTCATTTATCATTTGAGGTGGATTCTTTTCACATTTTTTTAAACAAACTTTTAAAAAAAACTTCCATTTTTGAAGGTATTTTAAAATCAGTCGCGTATGTATGTAAGTCTTAATATTTTGGCGGAAGTCTTAAAAAAATAAATTTTATTTAAATTTGCGTTTGAGTTCAACAACACGTTAAGTTGAAACCATATATTTTGCTCAAAACGCCAAAATGTAAATATATTTTCTATATTATTAATTTCAAACTGGTTTTGCTATGTACTGCTTTTAATATATTCTTTTTAATTTATAGTTTCTTTATAAAATTTTAAAACAAGTAATAGCGAGAGCAGCGAGAGTTGGTACTGCTAGTGCACCCTGTTGAAGAAAATTAACCTTACCAACCTCAAAAAAAACTCGCAACGAAACCTTGAATAGCAAGTGAATAACAATTTGATGATTACCTCAACTTATTTAAGAACTATAAATTTTTCAAATTTGAAAAAAAATTGTATTTTATTTGTTGGGTATTCATATAATATTCGTAAAGAAAAAACTTTAGAAACATAAGATATATGTATGTATATAAGAATTTACTACAATAATAAAAACCAGGTAAAAATTTTAAGTATCTTTGTCATGAATTAATTTCAGCATTATTGTGCAGAGTGACTTCGTCCTTTCATCAAACGTTTCGTTGCATGTATCAGTATTAGCGGCCAAAAGTTCATATGAATGTAAGAAAGTTCAAAATCAGGGTAATAATTTTTATAAAATTCGACATAGTTGCAATTCATCAAAACATAACATATCCATACATACTTCATACATAAATATAAATTTAATTTGGGGAAATTAGCAACATGTCCTGTCCGTGGAAAGAAATCATCATAGTAAACTATAACCTATTCGCATTTGCATTCACTCACACTCACACAAATGTATATTAAATTAAGTATATTTTTAATAAGCTTAAATTTCCACCCGTACATTATGTAGTTGCTCCTGGCGAGCATTGGTTTCACGGCAAATTGGAGTTTATGCTGAGCCAACGCGGAAAACCTCTGCTGGTACATGATGGTCATACTTTTGGCATTCAGTATGTGCGCAAGGACAAAAAGTACTGGCAATGCAATTTGTCGAGGAAATTTAATTGCAAAGCTCGTGTAACTACCACTGACACGGGTGAAATCATTGTGACAAACAACGAGCACTGTCACACCGAAATTCGTCAACATCTACGCAAAGATTATCAACGCAATAAAGTTATGATGAATGCATTACTAAATCTAAGTACGAATATACGACGACAAAGCAACAACGGCAGCGGTACAAATAATTTGAATAATTTAAGTAATTTCTCAGCGCTAGCTTCTCATAGTAGTAGTTTACTGAATGCTGCTGCCAATGCTGCGGGAATCGGAGCAATCGGCGGTGGAAATTTGCACAACTTCCACAGTGAAAATATAGAACAGCAGCCGCAACATATTCAGGGTGTTGTGGATTTTACAAAGGATAGAGGCACAAATTCTCCATCATCCCGCATTGACCCCACCGCGCACAATCAAATAACGATGGAAGAAAATGCTGGCACATCGGGACCTTTGGATTGCGGTGTGCGACAAATAACGGGAACGATGGGGCCAAGTGATGGTGAGAATATGGTGAACAGTCACGACAACAGCAATTATAATGGCGCAGCTTGGAGGTGCAAAAACGAGATCAGAGAGTCCTGAAATCAAAAGGAAGTGTTTAGCTAAATGACTATACTATTATTTTTAAGTTCAACACAGATATACATACATGACATACATATAAATCAATCCATTTTACCAAAGACCGCCGATACTCGGTAGCTTTCACCAAAGCGTTATAAAATACTCGTACTTGAAAAAACCCAATGTACAACAGTTAAATCCAAAGAATTTTTATATATCATCTATACTAAATATAATACCAATTTATGATAATTCATTAACTTTTAAGTACATTTTTTAATAAAATAAAGTTTGGGGATGTGTTCTTTTTTATTTTACATTTGTTCCATACATATTGAAGTTTGGTAAATCTAATTTCCACATTTTAAATATTAATGACACGACTCAGCTTCTGGATACGGTTGAGTAGTAGATCGCCCTGTTTAATAGTAGCTTGGTACTGCCAGTTCTTATTGTCTGGTCGATTGGTTTCAACAATGCCGCCAACACGGTCCACCTTGGCATGAAGCCGACCAGCAGCAATGAAGCGCGATAACTCTTGGTCTATGTAATCAACATCCACTCCGAATGCTTCTGCCATGTATTGCAACGTTAATGAACGATAGGATTCAAGTAGTTGTGTGTAAGCGAGAATGCGCATTTCACGAACGTAGAAGCGATAATGGGGATGTGCCAAATAGTCAGCCCGCAGTACCAACTCCACTTCAGCCAAGTGCTTGAAGAATTCGGCATACTGACAGTTGTATAGAGCGAATAGATAGCTTTTTACGTCAGGCAGACCATGCAGTACCTCCTGAATTTCAGCGCCTTTAACTACTTTGTCACGCAATTCGTTACGCGGCAAGGCAATCATTGCGACATAAACAGTGTAACGTACGAATGTGGGATAATCCATCAATTCGTATGAGGTAAAAGTACTTACGGTATCCAAAAAGAAGTTTGCAGCTGCTTTAAAGTCACGAATTGCAACTGAATATATGCCTTGATAGACTTTTAGACGGTTACGACGATCCCAGTCGCCGCCCTCCTCTATAAGATACTTGGCCTTATCGATGTTTCGTGTGATTAAATCGTGGTCTAAGTAGAATAGGCCGAGACGTATAAGATGGAAGATTATATCTAAACGATGCCCAAGCGATACTGTCTTTTCATATGTTTTACGGAAAGCTGTTTCAGCTGCAACCTTGTCACCAATCCGACATAAATATTCAGACTTCTTCAAATTCGCTTCACGTACTTCCATTTCACCCAAATTTGTTTCAGCATCTACTATCGTTTCATCCAACTTGGTTAACTGCAAGCGATTCTCCTCGCGCATACGAGCAAGTAAATCTTTATCCACTGGCCAATTCAGTTCTAAGCATATGTGTTCATACCAGGGAGCCATATTATCAGCACGCACTGCATCCAGTAGTTTCGTTTTCAAAGCAACATCTTGTTTGTGCTCGGACAGCGACAACAGGAACTTGTATTGAGCAAGTTCCAGCTTTGGATTCTTTTCCAGACCTTCTTCTTCCAAGTTTTCGACAGGCATTTTAATTAAATTCTATAAGAAAGTTGGAAATCTTCAACGAGTTAAATGAGACACTACAAAATTTTTACTTTTTTTTGTTATTCAAGCCGCCCAGTCATGTATTTACAGAAGTTAGCTGCATTTCGGTGGCTGTGTTCACGTGTACCTTTAATGGGTCATCTACACTAGCGATAATCCATCGCTTCCAGCTCATCGCAAGAGAGCCTACGATAGCGTGGACTGCTATTAGCTCAAGATACGAGATTTGGCTATTTGTTATCGTTTAACCACCAACTCGCAGTTAGTTTAAGGCGTAATCATATTTTTTTTAATTTCAACAGTTAAATCCAAATTTAAGGTGCAGCCCTGCCAATAAATAAAGTTTCCGCAACACAACTGCGATTAGTAATTTTTTTTACATTTGAAATATTAGATTTATAACAATAGGATTGGAGCCGAATATATGGGAAATCATAAAATGAGTAAATTTTTGAGCTCCGGTATTGTTTTGAACGCACTCAGCCAACAAAATGCTTGATGAAGCAGGTAACATCGTACATAGTAGCGCCCTTTCGCAACCTTCTTACTTGACGACATATTGCAAATAAAAAGTATGCTTTCAAAATACCCAGTGAACAAAACTCGTGTCTCGCTAGCGAGAAAAAAAGCAAAGCAATGGAGAATTTTAAGCAGATGAATACCGGCCATTATTTAACGACACATTTGGAATGAAAATATATGCGATCACATGTCCACGATACTTTGGATGCCCCGATAATATAGCTCAACTCGATGTTTTTTTATGATAGAATACATAAGATTTATATATAATATCACTACCCTTCAAATTGACATTTTTACTGCTTATTTTTTGGACCTGGTTAAAATGCATGGGGCAGATCGTAAACGAACGCAAGGACTTCAATTCAAGGACTGCCACGTCAGTTTATGGTGAGTGTTTTATGCTGTTACAAAAACAACCTTAAACCACCTTAAAGGAATTCGCCTTAATTTTCAGATACTTGAGAACTTTCAAATCAACATGGCAACACTGATACCGACCAAAACGAATTCGCTGCCAGCTGTCAAGAGTACTGAGAAAAGAGGGTGTTGATCGATAATCACAGGAAAGTGAAAAACCACTAAAATTATCAATTTATATTGGGCTTTTTGGTGTTATCTATCCTATTTAAGGAAGTAAAAAGTTCGATTACCAAAATGATTGGTGGATTATTTGTATATAACCACAAGGGGGAGGTATTGATTAGTCGGGTATATCGCGATGATATTGGACGCAATGCAGTGGATGCTTTCCGTGTCAACGTCATCCATGCACGGCAGCAAGTGCGTTCCCCGGTAACGAATATTGCACGAACAAGCTTTTTCCATATAAAGGTATAAAAAATTAAAAGATAATAAAGTATATTTTATAATAAACGAATAATCTTTAGCGTGCCAATATCTGGTTGGCTGCAGTCACCAAGCAAAATGTAAATGCGGCAATGGTATTCGAATTCCTTTTAAAAATTATCGAAGTTATGCAGTCATATTTTGGTAAAATTTCCGAGGAAAATATCAAGAATAACTTTGTTCTAATATATGAACTGCTCGACGAAATTCTCGACTTCGGCTATCCGCAGAACACGGACTCGGGCACGCTTAAGACTTTCATCACGCAACAGGGCATCAAATCAGCTACTAAAGAAGAGCAGATGCAAATCACCTCACAGGTGACCGGTCAGATCGGCTGGCGACGTGAAGGCATAAAATATCGTCGCAATGAACTTTTCCTCGATGTGTTGGAGTACGTGAATCTGTTAATGAGTCCACAAGGACAAGTGCTATCCGCTCATGTTGCTGGAAAAGTGGTAATGAAGTCTTACCTTTCAGGTATGTAATGCACATAAAAGTCTGCCATATCTACATATATAAATTTTTTTGCACGCATTTTCAGGCATGCCGGAGTGTAAGTTTGGCATTAATGACAAAATAGTGATGGAGTCAAAAGGTCGAGGTATTGGCGGCAACTCGGAGGCGGAGGCGTCGCGTTCGGGCAAACCCGTTGTCGTAATCGATGACTGCCAGTTTCATCAGTGTGTTAAATTGAGCAAATTCGAAACAGAACACTCCATTAGTTTTATTCCACCTGATGGCGAATTCGAGTTGATGCGATATCGCACTACAAAAGACATTTCACTGCCATTCCGAGTAATACCACTTGTACGGGAGGTAGGCCGCACCAAAATGGAGGTAAAAGTAGTGCTCAAATCGAATTTCAAACCTTCACTGTTGGGTCAAAAAATAGAAGTGAAAATTCCAACACCACTGAACACTTCGGGTGTCCAATTGATTTGCTTGAAGGGTAAAGCAAAATACAAAGCTTCGGATAATGCAATTGTTTGGAAAATTAAACGAATGGCTGGCATGAAAGAGACTCAGCTGTCGGCGGAAATAGAATTACTTGAAACGGATACAAAGAAAAAATGGACACGCCCACCCATATCTATGAATTTTGAAGTACCGTTTGCACCATCTGGATTTAAAGTACGATATCTGAAAGTCTTTGAGCCAAAGTTAAATTACTCCGACCACGATGTTGTTAAATGGGTGCGCTATATTGGACGCAGTGGTCTGTATGAAACCCGATGTTAAACACATAAGTGATGGCTGGAGGCGAGTAGGCGCATAATAAATTTTCCGATTTGTATTCTCAATCAAATTGAACACGTTATATTCCACACTAGTTCTAAACTGTATATCCATTATTATCTACATACATACATATATGCGTATTAATCATATAATTTAATCTCGTTTTCTAATTATCTAATTTTATTAGTGGTCTTTTTATATGTATATTCCTCGATTTCATACCTATGATATTATATTTTTTTTTTATATTTTTATTTCAATTCTGAACGCGTATCGCATAAGCGTTCTGCTGTATATCGAACAACGTAAGCGAATTCAGGACTCGATTTTCTGAATTCCATTCTAAATACTGATCCAGTTAGAAAATTTAAAATTTAATTTAGATTTAGCAAGAACCAAAAAATATCGCAGATACATAAAGTCATCGTCCACATTACAGTTTTAAAAGATTCCACACAAAGCAATCAATTACCAATTCGGGGTAATTTTAAATAATTACTTATTTTGATTAAAGCTAAGCTAAAGTTCGGTATTTAAAACTGTTGAATTGGATTGGTAAAATAAAGCCTGTTAAAGTGTTATGAATGACCATGAATTTCATGTTAACCTGATATTGTTTCGCCCAAATTAAATGCTTGTTGTCTCCCAGTTCATACAAATTCTTTTACTTACTATTTTGTTTGATAAATATCCACATATAGACATAAGAGAATAAACAACTATAAATCAAGTATTCACAACTCGAACATCTAGAAATATTGTAATTATGTTAAAAGTGTTAAATTGAAGGTTATGATTAATAAAAATTAAATATTCTGAAAAACACGTTCTTTTGCTTTTGTTTAGTTGAAAAATAAATGGAATAATTATTAAAACACAAAATAAACGTTATTTCAAGTTTCAACACTGGAAATTCATTCCAAAAAATTCAAAAAGTGTTTTCGTAATATTTTTTCAGTCGCCGAATAAAGTTAGTTTTAAGGCGAACTTATACATATGTATGTATAAGGTGTTGGTTTTAAACATACAAAAACAATAATTATACGCACAATGGCAGTTAGTGTTACAATAAACGTACAGTTTTGGTATTTACTGTACTACGCCGAAATAAATCTTCGGCTTACTGTCACCACCTTATTAAATTCGCCTTGGTTAAGGTCCAATTTGAATTATTTATGTTGCTACTTAAAACTAACGGATCTATTCTGCATTTTACCGAACAATATGTTACTGGTAAATTTTGTTACCGAAAATTGTAACCACTTTTAGTAACTGCAATTCTGCCGCAAATGGTAACCCTGGCAGCAGTTGGCCGTTATTGCCTTTTTAATGGGGCACTGTTGCCGCGTTACGTACAATTTGCACAAAATCAACGTTAAATAAGGTTTAATTTGTATTATTAAAACTTTTTACAATAGTTTTTATTCCACGCCGATGCTAATTATGTGTGAAAAAGGCATTTCTAATTCCGGAAAGGGAATAGACATCTATTCACTCGCTATTACCACGTTGTCACCACCCAATATGGGGGTAACAAATTTCACCGGTAATAAGAGTGCCAAAAAAGTGCGTAAATCCCTTATTGGCATGCCTTTGCAAACCTACTCATCTAAACCCCCTCTCACTATGGTTCAATCCAATGTCGAAACAGCTTGTTTCCTGGGCCTCCCCTTGGACGAGTTTTAAGAAAACGACCACGGGCAAGCTGACCTAGCAGGGCATAGCTAGCCGCTACAAGACAACAACCTCTTTCAATATTTACTTTAAAATCCTCATTTATTTTTTTACATTTTTACAATGTTTGGCCGAACATCTCCAACCATTTGTGGTGTGCGTCTTGATGTTGTAACACAAATTGCAGTTTTACGCCGACTCTGAACGGTAAATGATTTTAATGAGAAGTTTCCTCCATGGCAGAAATACACTCAAACCTACGCCAATGCGCCGAGAGCTACACGGGCAACCGCTGTTAGAACACAGCGTTTCTACAGTTATGGTGGTATTTATTCTGGAAGGTGTTTTCGTTCCTGAAAATATCGACTAACGTACATACATATGTACATATATGATCTTAAATCCATACAAAAATGAGACCTTATATGAGTCATATGCGGCTATTATTGATTATTTTAGGACTCTTATTGACCTCATAAAGAATTTCTTTTGGATTAATTTTAGCCTCATCTATGACTCTCAATCAAAATTGTTTAATTTTCGGAGCAAATATATGTTCTAAATATGAAGTAATGGGAAACATCACCCTGCATAGGGGAGCGTTATATACCCACTAAACTATTTTTGAACAAAATCGACTATCTCTCTTGTGTGATATAAAAATGCACACATACTGAGACAGCGAAATGCGATGAGTATGCACTTATACTTATGCGACACAATGAGAATTATTTCGAGATCTATTTCAATATATTTACTGGATTAGTTTGGGAATTCGACTTCGGGAAAAGTTGAGAAATATTTTGGGACTGGTTCATCATTACAGCCACTGCTACTACTATTACTATTACTAGTACGATCACTACTAATGATAGTACACCTATTTAATGATAGTAATACTATTACTACTACAACTAATGCTAATTACCACTGCTACTACTATTACTGCTGCTCCAACAACTACTACTATTTTTTAATGCAGCTATCGTAGCTGAGTTTGTAGCGTGTGCGTGCTTTACTGGGTAGGTCCTGGGTTCAAATCCTGGCCGGGGCACAAAACATCGCAATTTATAGATTTTTTTTTAATACCGACGACCGGAGGCAATGGCAAACCTTCGCGTGTCTTTCGGCCTTGAAAAAACTTCTCACAAAAATCATTTGCCGTTCGGATTCCGCGCAAAACTGAAGGTCCCGCAATTCGTGTTACAGCATAAAGACGTACACCATAAATTGTAGGAGAAATTCGTCCAAACATCAAGCTACATATATGGTGTAAGCGTCAAATTATTATTATTATTATTAAATAAAAGGTATTTTGCTAGGCAATTATTGCCTAACTAATGACTGACCCTGAACCTTATTCATGGACATTGCGAGAGTCAATCGATTGCGTGCGTTTGAAATTGATGTGTATATCTGTAGGCATCATTGGTATGAATCCGTTGTAAGCGTATAAAGTTTCAGTTCTCTACTACAAATACTTCCAAAAAATCTAGATCGTATGGGAGATGCCGCGCTCCTTTGGTTGTGATTGTCCAATTGGTTTAGGACATACATATGCACATATGTACATATATAATTTATCTATGATAATGCATTTGAAGACGCAGGAAATTGATTTTTTTTAATAAATCGGAAATGGGATCCACCCAAGCCATCAAATTTGTCGGGTAATTTTTATGAACTTAAAATTAAAATTATAAATTATAAAAACAAGATTAATATTTCATGTATAGTATCTTAATTATGTAAATGCATTTTAAAAACTGTCTATTTTGCATGAGCGAGCGGAAATCTGATCTAAAACATACTGGCCATTGAAATAAATTTACTCAGTCATCAATAGTAAGGAGAACATACATACATACACGAGTTTATTAAATTTGTAATTTTACGTGCGAGTTTGGTGCATAATCAATTCAGTAGCTCTAAGACATTTTTTTTTTTGATTGGTCATCCTACCTATGCAAGAGGTGTTTATACATCGTTTGCCAATAATACAACACAAAATTTAAGATAAGTGTACGAGGTGTTTAACTGTACATACATATGTACATTTTTTGCAAAAAAAAAAAATGTTTTAAAATGGAGATAAGTGTTTGAGTCAGAAACCGGATAGGTGCATATACCGTTAAAAATCCCCATCTGTATTTGTAATTTAAGGCTGCTCCTACTTAGTAGTTACTTACTATCGAAATCTATATATACATATATTTATATATAAAGGTACGTAAAGTTAAGCAGGTAAATATATTTATGAAATGGATTATTTTATTTCGGTTACTAAATAAATAATCGATTATATCACGATTTGATATACATAATATCGCCAATTCAAGCAAATTCTTGATAAATTCTGAAAGAGTTACAGCTCAAAAAATAAATCCAAAAATAGTAACACTTCATATGTATGTATATCATGGAACGTATGTACATATGTACATAGTCAACGTAATACAAAAACAGTTATAACGATAGTAGTGCAAACATAAATACATACATACATATGTGCCTTATATCTTTTCATGAAATGTTTGATACGCATAATCAAATAGAACAATAATAACAACATAAGTAAATACATATGTACGCATGCAATTTTTCGTAGTGATTGAACTTGCAGTTAAGTATAAAAGAACGTTTCTAAAACATTGATTAATTAGTTCCACCAAGTAGTCGTAGAGCAGTAAAAGCACAAATAATGGATTCGAGCGGTATTGTTCCAGATATTATTGACACCAAGCCACAAGCAGTGCTGGAGGTGACTACGCGTATTTTTATATTAAAAAAAAAAATATATAGTACTACATAGTATTTTTTGTGTATCATAGGTCAGTTACCCTAGCGGTGCGAAAGTGGAGATGGGCAAAGAGCTTACGCCAACTCAGGTAAAAGATATGCCTACGGTTACTTGGGATGCGGATAGCAATGCTCTATATACTCTAGCAATGGTAGACCCAGATGTACCATCACGTGCTGAACGCAAGGCTGAAATTTTGCACTGGTTGGTAGTTAACATTCCAGGCAATAAAGTAGCTAGTGGTCAAACCGTTGCTGAATACATCGGTTCTGGTCCTCCAGAGGGAACCGGATTGCACCGTTATGTTTTTCTAGTTTTCAAGCAAGCGCAGAAGAATGAAGTCCCGACACTAATTCCAAAAACGTAAGTCCAGTTCACAGATATACATACATTCATATATGTATGATTGTACGTGCATGGCACAAGATTGATAGAAGGGTTACATATAAAAAAAAAAAATAATAATAATAATTGATGTGCTTAGGAACGATTTTTCGTCGTCTTTTGTAAAATTTGTTGCTTAGCGTTGTGTCATGTTCAGTGTTCTTAGAACGTTCTTCAGTAAATCGTCGTATATCCAGTCGGAAGAAATAACCGAAAACCAAGTACTAATAATAATTGGTTTGGGTTAAGTGTGTATGTAGAAATGATCTCATTTTCTCTGTTATGTTGTGTAAAACTATCACAGTTATATCGATTAAGCGTAGCTCAATCTTACTACCATACATAAATTGAAAACTTTATTATTATTATTATTATCGAATTATGTTACTCTTCCAGCAAAGTGTGACATCATATATGTACCTACATAAGTATGTACATACACAGTAATTATCGGTTATAACAATTTTTCTGATGTTTTTGTATTTTGGACGGAGCTTGTATCCGACCAACACTGTATTTATTAATAAAACTATTTATTTTTATTTTTACGTAAATAGCACTGTCAATGGTCGCGTGCAAGCAAATACCAGAGAGAACATGGCCAAATACAATTTAAGCGGACCAGTTGCTGGTAACTTCTATGAGGCGCAATACGATGACTACGTACCCATACTGAAAGCACAAGTGTCTGCTTAAACCGAGATTATGTAATTATTTATTTCCCAAAAATTAAATAAAAAAATTATGCAAACAAAATTACATATGTATTAACTTCATTAACTTCATAAAAAGCGAAAAGGGGAAATTTGAAAATGTGGAGATAAAATAAGAATGCAATACTTATGCTCACTATGCCGAATGTTTGACGACAAAATTTTTTGACATTTTCTAGTTTGCATTGGCATTAAATTGAAATCTGGGTAAAAATAAGGTCGTTTTGGGAAATAGTATAAGGGAGCATTTATCCCCAAAAGCTTTACTAATAATAATAATAGGGCGCTTACACCATAACTTGATGTTTGACACAAGCTTTAGTACTTATGTAAAAATTTAGAGGCTTTGCGTACGTTATTGGATCCATCCGAAAAATTATGCCTCTCTATTCTTAATGAGATCAATTTCGGGGGAAGTAAAAAAACATTACGTCTCGGCACCATAAGGAATGGCTCGTTTATGATGTTAAAAAATTTATTTTTTTTGCAATCATTGTTTCGCGTTTCTCAGTCATTAACGAAATTTAAGAAGCACCTACATACATACATGCATGCTCCAAATACCATAAGAATGCGATGGTTGCGGGAAAAGATTTTCTGAGACGTTATAACAACGGGACCATCTTGATAAAAACCATGATTAGTAATAAAAATGAAAATAAAGAAAGACTTATGCGCATTGTAAAAACGATAACTCTTGCAAACAAGTAGAATATTTGCTTCCGTGGTCACACTGCAAAACAGAAAGTTTAAGTTCAGAATCGATTCGTGAGACCAAGTTCTGCAGCATCAGAAAAGAAAAATGTTTAATGCAATTGATTATGACAGCGACAGTGACACCAAAGCACACACAATACTCACACACACACACGCTCATTGTCAACTGCATACCCTGTCGGAAAGAGAATAACTTTAAAAGTAGTTAAGAAAGTACTTTTTTTAGCAACTACACATGCTTGAAATTCTTTATTTTGTCTTGTAAGCAGCTGACTTTATTAACATGGCGATGGCCTAGGAGCAAGCCAATTATCGGGAACTGTATTTGATTTTAGCTTCGAGATACCCTTATAACAGTACATATCCTCAAAAGCAATTGCTTGGGTGCTGTAGGAGATGTTGGACAAAATTTTGAAAAAAGTTGTTTAGACTTAATGAATGAATAATTTATGACTTGTACATGAAATTTGGTTACATTTTCTAAATAGAGCAAATTAGGGATGACCTCTTAAAAAGATTTTTCTGGAAAACTGTAGCGTTGGAATTTCTGAAGATTATCGGGTCTCGTTTTACATTCCTCTATTAGATACTATAAATTAGAATCCGTTTTTTCAAAGAACTTTTCAATGGTTTCCAATTGAATTTGTTCCTCGCAGATAAGTATTGGATGTTATCTGATAGCGAATGAATTAAAAGATCTTATCGATTGTTTAATAGAAATATTTGGTGGTATTCTCAATGTTAACGATTACATACACTTTTTGTGGCTCAAATATAAATTAAATCACTGGCAAAAACATTGGAAATAAGGGATTTGACTGAACTTTAACTCAGACTCAACATAACTACTGAAGAAGTGAGCTTACGCTTTTGTTGTTGTTGTCGTCGTTGTAACAGCATAAGACATTCCCCATAAGCTTATGAACTTACGCTCACCGGTTTACGTTGAAATTAGACCTTAAGCGCACTGCAGAAGAAGTGATCGAAAGTTATGCAAAGATAGGAGTATATACTTTGGTTTTATAATTAGAACGGTTTTATATTTTAAAGCAATTCGCACACATACAGGCATATATGATAGACCGGGGTTTTCCCATATGAAAAATAAAATAAATTGGAATGTAACGAACGTGGGTACAGTTTGTTTTTTAAAGTAAAATATGTAGATCGAATGGCAGATAGTTGAAAAAAAAGAAATATCATAATAACCGTGTCTTGTTACCGCTATTAAATATGTAATAAAGCCTGTCAGTAGGCTTCACATGCTCAAAGTGTGTATCGAATCCTGGATTACCCGAACTATAGTTGCGCGCAAATAACCCGGCTAAAATAAACAGAACTTTGTATTTGCTAATTGCTGATCAATTTGCGAAGGGGTTTTTGAAAACTTATTTTTTTGTGTGTTAAATATGGGAGCTTTCTGTGCTCGAAAGAATACATAAAAAACGCATATTCTGGCAAAAATAGTTTATAGTCCTTCGAAAGACAATTGCAGAGACAGTTTGAAAAACTTTTTTGATCATTTCAGCAGAGCTTACTTAAAATATGCATTCTTAAAATTTTGTTGAAAATTTTTATACCTCAGGCTATTTTAAACTCTTTTATAAAAGTATTAATTCTGCTATAGCACAATGTTTATTATATACATACTATGTAGTATATAGTATATGCTATCCTCTACTTCGAGGACCGAAATTGAGCGCTTTTTGGGGAATAAAATGCAAAGGATCTACTGAATAGATTTCGAAGTTTTTTTTATATTTATTTTAAAGCTACATGTTTTAACTTTTAATTAAAATTTTGAAGATTAAAAAAAACATTGGCAACCGAAACGTCATTCATTAGATTGATGTTTAAACTGCTTAAGAAAAATTGGCTATGCTTTCCCGAGAGATTTTTTTCGGTTGCCAATTATAAAATTTGTGCAACGATTTGTCATATAAGAAACTATACACATTGAACAAATTAAAGTTTTGCAAATCGTACGCTGAATAATTTAAAAAGAAAATTATTGAAATCGGACCATTTTTTTTAGTAAAAGTCTTAGTCGGCAGCTTAAAAAACACGACATTTAAAGATAGCGTACTGCTTAGCTTCTCGAAAACTTCCGGTGACAAATACTAGAAACACGCAAACGAATGGGATTTTCATGAAAGCCGTGGCGTTTTCTCAGATGCATATAGCAAAAAACGTAGATTGATATTAGAACCTGATTAGATACAACTGGTTTCTGTATGTGGAAACGAAACGCCATACAACTTCTTTGTAATCTACGTTCTGTGCACATAGATTGAAATTAAAGAAAAAACACCGCGAGTTTGGAACACCCCTTAAATGAAAACAATACAACGCTAATGCCTGCTCCTTAGCATATCTTTCTACTTACTTTTTGTATTCTGGAATAAAATTTTACACAAAGAGCTCGCCTTTGAGTATTCATACGAAAAATATTTTTTGACAGAAAACAAAAATCTTTTCAAAAACTGAGGAAATACAATAGCAAATAAAAAGTTATTTTAATTTTAGCGGAGGTGGAATGCGCGTGAATATCATTCCGATAGTACAAGGTTCGAAGCACACTTTAGAGTTTTTTTATTTACCTATTTTTTCAACCACCTTACGTTGTTTTGACTAATTTTACCTAAAACTTGCATTGATGAAACTTTGTTGTAAACTTTTATAGCTCAGGTTTGTTGCTTTTAGTGGTTATTTTAATTTTTTTTTAATACTAATTCGGCTATAGCATAATGTCTAATTAAGAAGTTTAATATAAAGCTAGGAATTGTTCACTCGCATATACTTCAATACGTTTTCGGAAAGACAGAAAAGGGCTTTTAAGATAGTTATCAGAATAAACATTTGCCTTACAAAAGATTTTTGTCTTTCGAAAGACTATGGAGAGTTGTAAGGCAGTACTAGAATTGCCCTGTTAGCCTAATAGATATATGTACACCCTAAAGTTAGTTATTCGTGAAGTGAAGTTGATCGAAAAAAATATTTGTATGACACAATAGGTATAATTGACATTCTGCGGTTCTCTGCACCAAATTCTGTAGAAAAAATAATAAAAACAATTATATTCTGCGTTCCATTAAAAATTTCATAGGCACTGGTTAACATAAGTAAATGGTTAAATTTCCCGATAGTGCGGTTAGTCACCGACGCAAAACTGACCCCGTTGACACGAACTTTTAGTAGAATTTCTTTGTATATAGAGACATACATAGTATACGCTGAAAACGTAGAGGACGAAAATTGGAGTTTTTTCCGTCGAAACATGCCAGCACGATTGGCGATTGGCACCTTTTGAAATTATTAAAAATTGAATTGAAAAATATTTCAAATAATTCAAAATTAGTATCGAAAATATAAGATTACAGAAAAATAGAATATATTCATTTGTTCGATTTTATTTAGATCAATTATATCATGGAACATGGTAAGCAATTGAAATTGCAAAGTTGAGCAAAAGCCTTGATGTATATTGATTGATGGCAACATTGATTTCTGTTTTCTAAGTTGTGGTTGCCGCATGAGTTTTTTTATATTTTTTGTATCTACCTACATACATACATACATATGTATATATGTCAACGAAATTGAGCCACCAAATTGCATCAGTCATTTGCAATAAAAAACGGATATAATATTCGCAATCAGCGATCCCGAAAACCCCCGATGGTTTTATTTTCATATCATGATAATGCGCAAAAATATCAGTATCAACTTGAAAGCTTTGACAGCCGTTTTGTGGAAGTGTTATTTTTTCAGAAGAGAGGTGACTTTTTTTTAATTATCGTTCTTAAAATTTACATTGCGAATTAGCAGCAGCTGACTGACCCTATCTACAGTTTGAAAATGTTATGAAATGTGACACATTTTTGAAAAATTATTTAAGTATCACTAAATGTTAATAATAATAATACTCGTAATAATACTTTCACGCTTACGTCATATAGATGGATGTTTGGCCGAACTTCCCCCACAAGTTGTGGTATGCATCTTGATGTTGTAATACAACTTGAGACACGAAGAGCATTTTTGTCATTTGATCATTAAAGGTTTCCTCAGTATACATTTTTCTCGCTCTCCCTTAACAAAATCGGCTCCCATAGCCAGACGTTGTGTTTGTTAAATCTTCAAATTTACATGCAAATTGGAGTAAGAGCACAATTTGTAGAGCGAAACTTTCTATAAACTAAATATTGAAATATTATCTTGGCTGATATTCATGAGAGTTTTTGTTTCGGTAACAAACAACCTTTTGTGTGGAGTGTCAAAACTGGAATTCCACAAGTGAACAAACTTAAAACTGAAACAAAATTACGTGGTCTGAGTAGTAAAATGATAATAATATTGATGTCTATTGTAACGATTTCCCGTTACCCTTGTCAAGTTAGTTTTGACCTTTTCACGCTTTTGAAAAAAGAACAAAAAGAAACAGATAATAATATTGGGGGTTTGTAAGTAAAAACGATTTTAATCCGATAATATATGATGTGGAACAGTTTTTGGTATTTTTGGAACAATTAACTTACAAAACATTGAGAAAAACGTGTTTTTTTTTAATTTCTTCCATGGATTATGTCCATTTTGAGCTTAAATTAGTCCATCCTGTTTCCACAATCAAAATATGGAAAGAAATTGGGTTCAACCCCAAGCGTATCGTGAGTGCCGTCATTAAATACTTCTGCTTGAAAAAATATATACGAAAGAATTACATCCCGACTTAGTGAAAAGGTTTAATAACTTTGGTTCTACATATTCTACAAATTGGTTCAAGGAGTTTAAGCTAACCAGAACATTGAGTGAATACGTACAATGCTCCGGACGTTGCATCACGGCACATACCGGGTAACGTAAACCAAGTCAAAGAAATTGTATTAGCTGGCCAAAGAATAACCATCAAAACATTTGGTTGAGATCACTGGGAGCTCACTTGGCAGCGTAAAAAGTATTCTCACCGAAAATTTGAACACGAAGAAGGTACCGAAGGAAGAAAGGAGCCGAAATTGCTAACCGATGAGCACAAGGATAAGCGACTTCGTATTTTAAGAGCTAATCTTGTAAATTTTGAAGATCATCCGTAGGCTTTTTGTACTCGATTGGGAACCATAGATGAAACCTGCGTATATTTCTATGTTCCTGAGATGAAAAAGTAATCCTTGACCTGGAAGAAACCATCACCTCCGACCCTTAAGAAGTTCAAGGTTTTGCAGGCTCATATTATGTAAATCAATTAAGAAGGTTGCAGGAAGCCGTCAAAGAAGAGGCAGGTAAAACTGCGAGCAAAATTTTTGATTTATTCATGCGAGCACAAACTGAAGTCGCGATGGCTGCCGTACAAGAAATGAACTTCAATTGCTCGAACACCCCTTACGTTTTCTTCAAATCCAGCTCCCAGAAAATTCATCTCTTTTCTCGCCCAGATCAGAGGCAGGAATTTTGACGACGATATTGAAGTGCTAGCTGCTGCAGAAATGTTCTTAAAGATAATTCTTTTTTAAAGGACAAAATACATCGACATACTTATTATGCGATTATACAGAAAAAATTATTTTATTTGAAGAAATAAATGTTATATTGTATAATAATATACTACATTTAATATCGGCACTTTTTGATTGCCTATCGTACGTGAATAGGTAAATAAATGTTCGCGATCTTTTTGTTAATCTCTATGTATGTATGTACATATGTATTTAGGGTTGATTATAAAAATTTGTGCAGAAAAATACCTTGAAATGCTTGTTTATAATCTTTAGACTGCTTCAATTGAATCATCATACATTTTTGGAGATCTAACTTATAAGATAAGAAACCACACTTGTAGACATACAAAGTCTGCAAAAATTTTTCTTGGGATAAATCCCCCTCAAATCAATTTCATTCTTCACACATTTAAAAAAAAAGGGGAATTGTTTTCATATGGGCCACCTTAGCTTATCCACAACAAAAAAGATAAAACAAAGCGATAAATATATTCAATTCAATTCAATGTTCCCAAGCTTTGGAACGGAAGAAATAAGTTATCGTAATGAATCAACTGTACGACACAAATTATCAGCACACTAATTTTACTCCCTTCCTCGGGATATGTACCTTTTCTAATTTTTAACAATATATAGGAAGACATTTGCGCCTTTCTGTTACTTCCAATTCATTCACTGTTACCTGCATTCTCGTATCTCATCCACTCTTGTATGCCGGGGTATAACTGGTAGTATCTGCCGAAAATCACCACAAAAACGGAAAGTAACACCCCATAATTTTTCAATTGTTTCCAATAGGTTTTAGAGTTATATCAATAGCCTCTAATGTTTTCCGATTACATTGGTCTGCAACAAAATTCTGCCTCAAAAAATTTTACCACAGGTATGAAGATTTAAATGCTACTAATCTATTCCCGTTCGCCGATTTTTTCCATCAAGCCTATATTTTGTGTTATGATTTTTTTTTTAAACTACTATTTGAATATTACGATTTTTTGAATTTTTTCTGCGCAAACATTTTAAATGTTGTATAAACATACATACATACATACATATAAAATGGGTTCCAGCGCGTAGTAAAAGATAGAGCCGTAAGTGATTTTTAATAAAAATATTTATATATATGCGCTTGCTCAGAACTTATATTTTAATTGTTTACATTATATATCAAATGTGTAGGTAAATTTTGCACATATTCAATAAATATATGATGGAAATTTTAAAACTGTTTTTATAAAACACCGCGAACTTGTAAGAATTCTGCAATTTGTTTTTGCCGCGTTTGTGATAAATTTACTCTAAATGCACAAGGAAATATAGAAACAGAACTGAACAAAAGAAATTTATCAGCTTTAATTTGGATTTCCCATCGAAAATTGGTTGCCAAAATTATATATTAAATAATTCTAAACCATTTCTATTAAATTGTTTTTTGTTTGTTTTTAATATTTAAAAATAGCCATTAGTTAAAGTCCCGTTCAGTAGTTATGGAAATTACAGCGTTCAAACAAGCAAATAGACAAACAAACACACACAAATTACCTATTACCAATAAATTTTCAATGTACAGACACGACTTTTCTAGTTTTATTATACTTATAGTATAGACAATAATAATTGGTTGAAAACCAACAAAACGTGTTTATAAAACTATGAGTTTCGTTGGTCGATTCTTCAACGCGGAAATTTGAAAGAAGAATGTACCGCCAGCAAAATACATTTATTATCCTTGATTCAAGGCAGGTTGGTGTTGAAAATGGAAATCATGTAAAATTATGGTATTTTTGAGAAAATAAAAAAATGCTATATTTTAAAAACTTTAAAAGCGGCGGCCACAGTAGGAGAGTTGTAGGGTTTCGTTCGGTGGGTCATGGGTTCAAATCTTGGCCGGGGCGAGTAACATGAAAGGTTAAAGAACCGAAAGCTGTTAATGAATTGCCACAATGATAACCGATATGGAAAATAAGTGAAATTGGGACCACACTAATTAAATTTTACAGGAAATTTTCAGAATCACATGGTGGAATTGAAATGTGAAAATGGGAGCGCGGTTGTATATTAACTTTTAGTTTGATATAAAAACATGATATAAATATGCTATTTACTTTGCTAAGACGCTCACAACTTTGATAGGTATTTTGGGTCTACGTTACAGCCTAATTGTTTTGTATCTAAGTTAATTTGGTATAAAACAAGTAAAATCGGACTTTTAAAGATCTAATCCCCTAGGATTATTCTAAACTGAAACATTTTCTTTAATTAAAAGCGCATCATGTATTTTATGTGAGGGAAAACAATTTCTTATCTACAAGAGGCTTCAAAAAATAATACCTAATTGTTTATTTAGCCATCTTTTAACATAAAATTTTTTTAAGTTTCTTTTTTGTATCTTTCAGGGTATTTTGAACCACCCTAATGCATATACATATGTAGATACATATGCACACATGTATATGTATGAGAAAGCTTTTAGTTGAAGTACTGACGTGCATTGATTTCTGATATTACAGCTATTAAAACTTTTTCTCAAATGGGATATTGTAGATTACGTAATCGGTGTGAGCCCAGCGCCTTCCGACTATGACTAAGATTTATTGAAAGTGAACAGCTTCAGAGGCAGAAGTCTGCTGTATGGTTCAAAGATACCATTACTGTTTATCAGGGGAATAACGATGTTCTTTAAAGATACTTCCAGCAATTTGGGATAGGATTGCACGAGTATGATCGTAAAAGTTCTGATAACACCTTTGTTTCATGTGAGATACCATTTTTGGCTAGCCAGCTGATCTACGAGTACCTACCTACACACATACATACTTATACATACATATATTACACTGTAGATAAGCAAAATTAATAAAACGTGAGTTATGTACATACATACGTATATTACCTGTGTGACAAGTATAACAATATTAACTCCATATTTAATGTTTTTATATACATATGTACATATGTATGTATTTGTATTTTAACATGGCTTGCGAAGGTATCTGCTATTAATCCAGGTATCATAGTTCTGAAAAATTTCCCGATGCATATTTTAAATAGCTGTTTTGTGAATAAATAAATGTAAGTAGCTATGTATCATTTTTATAATTGATTTTAATTACATACATACATAAGTACGTGTATGAGCGCTTCTATTGAATCTCTCGCAAATGAAAATATGTGTATTCCATTCACATTTACATACATAGGTATGTACATACATACAAACGTAGTTATCAAATACCATAATAGATAATGTTATCAATGCTTTATTGGTGAGCGTAATTTATCAAATCGAAAAATAATACATAGATTATTTCTCAACTGATTACCGTTGCAACTATAAAAAGACACTTTCTAAAACACCAGTTATTAGTTTCATTAGGTACTCGTAGAGCAGTAAAAGCACAAGTCATGGATTCAAGCGGTATTGTTCCAGATGTTATTGATACCAAGCCACAAGCAGTGCTGGAGGTGAATACGCGTATTTTCATATTAAAAAAATAGTAATACATAGTATTTTTTGTGTGTCATAGGTCAGCTATCCTAGCGGTGCGAAAGTGGAGATGGGCAAAGAGCTTACGCCAACTCAGGTAAAAGATGTGCCTACGGTTACTTGGGATGCGGATAGCAATGCTCTATATACTCTTACAATGGTAGACCCAGATGCACCATCACGTGCTGAACCCAAGGCTCGTGAAATTTTGCACTGGCTGGTAGTTAACATTCCGGGCAATAAAGTAGCTAGCGGTCAAACCATTGCTGAATACATCGGTTCTGGTCCTCCAGAGGGAAGCGGATTGCACCGTTATGTTTTTCTAGTTTTCAAGCAAGCGGGCAAGATTGATACCAAAACATTCATTCCAAAAAAGTAAGTTCAATTCATAGACATGCATAGTATTGCATACTTGGATACGTTTGTATGCGTGCTAATTAATTATAGTGAAGTTTTAAATTCATAATTCAAATAAACTTTTGGTTTTCATCTAAATAGTTCCCGCGAAGGTCGCGTGCAAGTGAAGACAAGGGAGAACATAGTCAAATACAATTTAAGCGGACCAGTAGCTGGAAACTTCTATGAGGCCCAATACGATGACTACGTACCCATATTGAAAGCACAGCTTTCGGGTTAGTCACCGTTTATAGCCAATTCAATTTTAGTACGATAAAGTTCAGTTTTTATGTAATTAAGAATTCGATTTAAATTTTATTAGTTTGTTTGCCTACGGTGCTAGGAATTTTCAACCCCATAACTAAAATTCCGAACACATTGAAAATATTTTTAAGATACTTTTTTAAAAAAAAAGTTTGCTGTTGTGACAAGATTTATTAAATGTACCAACAAATTAGAGCTTTTTAGTTTTTAATTTTGTTTATTAATATTACGACGAAACACTTCGAGAAGTTCAATTTTTCATGTCAAAGGTGGGTCATAATCAGCATTGCTGGCATTGAAAATTGAAACAAATATCAAATTACTTAAGATAACGAAGATTTCAAAGCGCCTGATAATGATAACCACGAGTCAATTATGGAGGAAAATATTCCACAACTGAAAGTGTGCTTCTCGAAATGAGTTGAAAGTATCAATACCTTGATAAAGATACACGAAAACAAAAACGATACAAATCAGGTGGCAGACCTTGCCAATATGCGCACAAATATTGTCAAGAGCTGTTACACAAAATAAAGAAAAAAGCCAACAGTCTCACAAGGGTCGGCAAAAATAAAACTGTGATTGTGTTGGTGAGAGCGCTATGTGAGCACGGATAAGCGTTTGTTGCTTCACCCAGCAGGCAACACAGGATAGTATTATATTTAGAACTAATTATATAGTCAAAAAATTATTTCCTTTGGATGGTTTACTCAGTTTCAGTTCAATTACTTGAAATACATTAAAATTTATTTATACAATTTATTCGTAGAATTTATTTAAGTAAGTAGTGGCTTACAATTGATTTATTATATTATATAATGCCGAAGTTTTTTTTTGTTTAGTGTTAATGCATTTTTTTTTTTTGAAAACTGTTTAGAAAAGTGAACAGTTCAAAAAGGATAATAACACTTGGGTTAACTACAACATAACTAAATCAAACAAAAATTTGTCAGCGCAACTATTTTTCGTTCTAAGATAGCTAAGTCACATTGAGACCGATGGTCTGGACTAGTGCATTTCCAAATGCTTCCAGTGTTCTTTTATGTTTGAGATTGGGGAATTTATTTAATCGATGTACTACGAGTCAACCGTATTATATTGCATAATGTTGGAAAAGTATAATAATAATTTGTTTTTCTCACATCACAATATTGTCATTATTGCCTTATCAACAAATAAATAAATTCTCTAAGTTCAATTTTCTTTATAATATATACCGACCATACAACCTGCAATCGCCCAAAAGGTCCAAAGCTGCTAGTAAATACGTGGGTTGCCGACACCATTTGGGTCAAAGCCAAAAAGCTTCAGACTTGTCAGAGCATCATTTATAAAACGACGACGACGTTTCTGTTTGGTTGTTTTTTTTAGAAGAAAGTTTTCATAATTTCAATTATTAAAAAAAAATTATCAAAAAGTATATACATATACAAATTTCAAACTTTATTTGAGACTAAAAAAAATACATATGCTAATAAATTCAGCGCCAGTAACAGGCAAAACCAAAAGTAAAGTTAGGTTTTCAAAACTTTAAGCAATAATAAGAAAAAATGTTGGACTATTTATTTATTTATTTTTATAAAATTACTGCTAAATTTTTAAGATTGAATATAAAAATATTAAAGCAACCTTCAACTCATCAGTTTAGTCAAGTGTTGCTTTTTTACTTAACAATTATTTTAGCTGGTATCCCTTGTTCCAGCTTGGTTGGGATTTAATACCTAAATCTGATTTTTACAAAGTGTATATATGAAAACTAATTCACTTTAAGGTAATAGGCATAATTTTGATATACATACATATATAAATTTCTAAAGATCACTTACATTATTACGATTTTTGCAACAAGAAATTAGCTACCAGTTTATTGAATTCGTCAGCGTACCGTAAGTGGATGTTGTGTTTACCTTCAGGGAATTCGTAATATCTGAAAAATATAAAAATGGGAAAAATACAAAAACAGTGTTGTAGTGAATCAAAAATGATAATAACACAGTAATAAGATCCAATAATTTAGAAAATTAAATGTATTATTGTATTATTTTTATAACTGTTTCTCTTCCCGACGATAATGTTATCGTATTTTGTTTCAACAATCCTCAACAAAAATACATGGATGTTTAATATTAATAATTATTAATCTTCAAACAACAAAATTAAATATCTTACTGGCAGTCTTTTATGCTTTCCCTTAGGTATGGTATATGTTCAGCAGCAATCATTGGATCTTTCTTTCCATGTACTATAAACGTTGGTGCTGTTATTTTGTTAACTTCAGCGCAACAAAAGTCCCCTTTACGTTCAGTATAAATTGCTACGACAGCATCCACCCACTCGCCCCACAATTTCGCGAATTCTTTTACTCCATACACCTTTTCCATGGGTTCGCGCATCCGAGGCGACCACTTCTGTACATCGCGTATTGCTGTAAGTTGCAGTAATATATGTAACTATTAGGTTTAGGTTTAATTAAAATGCTACTTACCTTGTAGTGCCTTCACCTCCTCTGCATTCAAATAAGCACCGGCACCCCATATCACCAATTTCTCAACGCATTCGACAAATCGACCTGCTACAATTAAACCAGTTATACCTCCGTCACTCCAGCCTAATATAGAGAATTTGGGTCGTCCCAAAGCACGCATTAAATCTGTAGCACAGCGCGCATCTTTTTGAAAGAAATCGAGATCAAAATGTCGTGCGGGCGGTTGACTGTTTCCATAGCCTGGTGGATCCCATGCGATGATTGTATAGTTAGGCAACAGTTGTGGCAACTTCTCAATTTGCGGCTTGAAATCTGTCCATGCCGTACCAAGTGCACCGGGCATTAGCAACAAGCTTTTATCACCGCTGCCACTTTGTACGTAGTTGATAGTGATACCATCCGAAACTTGCACTTTAGCTTCGGTGTGATTGTTGCGTTGTATGACAGCTAACTTCGCAAGCGGTCTTAGCACTTGGCTATAAATATTGGAGCGTATCTGTAGCATTACGCAACGTTCAGTAAATAATTTAAAGGCTTCAAATTCCAAATAAATGCAAACGATATGCAAAACCTTAGTTGTACATACAGTCGTACAACAATATACCAAAACAGCTGATTTAGTATCGGTGATCGACGATGCCGGCAAACTCCACAGCTGAAGTGGTTGCCACTTGTTGCCACATGTTCTGAAAAATAAATACGCGATATTGGAAAAAATATACTAACACGGCTATTCTGCCAGCTTTCTCTCAATTGCTCACAGTCTTTCAAAGGACTTTTGGTTTTTGTAAGACAAATGTCTATTCTGGTAAATACATTGAAAGCTCTTTTCTGTCTTTCGGAAGGCGTATTGAAAGAAATGTCAAGGAGCAGGCCTTAGCGCTGTGTTGTTTTCATTTCAGTAATTGTTTTGAAAATACGCTATATATAATAAAATTGCAATTTAAACGTTATGGCATATCAGAATCAATATTTTTATAAACATATAGAAAAATAGTCGCTAAAAGCAGAGAACGTGAGGAATACAAATTTTCAACAAAATTTCAAGAATGCAAATTTTATGTACAATGTAAATCGTTTATTCACATAACATTAGCCGTAACGAATTTGCAATATTAGCTTAGTTCACCATTCCAATCAATTGGATCAAATAAGATACTAATATCAAACAGTAAAAATCAAATTTGTTCTGAGCATTTTCTGTTATGGGAACATTGTGATTGGTGCAACTTCTTTATTATCTACGTCCTTTGGTCTATTATTCATATCTATTACTAACTATTTATTATATACACTATTTTACCCCCCTTTGCTGATGACCTGACAAAACTTATCAATCTGACAGTTTTCAGGTTTTTTGCGCCTAAGACTATGCGGCAAAAACGAGTTTTAGCCCTCCAATGATGACAACAGTAGTTATAGTTGCTAAGCTCTACTGAATATGTGACGACGAAACGACAGTGTATTCTGCGACCTAGTTTCAAGAATGATAGAATACAAGATTGCGCCTTCCCGCGGTGAAATGACAGATCTCGCCTTTAGTAAACAAGAATACGGGAGAGAGAAAATTGAACAACTTCCAATATTTCATTGAAAAACGTGTTCTAATTGTTCTAAAGTGTAAAAGTATGAATTTATAGGCAGACATTTAATAAATAAATTCGCAAAATACTAAAAAAAGTGTCTCTTTTTCTTAATTTGTGAAAAAAGCTTTGTCTAGTTGAAGTTGAGAATTGTCAAACCCGGCAAAACCAAAGTAGCGGTACTTCTAAAGGCGTCACCTTCAGTATTCAGTACACCGTGACCTAGTTTTATTCGCAGTAACGACTTTACTCAACTTGCTAGACTGCTCATTTGCGAATTTATTTAGGAAAAATTTAGTAAAATGCACTCGAACCTCTTTTTGGCCCTCATTTAAAATTATTGGAAAATATTTAGCATATTTCTTCGTGAATCTCAACTTTGGACTTCACTAAACTTATAGTGACGTCATCAGAGGAATATTTTGGTCGAAATACTCGGGATACGTCCACTAACAAAAAAAAAAAAACGGAAGAATCAAGAAGCGAATTTCTGTTTGCGTCGGTGACGGAACTTCCTCAGATCTATCTTCAGCTATTTTGCGATTTTCCTCTAATTTTTAACCGATCGTTCTGAAATTTAGTAAGAACACTCGCAAAACAATTGCAAAGTGTTTGACTGTTTTTTTAAGATTAAAGAGTCAACAATTAAGCGAGATTTTGTTAGCTCTCTCGTTATTTTGAAGAAAACAGATATTCTTTTATTTAGGTTTTTACTTATTTGAATTTGAAAAAAATTACGGCATCAAAGTAAAGAAAAGTTTTCTTCAGTCCTTATTTCAGTGTATGATCCATAAATATTTGCCAGGTATAAACGGCAAATACTTTTAATAGAGAAAGTAATGAGTGTGGAGTGTTTCAATTAAACCGGACATTTAAAAAAAAAAGTTTTATTATTTGTATGCTTGCACTTTGAATACAAACACTTATTTATTTCAAATATTCGCCTTTAAAACTTACACACTGTTTCATTCGAAGAAACTAGTTGTTATTCCATTCAGAAGTCGGTACCTCAGACACATGGTTTCTAAATACTCCAACGGTATTTCAGTATTACGAGGGTTCTTTTATATTTTGCGCCTAATAATGAAAACACAGTCAAATATTAAGGAAAATAGTTTTATTGTTTTTCAAAATATTCTCCATCCAAGTCAATACTTGAAGAGGATACCTCTAAAACCAGCTGTTTGAAGGCTTCTACAGCTCCTTCAGGCGTTGAAAACCGTTGACCTCGCTTTTTTTTTTTGATGTTCAGGAATAAAAAGAAATCATTAGGTGCCAAATCAGGGCTGCAAGGCGGATGACCCATCAATTCGACCTTTTGAGTCCTCCAAAAACTCTCTTGTGTGAATCGATATGTGAGAGCTCGTATTGTCTTGGTGAAGAATGATTTGTCTTCGGCGGTTGGGTTTCCTTAATTCTCCAAAAACTTTTGGCAAAGAAATGGTTGTGTACCACTCAGAATTGACCGTTTTAAGTTTATCTAGTGAAACAGTTGCGACATGACCAGATTTTCCGAAAAAACAGGCGACCATTTGCTTTGAGGTGCTTCTTGGGTGGGCAACTTTTGTTGATAAGGCTCGTCTTGGAACACCCATACAGTCGATTGCTGCTTTGTTTCCGGCTCATATGCATAGATCCAAGATTCGTCAACTTTTACATTGTCATAGACGTGCTTTGATCCACCGCGGCTAAATTTCTTCAACATTTCTTACACCAATCGGCACGAGTCCTTTTTTGGGCAATTGTCAAATGATGCGGTATCTATCTATCTCTATCTCGCGATATGTCACATGACGATCTTGTATTATCAATTGACGCACAGCATCGACTGTTTCTGGCACAACCACCGTTTTTGGACGACCTTCACAAAATTCGTCCTGCAAAGATTGGCGGCCACGTAGGAACTCGTTGTACCATCGTTTCACAGTAGCTAAGTGTGGTGATTCAACACCAAAAGTAGAAGTAAGTTGATTGATGCGCTCCTGTCTCGATAATCCACGTCGAAAATCGTAGTAAATCATCGCACGAAAATGTTCACGGGTTAATTCCATTTTTAGGCAACATGAATTTTTAAACTCACTATAAATAAACACAAATAAAACTCGTAAGTGAAAACGTTATATACAAGTTTATGCCAAAAAATACCAAACTTTATGATAGAAATATCTAATTACAGCTAATCACATGTAATGTTGCGAAGGCGCAAAATATAAAAGGCAACCCTCGTATCTGTTCTTTGCGATATGAGAGCCATAAACCACTTTTATTTGATATGGCTCATTTTGAAGCACCCAGACAATGGATTGTAGTTTTGTTTTTTGTGCTCATTTGCATAGAGCCTCGTGTTACCACACTATAAACTTTTTCAGAAACAAGGATGTCGCTATCTCCAGTTATGTTATATGCCGATCTGAATGATTTCTCGCACAGCATCGATGTTTGCTGCAACAACAGCAGTTGATGAACGACCTTCACGGAATTCATCACTTAGACTGATCCGTCTACTTTTAAATTCTACAACCTAACATAAACAGTGGATTTTGATATGGCTTCATTAAAAAAAAACCGAATGAAGCATTTCCAAGCTTTCCTTTTGTAGTTAAGCGGATTTAAAATTTGAGCGCTGCTCAGTAGTCATTTCCGGTAACTGTCAGGGTTACCATGTGGCGAAAAAAATAAATTGTATTGTTTACCATGAGCTAATGTTTTGTTTTAAGGAAATCTAATTTCAAATTTCTGTGCTATTGTCAAATGAAAAGCTCTGTAATAAATGACATGCGCACTGCGTGATAAACTTCAAGATAAAATTTAGGTGCCTATACTCGGGCAAATGACATATGTCAACGGAAAAGGACAGTGAAAAACCTTTGCTCCGTGCAAGAAAGATATTTAAAAGTTGAAAAATCATAGTATTCTCACTGCGGATAATCACTGGAAGAAATGTAAATGAAAATATAATACAAAAGTGCAAAACAACCAATATGTAAAGTTTCTCAAAAGCTTAAATTACCCGATAAAAGGACTAAGAAATGAGCCTTTTAGCATTGTACAAGCGTGAAGTGTGAGTGTGTTGTTTTTTGCTGTATTGAGTTGACACACACAATACATACGTGCAGAAATTTAATACTCTTAATAATAGTCAAAATAAAGATAAATGACAAAAAAAAAATTAAATCTACATTCAATACCCAGCTTCGTTGACTCAAGAGATTTCTGAAGATTTTCATATATCTACATATGTATGTGCTCTTAATTGCTTTTGAGTTTTCGTATAGAATGCGCACAAACATACGTATACCAAAATATGAAATACGTCCAAATACCTTGTCGTTAATATAAAAGTATGTGGCGTGAAAATTGGATTTATGAATTAACTCGAAAATAGTACACACCCTCTTCATCTGACTTCTAGATATACTTTACTTTATTTTTTTGTAGAGCGATTGGTTATCAAAAATATTTGATTACAATGTGAAAAATTGCTCGGGAGGTTTAATTGCCTAATACAAGCACATAGTAAACGTACATGCATTCTATCTACATGCATATATAATTTTTCCTAAACATTTGTACGAGTATGTGAAAGGACGTTTGCATTCGCTTGTGTAAAGCTGCATACTAGGGTGATCGGAATGTGGTTTTAAACAATTTTTGTATACATTTTCGTGCTTTTTTTTATATCATTGGTCATCAAATGGTCGAAATCGTGTAACAATATTTTTCCATTAAGGAAGAATTCTAATGTTTTTTTTTTATATTTGCAATGTTTTACACGCTTTTTCCTTACTTTTTATAGTTTATACAAAATTTATAAAAATTCAAAAAATGTTCATCAAATAAGTAAGGTTTGATTATTTTTTATTTTTCTTTTCTTGAAATATAGTTAATTTATAATAAAAATAGTTTCAACCCAACGTTTCAAATTTATGCGAGTTTAAAAAAAATTCAACAAAAATTATTAAGAATTAATAAAATCGCAATAAGAATTACAATTTTTTTGTTTAATAATTTTATAAAAAAAAAATTACTGATTGTTTTAAGATTTCGCGCAAAATTTGAAATTACCGTTTATTTTAATTTGTTGTAGACTTTATTAAAATATCTTGATTTTTTGTCTAATTTGATATTTGGATATATTCATCTTTTTTTTGTAGAAAAAACTATATTTTTATTCAAAAATAATTAACATTAAATAAAGACAAATGAAAAGGTCAAAACTTCCCTTATAATGAAATGGGCTATATATGCATACTCGGGCATATTATTTTACAAAAAAACCAATAAAAAACTCAAAACTATGCAAATTTTAATTTGTTATGTGCATTTTTCTACCTTGCGTGAAAATGGATTCCTTGAAAAGGTCGATAGCTAAAACACTATACAAATCTACTTTTGTTTGGTACAATATCAAATCGAGGGCTGTACAGTGAAATAAATCGTTATAGAGGCTGTACTCTACTTAAGTTTGAAATAAGCTTTTTTCAAAATAATTTCAAAATATATTTTATAAAGGAGCAAACTCTTTGAGCCGCCAATGAATTCTCACCTATAAATTTTTTCTAAAATAATGAATATTTTATTCGGTTAAAAAACGTTTTTTTTAATGGTTTCGTGTAGTCTAAGCAATACGTTACGTGTGGCCATCAAACTAGCCGTCTTGTTTCATCAGTGAACTCATTCGGCTCTACTCAATGTCTACTCTCTGGGCCATTTCTTTAAGGCACGTAAAAGAGTCGCAGGGAAATTTTCGCATCTAAAATAAACCAAACCTGTTGAGATATGAAAATATTTTCAGACTATACTTATATTTACTTACATCGGAAATAAATATTGTAGTTGAAATAAAGGCAAAGTACATTAATGTTAAATTTCGTCGCGGAATTAATGGTAGCCACAAAATTTGAGTAAGTTATGCTTTTGGCTAGGACAATTTTTATTTTTTTAGTTTTATTGGTTGCTTAAAAAATAAAAATTTTTTCAGAGAAAAATTCTAATTTAACCGATATTTTCGTACGCAATCACAAAGTCCACTATTGTGATAACTACTTTGAATTTTTAAACAAAAAATAAAACTCCAAAAATAACTATTATTTTCTAACCAAAAAAAGAAATAAAACTAATAAAGCAACTCATATTTTCGAAGTAAAAAATAAACTGCTTTCGGCCTGATTTATAAAATTTTTGGTCTGTTGATATAAACACGAAAATAACGTTTATTTTCTGAGTAAAAAATTAAACTCAAAAATTTATAATAATAAGGAGCGAAGAAGATCGAGTAAAAAGTTAGTATTAATTAAAAAATTAATAATGTGTAAAAGTAATGAATAAAAAAATTAGTAGCGAGGGAAAAAATGAATTATGAGTTAATAACTAGCAGTAAATAAGTAGTCTTGAGCTCCTAAAAATTATTGTTGATACAAATAAATAGGCTCACTCAATACATGTAAATAGTTAATGATGGATGAAAAAATATGTGGTGAACCATTTTTTGAGTCAAGAAAAGTAATGAAAAGAATTTAATAACAAATTAACTAATTCGTGAAAAAACCAAATTTTAGTATTGAATGCAGAGTTCAATAACGTATAAAAATTAGTAATCCGAGAAGTGAAATGAAAAAAAAAATTATAATGAGTGAAAAAATTAGCTATAAGTGAAAAATTTGTATTAAAAGAGAAAATTAATAAAGTAATATTAACACGTGTTGAAAATTAATTAATGAAATATTATTGTAGTAAATACTGAAAGGCGAATGAGGGAGTGAACATTTTATTTATTTATTTATTTTAATAATTGCAAAACAATTATTGAAAAATTTGTAATGAGTAAAAAATTATTTTATTATAGTAATGAAATAAGTTACTCTTGAAACTACTAGCGAATGGAAAAGTTAGTAATGCGTGAAAAAGTGTAGTGAGAGGAAAAACTGCTAACTATTAGTAATGATAGAAAAAAAGGGTGGTTAAATTTTAAGGGCCGATGTTGATTTTGAATTAAACACAAATTATTTTGGAAATTATTGTAATTTCTTTTTATTATGATAATATGGTGTGGTTCAATTATGTATGGAGCAAAATATCGGCTAAATGTCGCGACCTCGGCGGCACACCTCTATCCGATGGTCCAAATTTTCGATGACGCTGAGGCATAATTGAGGTTCTATGCCGTTAATGTGCCGAATTGTTGCTGGCTTATCGACGTACACCTTTTCTTTCAAATACCCCCAAAGAAAGTAGTCCAACGGTGTCAAATCACATGATCTTGGTGGCCAATTGACATCGCCACCACGTGAAATAACACGGCCATTGAATTTGTCGCGCAAAAGAGCCATTGTTTCGTCGGCTGTGTGGCAAGTGGCACCATCCTGTTGGAACCACATACCACATCCATATGTTCCAATTCGGGCCATATAAAGTTCGTTATCATCTCACGATAGCGAACACCATTCACAGTAACTGCCTGACCGGCCTCATTTTGGAAAAAATACGGCCCGATGATGCCGCCAGCCCATAAACCGCACTAAACAGTCACTCTTTGTGGGTGCATTGGTTTTTCGACAATCACTCTTGGATTATCATTCGCCCAAATGCGGCAATTCTGCTTATTGACGAATCCACTGAGGTGAAAATGGCCTCATCACTGAAGATGATTTTCTTCGAAAATGAACGATATGCATTTTGATTTGAACGCCCATTTTCATAATAAGCCTGAATAACTTTAACACGTTGCTCGATTGTGTATCTTTCCATGTTCAAATTGAGTTAGTCTGAAATTGAGAAATGTCAAATGAAATGCAGAAAAAAACTTGACGTTTAGGTGTGGTTCACATTCAATATCGGCCCTTAAAATTTAACCACCCTTTATTTGAGTAAAAAATTAGTACTGTGTGAAGTATTAGTAATTAGGGATAAATTAATTAACGATTGTAAAATAATAAGTGAACAGTTAGTAATGATAAAAAATAATTATTAATATATATATGAAGAAGGATAATGAGAAAATTAGTAAGCAGTGAAAAAATGAAATGAAATGACTGAAAATTTTTTATAAATGAAATAGAAACTATCGAGCGTAAAAAATGTAATAACTGAAAAATTAGATTGCAAAAAAAATTTAAATGGTGGAAAACATCCAAATGTATTGCAGCAAACGATAAATGTATTACGCAAAAACGAAAAAGTGAAAATACATATGAAAATGTAAACTTTTCAGAAAAACTCAAACGTATTTCAGAAAAGGTCTAACTAATTCAGTAAATCTACAAAGCGCGGCTATATTCACGATGTATGTATGGACAATGCCAAAGCATCCGCAAAAAAATAGATGCGTGTTTAATAGCATGAGCACCATTTGCAGTAGATACAGTTTCTTTTACTTGCTGTGTTATTTCTTCCATGTATTGCAGTCGCTTTTCTACCGCTGCTACACCGATGAGGGATGGAACGCCCATATTAGTTTTTAAGTTAGTTTTTTAACTTAGCCCTAACATTCTCAATGGGGTTCAGTATCGGCGACTATGGCGCTAGGCGTAAAGGGTGGGTGGCCAATTATTGTCAACAACTTGCTCAATTCCAGCACGGCATAGTGCATTGTAAACACAAAAACTAAAAAAAACAGTGGCGCATAAACATATTTTTCTGAAATAAATTTGTGTTTTTCTGAAAAAATTTTTTGTGCTTTTCTGAAAAATATTTATGCATTTGTGCTGAAATCTGTATGTTTGAACTTTTCTAAAATACATTTGAGCTTTTCTGAAGCACACCTCTGCTTTTCTTAATTTCATTTAGCCTTTTCTGAAATACTGTCGTGTTTTTCTGAAATATGTACATTTGACTGTTTTAACAGGCGTAATGATAGAATGAAAAAAATAGAAAGTGATAATGAGTGGAAAATTGGTAATGAATAAAAAAAAAAAGAAGCCATGCGAAAAACTTCTAGTGGATGAAGTTTTTGATTTTAATTTACTAGAAGCAAGTCTTATATTTACGCTTATCAAAATTCCATTTAATGCACATCTTAAACCAATGCTTACGGATCACCCTAATGCGCGCTTATCTGCATATGCAGACTGTAGGTTATGAACCTCTCTGCTTGCAGGCTATGTACTGCATTTCTTTCTTTCACTTTATTGGCACGAGTTTCAGAAGGCATGTCAGAGTGTCAACTGCCGAAAAGCCATATGCGTGGGTGTAAATCAAATTGATGAGAATTGTAGGCAAAAAATACTACGTGCATCATTAAGTGTATGTTTGTGTGCATGTGTGTGTGGGAGTTCTGCAACCTACGCGCTGCCATGAACATAGCGCCTCATGAAGACGTCAAAGTAAAGCTCAATTGTCGAGTATTTCGGCTTGCTCCCGCTACCAATACAGCGGGCATACGACGACGACGACGACGACGACAACCAGTTTTCGTAGTTGTGATTTTTTGTTGTTAATGAATAGAACGAAAAGAGCTTTTCACGTAACGTTCTATGCTAAAATGTTGATGTGCATGTGTGTGTGTGCGAGTGAAAATTAATGTCCCGAACGAAGCAACCGTTGAAAACTCTACGCAGGAATACATAGGGCAGAAAATTGCAGTCTAGTTTCGTCGCGGTTGCAGTGTGGATCGATAATAGAATCAAATTGTCAGTGGTGAATGTGAAAATTGGGGGAAAAAAATAATTTGATAGAAATTACTGCACTAGCAAATACTTAAATCATGCATGTGTATAAAATGCTAAAGTTTTTCACGAAAATAGCAAAAGTAGTGCAAAAGTAGCACTGCGTAAATTAAATATTCAGTTTTTCCATGTGCACCGCAGGACCAACGAGCACTGAAGGATATGAAAATTGGCACTTAAGACGCGCGTTCGTGTGTGTATAATACACGGGTGTAAAGGAATCTCATAGCCAAAAATCAATAGAAATTTTTTTTGAACCTTAATGGAAAATACTGGTTTTATGAAAAAGTACTGATTTTCACAAGAAGTTAAGCAAAATTTCAATAAACCAAGGGGCTCAGATAGCTGAAAATTTTTGTGAAAAAATGAGTGTCTCAACTTTTTCACAAATTTTAGTATGTACATGTGCATAGATTGAGGGCCAAAAAAGATTCCGAACGAAATGTGGCATTGAGCGGTAAGGGTAGGCAGTTGAGCTTTCTACGCATCTCTGCGACCCTCAAAACCTTTGCCATCACAATGCTGTCGTTTAACCTAAAAACAACAAACAGTAGTAGCACTTGAGTGGTCATAGTCGTGGCCACTGTGTATTTGCAGCAGCAGCACCAGCACCAGCTGCTTTGTGTATTTGTATTAGTAAAACAGCGAAAAAGCTAATGATTTGCATGAGATAAACTTGATAAATGAAAAATGAGTGAAGCAGTGTTTGGGATTCTTAAATTACAGTAATTATTAAAAATCATTTGCATGTTTACATTTACAATTTTCTTTGCAGACATGTATCTCGGTTATTGATAAAAAAAATCAACAACTTAATAAACAACAAAAAAAATACTATGTGGAAAAAACAATGCAAAAGAAACTTACAATAAAAAACAATCAAATAGCTAAGCAACCTTAAAAGTAAATAAATAAAATAGAATTAACCAATCAACTACGTAACACCGACCAACCGTCCGCTTCTATTTCGAATATTAGTTAAAACTTGTAAAATAAAAAACAAAAAACTTAGCATACTTATTAGCGCTGTCTGCTTTAGTTCACCTACGCGTTCATATAAACAACTCAAACTGTAACGGTACTTTTGCTAAATAACGTTAGCTAAATAGACACCGACAAAGATAGAGAGAGCGAGAGAGAGAGAGAGCGTGCGAGAATTTCGCAAAAAAACAGTGAGCAAAGCTTTTTAAAAGCTCTTTTCGAAACTGAAACTGAAAAACAAACAAAAACATAAACAACAACAAAATAACAAGTAACAAAAGTAGAGTCAAGTGGAGGAATTCGTGAATAAATACATAGAGAGTGGAAAGCAGAGCGTCTCCGCAACTCAATGAAACTTACACGCGATTTAATATCCACACATAAGTGGCAGCAGTTGTAGTAGTACGTGCCGATACACGCACACATGCGAACATACAGCTTCAAAATAAAACACAAACACTCATCTGCGCGTACATTTCAAAGTCAGCAGCACACATACATAGGTACTAATATATAGAATATGTGCATACCCATGCATGTAATTAAGTACTCAAGTAACGTGTGAGCGGTTTGTCACCAGATGTAAGAATGTAAAAGGACTCCAAGGATTTCATATAAATACAAAAAAAGGAACAACGAAAGCGATACTTAAGATTCGTTAGCCGAAGTGTAAAAACCGAAAAACTTAAAACCACAACTTGTGCAAGTTAACACATATACATATACACATTATACATACATACATACATATACAAATGTGTGCTTGTGAAGCGTGAAAGTAATATAATCTATCAAGGACGTTAAGAATGCAAGTCGCATAAATAATGCATAAGCGCAAAATGCGCTTAATATGAACACTACCAAACAACAACAATAACAAAAAAATCAAATAAAAGCGTGCACGTTAACGTAAACAGTTTCCTCGAAACGTTGTGTACTTTTAGGCGCCGCAGCTGTTATTTCAGCGTTGATCTCACCTAACTAGCAGCCACAACAATTTGAACATATCAGAAAAGTAGTAAATTCTACGCATACCGACATACATACATACATAACCCACACACACACATAAAATACCAGCGCCTGAAGATATGCAACACTAGTGCAGTGCAGTCTAACGCCTCAAATCAGCATGTCGTTTGACGAGCAAAATGCGCTGCTGAGCAGAGCCCTAAACCATGGCCGGGGTAGTATCTTTAGTGCATATGTAATGACTGCCGTTAGTTACTTCTCTAACGGTACCCTAACATGCAGCACTTGCAGTTGCAGTAGTAGTAGTAGTGCTCGGAGAAATCGCCATAGCAACCACTTCAGCAGCTGCTGTGACAACAATGGCCAAAAACTAACCACTATCGAACATAAATTGCCACTTCGGCAATTTTTACGGCGGCCCAACAAAACCAGCAACCAAAACAACAACAATAATAATAGCAATAACAGCAATAATAAGCTGCTCAGCAACACAAATGATATCAACAAAACCAGTGCAACCATCAGTCAAAATGTTGATGGCCAATCTGAAGGCTGTCGCTCAGCTGGACTGCTAGTGCCGCCATATTCAAATTGTGGTAGACTGAAACAGCATCGCAAGTCGCTGAAATCATTGCTGACAACAAATATCCCCGCCTCGGTGTATACCTTCACCGGTTTGGTGTTGCTTTGTTCGGCGCTTTTATCACCATGCAACGCCTTTCAGTTGGATGGCTCACAAAACTCTTTTGCCCAATTTCGCAAATGGTATACGGGACTCAATGGCTCGCTGGAGTTGGAGTTTAAGACTGAGCAGCCCAATGGTTTGGTGCTCTACACCGATGATGGCGGCACTTATGATTTCTTCGAACTGAAACTGGTTGAGGGTGCATTGCGTTTGAGGTATAATTTGGGCGGCGGTGCGCATATCATAACTGTCGGAAGAGAATTGCATGATGGGCATTGGCATAAAGTGCAGGTGAGTTTTTTGGTTCTTACACTCTGAAAGACATGTACATAGATGTGTATAGATATGCGAGTGTGTGCTATTTTTGAGTTGTCGTTATGATTATAGGTTCTGCGCAATGACGAACAAACATCGCTTATTGTGGATGGCGTGTCGCAGAGCAGTACAACTAAGGGCAAGGAATTTCAATTTGGAAAATTTGCCACCAACTCTGATGTATACGTAGGCGGCATGCCAAATTGGTTGGTAATCTACCGAGAAATAGAAAATGATTTGTCATTTCACCAAACTAATTCATCGAGTATATGACAGAAAAAATTTAGACTGGTCAAATATGGTTAAATATGATGGCGATGCGATGGTATAATAAAATGATAGGCTAGTTCGCTTTCTGTTCCTTAACTGTGACATAATTTGTCCAGAAATAATTACTGAAATATATTAAGACCTTAAGGCTTTGCGTAATCGTTTCAAAATGCGTAGGTCTAGACGCTATTTGGCTATTATTTTACAGATTATTGAAAGTTAAATTAGATTCGAAATGTTTTCTTTGGTTGTTAATCAAATGAGAAAAACTTTGCAAAAATTGGAATATAGGTGCTGACCATAACATTGACAAGTTTCGACCCTTTATTTATTATTTGTTAATTCAATATTCCATCTTTAAGTAAAAAAATTGTATAAAAAAAGATAACAATTTTTATATAATAAAGTGGAAGTTTTAATTTGCTTACAAGTTTTATTGATTTTTGATCATTTTGTTCCATATAAAAAAAGAGTAGCACCATCAGCAAAATACAAATCCACCCGATTATAGAGACTCTTCAAATTTGCAACTAATTATACTAAAATTGAGCTATAAAAATGCAAATCCAATTTCTTGTTTAATTAAACAATTTTTAATAAGGTTTAAAAAGTTACCTTTAAATTAATTAGAAATAAATTAGGCATCGAAACTTGCCCTGTCGTATAGTTATGATAATCACTATATATGTATTATATGATTTAAAATATATAGAAACTCACTTGAAACCGACACACGTACTTGGATTGATTTCTGTTTATTTTGAGAGACGAAGGATATGCCTAATAACACCCTCTGTGATGGGTATAAATTGCAATGACATTCAAAAATATTTCTTAATTAAAATTTTATTAAACACCATTCATTTTATATCCATATTATAAAATTAAACGCATTTTTTGCCGATTATTCTAACTTTTCTTTTAATAGTAAGATGGCACAGCTACTCAAAAATATTTTTGTATCAGAACTGACTTAAACTACTTTACCTTAACACCCATATTTTTACATTTAATCGAGTGTTTTGGGTAACTGGAAATTACGCGCCAACCTCATACAAAAAACATTAAGTTGTGTAAGTCACATTCAGCTTCTACCATGTCCAGACCAAAATTTAATCTTGTAATTATTGTAAATATCGTAATTATCTCGCCAACCCAGTTAAATTGGTTAGATTACGCCATACGAAAATGTGACTTGAAAAGGCGAATTCTTACCTTGAGCGGTGAATAGCTTACATAATATAGCCCTTCGGGAATATTTCTATTAATTTTTTGGTCACTAAAACCTAACTAAGGCCAATTGCAGAAATATATGCCTAGATAAGATATTCTACGTTAATAAATTGTGTTAGGTATGAGTTTTTTCTGGAGTTATACTCGCAACTTTAATATATCGGCCTACAAATATTTCATATTTTAGTAAAGAAATGCGCTGAATAGGTGCGAAAGTAAAAAAGAAATAGGACTTGAAGCTGTTCGCTAAGAATAAAAAACTTTAATAAAATTGAATATGAGGGAACAGACAGTCAATTGTCTTCTTGTTTTCAAAAAATGAGCGGCTTTCTTTGGGAAATAATAATCTTTTTTTTTAACAAATTTAATTTTATTATGCTATACTCATGAATTGTTTGGTGAAAATGAGAAAATGATTCTGCGCATATACATTTATTTACATACATATGTACATATAAAATTATTTGCTAATATATGTACCTATATAACACTTATATATGTGCATATATTTGCTAGTAATTATATGAATGCATTTATATACATACATATGTATCGCTTTGTATAACGATGCACGTATTTTAATTGAATGTGCATTTGTACCGACTGACTTCTAATGCGTGTATGTATGTATGTTTGTGCATATCAACACATTTTTTTTTGGTGTGTAGGTACAGCACAAAGTTGGCATTGTTAGCATTGCCAAGCGTGATCTTCGAGCCGAGATTCCGGGGCGCCATACGCAATTTGGTATACGCCGATCAGCCAGGTGGGGCGACACGCCGTCAGGAAATGAAACAGCCACGGGATATAAAGGTAAATCTAGAAATATGTATGTATGTATGCATGGATATACATTATTCATGGGTAAGGAAAGTAATTTTCGAAAATTTTCACTTATTTCAATATGATGAAAAAAATATTAAGAAAACAGTGGCTTTATGAACTTTACATCTTTCGGTCGGCTTTTCAAAATCAGTTAACTGTTTTTCAAAGTGAACTTTTTGTGTCTATCAAAATTGTCATTGAAATTATGAAACTGTAAATCCGTATTCATGTATGCATTTGAATGAGCATTCTGCTTTAAACGTTCTTTGAGATAAATCAATTTAATTTGAGTAACATTTTGTTGTTCAAATTAAATTGAATTTACATTGATTTATGACTTTGAAACAGGCCATATGTGTAGTAAGTAGCGCCATTTTATTACAACTAAAAAAATCTGTAAGAAGATCAACTTTGGACCTGGGCAAATTTGTCAGCGTTTGTAAAACTTACGGAATGGTTCTCAGTCACAGTTTAAAATTAGCTCAAGACAATTTGAGTTTAAAATTGCTGTTTAAATTTTATTTCAACGCTGATATCTGTTTCAGATACATGGAAAGTTAGATAAAGTTCGAATATCTACGTCGATTTTGAACGACATGAAAATTTGAGTACAAGAAAAATGTGAACTGCAATCGAAAAACTGCCCATTAGTTTCTCATTTTCTCAAATATGATATATTTCAGGGAATGTGCATTAAATTTACAGAGATTTGTAACTTTTGAACTGCCGCATTTATAAACAAGTTTATATATTTACTCTACAAAATTTTTGTCATAGATGACTTTAAAAAGTTTACTATATGTGGTAGTTTTGGCAAGGTTGGTGGAAGATTAAACAACATAAGGATAAATTTCACAACATCAAAAAAATCAGTTGAAGAAAAATCTTTAAATTTTAATTTATTTTAGTGAAATATTTACTACATATACTTCAAATATGTAGCATGTTTTCCTTTGAATTCTCGTGCATAAAATCGTTTAGAAAGGGATGCTTCAATTTTCAAGAAGATAAATAGCCTAAATTGGAAACCTGACATTTAGACGCGAGGTTTTTTACGCACCCTTTTGTACACATTGATCAGGTCTTCCGAGACACGAAATAATCTTATTCTTCGAATATTTTGTACATGTGGTAAAATTAATTCTCTTCACTTCTCTTAACTCGCATATATCGAAGAACTCAAGACTAGCGCAATTCAAATAGACAAAGTACAGATCCACATGTTAAAAAGAAACAAATTGAAACGAAATAATAAAAATTAGGGTGACTTACACCTCAGTATTTCTTCCGAAATTTAAAGGAAATCCGCTTTGCTATGAGCTTGCGCGAGAAACTGGAATGGACGACCTATTTCAAGTAAACTCGCCTGCCATTACGTACAGGATGTTTGAATTTTCCAGTAAAATATAATAGTAATAGTTAAGTTGGTATAGTTTTCCGACCACCGGACCTCTTTATAATTTCAAAAACTTCCTTTATTGGAAAACAAGGTTACACATTGTTTGAAAATTAATTTATGTAATTCAGTATTCTGGGCGCTTAATTTAACTGATGTGGTAGTTAAACTGAAATCAATATCCATATAGCTTGTTTGCATTAGACATACACGTTAAATTAACAATAAACAGCCTATTAATTTTGTTTATATAATGCCCCTTGTGTTGCACTATGAATTTCGGCAATTTGAGGAAGCAATATCATCTTTCTACTTTTTAGCGACTAATCGGGCCACTCTTTTTTTAACAAATTTTTACTTAACATTTTCTTGCTTATTTTTCAGTGTGGCGACGGCCCCTGCGATAACGGGGAAATGCCAAAGGAAAAGGTGCCCAGAGTAAGTGGTTAAAAAAATATTTACTGCCTAACTATTGCCAGCAAAAATCGGTGCTCATAAACACTTTATGTTCGACATGACGTTAGCGAAAGCTAATTGAAACCACTTGTAATGGAATATATGTTGAATTAAGTTAAATCGGGCTCAACAGTCGACTATAAACTGGCTATGACTATACGTAGTAGATACTTGAAATCAATGAATAATTTTTGTTTGCGATTCTTTTACATACACAGGGTGTACGTGGTGGTAACACTACAGATGCTTGCGAACGAAGTGACCCTTGTCAACATGGCGGCCTTTGCATATCTACTGATTCAGGACCAATATGCGAGTGCCGAAATCTTGAATACGATGGACAATATTGTGAAAAAGGTTAGGAAAAAACTATATTTTGATAGCTGTAATTATAATTCAATGCTTTTTTTTTATTGCATTGCAGAGAAAGCGCCTTCGGAAGCCACATTTCGCGGTCAACAGTTCCTGTCATATGATCTTGGCCAGACTAGCGCCGAGCCAATCGTAAGCGCTCAGGATGCCATTACTCTGTACTTTCGCACCCGTCAGCCAAACGGCTTACTGTTCTATACAGGTATGCATTTTTTCATATTTTAAGCGTACGAACAAATTATTATTTTTTCCCATTACCTCACAGGGCACGGTACTGATTATCTGAATTTGGCGCTACGTGATGGTGGCGTTTCACTTACAATGGGTCTGGCTAACGGCAAACAGGAGATGCATATCAAACCATCTAAAGTGCGCTTCGATGATCATCAATGGCACAAAGTGACAGTTCATCGTCGAATTCAAGAAATATCATCTATAACAAGTTTTTGCAGAGTAAGTCTATATCCAAGAGCTGTACAATTCTACAAAATTTTATATGTATTTTTTAATTCTCACATAATAGTTGGTTACTGTTGTTGACGACGTTTATACCGATCACTCACATATAGCCGGTAAATTTACAATGCTTTCTTCGTCACGTGTTTACGTTGGTGGCGCAGTCAATCCACGCGCCTTGCTTGGCGCTAGAGTGCACAATAATTTTGTTGGTTGTCTACGTAAGGTTAGTTGGTTGCAGTGTTATATTAACATATTGTTTATGAAATAATTAATTTTCTCTCATACCAAAGGTTGAGTTCTCTGCCGATACATTATTGTTGAACTTAATCGATTTGGCTAAAAGTGGCTCAAAATTAATCCAAGTCGCTGGAAATGTCGATTACCAGTGTCCAATCGGTGATCCACAAGATCCGGTTACCTTTACCACACGTGAATCGCATTTGGTAATATTATTATTTTTTTATATTTTCAATAAGCTAATTAAAAGTAATATTACTTTTTCCGTGCATGTAGATCTTACCGCCATGGGAAACTGGTAAACAAAGTTCCATATCATTTAAATTTCGCACCAAGGAACCTAATGGATTGATAATAATGGCTACAGGCTCAAAACAGCCACGCTCAAAAAATGTAAGTTAACTAGATATAGTAACGGTTATCAATTTTATAAAAAAAGGTATTGATTTAGTTGTTATGATTGTATTAATATTTATTTGATCAAATTTTATCGCTATTTTGTGATTTTTATTTTATCGATACAAAATAATCGCTATGTTCGATTACAATTTTCCGACCATAACTAGCGCAAACAAAAATGTGAGCATGCTTTAAAAAATGTATCTCTGTAAATTACATATCATCGGAAAATTTTAAATCCAAGAATACCGATTGTTATTGATCGAAAACTTGAAAAACACAAAATATCGGTTAAATATGATCGAAAATTCTTCCAAATAAAAAATAAGTTCTGCGTAGTACTCGTATGTGTTTGAATGAAGTCTTCCCAATTATTTTTGTATAAGAAAAAATCAAAAAAATGATTATTTTCGGCATTTTGCGTAAAATTTCTGTATGTACGTATATGATTTTATAAAAATAATTTAAATTTTTTTGTGAAACATTTTTGGTGTCTTTAGAGATTTGCTCTGATGTACCCGAGATACTTTGTTTTAGTAATTTTTCATCATAGAAAGATGCAGCACCGTTTTAATCTTTGGTCTCTTGCTTGAAGCTCGAATAGTATCCACTGTTTACCAATATTTTATTAAACTATTAGGATCCTTTCTCTCTTAATGGCGACGTCAATGAACAAATTTGTCATATTTGGACTGAGGAGTAACTCGAAAAAGTTTAAGAGGCAAAACAATGGTTTGGTGGAATTATCGGCCCATATTTCTTCAAAAATGAGGATGATCAGAACATAACTGGGTATGATGTTCATTACGGCTTCATGATAACGACAACTGACATCCTGAAATTGATGCCCGTAGTTTCGATGACATTCGGTTATAACAAGATGGGGCTACATGCCGCACTAGCGTTAGAGCGAGAATCATTCAAAAAATAAATTTGGAAAGTCGTTAGAGTAGTAAAATGTTCTGGATTATTATTATTCGAAAAGTTCCACTAGAGGTCTTTTTAGACAAAATCAGGAATATGAATTGGTAAACATTTGCAAGAAAGTTCGCATAGTTGCAATTTTTTTTTTATTTTACTTATTTAATGTATGAAAATTAAAAAAAAAAATTATACTGAAAGTTTGGGCTGACCTTTATTTGTAATAATTCATTACTCAATATCGTCTCTTTCCGCTTTTACATATATACATACATAAATAGTAAATAATTTCTAAAAAATCTGAAAACCATGCAATATACTTACATACATTTCATAATTTTATTACCTTCATAAAACTAAAACTCCAAATGGAAATTGCCGATAAATCGAAATACAGAAACAGGATTAGAGAACAGCTCAGCATATTTTAAATGAAGTGTGTTGTGGCGCATCTCTTGCCCCAGAATCCATGGAAAAGTACTCTTTTCTCACTTCTTTATATTAATAATCGCGTTATTAATATCAGAGCAGGTATTAGGCAGCGTAAAATTAAAAAATGACTGTGATCTTTAGAGCAAGACTTATCTTATGAAGGAAAGAGTTAGTTTGTAGCTAGTTTTTTATTAAATTATTTTCGCCACCACCCGTACTTTTGCCATTTTGTTCCATTATTTTAGCTGAATTTCGCCAAAAAGCGCCAACGCTAAGTGAAATATTAGTACAGACTTAAAAAAAAATTAAGAAGGAGGGGCGGCGGTGGATCAAAATGTATATATGAAAATTTTATCTTTTAATAAGGAAAAACTACCATGGCTACTCTGTTGCAAAAACAAGGATCAGAATTTATTGTACTGCGCTATTATTCGATGTAAATACTCCCGAAATTTAATAATTTAAGATGGGGTGACACCACTGGTTAAAATAAACATATTTGGCCCACCATAATTTATTATAATTATGACTTACTTAATTGTGTGATAATTTGTCTATTCTCAGTATGAGCTCTCTATGGGTGTTTAAAACTTGAACATAGTTTCGAAATATGAAATCGTATCGCATTATTATTGTCGTATTATTGGCCTTTCTTAGAAACCCATTTTAAATAAATACATACCCATGCATTTTATATAAATAATTACCACAATACTTCCAGTTGTATAAAAAGCATACCACGAACGCAAGCAGCTAGCGTGCTATATAATTTAATTAATTACCATAAAGTTCACCCTCTAATGCTTTGTTTGACATAGTAATTATTAAATAATTAATTTTTAACTACAGGCCGTACTATTTGCCATTGAGTTATTGAATGGACACATTTACATACATTTGGACTTGGGCTCGGGTGCGGCGAAAGTGCGTGCGTCGCGACGTCGTGTGGATGATGGTGATTGGCATGATTTGATTTTGCGGCGCAACGGACGCGACGCGAAGGTAAGCGTGGATGGTGTTTGGAATGAGTTCCGTACACCCGGCGATGGCACCATACTGGAATTAGATGGGCACATGTATGTGGGCGGTACAGGTCCGGCGTACAATAACATCGCATGGCCACCGGCTATATGGACGGCAACGTTGCGACAAGGCTTTGTCGGTTGTTTGCGTGACTTGGTGTTAAGCGGCAAAGCGATCGATATTGCAGCATTCGCACGCTTACAGGACTCAGGTATGTACAGAAAAACGTACATATTTATATCTCATTAATGTATTGTGGTCAACGTGCTGGCTGTTAATATGAGATAGGAAGTAATTTGACCAATTGAGAGCAATAGACCACGATAGTGCTGTTGCTAGAAGGAAACTATTGGTTTTTACTTTTATTTTTACCACATAGTACCTTCATATCCCTGAAACTTGTGGTGTATTCCGATATAGTTTCACCATGGTTATTTTTTTTTCTTTTTGTTTTTCAACCAAACTAGAGCTATTGAGAAAATCCGTATTCACGGTTCGATATCGATGATATTGATGCTGGTCCAATAAAAAAGACTTTTGCGTAAAATAAATAGGCTAGGTGGCGCTAGATACAAGTTATTCAGAAAATCTGTATTTATAACCTGATTTTGTTAAAATTATAAACGTGTAATGAGAGTGCGTCGAGGAATACTTTTTTAAAAATTGAACCCGCTAGGTGGCGTTTATAAATTTATTCAGAAATCCCGTATTTATGGTCCGAAATTGAGGAAATTAGAAACGTAATGCGGGTGCGACGAAAATTACTTTTACTAATAATGGATCCGCTGGATGTCTAGATGACTGCTGATGCGATTAGAAATGCCACTATATTCGCACTTAGATGACAACATAAATAAGTGTACGGTATACACATACTACTTAAATATTACAAAAAAAAATTGTATAGAATCCATTCTGTAGTTGAGGTTTCCAGAAACTCCTTATTCGGTACTGAGTACATTAAATCGATCCTGTGAAAATGTATCTGTGATGACTAGAATTGAGTACTTTTGAGTTCATTTGGGTATTAAGTACTTCTGATATCATTTGGGTACTGTGTACTCTTGAGTACCTAGAATCGAAACTCTTAAGTATCAGGTGCTTTCGATCCTTTCGTGAATCGAGTTTTTAGTACTTTGGTTATTAATACTGTTCATCAGTAATTTTAAAGAAGCATTGACTTCGATGAGCCGTGATCTTGACCCACGAACCAACACCAACCAATCGTATTAGCAAAATAATTATCTTCAACGGAAGTTTAAACATTTATGTGGTTAAAAATTGTCGTTCAAATTCAAATTTCTTCTTATTACATCGTACAACAAAATCAAACCATTTCCAAAATAACGAGGCTTTGAAAACGAATTCTGGCAGTAGTGCCAAAAAGGAAATATTCTGGTTACGGCAAATTAAAAATTAAGGCTCATTTTAGGAGGAGGGGGAAATGTTACACCCTTTTTCACATTTTTATAGTAAATAGTCTTAGGAAACTGACCGCCGTAGCCGACTGTGTAGTGTGCCTTCGTTGCATTCGGTGTACCCAGGGTAAGTAACATCAAAAATTATAGAGAACAGTTTTTTCTAATAACAGTCGCCCTCGGCAGGCATTGACAAACTTCCGAGTGTATTATTATTATTATTATTAAAAAATTAGTAGGCACCTTAGGAAGATAAATATTTATTTAAATATCACATTTTTCTTTTAGCTCTAGGAAATACTAAATCGTTATCGAAAAACGTACAACAAATTTCTGTTATAAAATAATGAATACTCGTACTCTAAACAACTCCAAGTTTTATCAGATTTATATTTTGTTACAATTGTGATATTAAGACTGGATCTGCAGCTTAGTTAGTTTTCGTTGGTATTTCAGTAAAATTTTTATTAAGTTTCAGTATTCTGTTTCAAATCGATTTCAGTTTTATTAAAAGTCTGCTTCCAATCGCGTGTTTTGCATCGTCAGAAAAATCTCCTTAGATATCTAAATAATTTCGGAAAACTCATGGTTGCGTTACAAAGTAAAAGAAAATTACCAAGCTTGGTAAACTGGTACTTAGTTACTACAAACAAAGTATTATTTAATTAATATTTTTAATTTTAATTAATTTATATAATAAATAAAAGTACTGTACTCTGTGAAATAAATTACGAACACATTCATAATCCACATCATAAACTCATTAAAATTGTATGCTTGATTATATTTCTTACCACTTACCCATAGCCTCTGTGAAGCCTTCATGTCACGTACAGGCCAATGTCTGCACTGGAAATCCCTGCTTGAATGGCGGCGCCTGCATAGAGGGCTGGAATCGACCGATTTGTGACTGCACTGCCACACTTTACGCAGGACCAACATGTGGACGCGAATTAGCCACGCTGGCATTCAACGGCAGCCAGCATATGACTGTGTGGCTGGGTAATGGACAAGGCACCAAAACGCAAACCGAAGAGCTAATTATACGATTTAAGACATCGCGCCCCACTGGTCTAATACTGTTAACAAGCGCCGAATCGAATTCACCAGATCGATTGGAGATCGCATTGGTTGCTGGGCGTGTACGTGCCAGCGTGCGGCTGAGTGATCGTGAAAAGGTAATTTTACAGGTTTCAAACCTATTGGATGGCAAGCAAATGGTCGAAATTACATTTTTCTCTCCTTTGCACTGCTATAGAATTTATTGGCCGGTCAGTCGGTATTGAATGACAACAACTGGCATACGATACGATTTTCGCGACGTGCCTCTAATCTACGGCTACAAGTTGACGGGGTTCCCCCTGTCAGGGGTATGTTATGTATGTATCAACAGCACTTCTATTTGCCCTACTACGTGTCGTGCCGTGTCGTTTTTTTTCATTCTCAAACAAAAAAAAAATCAAAAGAATAATCCGAAAAAGAAAATATTTAAAAAAGGAGTATTGAAAATAGTTAATAAGTAAATCAAGCAATAAGAATAAGGGACAGATATCCGAACTCCTTTGCAAGAACAACAATTGTAAATTAATTTCATTTCATTTTCTGTTGCTTTCTTTTGTGTTTTGTTTTCTTTTCGTTTTTGTATTATTCGAATATTTTGCATATTGTTTATCGAGTGCGTAAGTGGGCCACACAGAACAACATATTCTTATCTGCGTACATACATACATACGTCATTGTTCATATGTGTGTATGTGATACAATGCAGTGGCCTCAAATCTGCAAAAAGTACTCACCACTTTAAATTACTGTAAATACTCGTTTATGCAAACGTACAAAATAAATATTCGCATTTTTTGTTCATGAAAATGTTAGACAATACCTATTTTGCAATCACCTTTCACCATCACCACCAATCACTTAAACAACAACACCTACTTAAATACTTTTACCAAATGCCAAACGCCAAAAAATTCAAACCAATAAATGTCAAGAAAACGTACATACTATGTATTGGTACACTTAAGTAGGTAATAAAAAAATTAGATATTTTCCACTTGTTGCATAATTGCATTTTCCATATAATTACATATCCATACATAGATATACATAGATTCCGATGTTTGTGTGTTGAGCATAGAAAGGCAAAAAAGATGGACAAAAATTAGGATGACCAATCTGCAAATCACACTAACTGGAAATTTAATATCTTATTTTTATTCAATACGACTAAAATTTTTCTCAAATACTTTTCGTTACTAACTCTGTTTGATTTTTTTGATTTCCAAATGTGCAGCTCGAGTGCGTGTTCAGTGCAGTGAAATAAACGAGTTTTTCTTCTATATAATTTTCAATTTCATTTAACTGAAATCATTTTATGCATTCAAAAACTCATTGCTGATGCCTAAATTACCTTTGAATATTAATCCGATAATTACGATTGACATCATTTTTTCATCTATCCTCGTATTCCCTTTTCTCAAAGTTTATATTTTATTCTGTAGAAATTAATACATATTGAAATTCACTCGTCCAGCATACTCGTCTTATAAATAACACATCTCACATTCATACATTCAAACATACTCACAATAAGTACATCATATAAACTCATTCAGCTATTATTGAAATTTGTTTGTTACGATTTTTGTACATATTGTACTTTTTACAAAACGTTACTTGTACCTAACTATGATTTGTTTCGAATCCAAAATTGGGCACCAAGAAATGTTAATATAAGGAAGTGTAATGGAAAATATTTATTTTTAAAGTTAAAGAAAAAATGGGGTATGTAACCTGTTATTACAATTCGTGCAGATTTGCATTTTTATATCCAAGTTCAAGTGAAGAAGTAAAAACCTACTTAAAACTCACAGAAAAGTCAATGTACAGATAAAGAATAAATTAAAAATATCGAATGACACGTGTCAAGAGTCTTAAGCAGGGCCGACTGAACTATATATACTCTTATTATTCAAAAGCTGTTGCAACTTACAAAACTATTTCTGAAACAGCAAACATCGTTTCCTAGACATTTGAAAACTCCTCGCATTCCAATGCAAGTCGACGCCGTTTGCTGTCAACGACGACATCTGTTATAAGACTGAGTAATCGTATATAAATTGGAATTGAAACAAAAAAGTTGATGCTGAAAAAATCGCCGGCCTCTCGTCGCCTGAAAGGAATCTGGCATTGACGCGGACCAATGTATAAATTTGCCATTTGCATTCTTTAAATTCGCGCAACAAAATTGAAAATGTCAATTAAGTCTGATTGGAATAAAAATAACGAATCGAGAGTCACAACGCCATGTGCTGACATTATCATTAAAGAGAGCCTAAAAGACGCTACAAGCTATACAACTTCATATACCAGAGTTTTTTTTTCATAAATGAGGCATTTTAATACCGCTTTTTGGTGATTTTTTGGACTTGTATTGAAGCATTTTTCCATTAATATCAGATAACTTATTTGCATTTAAATATGTGTGCAAAATTTTTAAATTTTTAGGCTCACCGCGGATTTTCCAATTTCTTGGCGATAAAGAAATATATGTAAAATAATCTGTACATCTATGGTGAGAAAAAGCTGTGCAGTTTTGACATTCAAGTCTAGAAAATGATGCTAATTCTTTTGAATAAAATTGCTTACTTTTGTTTTTGTAAAGTAGCGGTGCTCGGCATCACATGTAATTATTTATACCGGTCGAAAATTATGCAGTTTGGCGGCCAAAATTTAAAATTAGAACTTCCACGCGAGAAGAAAGTGCATAGCATAGAAATTAAAAAAAAAAAACTAGCATGAAAATGCAAAATTTTTTAAAAAGTGTTTTATAAATACAAACAAGTTCTTTGGTGCCCAATGGAAAATATTTACTCCTTTGTTCTTGTAATTTTGAAAATTTTAAAATCTTGATGTTGTGTTTTCATTTGCCTCAATACCAAAATTGAAAGAGTTACTTTGGGTTTTTACTTAAATATTGAAAAATGTGTATGTACCGGGAACGGAGAGGAAATTCAGTGAACTAAAAAACAAGTAATAGATCAAAATTTAATAAATGCTACGAAAGCCAAATCAAGTGCATGCTTTGGGAGAACTGAGCAATTGAAAACTTGAACGAAAACAACCCTATGTACAATTTTCAGCCTTTTCCACTAGTCTATTGGTTGCTTGCAGTGCGGTTTTACTTTATTTTCCTGTTTTTTTGTCTTCATTTGTTGATGGAGTGCAATGCAAAGGAAAATCACTTAACAAAATGTGTACATACATAATTACATGGAATACAAATGTATAAAAATGAACGAAGGAACCCATAGATGTCATATATTTAGCTATATATATATACATACATACATACATATATTTCGCATTGCGTGAATCTATTTGCAGGCCTCCGCACCATTTTTCGTCTCTTCCGAAGTCTCTATGTAACTGATGGCAATTTGCCATTTAAGAGTATTCCAAAAAGCAAAATACAAAAAAAGTAGTGCCTTAAAGATTGTCTTGTCAGGAGAAGGATTAAAGCGAAAATATTTTAAAGAATAAGTAAATATGTAGATAACTTTTGCATATAAAAGTTAAATACTTTAAAAATTTGTATTTCGACTTTAACGAAATTTAAAAAATAGATAAAAATTTTTTATTATAAAGTAGCAATACACATACCTACAGTAATATGTTTAAAAAAAAAGATTAAAGAAATTAAAAAATCGACACGCAAGATCAGGTGCACATTTTTTTGCTGCTACTGTTGTTTTTGCTGCTGCTGCTGCTCAACGACAGTTTACAACAATTGCAGCGGAAAAATGTTTTTGTTAAGGCGCCGGGGCTGTAATTTGCACCAATTACTAATATTCTACTAGTGTTTTATTCTAATTCTTTATATTCGTGTACTGCGATATTGTTGAAACACCTAACTACTATGTACTAACTTAGTTTGTGTTAATTATAACAACAACAACAAAAACAACAACAAATTAGCTAATAACTAAAACTAATCTCACAAATCGTAGCAATGGCATCTGCATCTGCAATGCACCGATGTACGTGTGTTTGTATTCACGTACCAAATTTAATTAACATATTTACTATATAAATACTACATATATCTGCATATATTCGATATTGTCGCACAAAGCACCCAAAATGTGTCCGAATCGCGTGTAGCGGACTTCTACATAAATATTATTTATGTCTGTATTTTGCAAATCTCGTAATCCCGTCTCGCACCGTTACCACGCAACCACCGTACACCGTACACACACACGCACTCACACGAGCCCGTCCTTGCTCACTCAACCCCGCCATTCTAGCTGCAGTTGCATCTGGTTGTGTGTGCATGTCGCCATTTTGCCGCTCTAACGGTATCACGCAAAACTACTACTCGTACAAATATCGCATGTTTTATACCAAAAAAAAAAAAAATTATATATTTATGTTTGTCTAGAATTTTTTTTTTTTTGTTCGGTTGCTACTCCTAATCTGCATGAGTGATTTTGGCACAATTGCAAATGCAAACGTAAAATCGTGGATTTGAATAATGCCTGTTACACCCAATTCTATCTAGAATCATATCTGCACCCACAACTGCATCAGCATAAGTAAATTTCATCGGTAGTAATCATTGCATCACAAATAGCAGTAGGGATATTCATGTAACGACTTCGAAATTGCAACTGGTTGGAAAGACATTTAATAGTTATTGATGAAATCCTTGATTCAGAAAATCAGTATGAAGCAATATACATATTTCTCTTTTCACCGAGAATCAAAATTGATAGTTTTATGTTCAAACAAATTAAAAATACTTTATTATTTAGACATTGTTATTCAAAAAAAAGAAAATATTTCCGGTGTTTCTTTAAATACTTCAAAAATAACAGTTAGATGTGATTTTTAGTTTATATGCCACTTACTGAAGAGTTTTCTTTATAAAAATCGTCAATAAAAATCACTAAGTGAGCTTAATTTATGAAAGTCATCAATATAAATCATTTAATGACTTTTATTTTTTAAGTCGGACTTTTAAAGTTATTTACATTAACCACGAAATGGAATATATTATTTATTAATCTAGATTTAAAATTTCAAAAATAATAATTATCTTCGATTTTCGATTTTTATTTTACATTAATATTTTATATTTTAGTATATGACTACTTTACTTCGAAAAATGCGAATAACGATGACTTTTGCAAGTCAGACGAAAAGAATAAAAGTTACTTACTGATTTATATCGGTTATCTTATAAATAAAGGTCACTGCCAAATGTTTAATGTGAATAAAAGTCTTCAATAAGTGTCATCTTAAGACATTCAAAATAAAAGTCAACACTAACAGTTCGTGCATTTACATATATACCTTAAATAAAAGTCGAAAAGCAGCGATTGAAATTTTCACCATTATTTCTCAGATTTAGTTTGATTATAAATTCGTTTTGCTCTACAATGGAACCGGAAACGATATAGAAGATGATAAAATGCCGAAGTCAATTGTCTCCTTCCATTATGCCCGAAAAAATGCACCAACAAATCAAAATGCTAATTAGTTCTTTCTATTTAAAAAAGCTTCAAACCACTTAACAAAAAAATTCTGCGTACAACAAATATATATTTGCAAATTTAATTAAAACTTTTACTAAAATATTATTTTCATTTCGATTACATCTGTGGGGTCAGGTTATTTGAAAATCCATATTTTTGTTGATGACGTCACACGGGACTATTTACTTGTGACGTTTGTAAAAACATTCATTTTCATTTTAACTAAAATATATGACACTCCTGATAAAGAACAATCACAACTCAACTTGGCTGGTAAATACTATAGAGCTATAATAACTATAGTTGCTCTTAGTTTTTAGGCAAAACAATTTCTTTACAAGAGTGAGATTTACTTAATTGAAAATGTTGGCGAAGCAAGATTCGATTAAATTCGATTAAATGAACGGTGGCAATTATATTCAAAAACATATTCAAATGACTGCCGAACTCAGATGTAGCTGAGATGGCTTTTGGGCTCGCGTGCATTTTTAGAAATCACGATCTGAATGAAAAGTGAAGTACATTAAAAACTGAGCAGTCTTTTTTTGAAAGCTTAAAAGTCTAACAAACAAAGGCACATAGATAATAACATAAAGTTAGCTGCTCTGATTGAATTTGGTATTTGATCTTATTAATTGTTATTGGAATCCCCAAACTTTGTTTTTTTATAACAAATTCTTAACTGCCAAACTTTGACTGCATCTCATCATTATCAATTCGTGTAAAAAATCCTTTAAAACTGCATAAAAAACTATTGATGACTCAATTGCCTAAATGATATAAATTAAAAGAATATAAAAGATGGCCAACTCAAAAAAAAAGTTTATTTGCGGGTTAATGCTGGGTATAAGAAATACAAAGCAGCTGTGTGTGATATTTCAGAGACCAGAAGCGACAGCAAAATAAAGCCAATACTGGTTTTTGCTCGGTTACTGTCACTACTCGGAACTTGTTTTCAGTTCGTAATTTCCAAACATAAATTTAAATTCGAGGAAAACAATTATTTTTGATCGGAAAAAAATTAAAAAAATAACAATCAAACTTGTTCGAAAAAATTATTAACAAATTTTATCCGAAAATTACTACAAATACAACGATTAAATCATAGCTTCGTTTCTATAAAACAAATGATACATTAATAAGGCTATAATGGTCCCTACGGTCCATACAAAAATTCCAAACAATTTTGCTTTAATTTTATACTAATCTTGTTAAATGAAATGAACTAAATATAAATATTTGTACGTATAACTTTTTGAATGTATGTATATATCCATTGGCGATTTTGTTAACCACTGTTATTGCTACAAACCTAACATTCACTATTTGTACTCTAAAATCAGATCGTTTTGCATGTCTTTCAAAACCATTTTACCCTATGCAATTAACCATTGATCAGGATTGTTTCATGAATTTCCCTTTCACCATTTATCATTCAAAATGCATCCATTCATTTCATAAAATCGCTCTAACTGTTTTTCGTTGTCCAAATCAAGGAATATATTTAAAATAACTTTAGCATTATTTTTAGCTGAGTATTGAATATGCTCTTAAAATCTGCACTTTGCTTTTTTTTTTAGATTCTCTTAGTTTCTGGCAGGTAGTCATTATTCAAGTTTATAAATAGTTTCTTGTACTACGTTGAGCCTCTTTTGGCATAAATCGTACAAACCTACCTAAAATAATTCAAAAAATAAAATCACTGTGAATCGGTATCATTAGAACTGTGGGTTATGTATGTTTGTGTTGAATTTGTGTGTGTGCTTGAAAATGAGTTTTACTACACGGATTGAAGGAAAACTAGCTTTCGATTTGTTAGGGGTTTTCATTTTATTTTTATTATTATTATACTTTTTTTTATTCACTGCACTTTTAGACCTTAATGCTGTACTTGTACGTTCCCAATTTGGCGCACTCTTTATGTAAATCACGACAAATACTTACATACATGAGTAGTTTTTATTTAAATTCAAGTTATTTTTTTATCTTCTTGAAATTATTTGAATACCTCTTTTTATTACTCTAAGATTTTGTTTAGACGTATTGCCTTGAATCACTTCTCGTTCGTAAAAAATTGTAACAAATTATTTTAAAGATTTATACACATAAATGGCGTTTATAAAATTCAAACTTAATCGAGAACGATATGCTAGGCATAAGTGTGGCTTGAAACTAAAGTGAAAATTAGCCAGATGGTATTTTTTGTTTTCTGTATAAAATTATCTAACGGTAGTCAATGCCAAGAGTTTCTCGTATTTAGTAATTGGCTTAGCTGTGTATCTCACTACCACCACCAGTCTGCATACAGTGATACGGGGCGTATGAATGACATTTAACCGGATCGTGAGTAGAAAATGAAAATGATGTGATCTAGAAATTTTTGTAAGACGGCTTTAACTTATTTACTGGGTGACCAACTTGAAATGAAAGTTGTATGTTACAACAAGAGAATTATCTTTTTGTAAGCTACTGGTTGGGCCATCTATGATCATTGTAAAATGAAGAATATTTTTTTGAAGGAACAGCATTCACATATGCCCCTAAAAATTTTTTGCGCTAACTCATTTATTGAGTTTTGCGAGGACAAACATTCGAGTTATTAGGTTTTTGCACAAAAAACCAAAAAAATATACTTTAATTTTTTTTACAATTATTGGCATATTTAGGTTCACTTTTTTCCATAAAAACTTATTTGAGTCATAACGAACATTTCAAGAAACAAATTTTCAGGGTCCGTTCAGAGGTTATGAAGTGTTGCGCTAACCAACGAATAGCAATTTAATTTGCATTCAAATGGATTATTAAAAATGTGGAGTGTACTCGTTTGAAGATTTTTTCGTCCTGTTGACCTGATTGTATACTAAAGGCTGAATAATTTTCAAATTCAACAGACAGGCAATGACGTCAGTTTATGCTATGCACACTAACCATTGTAAAAGAGATTTGATATAAAACGTATAATATTTTATAGGTCCAGCATTAAATTATGCCAAGCTACCACTTCCAAAAAATTATTTGTATATAGCGTACATTGTGGTCACTAAGAAAATCCACTGCTTCAGTTGACGACCAAGAAAAGTACAAAGCTAATCGTTTTTCGTTTTTTTCTTGTGAAAACGAATAATCTTTTCATGTGTTTGAACTAATAAAATTCGATGGGAATTGTATAGTTGAAGCTTTTTACGAGTTAAACACCCAAAAATTGTTACACAACTTTTTTAATTTTAAAGCTAATTATTTAGCTCTCAAGAAATATCATTTCATAATTCCTGTTGCTTCGAAAAGTTCTGCAAGTTGGCCTAAATATAAATAAAAAATTTAGTGTTTGTTTTTGCTGTACAAATAGACAGAGACTCAGGCTAATAATTTCTTGATGGTTAAGCTTTGGTTAGAATTATAAATGTCTTTTGATTTGGAAAAACACTTTTAAGTAATGGATAATTTTTATTTTGGGAATTATATTACCAAAGAATTATCAGCAAGGTAATTTTTTTAAACCGTTTATAGCTAATATTTTGAGGCTTAAATATATTTAAAAACCTTTTCATAATAGTTATGAGTGAGAAAAACTATTTCAGGTCTTCAAAATACTTTTATCTTGAGACTTATATTATCACACTCCTTGCATAATAATTGTGAGTGATAAACAATTTTTTAAATCTTGAAATATGGAACTATTTCGGCACCATTTCTTAACTATTTCAAGTTCCAAATCATTTCGGCACATGTTCGAGATAATTTGGAAACCAGCTCCAAAATAATCCTAAACTAGTCCGGAACTGATTTTGCTCACTCATAATTATTATGAAAGTCTCAAATAAATAGTTATCGAATTTGTAACCTAACTGTGATAGTTTTTTTTTTAATGTTCATAAACAAAGCCGGAACAGACGGACTCATTCTGTTACGGGTATGGAGAATCGAATCATTGGTTTTTTAAGTTTTCGGCATGTCCAAAAAGTGAAGTAAAAACTGGAGTTCTTTTTGCTATTTAACCTAAAATTTTTTAAGGTAGATTTTTGGTTTTTAATATGTGCGAAAGTTAAGATATGAGACATTTCGACAAAGTTTGCCTAAAGGCCCAACCAGATAAAGGTTAGAAATTACCTGCGAAGTTACCCTTAGAGGCAAAATTAGCAAACAAGAAAATTGTGAGCGAAGGAGTGCAAAAAACGTAAAATCTTATGACGCAGTTCGATTCCCAATACCCAAAATAAGATCGTCTTTGGCCACGTCTGTTTTTGCGGCTAACCCAGTGTAATTATTGATTGACTTTTATTATTTTTCCTTATAATAGTTATGCCATTGCATTCATTTCTTTAATGCTTGCCTTCAATTTTATCACAAATTCTTCAGAACCTTTAAATGAGGTTTCCTCGAAAGAATGTGTGATTCTCATTTTTACGATGCAGAATTAAGAAATATTTTTGAAACGAAAATAACTACACACCTAATTAATTAAATAGCTTAGAAACTCCAAGTGATTCTTAGGTAAAAGCGTACGTTTTTATTAGTTTTTGCTTTACACACACAAACTTCTCTTTCTTTTCTTATTTTCTGAAAACTTGTAAACTGCACTAATTTAGCTACCCAAAATGCAAAACTAAATCCGAACAAGAACTTAACGACTCACCAGAATTGCTTGAATCTTCTTTTAATAATATATTTACATACATATATATATATATATATATATATATAAATAAACGTAAGTTCGTATAGTATTATACATAGATATGTACTATATGTATATGTCTATAGCTATACTTGTATACGTAATTATCAGATTATTTCTTATTTCCTAAATATGCAATTTACCTTTACGCCTTTCTCTAAGTGAATTAATCGTTAAAACACCATTTGATCGTATAATTCCACAAACGTACATACATATACTATATACATATACTTATACAGACATATAACTAAATATGCTTCATGTAATTTAAAGATATTTGTAAAATGTTGTAATTAAAGGAGCACACCTCCTTAACCACAACTAACGTACATATGTATGTATGTACCATGTCGTAATTGCCTAATAATTTATATATACATATACATATATATTTAATCGATTAACGAGTAACTATGTATTTACTAACTAACTAACTTATGCTGTAGCTGAATTACTTAGATGTGCGTTGCATGTGTGATTTAGTATTTTATCTAGCGTAAATATGTATATTCCGACAGCGGAGACTATTCTCGGTCGCCATAGCACTATCGAAATACGTTCCATCCATTTGGGTGGAATGTTTCATGCCGAAGAGGAAATTCAAATGACATCGACAATGCCAAATTTTATTGGGCAACTGCAGGGATTCATTTTCAATGGACAAAGGTTAATTTGAATTTCTTTATAACTTATTAATGCTGATTATTTAATCATCCATTCCAGATATATAGATATTGTGAAAAATTTGGGTCCCGAATTATCGGCATTGCCAAGCGCTACATTCAAATTGACAGCACGTTTTGTGAACTCACCACTTGCCAATCCCTACCATGCTGCCACTTTCCGTTCAAAACATTCATATGTCGGTTTACCGATGCTCAAGGCGTATTCAAGCGTTTCGGTGGATTTCCGTTTTAAAACCGTTGAACCCAACGGATTACTACTTTATAACAGTGGACGTCGCAATGACTTTATTGCCTTGGAATTGGTCAATGGCCATATACATTACACCTTCGACATTGGCGATGGTCCGATAACAATGCGAGACAAATCCCGCATACATATGAATGACAATCGCTGGCATCAAGTGAGCATTAGACGACCGGGGCCCAAGACACACACGCTCACCGTGGATGATTCGTTTGAGATAGTCACATTGACCGGCAATAGTATGCATTTGGAACTCTCGGGTATACTCTATATAGGCGGCGTATTCAAAGATATGTACGCCAAATTGCCGGCTTCGATTTCTTCGCGTTCCGGTTTTGAAGGTTGTCTCGCCTCCTTGGATTTGGGCGATACATCGCCAACACTGACCAGCGATGCAGTAGTGCCCAGTTCTTTGGTGGTATCCGGATGTGAAGGCCCCACTAAGTGCAGCCAAAATGCGTGCGCCAATCGTGGTGTTTGTGTACAACAATGGAATGCGTATGTGTGTGAATGCGATATGACCTCGTACACCGGACCGACGTGCTACGATGGTGAGTAGTAGGTATAGGCCTCGATTAAGTGAATACAGAGGTTCTGCCGATCTCGTATCGCTCTTCGACTCTCAGTAAACTTAGCAGATTCAGTTGTGTGTTGTCGTTGCATTGGTGCAATTGTGAATGAACTACAGTATTCGTCCAGTATACCGAATGCCTATATAATGAACGCTCCAAATAAAGAAGGTTTTTTTGAATGCATTGGTATTTATATAGCGATCGCTTGAAAACATTGTATTCTATACATTCGTTGAAGATAAGGATAATAGCATAAGGTTTATTAATTTGTAACTGAATTAAGAAACGCTTAATGGGATAATGAATTGTGTCCAAAGCAACAACAAACAAGTAAAGAAGTGCAGTCTTCGGCCTTGCCTTTACATCTTTCATTAGTATAAACAAATACATAATTAGCGTAAAAAAATTCAACTTTACAATACCATTTACTTTTCGCATATAAAATAAAGTAAAGTATGATAAAATAAATTAATTTTCTTGCACTGAATGTATCCTATGTTGGCTCAATCGCATCCCAAGGAGTGCTATGAATGTTAGGTATTCAACCAAAACCAATTTTTGATGATTTTCTCAGTAGAATAGCTTACACAATTTCAAGGTTTTAACTATCTAAATATAGAAGCTTTAAAGTAAAACCTCATATCTGAACGGGTTGTCTTACTCGTGGTACTGACCATTTTGGAATACTTGGGTGTCATTCTATCTTTTCTCTTCTTATACTTACAAAGATTGGACGAAAGTTGTAATACCATTTTATCTTATTAAAAGGTATACAAATTCCGACAAATTTACACGTTAAAACGATAATTGACCTTTATTATTTCTGGATTTCTTTCCGTCAAGAATTAAATATACAAGGCGTATTTATTTTAATGAATTGACTTTCAAATACTATTAAAATTATAAGGCCAAAACGTAATTGTTTGTAACTTTTTATTGAATTCTTAAGCTTAATGTATTTACTAAAGAAAAAAAAAAAAAAAAATAACTATAAATATATACCATATAACGCACTTTTCGATATAGCACAAAACTGCGTACATTATATCATTCCTAATATTGGACAACTGCTGTATTCTCTGTTCGCAACTTCGGCGTTTCTCTTTCGCAGCTGCACCTATGTTACGCCACACTCAAATGACGCTTGTAAATCCCCTCTGATGGCCACATTCTTCTTTTCAATCATCTATGGCTATAGGCAGCGAATTGAACAATTAATTTATATTTCATTAATATATTAATTTATTTCCAGAATCGATTGCTTATGAATTTGGCAACAATAAGGGTATCATTCAATATGGTTTTCCCGAAAATATGCAAGCTGATACGGAGGAGGACAACGTAGCTTTGGGCTTCATAACAACAAAATCAGACGCAGTAATTTTGCGTGTTGAGAGCGCAACAACTCAGGATTATATGGAACTGGAGATAGTCGAAGGCAATATTTTTATGGTATACAATATTGGTACACGGGATTTGCCATTGGGTGAAATTGGTACAAAAGTGAATGACAATACTTACCATGTGGTACGCTTTAGCCGGAAAGGTGGCAACGCCACACTCCAGCTCGATGACTACAATGTGCAAACGCTCAGTCCACAAGGTATCATGGGTGCAGAAAGACTAACAGAAATTGTGTGATTTCTCAATATTATTATTTTTTTTATCTTAGGGCATCAATCGACCGTTTTCAATACAATGTCCAGCATTCAAGTGGGCGGAAAATTCAGCCGCGGTGGTCGTACGCGTATTGAACGTCCATTTGCGGGCGTTATAGCCGGTTTATCGGTGAATAAACTACGCATACTGGATCTGGCGGTTGAACGTGACCCACATATAACCATACGAGGAGATGTTCAATTGGTAACTGGAGTATTAGATAGAAATGATCTGCAAAGAATGCAGCAGGTTAGGGAATTTATTTTAAACAATCAAACTTGCAAACTCTTCAAATTTCAAGTATTCTCATCGTAAATAAGTCTTGCAAAAAATATCAATCAATCGATCAATCTTTCTCTTTAGTTATATGAATGAATAATTTGTGAGCCATTAATTGAATACTTAATTATATACACTCACACATATAATAACATCTACTGCCAGCGAAGCTGTCGAATAGGCAATTTTATTCATTTTAAATTTATCAAGTACAGATATTTTTGTTCGCATCATACTTAGTTATCGCTATCATTATAACTATTGGCATTGCTATCGTATGTTAGCGTTATTGCTCTCTTTTTAATAAGTGACATCACTAATGTCATTTTCGTCATTACCAAGTCTCTATTTGTATTGCTAATATTTGGTTACAAAATTGTTTTATTGGTATTTTTATTTGAGTATTTTTATATTTACTTTTAAATTGGCACTATAATCGCTTAGGCGATTCGAATATGGAACACAATTTAACATTATGTGTGGTTTTTGTTTTACGAACTGTTGAAGAACTCAGTGCTTCCAGGGGGTTCATTAAGTGCCTCCAAGTATACTTTTACAAATGTCATTCATGAGAGCTGCCAGTCTATTTAACTTTTGCTAGTTACTTAATCGATTCGCCATTCGTCGTCATATGGCTCTAGTATAGTTGATTGAATCTAGCTACAAGGAGTAGTTCCTCATTGACACCACCCAAAAACGCTACAGTAGAAAGGTGTTTCTAACGCACCAAGGTTTAAACTTACATAATACGTACGAGTATGGCCGAGTTCAATCTAGCACTGTAGTATTTTCTTTTCCTTGCTAACTAGCGCCAATTGGAAATACCCAGCGAAGCCAAGTTCTTTTATAAGTGTATGTAGCCACAAGACTGTATCTATGTTGTTATGTTCTAAAAAGCTCACCGTTCTGTCGTCTATTCAGCCCACTTGTTAGCAAGAGAGACGCCTATACTATTTTCATTGTTAATTCTTTTTTATGTAACAAGTCGCAATCCTACCACAACACCAGAACCAGCTACACCTTCTGGTGATTAGACCAGTTCGCTTACTCGCTTAAATTACTCTCAATAGGGTGTTCGGCACCTACTCATTGGCACAATAGGCAAGTCTATTCGAAAGAGCCATTGATGAGTTCAGAGGGAGTACCGGATGCGGCTTCTGTATAACGTTAATGTTGATTGGAAAAATATTTTTGATTTTGTAACGCTGGTACTGAATGGCCGTAAACCTTCGTATTCACAAGCACACTTAATGTTTCAGTTAGCCAGTACTAAAAAAATATCATATAGGTCCTTTCCATCTCGATTCACTATTTTATTTTTCAATGAAACTCAAATATTTTCCTCAGTGGTCAAAATAATGAGACACGTATTTTTTTCAGCTCTAAAAAAAATTTTTCTGAGAATTATCGGCAATTTTGTTTTTGGGTGAAAATCAATATTTTCCGTTATTCGCGGACACTTTTTTTAAATTATTTATAACTTCGTCAAAAATTGACCGATTTCGACAATTTTTACTTTGAAATATTTGCAATAACTTTCACTACCAAATACAGGTATGAAAAATTGCTCGTATTATGTTTATAATTTTTTGTTTTGCAATAAACAAAAATTGCAATTTTTTTGAAATCAAATATCTCAAAACATGTATCTTTTTTGTTAAACTTTTTTTTTACATCAAAAAGACACTTGAAATTTTAATTTAACTAAATGTCTAGTAACTAAAATTGTTTTTTCTGAGTTATGATTTTTGAAGAAAACAATTGTTTTTCCGTTAAAACGCGAACTGCACGCAATGAATATCGACTTTTACTGTTCAGTACGTGTATGAAATAACGATGTAAAATTGTTTTTTATTATATTATTATACTTTAAAGAACACAATACATTTTTAATCGATATTCATGAGAAATTAAATTTTCGCGCCGTTCTTCAAATTCTCCGAAAGGTAACTAGGTAAGACAACCTACAGCCTTACACGTGATTTAGGCCTCAGGCACAATTTAAGTGCAGATGAAACACAGTATATTCAATCTGCAAAAACATTTGTTGAAATAGTGCAGAAAAAAACTCCGAAAATCAAACACCTTTTTCGAAGAATTGGAAAGTTTTCCAAGCAAAAAGAAAACGATTTGGAAAAAAGCAAAAACATATAAAGGAATTCGAGATACGCATGTGTGGAACAATGAACTCGGAAAAAACAAAATTAAAACAAAGTGTGCACGGGAAAAACTTGTGAACATGAATGGAAATTTGCTAAATAATATTCGTGGTTAAGTTAGATTTATAAGTTTGATGTACAGAAATTATATCTAATTATTTAGTGAAAACAAAATATTTTCCACAAATGCATCCATGTTTTCTTTTATTCTATACTAATATGTTGAAAAACAACTATGTATACATGGTTATTTTGAACAGTAAGTGTCGATATTCATTGTGTGCAGTTCACGTTTTAACGCGTTTTAAAAACAATTTTTTTCTTCAAAAAATCATAACTCAGAAAAAAAAACAAACTAGACATTTAATAAAATTAAAATTTCAAGTGTCTTTTTGATGTAAAAAAAGTTTATAAAAAATAGATAAATTTTCTGAGATATTTGATTTAAAAAAAAATTGCAATTTTTGTTTATTGAAAAATGAAAATTATAAACAATATCCGAGCAATTTTGCATACCTGTATTTGGTAATGCAAGTTATTACAAATATTTCAAAGTAAAAATTGTCGAAATCGGTCAATTTTTGACGAAGTTATAAATAATTTCAAAAAATGTGTCCACGAATAACGGAAAAAATTGATTTTCACCCGAAAAACAAAATTTCCGATAATTCTCAGAAAAAATTGTTTAGGGCTCAAAAAAATAGGTGTCTCATTATTTTGACTACTGAGGAACATATTTGAGTTTCATTGAAAAATAAAATAGTGTCCCGAGTGGACCGGTTGAATCGAGATGGAAAGCACCTATAGAATTTCAAAATATATATCTTGAAAAACGTAACGTGATCTATATTACAAAAAAATTCATATTTTTGGCAAGGATTCTGAAGAAAAAATATAAGTTCAGAAGCATTTTGCCACAACACATTCAATCTTATCAAAATCCTGTAGACTAAGCCTTCAAGCTAACATGAGAAATTGTTACCGTTTTTTGTGATAAAAGTTGACACATAAATAACTTATAACTTCGATTAACGTATAGAATATTTTTTATTTGAAAGAATAAAATTCAATTAGATTAAACGAAAGCGGTTTGAGATGGTGTTTGAAAATTTAAGAAACTATAACTATATTAGAAATTATAGTGTAAACCTTTTTCTTTCTTGGGGTTTCATTTCGATGTAATATATATATGTACAGGTATACATATTTTATAAAAGGATAGCGTTTCGGAGGAATTAAAAAAAAAATTTTCTTATTTTCAATTTTGATGACATAAAGTTATTGATTTGACAGATTTCATTTAACATAGGGAGATTTTTGCTTATAAAAACCGCAACAGTACAACATATTTTTTTTATCGCTGAAGAAAGTTGTGTTTGAAAAATTACTGTTCACAGCTTATTATCCTAGCCTTTCCATTTTCCGTGAAATTTTTCCATCATCTTGCCAATTTCGTACACAGTAGAACATCGGTTAATGCCAAAATGCGAAAAGTCACAACACAATAGGGCTAACTCATAGTACACAAATGTCTACTAATATTTACAAATTAACATGCAACAAATGTATTATTTTACTAGTAAATACATAATTCTTTTCCAAAATGTAAACAATCTAATAATGGCTCATAAATTATTATCATATACTATACTGTATATTTGTCAACTTCTCATATTAATAATAACATTGTGGATTGTTTCGATGTAAAATATTATAATATTGCATTTGCATTCTTTCTCGTAATTATTTTAAGTTAAAGAAAATTCCACCTGCTCTGATGGGAATCGACTCAGAATAATATTTTCTGTTTATCATTCATTTGCCTTAGATGATTTGTATAAATAAATGAGTTTAAATTTTAATATATTAATGAAAGGTAAACATTAAAATCTGCAGCATCCATGAGAGCGGGTTGGTATTTGAAAAGGCTTATAAATATTTTGCTACTTCTTCTGCTATTGCACTAACCACAAAAAAAACTTTACACATACAATTTTTTTATTTAAATTATTTTCTTCAGTGTAAATATATAATTTAAATTTACTTTTAGTACATATTCAGTTTTTTCTGTTAATGTTATACCAAAGATTTACTCTGTAAGATTACTGCAGAATGAATGGCCGTTTTTTCACACTACACATTTTTTAGGGGATTTTTTTTCAATTTAGGGATATAAGAAATCGGGCTCACAATATGTATATAGTATAGCACATCTCATTTTCGATTTTTTTAATATGTCACTTTTAATTGAAAATTCGCTGACTAAGGTGAAAACATCGAGTTAAACATTTTTAACTTAAAATTTCATATTTCAAAATGAAGCCTTGATTATTAATTTTTCTTCATTTATTATACTCCTAACATTGTTCACATAACAGTTGTTTGTAACAGCCTAAAGTATCCGATATAGAAATATACACAAAAATATTAATGCATTTACAAAAAAAACCAAAATATTCAGGATTAAAAGAGAATTCGATTAAGTCATGTCTGCATGTCCATACATATTGAGATATTTCAACGAAACTTGGTACATCCATTGCGCTCGACCCAAGGTAGGTTGGTACTGCGAAATCGGATAATAACGGTATATTGTGAAAATCAAAAAAGAAACTAAATACTTCAGTAGCTATATAAAATGGTTTGCTCGAAATTTATACACTGACTTGGTTTCGAGATGGGAATACGTGGATTATTTTCTTTATTAATCGAAACTAAGTACCTGACCAAAGTCTATCAGTAATACCCTGTAAATTTTAGCTCGGAATGCATAATTTCGCAAGTTATAGAAATCGACGTGGTACCGCCCACTTTCGAAATTTTTTGATCGAACTCTACTAAATTTAGTCCATACTTTGTATTTCAATACAGTAAGCAGATTTTTTTGTACCGCTCATGTAAACACATTCGTCTAAGTTTGGAACGATGGTTTAATTAGGAAGTTAAATGCGTAAAAATCGTGGTTTTCAATAAATTGGTCGGTACATTAATACATATCAATAAATAAAAATCGATTCAGTTTTCAACAAGTACTGTTTATTATTCTATTCTTGTTTTATATAAAATTAAATGGGTTATTATACTGCAGTTGAGTTAGATTTGTTGACTTTTTTCATTTTGCACCAAGTACGAGACTTGGATCTAAACAGGTTTTGTTATATATATTTACAAGCTTCTACGCGCGGCTTCACTTGCACGGCATTCGCATTAACGTTATGAATTCGAATATAACAGAAAAATAAATAAGTAGTTGCCACCTTTTATTTTATTTATATTTTTCTATTTCCTAAAAAAAAATCGACCCCATTTTTATGATTCCGATGACGGCTGATTGCTTAAACTTGTTTGTCATTGACAACTATGCGTGACACCTAATGTATTATGCTGATCAGGCGGTTACATAAATGAAGACAGTATTGTAGTGATAAGAAAGTCTCAAAAATTATTTCCAAAGCATGGACAATGTTTGTGTCAGTATAAAGACCAATTTCTCTTTCGTATCTAGTTTTTATACAAATACACGTAAGGGTTTTTAAAATTTTGTATAGGTAGCAATTATGTATATTCAAAAATGTGTCTTTTGTAAAGCAAACTCTAAAGCTTTTTCATAATCATTTAATTTTGTTTATTTCTTTAACTTAAATTGTAATTAATTGTTTTTAATTTTGGCATATGTGTTTAATTTCTGAAAGAGTTGGTAACCTCTCAATATCTTTTTTGAGACTTAACCCTCTTAAACCTCTTTTGGTTCACACCTGTATTAATGTTTCATTTATTTTGTATTTTAATTGAATTTAAATTTGTTAAACATGCAGCAACCTTGTCGATATTTCTCAAACAAAGCTCTCTTAAATCTTTTCCTTTGCCATCCGCATTGAAGAATTTCTATTATCTTACTAATTAATGTAAATCAACGCTCGAAAAAGGGTGGCAAATCTCTTAAAAAATGTATTCGTGTAAAAGATTTCCTTTCGTACCAACGCTGTTATATTTCATTTAGCTTATCAATTTAATTGCATCAATATTTTAAGCCTACTTTCTTTGAACCCCTTACCATTCTTCGTTTGAGATCCATATCGCAAATTTTATTAAGTTATATTATTTTAATTAAGTTTTTTATCAGGTGGCAACTCTTTTTTATTATTATTATTATATAGAAAAGGTGACAACTCCTTTCAAAAACTTATTATGTGGGAGCCCGTACAACGGACTTTTTTTCTGGTAGCAATTACGAACAAGACCGTAGAAGGAAGTGTCCAAGTTGACCATCCGGACTAACCACGATCCATTTTTTAATATACAGATTTTTATAAAAATATAATGAAAGCTCAATACAGAATAATAAATAGTCAAAAGTTATCGATATTTGGTGGGTTATAATTTTGCGAAAATGAGTGTTTCCTTAACATATATATATACATATATATATATAATATTTGTAACAATAAATTTCGTTCCATGGATATTGCTTTAGTAAATAGCTGCGGCCAAGAAATTCAAAGAACCATTAATTTTCTTATTCCTCTACGTACATTTTGCAAGACATTTTAGTTTTCTACCACCCAGTTTTTACTTATTCACTTTAAATATTGCACTAATCAAACCAAGCACATTTTAAACTCCCACACACTTTTCTCGTTCATACTTATAACATAACATAGTACTCGTAAATATAACATTACATTTTGCATGCAGCTAATCATACTCGTACATTTTACATTTTACTCGTATACTCGTACTACCAATTGCACTGCTTGTCTTAACTAACAGACATACTTAACATACTCATACAGCACAATAAATGTTTTTGGGTTTTTTTTTCTAAATTAAGTTCTGCATTAATTTGACTTTCATGAATATTCGTTTTTTTCTTGCATTCCATAATACCTGCAAGCAGACTCCAGCGAGTGGCTATCCTGGTGCCATAGATGATTTAATTTTCTCGGGCGCCGGTTCGGGTTGTCGTGGAGATGACGAGGATGAGTGTACACCGCCTTTCGAATCGGGTAGTGGAGATGATCTAATAACACCAGTTTATGTACCGCCAACAAAACAAACAACAACAGCACAAAATGTTAACACAGACAAAACCAATGGTACTGAACGCGCATGCGATGATGAGGATTGCCTGCATGGATCGGGTGATTATGGCGAAACTACAGAGCAGTTCACATCCACCAGTACGGCAAAGGGATCAGGTAAGTTTTTGTGCTGTGCAACAACAGCATTTTTGATTACAAGTTGAGTTGGCATATAATTAGTTGGTAGTCAGTATAGTCATCTCATTGGCATTTCACTCACAATGATTGATTTTTTTGTTTGAGTTTTCTCTACAAGTAAGTAAAGGAGGCGATTAGAAAAGCGAAAGAGTTATGAAACATCTCAAATCGAGAGTATAATATTGAGTGGGATTGAGAAAAGCGTGCGGTTCAAACAAGTGTCTGTTATCAAAATATTTTTAACTTTTAGTCTATCACCCAATTATATTTGGAAGTGGTTCTAGAACATACATTTTGACTTCTAAGGTTAAGGTGAATGATCGTAATCTAAATTGCATATACATTTTAAATAAAGATGCCATTCACGTGGGTGGACATTAAAAAAGTCCCTATAAACGAGTTAATAAACTGCATGTGAAAAATTTTCTCCAGATCCCTCCATATAATTTGTATGTGGTAACACAAAACTATGTAAAGTAAATAAAAAATGCCGCTATGTTAGCAGAATGTGTACGAAAATTTACAAATTTTACCTTATATGATATACACAATGCCAAAAAGTGAAGTTTATTTTGTACTTCGAGTATGCTGAGTTCAGTGGTGCTTATAATTTTTCTATGTTGGATCACGTACGCGAGTTTTCTTATCTAGTACAAGTTTTAAATCCATTTATTTTGTATTAAATTAACTAATTTCAATGCAAATTTTTTCGACTTACATTATTTGAGTAAAATATATAAAATGGGAACCATAGAACCACACATATTACTCATACGCCCCGGCAAACGACGACCTTATACTTAAAACCAATAGTCACACATGCGACCTAAGCATAGTGATTTAAACCTAAACAAAGTAGCAAAAAAACTAAGTAAACATTTCAAATGCGATAAAACGGCATGATGGGATCAATAAAAAATTATGTAACGGATGCACTCACTGCTCTGTTTGTGCAGTACAAATAATATTCTTATAACAAAACAAATAATGATTATCCTTGTAAGAAAATAAAAACAATTAGAATTAATGTTAAAGGAATTGAATACTTCCTTTATTTCTATTCCACTTAACCATAGAAAAAGTTGCATTTTTTAAAGGAAATTTTTTGCTATTCAAAATTTGATAGGTAGCGGCGGGAGCAATAGGTTTTCAGTGAGCCAAATAGCATCCCACTAATATTATTTCTATGAGGTCTAAATTTCAGATTGATCACCGGTATAGCTCATATTTTCAATTTATGATCGTATCTCTAAATCTAGAATTTTTCAATGATTTGTAACACTGTGCGACAACTTTATGGCAACTCAAATCAACCCGGGCAGTAATAAAACACTCGCCGGATTTGCACAAGTTATGCAGCTCGATTGTTTTTTTGTATGACCTACTAAAGTTTTCATGTCTCTACTTAAGCTGTTTTAGAAAAAGCGGAAAAAGTTATTAAACTTTATGTCTAATCGAAATAAAAGGCTATTATATATACTATGTATGCCTATATTACAATTTCATAGGGTGAATATTTCCGTAGTACATTTTATTCGATTAGCTCCCACCTAAAAGTGCCGTTTTGATCATTACGAGTACTTCAAGAAACCCTTCAAATATAAATTTGGATAATCGTTTAATGACTTAGATGATTTAGAAAATTATTCTGCGAACAAATTATTAGGGTCTTATCTGGCAAAACCTGTATGTGATTAAAGGCGAATTCTTCATAAAATAAAATTAAAAACAGATTCACATAAAAATTAGAAAAAATTTATTTTATTTTTCAGTGTTAATGTTGATGAAGGGGAGAATAAATAAATGTTGCATCTTTAAAAGAGACAAAATAATTTTCTATTTCTAATGAGAAGACCTTCTGCTTTGATAGGTAAGGGGCGAATGGGACATTTGCACTTTTCTACAATTACAAAGCGAAGTCGATATTTTCAAAAAATCAATAAATAAAAATACAAAATAGTATGCGTAGTCGAATTTGCAATTAGTATGCTCTCCATAACAAAATTTTTAATTGGTGATACAGTTGTTGATAAAAACTCGTTAACGAAAATTGTGAGACAATCAGGAGATTGTCATCAAAAATTCGGCAGAGAATTTTAAACGTTTTTATTAGCGGAGAAATTATGAGGCATAATGCAAAATTGTTAAGGTATAAGACAAGTTTGCTCAGGGTTCACATCAAGGGAATAACTTATGATACAGGAATTTACCGCCTTTAGCGCCCTTTTCATAATTTATCTTATGACCGAAGGAAACTCACCCGACACCAGTACTGCTTCGTCGTTGGCCACTAACTTAATTCTCTGAAAATCTACACTTACCTGTAGTTTATTCATGATCTATAAAAACGGCGATAACACTCCTTTATGCGGGATGCCTCTAACTGCTTGTAATGATCTACTTTGAGAACCAAATTCAGTGTGGATTACTGTATTCTTTAAAAGATATATGTATGTTCGACTTTACCAACTACACATACACAACTAGTCGACCGGCTATGCAGCTGCTTTCTTTCAATAAACACATTTTTAGAGATAAAATTTGTTTGAAATGTAAATAAATTGATTGAAAGGAACCTTGCGCAGGTAACAGCGGCATTAGTATTTTTTTTTTGGTTGCTTTGCAAACCTGAAATGTCAAAAACAGGTGATTTTTCTCATTGTGAAGCTAGAAAATAAAAGGGAAGTGCTAAAAAGTAAATAATCTGGTCAGTTAAGAATAATTTCGGTTAGTCGATTTTCAAACTATTCGGTAGTGTGCGGTTCGTCCCTTATGACATGAAAATTTTACTCTTTTTATTCGCAGAAATAATAGATTAAAAGGAGTTACATACCAAGAAGTTATCGTTTTAAGGAAAAATTATTTGTTGGGTTTTGATTTTCAGAAACGAAATTTTCTTTTAACTGTATCGAAATCTACCAAATGTGGTACACACATTTGATTTTAACTCAAAATTATTGAAATCAGACCAGAGCTACACTCACCTTTAATATTACGGTAATTTGCAAATGTTAATAAAATGCAACATTTTACGTACTATAAAAAGTAATTGATATACAGGTTTGGATTGAAGACATTTTACAAAATGGGGATGGTAAATAGGTATAGCTCGGAAACTACTTTGTCAAACTCTAAACACTATGGATTTCAACCAGAAATCAGGAAAAAACCGCACCTACCCCTCATTTAACGTTAATTGACAAATAATCTAAATACTCGATATTTGAATAAATCATTTAACAAAGTTTCTTCTCTTTTGGTACAAAAAATTTTATTACAGAGCGAAATGGAACTCATACTAGTTTCATTTTGTTTGCACTTAAATAAATAAAAGCCGTTTACTTACTCACTAAAATTTTTTTTTTAAATTTAACATGTTTTAATTAGTAAATCGTTTTCATTGGCTTACATAGTACACATTATAGCAAAAATTAGCTAAATCAGAGTTGCTTAACAATTAAATTGTATATCACAACATCTTTGAAAATGCACTTAATGCACTGCATTAAATTTTAAATTTTCAGAAAAGTTTGCAGCTGCGTTTTAGATAATTTTGCCTAACTAAAATGATTTAGTGTGAATAAAAAAAATATACTGTATCAATATTTGATTAACTCATTGAAAATATGCAGTGGCGCACACAGAAAAAAAATTTGGTGGGGGTTTCACGCTAATTTTATTTAAGGACAGGAAATCAATTTCAAGATAGTACTACAGTTTTTAGATTTTAGTAGGCGTTCGAATCTCAAAACACTCCCTTGGGTGAGCCAATGTAAATATGTATGTGTGATTATTAGAAGTTTTTGTAATATCAATGACACTTTAATTGTTTTTGTGTATTTTTCGGATGCGTTTAACTTAAGAGACAATTTTTTCACCGAACAAAAATTGATGAAAGAATTTGAGCAAAATAGAAAAAAGCAAATAAATTGCTTCTGAAAAGATATTAAAAATTGGGAGTCCCTCGTACTCATTCTTGAATATTTATATATAAAGATATGTACATATATTTTAAATATACAAAAATACCTAGATCACCTAACCTTTATGTGCACCTGATTGCCAATATATTTCAAAGCACTATTACTTTTGTAGAAATCTTTCATAAGATATACTTAGAATATGTACCCAACTTCTGACCGCATACCTTGCATATAAGTACATATACATATATTTAAGTTTCAAGCTACAATGCTATACACAATCAACATACATACATTTGTACCTAAGTTCTTATATATTTACATATATAGTATATAGTAAACAATTATTACTATGTTTGCATGAGTTCAGTTACCGTTTCGCTGCATTCATAAATAAATACATACACACATGCAACGGAAAAATTGATGCAGTAGTTTATGTTGTATTTAGTTGTATATGTATAAATAGTATGGCTTTGCCCTGCCAGTTCATTAAAAGTTAGATATATAAGTAATCGTATTCAGCATTTTCAGAAACGTTAGACATAATCGCAATTCAAAAACATTAAATTTCGCTCAGCAAGACAAAAACTATTAATAAATAAATATACATACATAATAAATACTTGTACGAACAATCAGCATTTCAATCAGCCAAACAGTCTATCAGCCAATCAATCAATCAATCAGCCATACATTCACCACAACCACTGCCGTTCGCCCATGGAAGCTCGTTACTCGTTTCTTGTTACTCGCTGTTCCACAACTTGAAATCTTGAATTCATGATTCTGAGTTGGAATTATCTCTTTCAGAAAATGAACTCTTCATATTTCTGACTCTGATCGTGCAATGGATTTGTCAATTGCATAAAATGCAATCGTAGAATGAGCGAAATGAGAGGCGAACGTGACTCCAACAACAAGAAGTATTCCAAAACAAAAAATAAAATAAAAACCAAACCCGAAAATTAAACAAGTTAAAATGAAAAAAGAAAATCAATTGAATTGAATTGAAATTAAATGAAAATAAATCGATACGATCAGGCAATTCACAACACGACCATGTCCACGATCACGCTCAACACTACTTGCAAATTACAACAACGCTAACAACAAATAACAACAACATCACCACCATATTGCTGGTCACTCACTGCTCGGCCGTAATTGATAAAAGTTATATTAACGCTACTACTATATATACTTACATATGTACTATTGTCAACGCTAATTAATTTAACTACGGCTACGCGACTGCTACGTCTAAATTGATCAACATTCATCAAAAGTGGGTACATACATATATGTGTGGTGCATACATATATACCGTGTAAATGCCGTGTAAGAGCCTTGCCAACCAACCACCTGTGAACTATCCACTCCGCGACTACTCGAACAAAACTGCATTGTAAACTGTCGATGCGCTTGCCAAACAGCTGAAGAGCAAATGAGCATACATATGTCATACTACATATAAATATTACATGGATGCATTTTTAAATATACATAAATAATATATATATATACATATGTACATAGTACTATGTACAAATAGAAAAAGCCCTACGAATGTACTAGGATTGTTTGAGTTCATGTGCAAAATTATGAGTTCGAGTAGTAAGGATGTGATATGTATGTATATATTTCAAAAAAGTATATATGTAAGTAAGTAGGTTAATGTAGGATTGCATGCAAAACAATTTGTATGCCGTTGTACATATGTATTTGAATATGTACATATGAAATTACTTTTAGACTTGCACTTGCTATTATAACTTTGTCTCACATATCTACTATATATGTATATATGTATGTATTTACCTACCTACTTATTTAATTTACAATTTCCACATAATGCAACATCTACGTGCATATGTTAACATATCTATGTATTAGTTGAATTTTAAGGTTATAAGAAAAACATTTTATCACACACTTACATGCATATCTAATGTACATATAAATAAATCTATGTTAATAACTATGAGCACATGCTATTCGGTAATAAGCCTATATGTTTGTTGATCTGCTTCTTTGGCAATATGTGATTAAAAAAACAAACAAAACAAATAAAGTTACGATGCAATTAGAATACACTCTGAAAGTCACATTATCGTTAAAAATTGGATGGATGGATATTAATTTTCAATCCGTTTTCAGCACGTTAACTAGAACAGAACTAAAGGATTCTTTCAACTAATTTCAAGCTTTGATGAGACCCTATAATTTATGTTTACTCTATGTACATGGGTTTTTCAAAAGAATTACACTTTTTAACTCCTCGTGCATTTTCCGTTAGCTTGGGGAATATAGTTTTTTTGTCTGAAGGCCCAAATATGACCAAAATATGATAATAATAATAATAAAGCCAACGTTTACCCTTCTCTCGCCATACAGACACAAGAGGCGCTGTTAAATTTAAGAGCATTACTTATACCGTCGTTAATCGTTTGCTGAGAAGAGACAGTAAAGCTATTTTTTTTGGGTAAAAGTGCTGGAAGGACAATTGAAATCTAGACACAAACATCAGAACAGTTCATTTACTTCAAAATTGCTTTTACATTGTTTTAAATAAAGGTGTCAATATTTGTGAAAGTATATAAATAGTTTAATATAAACATGTTCATAAAAAAGGGAATGTTTCTCTCATATAAACTCTTCACTTACGAGTATTAATTTTTAAGATTTTAAGTGACCAAAGTAAAATATTTCAACATTTTTTTCTTTACGGTTAACAAGGCAAATTCATATACGGTAGTAGCCGGTTTCGACCGTAAAACTATTTAAAAAATTTATATCGCAAGTGAATGAGAACATGCATAAAAATTTTAGTTTGACATTTTAAGCCGTAATATGGAACAAACAATAAAATCACCTCATCTAGTAACACCACCTTATATGAATTCGCCTTGACGGCTGAAATAAATTATTATACACAATAAAATCTATCGTTTTGAAGTACTAATTTTTTCGATTTTGAAAAATCTGCCCAACAGCAATTACTCATCATGAACAAACCCTAAAAATTATGCGAGAGGTCCTCACCCAGACCAACTTTGCGAAGATAGTACATACTAGTCTAGAGGCACTGAGTTTCTTTTTACTGGGTATTAAATTTGAAAAGTGCAATAGCTTTATCGAAAATTTCATTAATGAGACGACTTGAAATCAAATTTCAAAATGATCGTAGCAATGTCTTGCTCAATTTAAAAATTTATAAATCTATCAACCCAAATATTTCATAAGTATATTAAGAGATCCTTAAACTGATTGTACACATCTTTAGATCACTCACTTTAATTTGATATATCATTTGTATCTGTACGGTAAATAGTTTTCTATGAAGTACATCCTTACAAAAATAGATTTGTATATGTTTCTTTCTTTCTCAAAGTCTCTTTCTCTATGTTATATCTTTCGTCGCAATCGTGTAACGAAATCTGCTTTACAAATTTTATTCACTATATGCAATTCGCCGCTTACCTCAAAAAAGGCAAAAAAAAAGCTTTATAAAATTCCTATAAAGCTTCGGTGTCAAAATAAATTTAAGAACACAATTTATTTCTCTTCTTAGCCTAATGGACGAGGGCACTTGTATGAATTATGAACATGGCTTGTTCTTTACAACTTTTTTAGATTTTTAACCGATCCAATATAAAAAAAAAACTATTTTTTGTTTATGCCGGTTAATGTCCCACAACTATTTATTGGCGTCAAAAAAATTCCTAAAATAAGTAAATTCTGGAAGCATTTTGCATACATTTCTCATTAAATGGCAAAAAGCAAACATTGTGGGGAAATATTGAAAACTTAGTGCAATACAATGTACTCAAACTCAAAAGCGTAACCCTGGAACACAATTTTTGCTTGCAGTGGGTACTTGCGATGCTTTTCTGATGGTGAACATCCATGGTTTTATAGCGATGTTTTTATACCAACGATGGCTTCTTCCGATATTTTTTTCGATGGTGAACATCAATAGTTTAGCTACGATGCGCATCCACAAATAATGTTGATTTATTGAGTAGTATTAACTGGTTATTCTTACTTTTAAAAACCCATCGATTTTTTAATAATAATCTATGGGATCTTCAAGTGAAAAAAAATATAAGTAAAGCTACAGTAAGTGATAAAGAAGTGTTAACATTTTTAAAAGATGCTCTAATTATCAACAAGAGTGAGGGCGGCTTATTACACTGCGGAACAAAATTTTGCGGTCGGAGATTTTTAAGTCGATTTAGGGTAATTTGAGGGCGCTGATTACGAAAATAATATCAGTTTTGTCGAATTGGCTCTAGTTTTTCAGATAAAGACTTTTAAATATTTCACGAAAAAACCTAATTAAAAATACCAATATAGATTTAAATTGTTTTTTATTGCGCGCTTGTATAAAAATAATACAAAAAAAAAATATATTCCTTTCATTAATTAATTTTAAAAAAATTACAAAAAACTTTTGCTGTAGGACCTCCTATGATGTCGTTGCTCAGGACAATCCCGTATTAAGTTCCAGCAGTAGTCTGCCATCATGTGGTCGTCCCATCGACCTTGGTATCTTTCTTACATTATTTTTATGTCCTGGTAGAACCGTTCACCTTGTTCCTCACTGTAATCGCCTAGGTTGTCCGGGAATTTGTCCAAATGACTATGTAAATAATGTAATTTAATGCTCATTTTAGCTCCTAGTTTGGCAAAATTGAGAAGTATATCAGCTACTAGTTTTGTATAGTCTGGTGATTTATGATTTCCCAAAAAAATTTTGACTACATTAACAAAGCTTAGCCAGGCTTCAGATTCAATTTGTGACATATGGTTTAAGAATTCAGTGTCTTTTAGAAGGGTACGAATTTGAGGACCATCGAAACCCCTGCTTTTAATTTTTCCATACTAAGGACTGGAAATTTTTTGCACACATATTCGAAACAGTCACCTTTCTTATCAAGGGCTTTGATGAACTGTTTCATTAGCCCAAGCTTGATGTGAAGTGGTGGAAGAATAATTTTTTCTCGGCTTATCAGTTGGTCATGAACCACATTTGCTGTTCCTATCTCCATATTTTCTCTCACCGGCCATTCCTTTCTAATCCAATGTTCATTTCTCGCACGACTGCCTCATAAACATATAAAACAGGGGTATTTAGTATACCCACTTTGTTGTCCCAATAAAAAATTCACCATCTTCAAGTCCACGCATACTGGAGTCCACTGGGTCATATAATTTTTTTTCATTAATTTCTTAAGTTTCGTTTATCTCAAGAACTAGAGCCAATCCGAAAAAATTAAAAACACAGTTCGTAAGCCTGCTACTAATGTTAATAAAAACTATTAACAAAATCATGGCCGCAGGTTTTTTTTTTAATTTTTGTTACGCAGTGTTATTGATCGAACTATTAATGTATTTTACTCATTTTTTTCTTCCCTTATACTATGCTCATCTATTTCAGAAAGCAACAGTGAAGTTGTACCATCGACAACAGATGGCGCCGGACGTCGAACTGACACATCCACCACCACAGAGCAACAACGTTCAACTACTACCAGTTCCAGCAGTGTTGCGACTCGAACCGAGAGCCAGACATATGCACCTCGTGAAACTACTGCTCCATATAGCGCTACCACCAGCATAATTACCCAGCAACGGCAAACATCAACGCCTACATCGGTTTACACTACATCTACGCAACGAACATCCACATCTACAATGACCACAACAACCAGTCAAGCAACACCGTCCCCCGAAATTCATTCTACAGCTACGGAACATCAGACTACGCCCTATGACATAGTACAGGTATTTAGCGGTGGCGAAGGCGGTGAGCGACATCATGAACATGGTGAACATTCATCCATACCAGAAGAACGCCCTTCACCGCATATACCGTCGCCACATGAAACACCGCCATACTATCAAATGCCACCACAACAACCACCATCATACGGCAACAATTATCGGTCCAAAGGTAAAGGTGGCCGAGTAAATTCCATTGAAGAGGAACGCACGGCTATGATTATCGGAATTGTTGCTGGAATACTGATAGCTGTTATATTAGTTATATTGTTGGTGTTATGGCTAAAATCGACCGGCGACCGGAATTACAAGACGGAAGGAGAAAAAGCCGCCGCCTATGGGCACAATCCGAATGCGGCATTGCTGGGCAATAGCAGCACAAATGGTTCCTACCATCAGCAACGACACCACGGGACACACCATCAGAATTTAACCAATGGACATAATACTGGAGGAGGTGGTGGCAGCGGCGGTGGCGGCGGTGGTACTGGTGGCAGCGGTAGTGGTAGCATGCTCGGGGCTTCGGGTGTAAGTAGTGGCGGTGCTGTTGGTTATGGCTGTATAAGCTCCGGTATGGCCAGCACAGGTGCCGATGGCCGTCCGCAAATAGCAGGTTTGGTACAACCCAAACCGAAAAAACGAGACTCGAAGGATGTTAAGGAATGGTATGTGTAAATTTGTTTTTGTTTTGAGTGAAGACTGGCGTTGAGATGAGTTCTTGGTTCGGCAGCGAACGGTTGAATAGTTGTGGTTAAGTATTTTAATATTTAATTCAAAGTTAGCAATAATAAATTTATGAGATACATAGTCAGAGGCACACAAACACCAACACTGATACGAGTAAATGTTAAATGATAAATGATAAACCAGAAAGAAAACAAATGCAGTATACAAAAGTTCTGAAATCATATACATACATGCATACCTACATATGTATGTAATAGCGTACATAAGTTAACACATACACATATAACTTAATGTATCAAGCCACACAATATACTTACGAGTGGCGTCTATTCAAACAGATAAACATACAATACTTAACGGTAGTTACCTACAATAGTTTTGGACGGCAAAATAAGATACACAAATTATTTTAAACTCATGTACTATTGAATCGCATTATGTAACTAAATAAGCAACAATTGAGAAGGATCAGTACTAACAAAATCAACGGCCAACAAAACATCTATGAAAGTTTGAAAATAGAAATAATACTAATACTTGATTATTAATAACTAATAACAGGTTTATCGCTAATAAAGCAATAGAAAACTCATATGTATGTATGTATATGTAATGTACAAAAAGCAAAACGAGAGCGATAATAATCATGAGGTGCATCAGCAGCCGTTTCAGTATTGGAATAATCAGCTTAGATACAAACATTTCTAATTAAATTAGTACAAAACCTATGGCAACCAAGAAACAACCAGAAATTAGTTAACTAAAGAGAGTAAATAAAAATAAAATTAACAATGATTTACTAAATTTAACCATTTAATTAAAAATCAAATTTTAGTTTAATATTTCTAGTTTATAGGCCTAGAATTGTTACGGCAAAACTCTGAACTACGTGTTTCTTACCAAACCGAAAAAAAATAAATTTAAATAAGTAAGAAAATTACATGAAATAAAAACAAAATATAAAAAATTAATTAAATTATTTAAAATAAAAAAGCAGAAGTTTAATAGAACGCACCCAATAAAATACATAAATGAAATGATTAAGTTAAATAAAACAAAAGTAAATAAATTAAACTGAACTAAAATAAAATAATAATGAAATGAAACGAAATAAGCAAAATTAAATAAATAAATTAAAGTACAATTAAATTAATTAATTAAACCACAACAAAATAAATCAAAGTTAAATAACCTGAAAAAATTAAACAAGCCAAAGATGAATAAATTCAATTACAGTAAAATATAATTAAGTGTAAAGAATCACAACAAAATAAAGAAAACTTAAAAAAATAATTCAAAGAAAACAATTAAATAGCACAAAACTAAAATAATAATACTAATAGTTTAAAATGAAATGAAATAAACTACAATAATACAAAATAACGTCTAAAAGGAAAACGAAGTGAAAAAATTAATCAAGAAATATAAATAAATAAAAATTAAATAGCTTAAAATAGAGTAAATTAATATAAAATAAAATAAAGTTGAATATCATAGAATCAAATAAAAAATTTAAGCAAAAAATGTAAAGTTTGAATAAAACTTAATAATTAAATTAAATAAGGTAGAATAAAAAGATAGGTTAAACAAAATAAATACATCAAAGTGAAATTAAATATAGGAAAATAAAAAAATTAAATGGAATAAATTGAAATAAAATGAACTGAAACAAAAAAAAAAAACAAAGTAATTAAAACACAACGTAATAAAACAAACTTTGTAAATTAAAAAAGATAAACCCAACTAGAATACAGAAATAATAGTAATAAGAAAACAAAATGAAATAAAAAATAAATAAAGTATAATAAAAAAAATTTACAGTAAATTAAAAGAAGATAAGGCATTAAAATATAAAAGAAAAATAACATAAAAAATAAATAATTGTACTAATATAAATTATAAAATAATTTGAAATAAACTGAATTATATTTAAAATGTAAAATACAAAATTAAAAATAATATAAAACACAACAGTAAAATAAAATAAGAAAAAGTAAAATTAAATAAAGAGAAGTAAAATGTAATAAAATAAAATTTAAACGAAACAATAAAATAACTAAAGTAAAATAAAATGTAAAAAATTAAAATAATGCATAAAATGTAAAAAAAAACTAAAACAAAATATAATGAAGTAAAATTAAATTAAATAAAACGAAATTGAATAACAAATTAAACGTTTTCTGTTTCAAACTATGAAACATTTGGCAGAAAATGTAAGAATGGTTTTTATGTTTTCACTAAACACTACATTTTTATTTTTCACGATACCGGTTAGGCATGTTTTAAAACTTTGGGCGTTATTCGGACAAGTTCAAGGTCGGAAAAACTCGACTACGAAGGGCAATTTGTTAAGTTTGATCAATGAAATTTTTTCTTTCTGCAAAAGATCTGAAATTAAAGAAGCTTTACTTGGTGGATCTGAATTAAAATCCGAACTGTAAAATCGAGAAGGTCCGTTCAATTCAGAGTTGCGAATTGTCTGAATGACACATGCACTGTCAAAGTAATCAGCTAATTGGTGCCTCCAAAATGCGGTGCAGGTACCTAAATGCCTGTTAAATTACTAAGCATTACATGTATTGTTCTAAACAAAGTAATTTAAAACAATTAAGTATAAATCGTCGCTACACACCGAACTGACGAATGTGTTAAAAAATATTTTGCGGACGATTTTCGAGTGGTACGTACATTAGAATTCAGCCGAAATACTCGCTTGTTATAACGAATATATTTATCTTGGCGCTGGTGAGAAATCCGGCGATTTTCCTGCCTCCATTCTCTTTTAAAAATAAGCGATGAGTATCGAATATGAAAAAAAGTTCACATTTCTTAACTCGACATGGTAGCGATGATTTAATTACTTCAAAGAGAATCAATGGAGTACGTTTTTTTCTTTAATACCAATACTTCAGCGTGACAAGTTGAAATCGTCACAACTATGAAAATTTTTAAAGCCTATTTATTCCAAAAATAAATTCATAAAATAATGCACAAATTCAAACCATATTTCGTCATTACTTTTTTTTTAGCTAAAAAACTACCACTTGCGTATTTTTTTTAGTATTAATTGCGTTGATTCTACTCCGCAACCAAGCCATGTTTCTGAACTCTATTTTGAGTAGTGACTCACTTCTACTTACCGTTTTCTTAAAGTATTCAAAAGCAGAGAAGAATAATATAAGTTGAGGAAATAAAAAGTTAAGTAAATACCTGAAAAGTGTAACCTGATTCGGCTGCTGATGTTCTAATTGAATTCAAGTTTGAATTTATTTAAAGAAAAGAAAATAAAAAAAAAACAAAATTATTCACAAATTTAATGGGTTTCTTTGGGGGAATATTCCGATTTAAATAAATTTAGTTTTATCAACAATGAAAATGAAGTTAGAAGCCATATAAGAGTATAATATTTAATGTAAAGTACTACATGCTAAGAATAATATATTAGACTAAAAAATATACACATGAATGTATAAAAATAGAACTATGCCTCTATAAAAAAATGAAGTACAGTTAAGCGGAATGAATATTGATTGCGAGCAAGCATAGGCAAATACTTGAGGCAGTGTTAGGTAAAAGTAAATTATATGTAAAAAAAAAAGAAAACTCGGTTTTGGAGAATAATTGCCGTCGAACGGCGAAGAATCTATGGCTTAATAAATAAATAGTTAAAAAATAATAATTATAAATTAATATAGGCAAAGAAAATAAACCAAGTAGTTCCAAATTCCTGCTAATCTAAAAATTTAACCATATTTGATTCGATGAATTCTTCATGTAAAGTTACAAATAAACAAAAATATAACAAATGTGGTGCTGTAATGTAATATTTAGTCCCAAATTAAAACCAAAAAAAAACACAAAAAAAACAAACAAAAATTAAATTTCTTTCATTTAACATTATAACTTATAATACAAAACAAGAGACAAATAACATTAAATAATCAATATATTGTATTTAGAAAGCAAATTCATAAAAGCAAACTTATAATGATGAACTAAAATATAGTTATAATTTTAAAATATTTAACTAAAATCCGTGACAAAAACAAATATGTACTATATGTAGAATAATATCGCAGCAACTATGTATGATTATAATCACAAAGTATGTATTTAACTATTTGGCTTTGACACTCAAAACACAGAAAGAAAAAAACAAAAATTAAAAACTAACAAACTGGCTCAGATTGTAAACAACAACTACGCTTGATAATTCTTTCGTCCCTCGCCGGTTTACAAGCGTTAACGCAGTCATTCAAAATTTTTCCAATTCACGCACACCGGTTGGCTTACAGCACTTGAACACCTACATATTGCGGACATGCACACACGAGCACACACACACACACACAACACACACATATACAAACAGCTTCATGCTATTCATTACCTTGTGTGGCATATCTATGACGTCATTTTGATATTTCGTCATCTTTGTATGTATGAAGGCAATTTAGTGCCAGTGTTCACTGTATCAAAAATTTAACTTTTTTACAAAATTTATTATACAAGAACACCGTAAAAACTAAAACAAGCTATTTGAAGTGCTAACATTTTTACACAAAATGCGAGTTTGTATATCGTTTTCGATGCTAATACAATAGACAATTTTTTTTGTGTTGGTTTTTTAAGAATTTTTGTAAGACCTTTTGTCTATACTTAGATTTAAAAGATAAATGCTTAACTTGAACATATCAAATGCAAAGACACACATTTTGAAATACAATTAACCAAAAAAAAAAAAAACAAACTAAGAGCAAAACAATCGTTACTTACATAAAAACCAACCAACATACAAGACATTCTCTCGTAACAATACATTTTCGCACTGCACAAATGAAGAACGCAACTTGAGGAATCGCGTTGAGTACTCTTTATTTTAAATAGCTTAGCTGTAACCTGTAGATGCAGAAATTTCTTTTAAGACTTTAGAATATGTGACAAAGACCGTTATATTGTGACCATAGAGTAAATAGTCATAATCTATCGATTTCTATGCGCTGAAATCGAATGCGATATTTTCAAAGCAGGAGGAATGACCTACAGAACAATGGACATCTGCCCGTTGTGCCTCACGAATTTTGAATGAGAGAATGAGAGAGAGAGAAACAAAAATTCGAATTCATTTTGCGAAAGTTCGAACTTTAATATGATCACAAAAGCTAACGTAGCTCAGATCAATAAGTATGACCTAGAAACTATGTAAACAGCAATCAATGGTTTGGCGCCCACGATGAGGAAATGTACCTGGTTAAAGCAAGGTGTTGATCTCAGTTAATTTCTGCAACTGTTATATTCCTCAGATGGTAACTACCAAATGGTATACTAAAAATTTAGTTGAGAAAGTGTTCGAAAATTTCTTGGAAAATAGAAAAAAAGCTCTGCACTTTTTACACTAGAATAATGAGCTAGCTCTGACTCCTGCTTTAAAAAGTAGCTTTGTTACACTTTTTGGCATTTGAGGGAGAAAAAAAAGTGTACGATAGCGCGAAAATGCCTGTAAATTTTATATAAAATATTTCACTGCAGCACTTCCAGAGCTACCTCATCTCATATTGTCAACACACATGCTTCTGACCAAAACGTAGTTTCGTTTCATATAGAGAATATGCTTTGCTTATTTAGCCCAAAATAGCACAGGTTTGTGAGAGCAGTATTCCATTGGATATGGAGACTAACATTACATTTTTTTGTAATGGAGAAAATACTTCTCCAAAATGTTAGCTGCCAACTGTGACGTGAGTGCATTGACTGTTTATTTGACAATAAAAGATACTTGCTTTTAGTACACTTCCAGACCAATTTGCTTTAATTAAGAATCCGGTTAAGATAATTTTAATAGCAATTTGTTTCCGCCTGTGCAGCTTCTGGCACACTTTCCGTCAATATTAAGTATTAAGTATTACATGGGGCATTTTGATTTGGAAAAAGATATGAAGTCTGTTTAATTTTTTTTGTGTTGATTTAAGCGGAGTCCAACGTCCAGTTAGTGAAGGTTTCCTTTGGCAGACTTTATTCAAGCATAGTTACTACATTTTAACACTCTGGCTTTGTATACGGCAGGCACGATTTTTATACCTCGGCAGGAACAGTGGACTCAATGAGTGAACTCTAACCGCTCAGAGAAGTGAGGATTGATCATGTCCTCTTTCCCTTTCGTCAATAGTGGGTGAAAGTTAATGTTCACAATCAAATGCTGTTGAAGAAATGACGAATACTTATTTTAAAAACTTATGCGGGTGTTCTGAAAACAATACGAACTAACCAAAAACAAACAAAAATCGGGGGAAATGCAATTCAGTTCTCTATAATGTTGTTTTAAAATTTCTTTATGCGATGTCGAATGCTTCTAATTTTGCAAAACAGTAGGAACAGTACAAATAATATTCACCTGTTTCGGTTCCTATTTCCCATGTGCAATAAATCCGCTGCTATTCATAAACTTATCATGATAGTCTGACAAAACATATGTGACATATTTACATAATTGCCAAACACCTTGAACAAATATCGCAGATTTTAATCCAATGAAGTTCATAGATTATTGACGTTTTGCAAAGCTAAAAATTAAAAATGTCAGAAGTCGCGTAGCATAAATTTTAGTTAAACTCAATTGATATTAAATTTTGCAGGATATTTAAACCTATTCAATTAAATATTTATCATTCTTGGTTTGCAAAATTTGAGCTTGATTCTCTAAATAAGAAATATAGCTCATAACTTGGGATGCCTTTGTTTGCTACTTAACCAACTTGGGCAACAAACATTTTACTTGCACAAATCATCATTAATGAAAACACACTTTCTGGCCTATATATTTGAATATTTCAAAGAATAAGCAAAAAAAAAACTCCGAATAAAACATAAACCATCTCACCTGTACTATATAATGTAATCCACCACAAAAGAAAAACACATTATTACAATTACACTCAGTTAACATATTATAATTGCAAATAAAAAGGAAAAAAATCCTGAAAAGAAACAACAAAAATATTACTACATATTATCTACAAAGTTTGTGCACCTTAAAATTGCCGTTAACAAAATTATGCAGTTAAATTTTTTCAAAATTCTCTTTGCTTTCTATTATAAATTATTATAGACAATGGAAGTTGAATGGAAATTGAACTGAAAGAAAGTAAAATTCTCAAATTCCTCTTGATATTTTTACTACAAAATCTTATTGTTACATTGTAAGTACTTAGTAAGATTGAACGAATGAAATAAACAAATCGAGTTAAAGTTCCCTAATATTTTAAAAGTCAAAAGTATACCTACATGTTGTTGTGGTTAAACTGTTGCACCACTCTTTTAAATTTCTTGTATTTTTACCTCAAAATTCGCTAAATGATACACGAAATACGCAGAGTTAAGATATTGCACAAAAAATCTGCATTTACTATTTTAATTATATCAAGAAAAAAAACAATAATTCAACCTTTCCATGATTGGATTAAAAAACAACAACAATTTTATCGCAATGGGTTAGTTTCTGTTGCGATGAGCGATATTAATGAAGAAACCCTTTTTGTTTCGTCGAGGAGTTTTACCTATAACCAATAACACTTTGGAAAAATTTGAGAGCTGATGCTTAGGGACTCAACCGCACTTACGTCAAATTTTAATATTCACGCATGGTAGTCAAGCCCCAAGAGGAATTAGCACCATCTTAACACAATCTTTTTACAATGGTTTAAATTTTCGAACTTTTGGTCAAAAAGTGTGATATATGTGTTTTTTAAGCATTTCTGTTTCCAGAGACGTATATTAGAATTTAGCGATAACTATTTTTGCAGAAGGTTAGCAATAATAATGGGTTCCTGGTTCTTATTTAATTGTGATGAATGGTATACAATTTTATTAGAGATCACCGAATATAAGAAACATCTACTGATAAAAGTGAGCAAAACCGAAATACAATTAGCATATTTATACTTTAACTTAAGTCACCACCATTTGAAATTTTTTATATGCAGTAACTTGAAAAAAGTAAATGGAAATATAATTTTATTAAAAATAAAAATTTCAAAAAAACTTCATTTTCAACATATTATTTATACATATGAGGATGGTCCAAAAAATTTTCGCCCAAACTTCCCGCAGAATTAAAGAAAATCTAAGTAAGATTCCTGAATTTTTTGGTTTTGAAATTAGTTAATATGCGATAAGCTTATTAAAAATATAAATTATTCGATCGAACAGGAAAATTTCCCTCCATTAATCTCCAATAAATGAAATGGGGATGCATGTTTATTCTTAAAATTATATTAACTATTTTTTCCATTACCAATAAATAATAAATGGTGACCGTAGCAAGAAAAAAGTCATAAAAGTTTTGAAGTAGTTCTTTTTAACTAAAGAACAATATCACTAAAAAAGTAATGAAAATTCTGTCTGAATAGTTATGATCACATTTTGAAATACATAGCCCATCTCCTTCCTTTTGTAATGTTTTTTATTTGTTGTGGAAGAAATAGTCAATCAATTTTTAAAACAAAATTTGATTGAGATCTTTCTAAAAGGATATATTCTCAATGATAAAAAAAGAAAATTTATAAAACTAATGAATTTATGAAAATTCTACTACTTTTTCCATGTAAAATAAATTTGGAAATATTATTTGGCAATATATTAACAAATTTCAAAATTAAAAGTACGAATCAGGGTTCTTTTATAGTTCCGATTTCACAATGTAATTGTGGACCTAGAGAGATACATATGTATATACTTTCTTTTTTAGAAATTAAAGAAGCACAGAAAACCATATCTTCTGCTTGTAATATATAAATGACAAATTATGCATGTATTGACGTTCGAAATTTTGTCATGCGGTTTGCTTGTTTGAGCGTAACTAAATGTTACACACCTACTGCAGACTTACTATGGACGAACGTAGGATAAAAAACGATTTCGATGTGTATAGAATCATTCCAACGTTTTCTTGTTTTGAATTGAAATAAAATAGTTTTTGTTTTTTGTTTGTCGCACTCAATGTTCCAAAACAAGAACTGAAAAACGCGTGAAAATTCTGTAAGCATCGCTGGAGCCGTTTAAATAAAATATCTGATAGTCTTTAATATTACCAATTTATTTATTCCGAATTTGCTAGAAATACTTTTGGTATATGGTATGATTGGCCATAATATGCAGTTTGATAGCCCGTTGAATTCAAGTAAATAAGGTGCAAGTTTTAAGTGAATACAAATTTTCCTTAGCTTTTGACAATTTTTTTCCAGACGGACCAAGGTTCGAATTTCATTCAAATGGCGTAAGAAATTCAACAAACTTTACACACAATTTTTAATTCGAACCTTTAATTTTTGGGGCCTGGTTTGGTTACAGTTAAAGGGTCATTCCACAAAAAGTGCTCATTAAAAAAATTTAAACCAAAAGCCAACACCGTTTGCGTTTTTGACCAAAACATTAAAATTTAAGTGCCTTTTAAAAAACTTGTGACTTAGGGCATGACTATCACGCGTGAGTACTACCATTTGGAGTAGCTTTAATTGAGGTTTTAAATAGCTATTCCTTTGAAGAGTAAACTCGTTTTACGTTAGTTCCCTGTATTGTTTTTTCCGTATTGCTGGGTACTTTTACTTTAATGAATTTTCCGAGTGCTAATACAATTTTTGTGCATACGCAGGTATTTTGCCTGAGTTGAGTTGTTTTCAAAAAAGTTGAGCCAAATGTTTAAATATATGTCTAAAGGACATGAAAGTTTAAAACAACCAAAAGTGTCGTTTTTGTGCTTTATCCAAGAACACCTCATAAAAGCAATTTTGAAATGTCTTTAGAGGATTGGAATTTTCACATAATTATTTTTCGGCAAACGCGGTAATCTCACACAAAATATATTTGCGAACAGCCGAATTCTGCATGAAATATAATAATACATAGTTTCGATAACAGCTCTATTAATTTGCAATCTTTCATCCATGGGGAGAAAGTGTCTACATACATATAAATAATTATGCATCTGAAAGCCAGTTATTGCTTCAACAACTTTTTATTCTCTTTTAAAACTTGACTAAAAGCGCGTACCATCCAAACGAAATAAATTTCAACCTCTAACACTTTTTTCATAACATTTAGAAAACCGGACCACTTCGTATGTACTTTATGAAAACTTGTATGACAGTTTGAAGTAAATATTTGGCAACAACACTTTTAGATTTAGTTGGACAGTTAAATTCAAATTTTAAATAACTGTGTTTCGATATAAAAAAAACTAGGAACACCTGTAATAAACTTGGGGACCTTAAAAAGTTCAAGAGTAGATACAGTAGCACCTCAATATGCTAATCGTTAGCTTGCAAGAACAAAAACATTATGTTTAAACAAATTTCAAAATAGAGATTCATAGCACAAAGCGGTTGAAAAATATTTTTCGAACGCAAAATCCACCAATACTTAATTGTTTATACATATAAATATACATATGTATGTATCACCTTTTTCGACAAGCCGCTTTTGTAGTGTATTATATGAAAAGGTACAAATATCAAAAAATTATATTCATGAAGAAGAATCCGCTTTTCTTGGTATTTTATTACAGTACAAAAAATAAAAGTAAATAAAGAAATAAATGATAGTGAAAAAAATTCCTTCGTTCCTGTCGTTTAACAGTTCGAGAGAATTTAATACAAAAATCTCTGGAACGTTACTATTGCAATTTATGGAAATATTTTACAAAAATTAATTTCAACGGCAAATTTGATGGATATTACCGATATCAAATATATTGAAAAAAGTCTTCGGCTATACAAAAGCCAATTGAAAATCCTGTAATTGTGCAAATAATTCTTTTTTTTTTTTAAATCGAATAATATTTCAATATATGTGCGTATCTATTAATTCTTCATTCCATATATTCCTGTACAATATGTTTTTGTAAGTGAGGAGTTTTGAAGTATACCAAGATCAATATTACTCATACGCCCCCGGTACCATGGAAGATATTATGTCAACATTTATACTTTTTTGTCGAAAGGCTATAAAATTGTTAAAACCAAATATTTTTTTATTGAGTATTTCCATTCATAAATTGTCAATAGATTTAGTTTTCATGCGTATTTATTTTTAAAACTATACTAACTATTGTTCTTAACCATGAAATTTCGCCGGCGGCATCATTTTAATTCACATGAATATATGACAGTTATATATGAAGTTATTGAAGCGCCTAAAAGATGCCGCACAAACGAAGATGTAAACAAATAATAAAGCAATTGTTTCGTTTGTTTTCAACTCCTTTATTATCAGAGTTGCTTTTTTAATGTTTTAAGAAACTGTTTTTATTTATTAAAAATCACAAATATTTAGGTAGTTTGAAATCAGTCCAGCTTACCTAAATCTGAATAATATTACGAGATATCTTGCTTGATGTCTTTAGATGCAATGAATTTTATAATTCCGATGGAAAAAGAGTGCCGATTTTTTTGTTTTTGTATTGGGGGTGATGCGCCCTATTGTACATATTCTTTAAAAATATGCCACTCTATAGGTTTTCGCAAGTGTTTCAATTCAAAAATATAATTATAAAAATCCGTTAAGTAGCTTGAGAGCCAAACGATTGCAAACATTCTCCATATAATTAATTTATTTAATAAGTATAGAATATTAGTTATTTAGATTTTAAAAAAGCTACGAATTTGCAGTTTCTTTTACAAAATTTTACAACGTTTCTTCTTGGTTGGTTACGATAACCTTTTTTTCATTTGTGGGACTATTTATTGGCTATGAGGGCAAAAACTGGTACAAGTAAATATGCATAAAAATTTCATTACCTTAATATTTACGGAGGAAAATATTCCTATTCGGTCAAACTAAAAAATATTTTATTGCAGTACTACGGTAAACATATTTTTTCTCCAAGCAAAATACATGAGAAATTTCAAAGCTCTGGCGGCAGCATTAAAGATATATTTATAAAACAGTTTCACAATAAAAAAATATAGGGCTCTTTACCTTCCACTTTCTAAAATTCTTTGCGGCGGGTTGAAAAAAATTTCTTTGTAGCATTCCAACACATATGCACTCGAATTGCGTTAGCTGCTATTGCAAATAATTAAAAATATCTGTTTGGTTTTACAGTATTACAAAGGTTGAAGAAATCCGCGAATTCGAAATAAAATACTCATTAATTTACAAAAATAAAAATAAAGTTCTTTGTCATTACGTAAGCTGTTATTTACTTTAATGATTTCAAACAATAACAATGTATGTATGTAACAATTATGGACAAGTATTAATATAGAATGTCGTAGTTTAGTAAGAAAGCGAAACGAGCGGGAAGTTATCAAGATAATAACAGCAACAATATACAAGAAATAAGTATGTATATATATATAAAAATGAGCAACGGAGAAATGTTATATGTATATGTATGTAAAGTGTTGATTTACACGTAGTTCGTATATTTGCATGTAAATTTAACATAAGTACATACAAATATACGCGTACGTTAGTTATTACTTAATGGAAAATGCAGAATGATAATGCGGTGGCGGAGGCGAAAGCGAAAGAGGCGCAAAGTTGATTAATTAATTAACAAATTGTCACTTGTATTCGCAAGTACATACTTATGTACACACTTTACTCTAACATCCATTTATAGGCTTAAACCCATTGTTATTTAATATTATACACAAAACCAAACAAACAAACAAAAAAATAATAGAAATATGTATAGAAGTATCAACAAAATATATATGTATGCATGAATACAAATGTACCCTCACACCATACACACACAATTTATGGTGACGTGCATAAATACATACGAACACTTATTGAATTACATACATACATACTCGTTAACACCACCACTCTTACATATACAATGCAATATACACACAAACATACATAAATACACACATACATACTTAGGCCGCATATAATGGATGGCAAATCAAGTGAGGGGATATGATAAAATTGAAGAAATAATAATAACACCTACATATATGCATATAACTAACACATACAAACATCTAATATATACACCTATATATAATGACAATGTATGGTATATCGTATGTAGCGGCAGTGATTGTTAAATTGCTTTGTTTGTTTGTATTAGATTTTATAATTTATAATAACAACAAAAAAAAAAAGATGAAAACAGAATGACTGATAAATCGCAAAAATAAAGTACATCTAATAATAAATAGTATTTATTGAAAATTCGTTCTTTTTTTTGGTATAGCTCGAATCGGAGGGCGAAAATTTGAAATTGCTTCAAGTTTGCATAGGGAAAAGTTTCATTGTAACCGAGTCGCACAAGAACACTAAGCAGGATAAAAAATTGCTTGTAAAGCAACAAGACTAACTCAGAAAAATATGCGAGTTGAGCCAACTCGGTAAAATGATGAGACTGGGTTCAGACAGGGAAACTTTTGTTGCTTATTATCGGCGATTTCCCTTTTGGTGTTGCTCGTCGCGTTCACACACAGCAACTCTGTTCAGGCAATTTTCTGGCATTTCATTTTATATCATTTTCGCAAATTTCTGTACGCTTCGCTTAAGCGGCATTTACACATTCTGATAAATTTTGTGATTATAAAAAAAAGGTGTTGAAAAATGAAGTTTTAACATAATTTACGTTAATATGTATAGTATATGCATACACATGTGTATATTTAATCGCAAAAAAATAAGAATAAAGTTTCATTTCCCAACTTACCGTATGTATTCACTTAAAACTCAACAAAACTGCAACCACTGAAAGAATTTATAAATGAAAAGGAATTTCAAAATTTCTTAGCTGCCGACTGAGACGAATAAGAACACAAAGCGTGTCGCGCGAGCACGAGCAACACGGTGCCCTTCCCCTTTCCCCGACCCTCTCTCTCGTACAAGTAACGTGTTGCCGCGACAAAAGTTTCCCTGTCTGAACGCCGTCTAACAGACTTTAGATGTAGTTTTGGGAAGTGAAAAAACTGCGCTATCGTGAATCAGCAGTAATCCCGTTTTATTTATTGCATTTTTAAATATGCAACTAAATCAAGAATGATTTTGCCATCACAGCAATTTTCCGTTTTTAAATACGAGGGTTGCTTTCATATTTTGCGCCTTCGCAACACTACATGTGATTAGCTGTAATTAGAAAGTTTCGCATTTTTTGGCATAAACTTGCATGTAACGTTCTCACTTACGAGTTTTATTTCTGTTTATTTATAGTGAGTTTAAAAATTCATACTGCCTAAAAATGGAGTTAACCCATGAACATTTTCGTGCGATGATTTACTATGATTTTCGACGTGGATTATCGAGACAGGAGTGCATCAATCATACTTCTACTTTTGGTGTTGAATCACCACACTTAGCCACTGTGAAACGATGGCACAACGAGTTCCTACGTGGCCGCCATTCTTTGCAGGACGAATTTCGTCCTCCGAAAACGGTGGTTGTGCCAGAAACAGTCGATGCTGTACGTCAATTGATAATACAAGATCGTCATGTGACATATCGAGAGATAGAGGCATCCTTGGCCATTAGTGGCACCAGCATACACTCAATATTGCATGGACATTTGGTCGTAAAGAAGATTTGTTCTCGTTGGATACCGCCAACGATTTGACAATTGCCCAAAAAAGGACTCGTGTCGATTGGTGTAAAGAAATGTTGAAGAAATTTAGCCGTGGTGGATCAAAGCACGTCTATGACATCGTAACAGGTGACGAATCTTGGATCTATACATATGAGCCGGAAACAAAGCAGCAATCGACTGTATGGGTGTTCCAAGACGAGCCTTATCCAACTAAAGTTGCTCGCGCAAGAAGCACCTCAAGACAAATGGTCGCCTGTTTTTGCGGAAAATCTGATCATGTCGCAACTGTTTCACTAGATAAACTTAAAACGGTCAATTCTGAGTGGTATACAATCACTTGTTTGCCAAAAGTTTTTGGAGAATTAAGGAAAACCAACCGCCGAAGACAAATCATTCTTCACCAAGACAATGCGAGCTCTCACGTATCGATTCACACAAGAGAGTTTTTGGAGGACTCAAAAGGTCGAATTGATGCGTCGTCCGCCTTACAGCCCTGATTTGGCACCTAATGATTTCTTTTTATTCCCGAACATCAAAAAAAAAGCGAGGTCAACGTTTTTCAACGCCTGAAGGAGCTGTAGAAGCCTTCAAACAGCTCGTTTTAGTGGTATCCTCTTCTGAGTGGCAAAAGTGATTTGAAAATTGGTTCAAGCGAATGCAGAAGTGTATTGACTTGGATGGAGAATATTTTGAAAAACAATAAAACAATTTTCCTTAATAATATAAAAGGCAATCCTCGTAGCACTGAACGAGCCTCACGTTTGACGCTAATAGGGTTACTTTTACAAGTAAAGGAAATATAATCCGAGCTGAAGCGTAGTTTTGCAAATCGGTTACAATAAAACGGGCAATAAGATATTATTGTTAAATCCAAGGCATGAAATTATTTCAGTACAATATTATTCAATGAAATCATCTCGGGAGGCAATAGAAAACCTTCGAGTGTATTTCTGCCATGAAAAAACTTCTCACCAAAATCATTTGTGAAACTGAAGGCCCCTCAATTTGTGTTAGAACATCAAGACGCACAAATTGTAAGTGAAGTTCGGGTAAAACTTCAACTATGATGTAAGCGCTAAATTATTATTAATATTATAAATATTCGAAATCTTTGAGTACTTTTTGGTATGTTCTATTGAATTCTGCACTGCTGTTTCGCGAAGATCTTGAAGTAATGAAATATTTTGAAAGAGAACACAATTTTTTCAACCCTTTTTAAAATTATATACTCGAACGATAGTGTAAGTGCGAGCAAACCCAGCAAAAAAAAATCACGATTCCTCCATAAACGAAACTGGAATAGTATGAAAATTGGTGAACTTACTAGAAGGAATTACTTTAACAGGGACATGTTATTGGCAGTAATGGCTAGCAGGCGACTTTGCAATCCACGTAATTAGATTACTTTAGAAAGCTAAACCAATTTCATTAGAATCAACATTCGTTTCTAAAGTCAGCAGGTTACAACAAGAAGCGATTTCAGATTTTTTGCTGGGAAGACGCTCAAAATTTAAAAAAATGTGTTCGTATTAGTATTGAGCCAATTTTGCCGCAGCAGAAGAACTCTGCAATTTTGGCGCGTTTCTTTCACCTTCCCGGTTCTCTTTATCTGCATAGAATATACTTTATCCACGATATATTTGAATAAATAGAAGCATGACCCTGAATACGGGCTACAGTTCCTTGTTTAAAGAAATTTCAATATTGAATAAGGTCTAGTATGGCCGTTTATACTTTTACATGCTAAATTTAAAAAATTCACCATCGACCAGATATTCACGATATATCATGTATGGCGTTTTTATTTTTCTATAAGAGAGTGCTACTGCTGGCATATATTGATAACATTCACATCATCGGTCTCAAAAACCGCACCCTAGTTCTGCCTTTTTCGCATTGGATAAAGATGCGAAGCGAAAGGGTGAATGAAGGCAAAACAAAGAAGCACTATCCAAACTCCACTTCGGTAAGGTGTAATTCGTGCAACGGATGATGTCATCTTAAGCTCGGTTCAAGTCTCAAGAATCACAGCCAGTGGACCACACGGTATGTGGCGCGTATAGCTCACGTTCCCCAGCGCCCACAATGTCTATCGCCAAAAATTCGGGTCAAAATGCATTGGTGGCAACCAGCACCCAAAGGACCCTAACGACCCAAAGGAACTCACAGCACTACGAACGCTCCAACCCTTATCCACCCTTCCCAATAATCCCTTCGCGCTCCTACCCCGTGTGAGGAGCGGCAAGCGCAACAGAGTCAGGATAAACTAATTCATCAATTTCTCATACCTCCTTTGCGACGATTTTACCGGTAGAGGCGAAACTTCTAAAACTAAATAGAGTAGTTCCCTATTAGTGATTAATTTTAAAGACAATGACAAAAAATAAAACTGCTCTAGAAAGTAAATTTTTGACAACTATGAGGTGAATAAGAATTGACAAGGCTGGCGAAAAATTTGAGAGCAATCATAACCAAGAAGAAGATGGTATTAACGTGATTCAGTCTTCTTCTGCATCAAAGCAACTGTCAAAAAATTGCTTTGGGTCTTTGGTCACATCAACATACATATGTATATGGCAAAGAATGTGGATTACAAAAAAGTTGCATGAGGTTTCGTTTACTGTGGCAAGAACTCTCGTCTAACTCACCACAGACAGAAACTAATTGGATCTAATCAGATTCTAGTATGGTGAATTGAACAAGATATTCTGTTAGAGAAACGGTGGGATGTGATCCAACTTTATTGTAATCTACGTTCTTTGCATAGAAGTAAAAATTTGCTTTTAATAAAATTTGATGCATCTGAAAGCAAATCGAAAAGACAAAGGGAATGAAGGGGAATTGCATTCAAGCACTTGACGTATCTGAAAGTCGACTTAACGATCAGTATACGAGAAAAAGCATACTTCTATTGTTAGCGGTCTTCACGAGCGACATCTCGCGTGCTTCATCAAGTAATTGAGAATTTCAAGCCGCGATTTGATGACTGATTCTGACTGACTCGACGGAATAAACACTTTTTCAAGAATAAAATTAGTTAAAAAAGTTAGAAAAAAATGTTCGCTGACCTGCTGCTGCAAGGAATACACAGCGCGACACGGCATTCGGCACTTGGCAGCGGCGCGAAGAAAGTAAAAAAAAAGTTTACTCTGGCACTACAAATTCTGAAAAGCCAGGCATGCGAAAGCCGAAATGGACACACAACACGGACGCCCGTCGCGAAAACGAAGCGAGATATCGAAATTTTTTAATCTTGAAAAAGTGTTTATTTGGTCGAGTTCTACCAGAATCAGTCATCAAATCCTTGCGCCCTAGAAATCGTAGTCTTCCCCAAGCAGGTGAAGACCGCCCGTTACGGAATTTCACATCAGAAATTTAAAATTTTCTTGCTATAGTAGAAATTGTTTCAACATAGAACTTCTATCAAATGTCACTGTCCCTGAGTGACCGCGAAGTTATTAAAACAAAAATATGCTATTACTCGTATAATTTAAAAGGAATCATTCGATTTTAAGAATTTGTTGCACAACATATTATTCGTTACAATTATTGGGTGTCTATTATATGTAGTCCTTCAATGAGATCTTCTACCCCAAGTGTTTTGTCAGTTGGGATATTTTTGCATGCACTATTGCAACGAACACCCAGTGCAATCGGTTTTGCTTAACACACACAAACATATGTTCATACATATGTACATATGTTTATACTATGTGTGCATACAATTTGATTACGCGTTTTAGCTGATAAGACAAACAAACAAGAGAACTACTAAATTTTATTTATTTATACTCATGGCAATTGACATTGTGTTTCTGGCAAGCGAGTGATTGGCTAGTGAATCGTTAAGTGGTGCTTTTTACTCTCTAATAAGTACTCATCGCAGATGATATGACGACAGTTCGATTTAGTATTTTGCGGAGTAGATAGGTGCCTGATTGAATACTAACAGTTTTGCAATCAAAATGCAATTTGTCGCAACTGGTAAGCTTTTTCTGCATTTATAAATGCTCGTTTATAAACATCGTCTTATCAATTACGTACAGAGCATCCACATCGCCGCTTAAACCCCTTAACTGGCCATTGGGTTTTGGTGAGTCCACATCGTATGCTACGACCTTGGACAGGACAGCAAGAAGCGCCACAGAAAAGCAATATACCCGACTTCGATCCGACTAACCCCCTAAGTCCAGGTGTAGCGCGGCCGAATGGGACGGTATGCTAAAAAAATTTGCAAAATGTTTCCATTAAAGTACTATTATCGCATATCTACTTGCTACCTATTTGTGTTTCAACAGGTGAATCCAAAGTACACGGGCACATTTGTTTTTACAAATGACTTTCCGGCTTTAATGGAGAACAATCCCGTACCGCCACCCTCAGACGATCCACTTTTTCAGGTGGCCGAAGCGCGCGGTACCTGCCGGGTTATGTGCTTTCATCCAAAATCAAATGTTACACTGCCACAGATGACTGTTCCAGAAATACGCGCAGTCATAGATGAGTATGTACTTTATTTGAAATATTCATGTTATACACTGGGGGGTTTAGTAATATAGCTACGCGTACATTCATATCACTGCAGATGGATCCAACAGTTCAATGAGTTGTGTAAAATATACCTTTGGGTGCAGGTATTCGAAAACAAAGGCGCTGCCATGGGCTGCTCCAATCCACACCCGCACTGTCAAATATGGTGTTGTTCATTTTTGCCATCGGAGCCACGAACAAAAGATGAACGTTTGCGTAACTACTACAGCAAGCATGGCAGGCCATTGTTAGCTGATTATGTGAAGCGAGAGTTGGAACGTAAGGAGCGTATTGTTGTTGAAAATCCCGATTGGTTAGTGCTGGTACCATTTTGGGCAGCATGGCCATTTGAAACTATACTTATATCACGTAATGACAATAAACGCATAAACGATGTGACACCAGCACAGCGAGATAATTTGGCAAAAGTCATCAAAGAGTTAACGATCAAATATGATAACCTATTTCAGTGTTCATTTCCCTACTCAATGGGCTGGCATGGTGCACCGACTGGTGAGGCTGGTGATGCAGATGCAACACATTGGACGCTGCATGCGCTCTACTACCCACCTTTATTGCGCTCCGCTACGGTACGTAAATTTATGGTCGGATTCGAATTGCTCAATGAAGCGCAGCGTGATTTAACACCAGAACAAGCAGCACAACGTCTACGCGAAATTAATGGCGAAAAACATTATACCGAGAATTAAATAAAATAGAATGAAAACATATACATATGTACATACATATGTATGTATGCACCGTGAAGCGCCTCATGAAAAAATTGCATTTCATGCGAGTCATAAAAATATATACATATGTACATACATATATTCTAACCAATTCTCATTTCCAATAAGTAAGTTTTTAAATTTACTTTTTGACGCAAACTATGTATATTCGAATCGAAATTGAAAAAAAATTGAACCGAAATATTTTTATTGTTGTTTATAATGCAGGTTGAAGTGGCGGTTTGTGATAAATTCGGATTATTCCGGTGTCGTAGCCTCGATTAATTTTTAAATCAACTTTCAATACAATTTATCTCAGGAATAACACACAGCTGATCCGAAATATTTTGTGAGAAACCTTAAAATATATAAAATGTTATGAATCTCACGAAAAGTTAGTACTGATTTATTAGAAGATTGAAGTTATAAAAAATATTCAGATGTATAAATAAATGTCTAAAAAATAATATCAGCCTGATTCTGTTTCTCGATAAACAAGAGTTGTATCAAGCCAAAGCTCTATAGACAGTCTGTCCTTATATTCATAAAATAAAATGCTTTAATATTTTAACACGATATGATAGTTTATTTCTGAAGAACGATCTTATAAAACAAGTTAGTTTTCAAACCAAACCTCCACAGATGAGTTATTGGAATTGCGTGCTACGATTTCGAATACCACCCGGCGAATTGAGCATAATTTTTTCTTGTTCTGCATTTGTGTATCGCTGGCTTTAAATATATGACCGACCTATAAATAGACTGTCATTATTAACAAATCAGCTTAAGTTAGGATAGTAATTTTCGAATGACACAGAACTGCTTCTCTACTTTTTCCTTTTTTTGTATATTTTTAACAAAACTCAAGGAACATTATTGATTGTTGATTTTTGCTGATACAATGAATATTTATTGTTACATACATAGAAAGCACATATGCGCATCAAAATGCGTGTATAATGTAAATTTAATTTAAACTACTATCTAAAAGTCTATCTTAGCTATGGATATACATATGCACTATTGAAAACATTTTACGCACAACTCTGTTCTTGTTTTACTTTAATTAATCACGTAGACATTTATTGTTATAACAATTTTTGTCCAAATTTCTATAACTTTTCAAAATTTGACATTAACGCTTTAACTAACAAAGCTATATTAAAAACTTTCGAATATATTGTTCAAAAACGCAACAGATACCAAATAAATACATACACCTTGTTTTGATTGGCCAACCCACATCAAAGCAAAGCACATACCTTAGCTATTTGAGTAAATATACCACATGATTATACACTGGTTTCAATATGTCTTAAAATCTCTATATTGTGACGTTACAACAGCAATAATGAGTTTCGCAAATTTTAATTCAAACTTCTCATTTCACGGAGAATCATATGGTATGGTAATCGTATTAAAATTTCTTCATAACAGCCCGACTTTCCAAAGCTTGCATTTCACTCAAAAGCAATGCTACATTATAGCGCAATTGATGAAACATTGCAAGTGGAAACTCTAGTGTACGATATCGACCGTCTGGCAATTGAAAGTGTAGTATGATGGTAGGTGCATTAATACTGCCATTACAGGTTCTATGGAAAGAACAAATAATAAATCGATTTATAAACAACAAACAACAATTCATGCTCACCCCTCTCCCAGCGATATATTAATGCGCCATTCCATGTTTTTCGGTTTTGAACGTGTAGTCTTTGCCTCGATGAAATTTTTGGTTAACGAGGCACGATGGTTGTATAGCACTTTGCTCAAGTCCTCAACACATTCGTCTGTAAATCTAAAATTAAATATCGAAATAGTAAATATAATAATGGCAAATACTTTTATTTTTGCTTCCAAATCCTTACCTCAGTTCCTTAAGACAGTCTCGAAGTTCATGATCTTTAACAATACCTTTTGGTGTACGTAAAAATATTTGCATTATTTGTAGCACAGCCGCGAATAATTCGCAAAAGTTGTCTGGAATATCATGGCCGGAATGGGTAAGTTTAGTTAACTCCAAGTCTAGTTCTTCTGGGGAACACTTTGAACTCTCAAGATAGTGCACCGAAACTTTGATGAGTACCCGAAGTACCGGCTTAGTTAGTTGTGGCAAATATTTAACGTAGGGGCGTACGGTGCGGACCATAGTGTATTTGAAGTTTGACGACATTTTCGCGGAGTTCTTTTTAATCTGATAATAAAATTCTAGGAGTTTTTCGCCAACTTTTGTTTTGTATACAAAACATCTGTTTGACAAGTGATGCCATATGTGGTTTCTATTTGTGTCAAAAGAACTTTTCAAATAGTAAAGACATGAACCTCCAATTAAAGGTCCAAACATAGTCAAACCTTTCGTCATTTGGCAGACAGTTTGATCAAAACCAAAAGATTTTGTTATTTTGGCGCGTTGTACAACAGTAATCCCTCGTTAATGTCCTGCATAATCAAAACAGCCGAAATCGTGCCTTATTACAAAACATTTGATAAAATATTTGTCGCTTTCAAGTCAGAACTAACAGTTTTTTTTAAATCAAGTTTCACTTTTAAGCTACTCGTACTAGAGAATTGAAGTTAAAAAGTACAAAATATAAGAACTTCTTTTGGAAGATTTTTCTATTACATCTAGTGTCAAAAAAGTAGTACTAAATAAGTTTAGTCATTTGATGCAAGAATGATATAATACAAGATTGCGCCTTCCCGCGGTGAAATGACAGATCTCGCCTTTAGTAAACAAGAATACGGGAGAGAGAAAATTGAACAACTTCCAATATTTCATTGAAAAACGTGTTCTAATTGTTCTAAAGTGTAAAAGTATGAGTTATAGGCAGACATTTAATAAATAAATTCGCAAAATACTAAAAAAAGTGTCTCTTTTTCTTAATTTGTGAAAAAAGCTTTGTCTAGTTGAAGTTGAGAATTGTCAAACCCGGCAAAACCAAAGTAGCGGTACTTCTAAAGGCGTCACCTTCAGTATTCAGTACACCGTGCATTTGATGGTTGTCACTTTTTCTTCCGAAAGTTGAATTGCTTAGAAGGAAGTTTCGATAAATAAAAGTTAAGTAGTTGACAGACTGATTCAGATGCTATGTATTAAAGTCGTCTAAAATCGGGAAACAGGTGATTGGATTATATGTACATATATGTTAAATATTTCGAGCTCGACCGCCAAATAGCGCTATAACCGCTTAAGCGATTTGGCCTGTTAACTGGCGCCAATTGGAAATACCAAGGGACATGTAGTCCTTTCCTCTTGGCCTTTCCAACGCTGAGGAGGCCGTCCTCTTCCCACCACCAGCTGGTAACGTGTTGAATCCATTTCCATTCGCACGACATGTCCCAGTCAATGTAGCTGCTGTATTTCAATTCGATGACTATGTATGTATATGTCGCGGTAAAGCTCATACAGCTCATCGTTACATAGTCTGCGATATTCGCCGTCGCAAAGACATAAAAGTCCATAAATATTTCGGAGAATCTTTCTCTCGCGTACTCCAAGATCCGTCTCATCGCTATACAATATCACGAGCATGATGAGAAATTTATAGAGTGTAGTTTTGGACGATGGTGGAAATTCCTGACGAACATAAGGTTATGCTCCGTAGTTTAAACCTCCTTGTATGTTGCGAACAACGTTTCTTGAAGTTTGCCCCAAGTGCTGACGGCTACCAATTTGAGGACTTTGATGCGTCTCTGTTTTTTTCGATTGTGATTGCGTGTGCTTCCTTCGTCTAGGTTGTAAATAAGGCTGCCGTGGGCTTAGAAATGAGCAAGGAGATAACCATTTACCTTTGACATAAGAGACTATGGTGATTAAAAACAAAGCGGGAGAAGGATGCCCATCATCCTTTGCAGTTTAGATGTGGAGTCTCTAAAGTATACCGATGGCTGTCGAACAAACAGGTAAATAGCGGCACTTCAGACCTTGTGAGGCAGTTAATGCGTTGCATGGTATACTTTGTTATAAGCCTTTGACAGGATCATCGCTTCTAGGTCAATTCCCTCACAGGGTAAGGCCACGGTTTTACTCCGTTTTTGTGCTATTTAGTACTGTGGTTGTGTTGTATACTTTCTGGAAGCCATCATGACACTTAACCGGGATCAGTTGGTAGGTAAAGCAGGGGAGCAGTAGGGCTTCAAGTATCTTCACCGTTGCTAGGTGAATGAAATAGGTCGATTCAACCTTGTCGGCCGGTTGTCCTGGTTTAACAAGCGGTATCACCTTCCCAATATTCCATCCGAGACGTCTACTACAGCTTTCATTTTTGGACTTTCATGTCTCTGAGAAGACGAATACCGCAGACGAGCTTTATCGCGACAGAGACTTACTCCAGCAAATTAAATACAGCGGCTGCGCTGGCAAGCTCGTGGATATGGGCATGTACAAAAAGCATTCAGCGCGATACGCCGACGTGCTGATTATACAGTGAAGTCATAGGTCCTAAGAATATAGAAATGCTAGCAAAACATCGTGAAAAGTGTATTGGAATAAAGAGAGATTATATTGAAAGTTAAAAATAGTTCAGGCCAGAAATGAGGTAAATAATTTTATTTCCCTTTCTTCAATGTAACAAAGAGTTGCACGACGTCGACCTTTAACTTTCATTAGACAAGCTAGCTGCTATGTAACGTAAAAAATAAAAAAGAAATGGGTGTGACCTGCACTTCGGCTACAGACATATTACAGCTACCTAAGTACCTACACTTTCACTTTATTCGGCTCTCTTATAAGTGAGTGATCTTGTCATGCTGCACGAACCCTTTTTGAGTATTTGAAAAAAGTATTTTCTTTTTGTTTTTGTAGAACAAACATAAGCGCTTAAAAATTACACCGAATCGCATACGCTGGTACTTTCGTGCCAAGTTCAATATCATTTATACAATTGAACGTCGAGGGCATTTCGTTTATGTACTTAATGCTTTCGCGCACACATATACACATTTGCATGTATGTACATATGTGTATATGTGGCACATAGGATTTATGCGATTAAGTGGTTATTTTTAGGCAGAAATATAGCCATAATATCTCGATCAAGTGCAGCATATTTGCTAACATTGCAATAACTCCCCTATTTTTTCCCATTTTTTTAATATTATTTTTATGTTTGGCTCTCACCGCATTATTCCACCTAGAGGAGAGCAAGAGGTACTCTTGGAAACTGAACTCACAGACACCAGTTTGCGAGGCAGTTAATGCCTCATTGGCATTGCAACACAAATCCTACTCACGATTATTTTGTGCTCTCAATTGACTCAGCGCCGAGACATTTCCAAACGGTACATACAGCCACCGATGTGGCTTTGGCCATGGTGTGCTACTGACGCTGGTAACCAACCAACCATCCAAACAACCGACCATCCAAACCCCACGACACCACACCACTTGCCGTTGCCAGCGGTGGCCGCTGTTGCTGTGGCTATTTTGCTCTTGCCGTGTCTTGCCACTGCCACTGCCACAGCCACAGCCGCCGCCACATCCATAGCCACTTTGGGAATGTGCGCGCGCCGCCGTTGCTTTTGTTATTCAATTCAAAAAAATACTATAATGTATTCGTCAGATACTCAGAGCTTGTCAGTTCGCCTAACCAATCGGTCTCAGTCAGTTCTTTGTGAACCGTTGTGCTGGTCGTGCCGTTTCTCGCTGCCGTTGTTCAAACTCTCTTTACTGCCATAAAACTTGTTCCGTGTGTTTATTCTTGTTGTTGGTGCGTTAAAAGTACAGGTTTAGCCTTAGCCTCGACTTGAGGGTGTGCTTCAAAGTGTCAGTGTATTAGTAAATACATATGTACACAGGGCCGGATTTTGGCCATCTTAGGACGTAGGCGGACGTTGTGGTGCGGGCCCCTATTCTGAGAGAAAAAATCTTTCATAGATATGTATGTATATACACCCATTGTCACCTAAATAGCACATTTTTTGGTTTTACATTATTCACAATGTGTTTCGTATAAAATCTTTTCGTTAATTTTTTCTAATAAGATACTAAGATCTCTGCCAAATTATAAAAAAAATTAAAGTTTCAAACCTCCTACAAAAGTAACGAAAATTCATCGCAATAATAAAAAAATTCATCAAAATTGTCTACTTTTTATTCAGAATTTTTTAAATTAATTTCGCTATGCATTACCGCTGATTTTTCACAATTTTTTTTTCTGAAGGTGTTGGGCATTTTCTTCCATACAAAGTGCGTTCGAAAAATTTTTACATGGAGAAAACGAGCAACACCTTCAACAATAAAAATTGTGAAACATCAGCGGTAGGTCGTAGCTGCTTCAAACTTACACTCTATGGGACTATAATTGAATGACCTACAAAACTGCATACCGAAATTAGTTTAAAAAATTCTGAATAAAAAGTAGACAATTTTGATGAATTTTTTTATTATTGCGATGAATTTTCGTTACTTTTGTAGGAGGTTTGAAACTTTAATTTTTTTTATAATTTGGCAGAGATCTTAGTATCTTATTAGAAAAAATTAACGAAAAGATTTTATACGAAACACATTGTGAATAATGTAAAACGAAAAAAATTTGCTATTTAGGTGACAATGGGTGTACATATGTACATACATATGAGTAAATAAAAACTCATTACCAATTTTAATTAAATTGACATAAAGGTCCGTCTATTTTTATTGTTGATGAACGTATTTAAAATATCTTCAAAGTCCATTGTTTTAAGAACATCGTTTTCTAAACTTATTAAAGCCAAAGCGTTTAATCTTCCTTCTACCATGGACGTACGAAGTCTGTTTTTGATTAATTTTAGTTTAGAAAACGATCTTTCTCCAGTACTGTTAGATATCATGAGAGACAGATACATTCTCAAAGCGATCTCCACATTAGGAAAACAATCCTTTACATTTTTTTCGTAAATTAATTCAAGAATCCACATTGCCTGAGAAATATTTTCCTTTTGTGTGTTTTTGAATTCTTTGAAAAAATATTTAAATTGTATCATCTCATTTGCAAAATGATCTTCTAAATCATTATAATAAATTTTAATTAAATTTTGAGCCGAGAAAATTATTTCCTCATCCGTTAATTCGTCTAATTTATTGATAAAACCGAAACGGAAGTCAACCAATTCGTATGCCTCAAGCCTCTGCTGCATTGAAGCTTGAAACTGATCTAGAACAGGAATAAAGTTTTGCACTCTAAATTGTTGTGCTGATGTGAAAACAGATTCTGCTTCGTGAACACAATCAAGAGTAGACAAACGCACGTTAATTTTACGCTTACGTTGCGTTGTAGATTGATATGTAGTGCAACAACTTAATTCGGCAGCTTTTTTTTCATACGCTTCAAAATTATTTCTTTTGGCCTCTGTGTATCCTTTCAGCGATTTCAGTGTTGCAACGGCTGTACATAGATCTAATGTTGGACTCTGTAGAATCTTGCTTGTTTTATTAACTTGTCCTAAGATATCATCCCAAAATACGGTGTAAATTCCAATTTCTATTGTTGCCATTTTGTTATGCAAACCTAGAGCAATAGCGCGCGATTTACCAGTGTCTTCTTCATCTTGCGAAATTTCAAAAAGTGCATTTTTAATTTGGCTATATCCACGTACTAAAGCACTTGTTGCGTCTGCTCGACAAGACCATCGTGTTGTTGTTGTTCTTTTAACCACAAGAGTAGATGTGTTAGAACATGCTTTTGCCAAGCAATCGGTTAAAACTTTATATCTGCTTGTAGACGCGGTAAAATAAACAAAAATTTCTTCTAAGAAGTTAAAAAAAACCACTGCACCCAAACAGCATTCAGCAGCATTCTGCACAACAAGATTAAGAGAGTGAGCAGCGCATGGTATCCAAACAGCTAAATCATTTTCGGCTAATACCAACGCTTGTAGACCATTATACCTCCCACTCATTGAAGAAGCGTTATCATAAGCCTGGCCACGGCAATTCATAATAGATATGTCATTGTCTTCCAAAAAACTTTTTAGACTTGCAAACATATCTTTTGCTTTATGGCCTTGATTTGGCATAAATGTAATGAATCTTTCGACGGGCTTTTGTTCTTCCAAATATCTAAAAATTAGAGTAAGTTGATCAACATGACCCTCATCTGGTGTTGAGTCTAAAGATATTGAGTAATATTTTGACTTTTTAATTCGACAAATAATTTCGTCGAAAACATATTTGCCAATTAAACTCACTAACTCTTCGCAAATGGATGATGAGAGGTAATTCGTGTGACCACTTCCACAGCTTCCGTATTTTTTTATGTGATCGCGCAAGAAGTCATCATATTGTGCAATAAGTTCCAAGAGTCCCAGATAATTACCGTTACGTTTAGATCCAAGTATTTCATTATCTCCTCTAAATGCTAACCCTCTTTCACTTATAAAAACTATTACACTAACAATTCTCTTAAGTACTTCGCGCCAGTAGTTTGCTGCGTCATTTGCTTGCTGTAAAATTTGAAGATCAATACGCCCTATTTCTTTTGACCGCATCGTAAAATCAAATACAGCTTTTAAGTGATTTTTAGACGTTTCGTGTGCAATTAGACGTGCAGCAGCATTTTTCCAATCACAAAAACCGGCAGCATTAAATTTTGTAAGTGTTTGTGAAAAAATTTTGCATACGAAGCAGAAAACACATCCAGTGCTAGGAGAAAAACAGAGCCACGAACGTTTTATAGCTTCCCCGTTCTTTGCTTTCCGTTCAAAAAAACTAATTTGACATTTTCTTGTAAATATTTGGTCAGCAGTTCCATCAGTTTGTTTAAAAGATTTACTATCAAATAGATACCCGTCACAATTTTGAAATGCTGTAGCTCCCGTCTTTATGCAGTACTCTATATTGTTATTTGTTAAAACTTCAGGCCACAGCCCAACATCAGTTTTCAGCAAATTAATTTCATTTGAATTATTTTCATCCGGGATTGTTGTAATTGTAGAAGAAGAGTTTGATATTGCAGTTGACTCCGTATTTGTTTCCAAAGTTGCTGTAGCCTTATATGTTAAATGTAAATTATATATATTAATTAAAGCCTTATAAACAATATGTATTTTGAACTAACAATTTCGCGTTCTGCAAAGTTCATAGACACACTCGTAGTTGCAGTTGAAAACGTATCTTCGCCAGTTTTTTCACCAGGTGTTATGGTTTTCAACTTCATAAAATCGGTCATACGTCTTGACTTGGCTATAACTTCTTCAGTCAGTTTTTGCTTCTCTTTTGCAATCCGGCGTTTAGAACTACCACTTTTAAATCGTTCTTTCGTTTTATGACGATTATTTTTTAGTTTATGGCGGTCCATTATTAATTTATAATATGCACTGAATCACAAGCACAGGAAAAAAATCTTCACTTTTATACACTGTCAGCACTTCGCAAGCATCGAACCGAAACTGAGCAGTCAATGTTTAAATACGAAAAATTGTTGCTCTTCATGAATCAATTAACCGTTATTTTCCGAATTATATTCAACAACATGCGTTCATGCAAAATGAACACAATTTTTTCTAGTAAAACTCGGCGCCCATATACTGCGAATCCAAGAGCTCAGACGTAGCAGTAAGAAATTCAAGCTAAATACTTACAACTTTTGTATGTTCTAATTTACACGTGATTGTTTTTGGTATTTTTTTTTTAGTTCCACGGAACTCACAACAAAGTCAATACGCTTTAAAGTTTAAGCATGCAAAATAAAACCAAAACTAAGCTGCAATAATTAATTGTATGAAAATTATGATATGTAAAAATTTATGTATTTTAAGTATCCAAATTTATTTCTGTTGACATGTTGAAGCTAAGCTTACTAATTTTCAGTGCCGGCTGGGCCGTGAATTCAAGTCCTGTCTGACGCTGAAAATAAGAAGTCTGATGAGGAGATGTGGTGGTCTCCGAAATAGCTATAACTTCTACCATTGTTGTTGTTTTTCCTCTTTTACACAATAATAGTCAATTTTCGTACAGAAAAAACGCACTATTGGCCTCGAGCTTAGTTAAAAATTATCATTTATTTTATAGATATACAAAAAATTATCTCTACGTATAATGTTAAATAAAAAAAAAAAAATAACGTTTTGCGAAAAAATGTATGTAGGTATGTAGTTATGTATGATAATTTGTGGTGCGGGCCCCATTGTGGTGCGGGCCCCTAGGCTGCAGCCAGCATAGCCTATGCCTAAATCCGGCCCTGTATGTACATACATAGAATGTATATAGCAGTAGTATATATGTGTGTGTGTGCGTGTCTATGTTAGGCAGTCTGTTTGCGTACCGGATAATTGGAAATCTCCGAAAAAACGGTCACCTACGTCCCAACTGCGCCCGCCAATCTTACCATCTGCGGTGCGCTGGTTCACACAGATGTCTTCGCCATTTTACACATTTATTGATTTTCATTTGGTGACTATGTCGCTGGGACTGCAATTGCAGAGATTTAAGTTTTTAAGATAATTTAAAATACAGCTGCTGTAAAAAGAAACACTTGCGCGCAAGACAAAGCTTTAAATTAATGGTTACGAAAAAAATGTTAGAGCTAACTAAAACAGAAAATAAATTCATGAATGCCAAGCTTCCAAGTGCGACTGCAATGTGAAGAAACCATTGTGGCAACTGAATTTGAGCATTTGAGGAATGTGCTACTTTTTTCCAAACTCAAAAATATAATACGTAAACCAAGGCGGCTGCTGCAGCTTGAAAAACACTTGCTACTACACGAGCGTGCAGTCAATTGCATAGGTATATATGTATGTACATACATATACTTGTACATATATACATATGTGTGTATGTATGTCTGACTGTGCATGGGAATATCTATGTAGAGAAACACACAAGACAATAATGAAACCATCAGCACTAAGTTGAGTCTCGACCAGCAGTCGAATGAAGTTGGGAAACAGCAAAGAAATTGCTCGCCAGCCCAACTGCAACTGCAACAACAACAACAATTGCATAATTGTTTTTGTTGGCCTCAAAGTTGGTGCTGGTGCTGATAATGATGTCTGTGTTGGTGGTGGTGCAATATGCAACCAAATTTATTTTTCGAATTCCTATCGCAAAGAATTCTGCACCACTTAAGCAAATTAGTGAACCACTTCACGGCGAAACGGCAGCGCAGGGAACCCCTAACAAATGCTGCCTGCCTGCTGCTGCAGTCCTTCCTGTTGCCAATAAATGTGTGTGAGTGTATTTCTGCACATACAAGGATAACTACATACATACATACATATGCGCCCCTGACGTTAGTGACATAACGTTGTAATTATAGAATGAAAAATATGAATCCTTGAATATAAAAGCTATAAGGGAAGCTCATGTGTGCACTGAAGGGCGCTAAAAAAATAGGAAAAGGGAATGAGAAGGACAGAGAATAGGAGGCAGGCGGTAGTCATTGTTATCGTCTTGTTGCACGCGTCCTGGGAATAATGTGGTAACATTGCGCTGAATGCTCAATGCGCCCATTGCTAATTGACAGGGTTCGGTTCTCTTATCGCGATTATTGGCTGGACGGCTGGCAATCCTGGCATTAGGGTGCCTTGCAGTTGACATGACATATCACAATGCACATTCATATCATCTTCACGTTCCTTTCGCTTTTTTTTGGCAAACTTTAATAGCTTTATACGCTCCACTTGGTCGCATGATTGAACAAATATCAATCGGCGGAAAGAAGAGAAATTTGCCAGTACCCTCGAGGCAAATTGCGCTACCATTCGTTTCGTCAATGGCACTGCTGTTTATTGCTTCCGTTGTGAGTAATTTAAGATCACCAACAGACGCCCTCTTATCCCCCACTCCGCATAAACAGCGCCATACAGTGGGCTTTTACGCTAAAAGTGTTCTTCAAATATTGTGCAATCGGATTACATAGCGTATGAAATGTTTAAAAAATTTTAGCGTACTAGGAAACGAAGCTATACTATTTTAAACTTAGGGTAGTATATTATTACAATTTAAGTATTATTTTGCACTTTCAATGGGAATCAAACGCCAAGTTCTTCTAGCAAACACTGATCGCTGTTTTTCTTTTGATTGGTACAATTTCGATAGAGTGATATATCAAAAAATGTACAGTTCACCAAACTATCTCAGAAGATCAGATATTGCTATTCAACTGAAAGAATTTTGTCGAAGTCCACGGCAGAATACCACTTTAAAGTTGTCTGTCGCTAAACATTGTAAGCAATTCAAAATAGCGACCATGCTGTTTTATCCGGTTATGTGATTTTTTCCGGGTGTACAAATTTATCCAAACATTATCATAATTTGACGCTTACATTATATAGCTCGATGTTTGGTCGAACTTCTTCTGCAATTTGTGGTGTGCGTCTAGTGCAAATTTTTAAAACGTAACATGTATTTTGAATTGGACGAAATCCTGTTTGCTAGAGAAACAGAAATACTCTGAAAATGTCGTTCACAAGAAACGCTTTTACCAACCAGCAAGCGAATGAACAGACGAAAGTTTTACACGAAAAAGTGGCAGATAATTCGGAAGGAGCATTCTATACTTTTATGTTTAATATTCAAATTCTCTGAAGTTTCCACAATATCAGATCAGAAGATTCTAGGATCGACTACCCATACAGTGTCAAATTTTTTGTATTTTTTAAAATCAAATATGTAAATATTTATCATGTAATTATGTTACAATTTTATTGAGAATTTAAGGCTTATTTATAGTTTAAAAATCCACCCAACCTCAATAATTTAAAATTTGTCGCCTTTGCAACATCCACATTTCGAAGGCAGATGTCGCTTATGCCGTTTCCAACGATGGAACTGGCGGAAGTGATAAGATATACCAGATATATTCCTGCCATATTGTATTTGAGTAAAATTGCAAATGCCCAATTATTTAATACTTTAATCCTAAGGCCTGTGGCAATTGATAGAAAAGTTCAATGGTTGTGCCAAGACGTTGCTGGAAATTGTTGACAGTTACTTTGATGCAGACGAAGCTTAGCGAGTTAAGGCAGTAATTAAATGGAGCATTTATGTATAAAATATTTAGCGTTGCTGATTTTAATGCCTCTGGAACTGAAGTTCATGCATTGATTAGACGTTTTAGCAATATACCTTATTATTATGTTATGTTATGTTTGCTGTCAAATTTTTCACTAGTCATGGCGGCTAGGAAATTTTTATCCACCTCATATAACAGCGCGACAATTGTTTTAAATGAAATTTGAACTATTTTTGTTTATAAAAATATAATTCATATTATACAAAAAACCATATAAACTTAAATTTCTGGATTCGCGCAAAATTTTGAAAAATGCTGCAGAATTTCATCAAAATTTCAAACACTTTAATCAGAATTTTCAGACAAGTTTTGAGTACGCTGTATTTTATATAGCCCCTTCAATTTTTGTATAATTTGTTAGTTTAAGTAACTAACTACTTAATTCCTTTGGTTTTTGATACTCTTTTTTGCTGACATTGCGCATTTACTTCCGATAGTCAATTTTGTTCACATACTGAAAAATTCTAAATTATTCTGATTAAAAAGTTTGAAATTTCTATTTTCACCAAATCGTATTTTTTTTTACTTACTTATGATAATGTCGTGCTGTTTTATTTTGATCGCTGTTGTATTTCCTGGCTTCCGATAGGACACTTAATGAGTATATATTGGAAAGATATATATGCATTTTTTGTATGCTGTGCATTGGTCGCACATGCCCCACTGTGCAACGCCCTGTAAATGCTTATATAAGTGGTTCGTATGCTGATTGCGTAAACAAGCAGACGGCTTCAGCGTCTATTAGCAATTGTCAAAATTTACCATGACTACATTCGCAGATTTACTGCATAGATAATTTACCGTTGCTCCGATATTTTTTTGTGTGAATGTTTGTATGTATGTATGTTAATATACATACATAGGTGTAGTTATGCTGTATACTGCTGTACAGTAATAAATTTAATACAAGACGATAAAAAGTAATGTGAAAAGTTACACTATATAACGGACGCGCGTGCCACATCAATCATCTAATGGGATGGTCAATTGAAAAATGCAAACTTTCGTAGTACAAACATAATACGAGTGACTCACTAACCAAATGTATCTACGCTTATAATATTAATCACTATAAGAAACTATGTGTCAACATACATCTAATAAATAGCCTCTCTATTTTGTTTGTTTTTCAATCAATCCCAACATTCATCAAAAACGACATCGCTGTCATCGCCGCTGCAATTATTATTGCCCTCTTGATATACGCGTCGTATATTGTTCTGTGTATCTTGGTCCCCAACGCGCCGTACAGTAGTGTAAGTTTAGGAAACAACGTAAAAACAAGTGTGAAAAATGCCATCAGCGTTCCGCAGGTGCACGCTGCAGGCCGCGTTGCTCGCCTGCCTATGTATGGCTATGTCGCCTTGGCGCGTCAGTGCTAGCATCCTTGAAAAACTCCGCGATGATTCAGATCTGTCACAGGTAAGTTTCAAGTCACTTTAATAAACATATTTGCTTAATGTACTTTTTTAAGAGTTTTGTTATATTTTTTTGTTTTCTTTGTGTCGTTTTTTTCTTCATTTTTTATCCTACCTGCTAGTGCTAGCGTTAATGGTGTTGTTGTTGCAGTTGTTGTTGCAGTTGTTGTTCGGTTGTGTAGCCATTCATGTTTTGAACCTCGTCCTCGTCCTTGTCGTTGCTATCCTCAAATTTTTGCTTGCTCTTGTTGTCCTCCACCTTTGACTTTTTGGCTTTGTCCTTTATATACTCTACTACTCGCATAAGTACCTAGATGCACACATACAATTGTACCTACGTTTATGTATTTTTTTAATGTAGATGTTTGCTTAGCCTTTATGATCCTTACGAGTACTCCATAGTCTGCAAACCAATACATGCATAGCGTTTCTCGTTGCACTTGGCGACGACAATTCCCTGACCTAATTCCTATTTGCCATACAGCACACACACACTCACCACCTTGCAGCCTATCTAATGGCGTTGTTATTGTCCTTGAATTACCGCCTACCTGCCCGGTAGCTGAATGTTTGCTATAGTAACGCGTCGCAGAGCAGCCAAGTGGCAATGGTGGCGGAACAGCTGCTCGTTCGGATTTAAAAACGCAGCATTCGAGCAACACAGCGTCCAAGCTATGCTGCAGTTAATGCGTCATGTGCGAGTATTGAGCCGTTGTGATGTGTATTTTGTTGTTGTTGTTTTGTGCTGACAAATTGTGATTGCGAGCATTCCGTCCTTGACCTCTCCCGTTTTGAGCGTGGCAGAAAGGTTTTAAGGAAAAATGTAAAAGGGAAGCAAAAAAAAATGCCTCTGGGAATTAGCGTTGCACATAAGTTATATCTTAAGTATCTACTTATTTGCGAACATACTATAAAGTGTGTATGTGTGTGTGTGTGTGCAATCGCAGTGTTATATACACACGCTTGTGCATACATATGTACTTATGTATACAACCGTAAAAAATCGATAGTTACACAAAACAGTTGCCTTAATTTATTGCACTGCTGTTCACTGGCCTTGTTTCTTTATACGCTTGTGTGGCTGTATTTGTGGCTAACTATGGCTGTGTTCGTGTGCTTCCGTTTTTAGCACAAACATAATATGCCCCACCTATACATACACATCCATATGCACCTCTTAACTCACCTCTATTTAACATCCTGAACCAGTAATCGATATTTTTCACGTTACTGCTTTCTATCATTTTTCGCTTCGCCCTTTGGTCGTGCGAATTTTTTACATTTTCTCAGCCAATTTTGACATTTGACGATTTCCGTTACACTCGCCAATACATGTGCGTGTGTACGTATAATATGTACATATGCATACATACATACATATGTATTGCAGATTAACATTTACGTCATGGGTGCGTGTTATGTGCTTTGCATAATTGGCTTTTTTTTTCTTTTTATTATTTTTATGTTCCAACCATTAGTAAGTTTTCGATACCAAATAAGCTGGTATACTGGTTACTAAAATTTATAAGTGACCTGCGCTTTGGATGCTGTTCACCTGTTGCTTTTTCCTCTCAAATCGTGTCGTACTTGTTTAATACAGTTATAATTATCTAGAGGGTATCTTCTTTTAGTTCTTTAAGTTTTCCATAAATTAGTTTCAAAATGCACTTAATTATTTTCACTTAATTCTTTTAATTTTACTGCAGTTTGTGAGATATTAGTAAATAATGGGTTTTGAAAAACTTAAAAAGGGAATGGTCTTCAAAATTGGTAATCGAATTGGAAAATGCACACTATTGTTAATTCATTTAGGCGATCTTTGTTGGCATTCCACCCATTCGATTATGGATGTCTTCCTATTGTCAGTATTCGGTAACTCAGTCTCGTCGGTATTCAGTAGGCAACAGTCACAAAATCAGCTGATGGTATGTTCAGTTAGAGATGCAAAATCAACCTCAATGAAAATGAGGCACCGAGAGCACAAATTATGCTTTTTCATTTCTTTGTCAACGGTACTATTGCTCTTTAAAAATTAAAACAATATGGTTATTGTAAGATTAACCATGAACTTAACTGTTCAAAATTCTTATACAATATTTTATGCGAACCGATTATTTAAAATATGTATTGTATAATAATTAGAACTATCAACAAATGCAGCTTCTCATCTATATGCATATTCGTTATGAAAATTTATTGTTATTTTTTTTTTACAGATTTAAGCTAAATATAGCGTACGACCAAGGGGCAGATTTAGTGCCACTTCATTTTCGCTTTTGTTCAATATTTTCCTCGATTTCTTTTTTTGTGACCTGCTCAGGGCCAACTGACAAATTAGTGACTTCATTTTGAGACTAGAGACTTGAGACGGCTTACTTCTCTCCACCAAAAGCAAAGCAACAAAATTCATGGAGTTCTTAACGCTTTTTTATGATTTTATTTAGCAGAGTCGAATTATGTAAAGAAATTAACAATGCAATTAGTAGTACGCACTTTTTCATGAACTTTAAAATAAAAAACATATCGCATTAAAAACATGTTGCTTAGTCTAATTATGCCTCAAAACTAATATTTTGATTACAGCATAATACTCCAATGAATAGTTAAAAAAAAAATAGAACTAATTTCACAAACGACGAAACTAAAGCAATTCTGGATAATTAGATCTAATTGGCATGCAACCTCGCTTTATCGATTATTTTTGCGAAATATAGGAGAAACATTAGAAGTAGAACTTATTTTAGAAAGTAGATAATTACTGCATATATCTGATAATGTAGACAGTTTGATTGATTTTCGAGATTTTATTGCTAATCACTGTCTGTATGTATAAAGGTGCATACATAGTTTTAACTCGCTTTACCACAATTAATGCAAACTGGACTGTCTATTAATAAATTTGTTGTATTTGACAAATATGAGCTAGCTAGCTGCTTACATTTTAGTTGATGCATTTTTGCAAAAAAGAAAAAGCTGTTACTTTGAATTCGACTTCAAGTTCAATTGATTAAGCTAGTAAACGAGAATTCAAAACACAAAGAAAAGTTAATAGACAGAGATCAAATAAATTAAAATAGTAAGATAACAATTAACGCGATTTTCATGTCAAGCGATGACCGAAGCAGTCTTCGGATTGATCTTTGCAAATAACGGGGTTTTCAATAGGGACGCTACAAAAGTAGACCGATAGTGACAGCAAACGACACGATATTTTTTCCCCCTCTTTTGACATTTCTCTTCAGTAAGGTTTGCCATTTCATCATAGAAAGATATACGATCCAATAACGAGTCGAAATTATTCAATTTTACTACCGAAATTCGGAGTCAATGGCCTCAACTTTAAGAGCGCTACGTTCAATTTAAGGTCGTCGTCATTTCTGGCTGAATGGATTCGTCAATAAGCAAATATGCGTTATTGGACAGGCAATAATCCACACGTACTCCAAGAGTCAACATTGCATCCCGAAAAAATTACGGTTTGGCGCGGTTTATGGGCTGGCGGCGTCATTGGGCCGTACTTCTTCCGTGATGATCAAGACCGACACGTTACTGTGAATGGGAATCGCTACCGCTCAATGATAACCGAATATTTTTGGCCCGAATTGGATGATATGGACTTGGACAATGTGTGGTTCCAACAGGACGGCGTCACAATCCACACAGCGAATGTCACACCGCCGCCTCGGTCGTGCGATTTGACGCCGTTAGACTATTTCCTGTGGGGCCACGTCAAGTCTATGGTCTATGCCAACAAGCCAGCGACGATTGATGAACTTCGTACGAATATCGAACGTGAAATTACAGCAGTATCGGCCGATTTATGCTTGAAAACCGTCGAAAATTGGGTTCAGCGTCTGGACTTCTGCAAGGGTGCCCGTGGTGCCCATGCAAAAGAAATCGAGTTCCATACATAATGGCATCGAATGTACTTTCACAGGAATAAAGAATTTAATTCATATCCCAAACCGTTTTTGTTTTATTTAAAAAAACTTTTGTAGCGCTCCTATTGAAAACCCCTGTATTTATTGAGTATTAAAGTTTCAAAAGTAAAACGATACTTTTATGGTGCTGGGTAATTAATAAAAATATGAAACCAATTATTTTGTTCAAAGGAAAGTTAAGCATTTGAAAATCAATTTCTTATGCAATTAAGCAAATTGTACTGTAATTGATAACATTTTATTTCAGAACTGAGTTCTATTTCTATTGTAATGAAATTGCAAACACCTTTCTATTGTCGGGGGTTCGAAACATTTAAATTCCTGCTTATTTCCAGAGAACGATCGAACGCCGATTTTTAGGGCCGAAGCCGAACCGAACTTTATTGGACGAATATGGCCGAAGCCGAAGTTTAATTTACGTTGTCTACTTATTTTTAACAATTACTGCTAAAAATTAATATGTTGTATCCTTATTTTTAACAATTTTTTTATTTTCGAAAATAATATGCTATGGGAGTTGAAAAGCCACAAACATCTTTTGGGGGTTCCATGGAGAATCGGTATTGATTCCTTGAATTATTTACTATAATTTCCAGCAATTCAAATCATTCCATTTCAATTCAAACGTCTGGAGCCCCCCTTGCAAAATATGCCTCTGGATCAGGAGCAAACTCTGAAAGTTTCATGTATACCAGTTCTTCGGAACTCAAGTATCGAGTATCGACAATGAAAAATCTCTATATTTACGCACACAACCATAAGCCCCGAAAAGTTGTTAATAGAGAGTTAAATTAGAGGAAAGTGCGAAATGATATAGCCATGTTTTTACATTTTTAGTTGTTTAATTATAATATTACAAACAATTTTTAGTAAAGGTCCAATATCGAATTACGTAGACCAAATAGTGTAAATAATTTTTGAATTTTTCCCATTTTTTATTAAACAATATCGAAACTGGTACACACATTGTCTGCTTTCCTATTGCCTTTGGTGCCTCTGATTCCGTTCATCAGAATTGAAACTCTTGGTTTTAAGAAAACCATTGGGCCGAATTTATCTAACGCTGAAAACTATTTGAATATTTTGAATATTGTACAGTAAGTTTATATATACATACATATGTACATACATACGTTTTATGAGCATACTACAAATATTGCGATTGCAGTAGTCATTCATACTTTTAATTCAAAACAAACAAAAAAATGCAGTGAATTATGTCTACACCTTGGTTGGCTGATTTTTATAAATGGAATTATTGGCTTCCCCGATAATTACTATTCACTATGCCACTAACTAGTTAGTATTCAGTATGCATGCGAATCAATGCATGTGCGTACCAGCTACATATAAGAGATTAGTACGAGTTTGTTTGTATTACTAGTACACAGATTGTATAAAAAGTTACGTTGCGATGAAGAGCTTTAAAGCCATTATAACCAGTTTAACAATTAGAGCTGTATGGAATTTTTTTTATTAAATAAGAATGATTTAAATTTCTAGGTTGGAAGCAAAGAGGATTGGACTAATATATTAGTCTTAGTATTATATTATTTATGTAATAAGTATACAGAAGCTAAGTAACACGATATCTGAAGTTAATTATAACAATTTATTTATTTTATAAACTTAATTAAACGAAATTTTCCAAAAAGATAGCAACTCTATTTTTAAATTTTAGCATCCAGATATTATAGGTATCCAGGTATCATTCAAATCGGTCAAGTCGTTTTCAAGTTTAAGCGAGACACGGAGTTATTTTTTATATACAGATGCTAATTTTTTTTTACAATATTTATAATGTGATTCATGCTAATTGTTTTTAGTAATCATTTACAAAATTTTAGTTTTTAATATAACATAAAGGATATAAATTAAAATTTTTAAAACTCCAAAAATGTTCATCAATTTTAATTTAATATTCTTCTATATACAATACACAAATGTAGTAATTTTCTTTGTTTCAAGTTGGCTCTAAAACCAATGAACGAATTCCTGCTAAATTTGCACAGTGTATTCCATAATACGCTAGGTGGCGCATGAGCTGAGGTATTCAGAAAATTAGTATTTATGGTCCGCTTGATGGTATAAAAGTTGTAGAGTGTAGATTCAATAAAAATGTATTTTATGAAAAATAAATGCGCTAGGTGGCGCTAAAGGCGAGTTATTCAGAAAATCTGTATTTATGATCTGATGTTGATAAAATTAGAAACATACAATGGGAGTGCGATGAGAAATATTTGGATGAAACAATGGATCCGCTAGAAGGCGCTAGAATAGAGTTATTCAGAGTAAAGCATGCTGCATGAGCGATTAGAAATGTTTTTTATAGTCCCACTTACATTAAAGATATAAATAGATGCATACACATATATACTGTCTACCTCGTACACTTTATTTGCCAGTAAAAAATGTGTAAAAAAATTCATTGGATAGCTCTGTAGTCGAGATTTCCAGAAACTGCATATTTGTAGTACGACTTGGTTCAAATGTAATAAAATTTGTGCCGTTAACACAATGCTCCTTAGTTATGGTCGAGATAAAGTTGACCCTTAAGTTAGGTGCTGTAACTCTTCACAGATATTCCAATGAAAATTATGTAAAGCAATTGCTACTTCAACTTCATCTTTACTGTGACTACGGGTAATTCTTTTTTCAATTCATCGAGGCTGCATTTTGAATTTGTGGAAGTACAAGGACGAGCAGACAAAATCGCGGGTATCAACTAGATTAGCATACAAATGTGCAAGGCTGAAGTGGCTAAAAATTTCAGTTGATTTTTGATAATTTTTTTAAAGTTTGGTCTCACACACTTTTTTCCATATAACGGATGGATTTTATATGCATACATACATATGTAAATCTCCGTTGAAAATTTCGTATAAATTTGTCGAAGATTTATAAATTTAGTACAAAGCTTGAAACGAAATGTACTATATTCTAATAAAGAATTTATGCAAAAAATGTGTTATAATAAAATTGATGAGTATGAATTTCGTTAGAGAATGCAATGATTAAAAAAAAAATCACCATGTGGTCAATTATATGAGTATCTGCATAAAGATTCAAGTTTTTTTGCTTTTGTCTATTTTGCTTTTTTGGTTCTTTTAGTAAAGAATTTTTCACACTTTGCTAATGCTGTTGAAAGTTGACAGTACATAGCAAACGAACTACAATAGTTTAGTTGCAAATTAAACAGGTAGTTAGCACGTTAAGAAGTGGTAAGTTTGACGGCAGGGTATGCCAGACGCGTATATAATTTCGTTCACATATTAATGTAACTTTGATTTTGGGTGACGACTCTGAGTAAAGACATAGCTCACATGCGAAAAGTGTAAAAATTTCTAAATATTCTTTATAAACGATTTATGTGTATAGTAGATGCGCGATTTATGAAGAGGGCGCAGTGTATTCGCTTTTACGTATTTTCTTGGCTTTGCAACAGTGCTACATTCCGCACGTACATACATCTATATGTATGTATATGTATTTGTGTTTAATTGGCATTTGGCACTCTCTCGGCCAGTTCGCTGACTTTAGAAGTTGGCTATCAGTGTTGGTCACACTCGTAGTGCCTTCAAACAAAACGGGCTTCTGGAGTTGCACACCAGCTGTTCAAGCTACCATAACATTTTACATATTAATACCCATCGCACGCACACACACATTACACTCATTTGCATACTTATTGTATTTAATATTATCATTTCAGGTTTACTTTGCACTTCATTCATTGTAACGAACCGAAAAGCGTTGCGCTCTGTTAGGCAGTTAATGCCAAAAAATGTCTAACCACAACCATTCGCTACACTAAGTACGCATAGCCTAACCCCACTAACACCGAATAACTTTACTCGACTCGAGTTGATTCGATGCTTTTCAGTCTCCATTAAATGAGTGACAAAGGGTAACCAGGTGGCTATAACCAGAGGTTTTTCATTGTAAACGTGTTTTTTTTTAATGTAGTGGAACAAAAGAAAACTGCAAGTCAAAATGAAAATACATGTGAACATTCAAACTCTCTAAAGCATGCATGTATATAGTACGTATGTATATATGGTATGACCACATGCATGCACGCAAAAACAAAAAACCAACAAAAAAATGAAGGTATGAAAAAACCTAACTAGGAAATGAGCACAAATGGTAAATAAACATCACAAAATATGTAAAAGAAATTCGTAGCTTAAACATATGTAGTATTTGGTATGTAATTTGTGTACAAGTGTAAATAAATTAGACATACCTACATATGCTATTTTGTAACTAGAAAGTGTGTTGACATCCAAGTTCAAAAGGCATTATAATTACCGAAATTAGTTTTTTTTTGAAGAAACATTTTCTTGAATCTCTAAAATAATATAAATTTCCCTTTGGAAAAGCTTTTCGGATTTCCAGTTTTCTTGCTTATTTGTATAATAAAAGAGCTGGGTTTTAAATCTTATGCCAAGGTAACAGTAAGGGCCAATTTCAGTTGAGTAGTTTAAATGTCTATTAACTAATAATCATTTTCCTTTTTTCATTTCTACGATTCAAAAGTTATTTAAATTTAAGGTATTTAAAATCCGTATTTAAATACTCCAAATACAACCCTGCTAGTTTACGTAAGGCTGATTGTTGGCGAACCACTTTAAAAAATGAACCTCCCAATTGTTGCTTATGTGAATGTCTTACGAGGTGAGGCCTAAAACTTTCTGACTTGAACTATAAAATGAAGGCTATATGCCAAATCACTATTGTTATTTTCTAATATAAATAAGTAATATAGGTTCCAATACAATTTCCAAAACATTTATGTAAACTTAAAAAGTAGTATGCATTTTTGCCACCAATAACAGATGAATTATTTAAAACAGAGAAGGCAAACAAACAATAGCAAACGTTCCCCTATCGCTTACCTTCGCTCATACAAGGTATCGAAATACAGCCAATTTAAATCACTTGGAAACATTTTGTGAGCAACAACTTTACCCTGCTAGCGTTCGTGATAGCTAACGCAAACAAAACAATTGAATACAGACCAATATGTACACAAATGAAATTAGAAGCTGCGCTCATGATACAAAACGAAAAAATCAAGGCGAATTTATATCGGGTGGTGTTATAAGTACAAAAACAAAAATTTACACCAAACAAAATATACGCACAATGACAGTATGATTTACACCAAATACATCATTTTGACTTAACGTTGACCAAGTGAATTCAATCAGCTGCTTGATCAACTTCCCCTTATATGAATTCGCCTTGGAAAAAATGCATTTAGTAATCAAAATATAACTGTCATTGTGCGTTCAATTTGTTAGTGTACATTTTTATTGTTGTTCGCTCAACACTACCAGGTATGAATTCGCCTTTGATGATTCGTTGTTTTGTGTATAGCGTTTCGATTGGGTTTTGCTAATGATGAGTATTTTTACAATAAACAAAATCAAGGCGAGTTCACATTAAGTGGTGGTATTCGTACAAAAACAAAAATTTACACCCACAAAATATACACACAATGACTTTATGATTTACAACAAGCACATCATTTTGACATTACGTTTACCAAGCGAATTCAATCAGCTGCTGGATCATCTACACCTTATATGAATTCGCCTTGAACGAAACCAAGCAAATAGCAAAGGAACAAACAATTCGTTTAGTTCGCACTCACCTGCTATTGAAACGTTTCGTTTGTTCTCAGAAGCACTATGACAAAAAGAACGACAACATAAACAGTTTATTTTCAAATCACACATTTGAACTGTATTTAAACTGTACTTAAATGCCCGATATGACCTATTTAAATATTGGAAAACGCAACCTTTCTCCCTGCTAAACAAATTAAGCAGAATATAAATACAGTACAATCTAGATTTTTGCAACACTCGATTTCCGCACAGTTGTGAAGTTTGTATCGAAATTGCTACTATGGTTTTATAAATGATTAACTTTGAACAATAGACTGCAATCCTTGATCAATTTAAAAGTGAAATATCTTTTCATTATATCTGCATGAGACATTAATAAGTTATGCAAACCGAGAGAGTACTGTGTAATCAAACAAACAAAGCAGCTAACTTCCATCACATTGTTTACACTTGTTTGACATTTTAAAATCAAGGTGATCTGAAAACAACAGTTAGACTTAAATGCCATTTAACTTTTTCATCTGAAATTCCGCCGTAATCATAGGTGTTAAAATTGTTTCCTCGTATGTCGTACTTTTATTTAGAAACCAAGTCTTGACTATATGTGGAATGAACAAACTCAGTGAAACCGCATTCCTTGAAAACAACGATGTGTGGCAAGAAAGTATAGGAATTGCCAGCTACTGTTGCTTTTCGATCTTTAAAATCCATTAGTAAAATTTCTTCGTAATCCGAAAATACAGTTCATCATTTTTTTCTCTTATTGAGCTATTCAATTTTCTTGTTGACAGAATATCGTGATAAAGAATCATAGTTTCACAGCCCGAAAAAATTTCATCCAAGAGATAAAAACTGTGTACAGCTCTTCATTCGGTTTGTTTTTGAACAAAGTGAAGATGTTTTGAATTTTAATCGATAGCTTGTATTTATTGCAATATATCTTTGTACCAAAATTAAATAATTTAAACTTTTAGACCTCGCTATGAAAGGCAGCTAGGTCCAAGAAATAAATACATTAAAAACCAAAGAAAATTATGCCCCATCTAAACAAGAGCTCATAATTAATATAAATGCTTTTTAAATTGCCCTACTAAAAACAGTGATCAAAACATTTTAATCTACTTACGGTCATTAAGGTTTTAAGTTATAATAATAATAATATAATAATAATTTGGCGCTTACACCATAGCTTGATGTGTGACCAAAGTTCTTCTACAATACGTAGTGTGTGCCTTAATATTTTAATACAAATAGAAATTATATTTCAAATCGTTGCAAAATACATCAAAAAGTATTTACTATTTATTTCTTAGCTTCTTGAAACCTAGTTATTGCCTATATTAACATGTAAAAAAAATCAATTCTATCCCAGAACTTTTACCACTCGCACCGTTTGAGAATTATATTGAATATGAGTAAAGCCTTTTACCCTTCTCAAATTATTTTTAGCAAACAGCTTAATTTAATGTCGTCATTTTTTTGCATGGCAATTGACCTTTAAATTTAATGCGCTGACCCCTCTTCCTGTCAGCATCGCGAACATACATAACTATGAACATACAAATGCAGGAGTACAAATATGTGCATATGTTCATATGTATCTAGGTATGTAAATATATGTACATATTTTCACATACGATTTTTTTATAAGAATGTACATGTGTAATTCAATCGGGTGTGTGACGGCCCTTGTCAAGTCATACCCGATCCGGTCGCTGGCAGCGCGTTGAATGAAACCTCCGGCCTGGGGGAGGTGGCGTCCACTTGTCGTCATTGACATATTGCATTCACCGACGCTGTAGATGTATTCTTAAAGTAAGCAAAGCAACATGCATATTAACAAATTATGCACTTAGTTACAAGAAAATTGACAAGTTTTTATTCATATATGTATAAAATATATGTACAAATTATTTACAGAATGCATGTCGACCGAACATAATGCACTTGCAGTCTGCTGCGCATCCAGCGACGCACAGTGTGTCGGGTGTGACCGTAAATGCTAAAAATGAAAGTAAGTATTTGAAAACAATTTTTTTAATGTAATGCAAGTAATTACTTAAGACCAAACGTCCTGTTTTTTTGCGGGACATCCAGTATTTTTCATCAAATTTTAAATGTTCTACTGGCATAATATTTGTTACGTATATTCGACAACTGCGTTATTTGTTTCACATTATAAACTTCTTCTAAAGGTGGACCTAAAAAGCGTAGAGTTGATTGTAATATTCAACTACGATGTAAATTGTGTTGTGCTTTGTAATTATATTAAAAGGAATCTATACATTTCGCGAGATGTTAAGAGTTCCTCAGTAGAACATTTTTAAATTTAAAATCAAGGGGAAAACAATAATTTCCTAACTATGGGCAAGTTTCTTTGTAATCTAATTGCAAAAAACAAATCGCTTCTTATATGAAAGAGGCTAACAGAGGCTTTTGCAACTAAAGGAAATTTTATCCGAGTTGGAGCGTTCTTTTGCAACTCGGTTACATTAAAACGGCGATGGATGTATTTAATTGTCTGATATTTATAATCTTTTAGATTTTTTTTGTGGTTTTGTCATGTAAAGGGTCTTTCGACAAGACATTAACCTAACCTCAGCGATAAGGCTCATTTCCATCTCACTGGATATGCGAACAAACCAAATTGCGTTGTTTGAAGCACCGAAAATCCAAAAGAAAGAGTCGAACAAACGTTTCATAAAAAGTGAGTTTGGTGCGGTGGTGTCATTGTGCCATATTTTTTTTTAGTCTGGTAATAAGCCTGGTATTTTTCGCGAGTACCGATTAATTTCTGTGATATTAGAAGGCCCGTTGATTTTTGATAAGTTTCGAAATTTTGATCTTACGCTAGGCGAATTCATTTGTGGTGATGACAAGGCGGATTCAGGCGGGTCTTGCCCATATTTTTCAATATTGTTGTTTTTAAATATTTTTTGTTATTTGACATTTTGACTTTTTTGTAAAACTTCGGCCAAGGCGAATTTATAGAAGGTGATGGCATAAGAGCAGCTGATTTGATTTTTTTTTATTCACCTATGTACATGTATTTTGTTTTTGCTTTTGCGTATGAGCTTTCAAAAGCCGTAAAAGCAAAAACAAAATGTATTTAAATTTTGACAACTCTTACGCAGAAACAAAAACAAAATACATAGGAATTTTGTAGTTGTATTTATAACACCACTTTGTATGGATTCGCCTTGACTTCGGCCATATAAAATGAGTTTGAAAGCTTGGCAAAAACTTTGTAGTTTTTGTATAAATTTTGTACAATGTTTCAAATTTTGTTTGTTTTTCCTTTTTTATTATAGAACGAACTATATTTTTTTAAAAAACATATGAAAAAAATATCATAAAAAACATTGCGAATATTATTAAAAAAAATCTCGATGAGGCCAATTGTTTGAATAACCGTATGTATATTTACCTTAAAGTCGGCAGTGCCACTTCCATTTTCAAAAAAATTTACCATGTATTTCTATCAATTTGTTGATTTCGCATATTGTTGATTTTTGTAAAATTACCGCTACATCAGGGATGGGCGTGGTTTCTGTCCTATTTCTATAGTTTTCAAAGAGTAAATTATGTCTCGAGTTTCGTTACGACATATTCTTTTGTTATGTTTAAATTAAAATATGTATGTAGCAATTTGTACTGTAGGTCCATGGTGGGTACCCCCAAGGAGTGATCGATTTCCACCATTTTTTGGAATATTTCTCAACTAGCTTTAACTAAACATTCTTACAAAATTCTTTCATTTTTTATTCAAAAAATGTATAAACCCATACCACCGTGCGTCGTCTCTGCGCGCGTGTGGGCGTGCACGTCTTCAGTTTGCTGCCAAGTTTTCGTGTGTGTGTTTGTGTGCCGGTTCGCATACAAGTGGTGGCGCATGTGGGACGTTTTGCTGCGATTGACGTTTCTAGCACTTACAGATCCCATTTGTCGCTGCAGCAGTGTGCCGCTTTTGTTTACCGGGTAGTTATGTATGTATGTACGTTTGGCCTCCAACTCTACATTTATGGAACGTGCTGAATGATGAATGCAGGATCTATAGCTATGATTAAATGGTTTTTATATGAATGTGTGTTGGTTTGAATGTGCATGTGCAGATAGACTCCAGAGAAGTGAACTGCTCCAGCGTCTACTTCAATTAAATTTAATTAAGATTTAAACTGCTCAACGACGTGACGATGACCTTAATGTAGCCACTTCGGTTGTATGTGTCGGTTATTATGAGGGGGTGTTTATGGCATTTAGGCGACTATCAACCCAACAAAGCCACACTGAGTTAGTGTGTGTGTGTGTATATAAGACGGAGCGTCTTGGAAAAGCTAGCTTGCCAAAAGAATAATGCTTTTTTAATGTTTACTACGATAGGTACAATCACACATGTATGCATTTTGTGGAGGTTTATACGAATACAAACATACCCATATGTAAATTTAAAGGCAGATGCGTGTGGAGATATGTCCGCTCCCGTTTTATTCTCAAAGCTATCATGCATGCGGTATAAATTCATACTACATACTTAAATATATCAAAATGTCTTTTTGTGGAAGTGTTAATTGAAAATTACTTTCATCATATATTTTCTCGCAAAGCTTCTGCATTTCTAAGTGCTATGTATCAGCATTCGGGCAAGAAGCCGATGTTAATTTCATTTCGTTTTATTTGATTAAAGTTTTGTCGGTATAATGATATGAGCATATTTTTAATTGATCACAAATTAACTGATGAGGAATTTTTAGCTAGCATTTCATTAGCTCATGTGAGAGAAAGTGATACTCGACGTTGTGTAGATATAACTAATAGAACTGATGAGAATTACATTAGACCTAATGCGCAATTGCTTCATGCAATTAAGAAACAAAATTCCTTTAAATTCGAATGTCGGAATGATGAATTACTGTGATGAAAAGTGTCAAGCAATTTTAATGAATTACTTCATATTTAACTAGGCTAACTAGTTTAATCGGTGAAAGTTTACATTTCGTACTGACAATTTTCTTGGCCCTCACTAAGTTAATACTCGTACATGAAAAGAGAAATATAAGTAAAGTTCACACTTGTGGTAAAGAAATTATTCTGAGCCGAAGATTCAAGTCGAATTTACTTTCATATCTTACGGCGCTTTTTCATGGCAAAAACGCTTTCAGAAGATCGCGTATACCTGCCGGGTGGCGACCACTATTAGAAATATATTTTCTATGATTTGATGTTTCATATATTCTGACCTATAATTGTATTTCAGCACACCGAATACTGGTGGCCAATTTTAGTGAGCCAGCTCAGAGAGGTAGCATTATTGAGATGTGAAACATTTTATAAGTGATTCGACCTGTGCGTTTTAAGCGAGCTAAAGGCGAATTTAAAAACAAAAAAGAATTTGACTATCTGCTAAAGAGCGGAGATTAACCTTTCTAAACTTAATACCGAGCTGGAGAGCCATAATTTTTTTTAAAGGAAACCTGAACCAAAAAAATTAAAACAAGTTGAAGCTAAATTGATTTAAAAATTAGATAGAATATTAGATACGGCAAGCAAGTACAACGCAACAACAATGAACGCAACGAATTCAAATCAACTGTTTTGTAGCCAGGCAAAATGCATCGATTTGTTATATATGTAGGTGCTTTCATTTATATTTATACGTCTCGGACACATTCTGACGAGCCAATTCGACTAGTGAACGATTCCTATAGGCCACCGCATAATTACATGAATTTACGAAATTAAAAGTAGATTAGAGTTTACACCTCCAATAATAAAATCCCGTATGATTTTGTAGCCTATAGATCCAGTCTTCTTGTTATACTTATTTAAAGGACGTGATTTTTAGAATACCCCAAAAATTAAGTTACAAATTTTTGATGTTTACTTTTCATAAAACTTACATTATCGTACAATTTTTGCTTTTTTATAGGTTTGGAAATGAAAAAGTATTGCTATTATCTTTACTGCTAAAAACCTGAGAAATCAGTTGCTTAATGTATGCTTTATTACAAAACTTATCATAATATGGTACTTGAGTAAGTAGCAGTGATGGTGTCAAAAAGACTAAAAATTTCGCTTTTTGAATTTATTTCTATTTTTAAAAGTTTTTTAAACGTTTTTTCTTGGACATAACATATTTTTTGTAAGATAAATTAAAAAAGATATTTTGTAATGAAGAATACCTTTATTTGAAAAAGTAGTTCTTGCCCAATAATAAAACATTTAACATACCCATTTTTACCATGATAACACTAGTGTTTACTGGAAAAAATTAATTAATCTTTATAACATCTATCAAAACTTTGGCAATGAAACAACAAAAATAGATTCCTCAGTAAAAAACTATATAAAAAATAGCAAAGATTGTACGATGGCGATATCTATCGTAAGCTTTAGATAAAAATAAATTTTCAAAAATTAGATCGTCTACCCTACTACTACTATTTAATACCATAACTTGATTTATATTATTGTGCCATAACTTTCCAAAATAATTTTCGAAAAAAACATTATTTGACTGAATTGTACTCCATTTTTGCTGTATTCCTAAAAATCAGTAACTTCAAATACGTAAAATAAAAAGCAGGTCTCGTTGGGTTTTTGTTAAGGGAGGTGTAAGCTTGCATTAGTTTTTGGTTGTATCCAATGCTCAGCATCTTGTTGCACTGTGTTATTCTACTCTCATATGTAAGTAGATGTTCCTGTCCATTGTGTCTAGACAACCAAGACCAAAAAAGTGCTAATCTATCGAATATTCGCCACATATTTTCCTATAGAAGTGCAAAGGGAAATGCGTGAATCATTATTATTTTCGGATGTAGAGCACTCCTATTTCCAAAAGGCGTTTGGTAGAAATAGAAGATGCCAATGTATGACTTTTTTTACTCAATCCAATACAGTAGTGAAATGATTAATAAGCTAAATAAATTTCTAGACAATATTATTTTTATTTGAAATTTTATATACTAGTAGTAGCTAAAATTCAATACAACCATATATTCAATACGCGTACATATTTTCATTCACACACAGACACAGAGAAAAATACTACATAGTAGATCGCTCACCTTGCATAATTTTATATGTAGAAGTTGTATAAATTTACAAAATTTCCTTTTCCATGAAAAATTATAGATAATTAATGCACTTATGACAATACATGGTAAACAAATTTATATGCCCTATAGTTTCAGCCAACCAAACACTATTCACTTTAACACTTACATACATACATATCTACTCGTAAAGCCCATTATCCACACATAGGGCTATTATGTACCCCGGGTTTTGGTGTGTGTACGACAAGTAAATTTTGTTTTATCGCCTCTTTTCTTTCAGGCGACATCGCTGAGGCGCCTTATACCTGTTAGGGTAAGATATCCTTACAAGAGTTGCATTTTGTTGCGTTGCGTTACGTTGCGCTTATTTCCTTTTCCTTTAGTTTTGTTTCTTCCGGTTGAAATGAATTCAGTTGAGTTGAGTTGATTTGAGTAGAATTAAGTTTAATTAGTCGGTTGGTTTGTGTTGCGTTACGTTCCTTGTATATAAAGGCACACACACACATATCCACACATATGTGTACATATATATATACACCCATACATACATACACGCATACTAGCCAATCCCATAGAGATAAACTTACGCCGCAGTTTCCGTATTTGTGTATTTATTTTGCGGTTTGGTCGGTCAGTTGATCGGTGGATTGCTTGAAATGGCCGGTTGATTTCATAGCACCTTTAGGTATCAAGTAATTTTTACAATGTTAGCCTGTTGGCTAACACCATTATGTGCATAAAAGTGCATGTGACCCGGTGGCTATTGAGGGCGCGAAAATTGGTTTTTATAAAGCACACCACATGGCGATATGATTAGAAAATTGGTTTTCCATTTTTTTTTTAAATTCTCCTCCTGCTGCATACCTACTTGTATTTGTTTTTGCATGCGGGTGTGGTTCAGTCACTTTTTAGGTGGTTGCTTTTCCGTCCTACAAATACTACAAATATGTATAGTCATTGTTCGATTGTCCTTCGTACGCTTCGCATAGCATTTTGAGCTGTAGTCGAACACGCCAACCCAGGATGTTGATTGAGCGACTGTCATTAACTCCTCCGCTATATGTAAATAAATTTACCCATATGTACATACATATGTATTTCTATATGAATTTTCTTTGTGCATATGTAGTTACGTAAATATAAAGCGGCAGCACGTGTGCAAAAACTAGCAGTTGCTTTTCTGAAATATTGATTTTTGTAATTGGTTAGGTGTAACGTTTAGAAAAGGGCAGGCAAACGTGTATGTGGCTTCCACTGTTAGTTAATGAATAGTTTTTTAAAACTAGCTTATGAATATTTTTATACATTCATACATGTTGTCATACAAACATATGTATATACATATGTACATACATGTAAATCTCCATAAACATTTAACCAACCGGTTTAGAAAAAAACACGCATGTTTTACCTTTTTAGCGTTTCATTTGCTTAAAAAATGCAATAGCAGTATGTAAATAATCTCATTAAGCATGTTCTTTGTGGTTAGCCTTGTGCCTATATTTTTATATACATACATATACTTTTTGATTCTTAATATTATATTAGTTATGTAAGTGCATTTAAATACAAATTTATTACACAACTGAGAGTCGAAAATCAGTATTTTTTATTATTATACACTTCATGTATTAGAACTTTGACCCGAGCTTTGTAAGTATAAGAAAAAAAGTTGCGGACCTATACAAAAGTATACCAACATGATTAGAACGGCGAACTGAAAAATTTGTAGGTACAAATGTTATGTATTAGCTTTACCCAGGTTTCTAGGGCCTAAAATTATGACACAAATAATAACCGCCTTGCCGCGTTCTCATTAGGACCCAACAACAACAATGACTATTGTCATCACTGGAAACTCATTTTTGCCACATAGTTTACGGCGCAGTCAATCAGACAACTGTCAGGTTGGTGAGTTTTGTCAGCTTATCAGCATAGGCGAATCTACTCTAGGTGACGCTGTCGTAGACTTTTTTTGACTCTTTTAGTTTTTTCATTGAAAATTCTATTTTTACTGTTTTTAAAGCTGAAAAATTCATTTTGATCGTCTGTTTCAGTGCCAAAGTTATGCTAGACGATATTAAAAAGGCCATTTCGTTAGTTTTGTTAGAGAAAATGAGAAAAAATGTTTCTTATTAGAGAAAATGTCCCTATAATTCCATAAGAGTTTAATTTTTTATTTATCAGTAAAAAATTATACTATAAATGTACAAAATAAAATTATAAAAATATAAATGAAGTTGAAACTATATTTTCTGGCTTTTTCTAACCTGAATTTCTACATATGGAGTACGAAAGAATTAATATTGTTAATGCAATCGGCATCAAAATATTCATTCCACATCTTTTTCCAACTTTCTTTGATCGAATTTTACTAAATGTTTCATGTATACAGGATATCCTAATTATAAATGTATCTTGTTAAGAGTATATACTAAAACTGCATTCCATATCAATTTAATGTTGCTATTCTTTATTTAACTTAAATATTAAAAATTTCTTGAAAAAACTATCTTTTAAAAGATGGCAATTCTTTTAAATACAGATAGATGGTAATCCTCCAAAAAAGGTTCAAGACTGAGCCTTCTCAAACCCTACCGATGCACATAATTTAATTGAATTAAAAAATTTAGACCGGTGGAACCCCTCTACAAAATACTTTGCAAATCAAGTTAACGTTGCTTTTCTCCGTTTGACACAAGCACAGTAGAATTCCAGTTACCTTATTAATTAAATTGAATCAGCCCTTGTAGAAAGCCCACAACCCTTTTCAAAAATGTTTTATATAGAGAACGACCGTGCTTCGACTTCGGTTCGGCTATGCTCAGTCACTAAGGTTCGGTTCGTTTTCGGGTATAAAAAATCCGAGCTTTGACTGAAAATTTATCAGTTTTGATTAGGATACATTTCTTTTTCTTAAACAAATTTTTGTAAATTTAAAAATTGCATAAAGTTTTAGGTTTAATATGTCACCCTTTGGGAAAAAAGCACCCTTGAGGACATGGCTTGCAATAATAATCAGCCTATCGCTGAATCGTAGTACAATTTTCGGAGATTTTACGAAACTGGCATCGCTGATTTCGAAAGGCTACGAACGAATGCATTCCATGTAGATATATGCTTTCACGAAAATTCGTACTACGATGGATTCAGGGATGGGGTTGGATACTTAAAGAAATTATTCATTAAATAACGTATTGGACACTTTTCTTAATAAGCGCCTTGCGTTTAAGGACCACTTTTGCTGTTGATACAAATTAAACCGGCAGAAAACCCGACTCGTTGGCAATTGGTGCGGATCAAATGGCGCAATCGATATAGACATGATATACATAAATATCACAAAAATGTGGCAATAGTCATAAATAAAAAGCTTTACTATTGAAATAAAATTATTAATCACAGCTTTATATGTGGGTTCCTGGCCAATACCACATGAGGGGTAACTGCGAAACTGATGAGCTTGCCCGTCAAGGTATGACAAGGTACTGGTATTAGTGATTCACTTGGCATATTGATAAACCAAAAGCTTGTTAGGATCGCAGGCAGAACCTACTTGCCAAATTGCAAGGGCACTCTGGAATCCATAAGGGACCAACGGATGTAATTTTTCCTCAACATGGAGATAGGACGTTAAGATGTTGGCTGCAATCCTAACCTAGCTTTGCTTAATAGGTGCACATGTAGGAACACTAGTGCCCCCCTGGTGGGACTGACTTGGGAATTCTCGTGACGCGGAGAAAGAGGAGGCCATACATCACCTACTCTACCGCTAGAAGAAGAGCTGACTTGCTGCGGCTAGTTGTTTCCTTAATGAACTTAGACCAGCCAAAATTAAGGATCCGACAGGGATAGTATGCACTCAAAGGCCCTAATGGGGTATCCCAATGGGCCATGAGCCTAAGTATGCCCCACTAGAAGTTGCCGCCTATTCTAACATAACCTCTCACAACTTTGCCTTCCTTACTTTAATATTCCACACTAAGTGCAAATATTATACATTATATAACAGTACTTACAATTATGTTCTAATATTGCTATTGCGATCAAATTCCAATATCGCATTCATATGTACCAAAACCCTACTTTGGTATTACAAAAAATATTATTTCAAGAAAGTTGAACAGGTATCCATATGTATTTGAAGATGTGGTAATAAAAATTAAATACAGAAAAATTCAAAAATATTGGCAGGAAAGTTCCTTAAAAAAGTTAAAAAACGCCTAATGACAATTTTAACAATTACAAATTAACCTTCAGTTAACTTTAACTTAGATGTATTATAAGTAAATTTCAATTTGACAGTAACGAGTTGACTTTGAAAAGTAACGAAGTAGGTCAGCTGATTCTTCTAATAAACAGGCGCAACTTTGCTCTTAAAATCATCACAGCCTCTCGAAAATGTAAACAAATCAAAATAATTAATACTCAATATTAGCAATAGCAAAATTAATGACAAAAAAGCGGGCAAACAATTTTTCATCATCAGAAATTGAGAACAACTGTTGAACAAAAAAAACTATGGCAAATCATCACTTAATTGAATAGAAGTTGCTTCTTGTAAAAGAATACGAAAATTTATGAAAATACGTAAAGTTTAGTGAAATTATTAAACTTAAATGAAATAAAGTATAAAATATATTGAATAATTTTGGATATATTTGCAAATTAAAAAGAGAAATAGGCTGAGTCTTTCCAAACCAAATTATTTAAAGTAAATTCCGTCGTTCAATCCTTGCTCATTAATTTTTTAATTAAGTCGCTTACAGCAGAGCATAAAATTGAAGGGTTAGTCAGTCCACTCAAAAATTTAAAATCGACGTATTTGGAAATTTTTACAGCTACATATTTTTACAAATGTGGTCAACGAAACTAGACTTTGAGAAGGACTTTTTTTAGAACTAGATTTTTCAATCGCGAGAAAACACAAGCCAAAGTTGTTGCACGTTATTTTTATTATAACATAAAAATTTTAAAAATTTCAATTTATAATTAAAAAAAGGTGCGAATCATGCAAGTAAAAAAATATGGAGCCATTTATGTTTTGAAACATTATATGAAAGAAAACACTTGTAATTTAGAAAGCTTAAAAAACTTGTTTATTGAAACGGTTTAACTTAACTTTTTGTTAAAATTTGTTTATTGAAACTGCCTTCCTCGGATCAATCTAGCTTTAAACTTTGTGCACTGATAAAACTCAAAAAATTTTCATCAAAAATTCAAATTTTAATCAGAATCTCATCAATAATTTACATTTTAATCAGAATTTTTAAAAATCTTTGCTATGCAGTTTTGTAGCTAATTAATTTTTAATATAGTAAAGTGTTGGCTTGAGGAAGTTCAAAAATTTAGTTGATTTTTGATTATATTTTCTTTTTTTTTTTTGCTGATGGTGCAGCTTATTTTCTCCGCATAACAAATGCACCAATTTTTTTCTATATGGAAACAAATCAAAAAACAAAAACTTGTAACAAATAAAGGGTCTGAACTTGCCAAAAAGTACCTGTCCCTGAGATTTTGGGATGAAGCCTTCAAAGTCAATAAGCTGACTCTACATTTCGGTTTTCGGTTAGATTTCGGAATTAAATACAAACAGTTCGGTTCGTCATTCAGTTCGACCAGGAAAAATGGCGGTTCAGTTCAAAAACGAATTCGGCTCAAAGTCGGGTTGCAGCCCGGGTTTAAATACAATGTGTTTATACTTTTTGGCTGTTGGCATCAATTATGGCTATTTCTTGAAAATTTCTATAGTTTTATTTGATTGTGTTGTATTTTAATACAAATATACATATGCTCAGCCAAAGAGCAAATTATCCTCTTGTACATATAAATAGTAAATGGAACTTGCGCTGCCGCGCTTCGTTTTATCTATTGCACCTGGCTTAAGACTATCTGCTTGTCCAGACAATATTGGACAAATTTTCGCCAAAATATGTACATACATATATGTAGATTGTCACGCGTTGATACTTAATACTTAATAATAGAACATGACAAGTGGAAAAAATAGCGGTGAGTCATAGTAAAAGGAGCACGCGCACAGCCACAAGAAAACAAGTTCATAAACTTACTTTTATAAAACCTACTATGTATTGAAAATGAACCTACCCTCACATAAATTAAAATATTCAAATTTCGAGGTGAGGAGACTAAGAACAAAGTCAACCAAAAGAACAGAAGAAATGCTGACAAACAACATCAACAACATTAAGCCAGGCAACGAATAGCGAATGCCGAACACCGACCAAGGACCGTGACACCAAATTCTATACAGTAAATTTTCTTGTCCTTATTCCTTTTTTTGTTTTATTTTTTTTTAGTTTCAGCGGCAATTGTAAGCGACACTAAAGCAACATTAGCGGTAGCTGCTATAATTTCTATAATTTCTTTTCCTTTTTTATTGTTACTCAAACTTTCTGTTTTGAAACTCTGCGCCAATTGGCAACACAACTACCAAAATGTAACGCGAATGTAATAAAAATAACAACAAATAACAGTTGCCGTGTGCGTGACGCCGCTGCACACATTTGTATTTAAATACACACGCATATTTGCACACACACACAAGCAGGCAGGCATTCGTTTGTATGCAAAGTGCACTAAGTAAGGGAAGAAGCATCACGAAACGGAAGTGCACGACAAATGGAAGGACACCACTCAAAGCGACGCAAAGGGGTTGCACGAAGGTGTGTTGGCCGCAAATATTGCGTGTACGAGTAGCGGCAGCAACGGCGCCAAACGTGCAACGCCCATCGTCGACCAGCAGTACGCGCAGCTGGCACTAACTGCTAGAGTAGTAAGTAAGGCAAAGCGGCAACTGCACCGATGGCCAATTCAACGCTCGGGCTGAATTGAATCGAGTTGCCAATGATTAGTCACTGTGGTCGATGTCCTGCCTAGGGTACGAATACAGCCCGGCCAATTCTGTCCAGCTATCCAGTAAAACGAATGATATTGGTTTTTAAGGCCACCCATTGCATTCATGCAGCAATAATGGTGTGTCTGCAATGACTGCTGTCAGACAATATTCTAAACCAACTAAACAAATAACAGCCGTAATTGAATGAATGAAATGACACAGTTAATGCATTGTGTTTGGCTAAGACCAGCTAGCAAACAATAATAACTTTATGTAATGCGAGTACTGAGCCCAATTTGGAAAGCTCTGTGTATGTGAAATGTGTGTGGCAGCAAATCGAAATTGAAATCTTCAATAAAAGCCAGACAAAATTATGCACATACACAGACATACTCGCATATCTGTATAGGTATCTATATGTAAATACCAGTGAGAGTATTGTATGTATAGCTGAAAACTGTACAAATGCTTTTAAATAGTTACATATGTACATATATAGCGAGCGTTTGCTTTGCTTTTGCCTTTGTAGCTGGTGCAAGCGTGATGTAACGGTTGGTTCAATAAACTTTGGCAACAACGGGGCGCCTTTTTGGTTTATGCAAGCTATGTACAAGCTGTAGATTTCTATCTGTTTGTGTATGTTTTGCGCTTTTAGTTTTTTGCACTTTGTAGTCATGGCGATTGTGTGCTGCCAAAGCGGGGTGCGGCGCCGCGGCGAAGGATATAAGGGTGGTGGCCGGTCTTTGTTTTTTCGATAGCATACTTCCTTAAGTACATAAATACTTAGATAAGAATATATACATAGGATTCATATCCATATGTATACTTTGGAAATACACATTTGCACATACGTACGTATATAAAAACATATCTAGAGTACTTTTGCACGTTCACTAAACACAAACCACAAACTGACGACACTCAATGGCCAGTGGCTTGATAGACAAATAACCAAATTACGTACAGTGAAGCACAGACGCCGTGGGACAACGAACTTTTTACCAAGTTTTTTATGTTAAACGATATTAAAAAAAAACATATAAAAATGCCCTCGAAATGTAAGTCGTTTTAGATCCTCAAAAGGTCTTTCCAGCAAAGAAGGCATAGGTTGTGTTTAAATCTGTGACAACAGTATAATTGATGTTTATGAATTTAAATTTCGGTATTTTCTTTAATTTAACTATTTGCCATGTTTATAAATCAGGCGTAGTAGGACCATTTCTGATATTGTTTTTTTCATCAAGTTGGCAATACATTTCTCAATTACTGAAGGCGAGATTGCAATAAATAATTATCCAGAAAGAAAGTACAGTACATACATACATCGTGACAATAGCAAATAATAACGTCTCAAAAAGTAAAATTACATTTAAGCGATGTTTACAGTGAGAGTGGAAATGAGGGATCAGCATCTTATTATTAGGCGACCTTTTTTAAAGCTTCTCTTTGTTTAAATAACATGCATTCATTTAAAATACAATAAATATTTATATCAGACCGAACTCTGTATCCTCATTAGTGATTCATCCTACCCGTCGTAACACTCTCTCCCACCCGCCAAAAGCAAAAAAGATGTGTGTTTTGTTTTACTTTTTTAAATATAATAATAACGGGGGTTTCAATAGGGACTCTACAAAAGTAGACCGATAGTGACAGCAAACGACACCATATTTTTTCCCGCTCTTTTGACATTTCTCTTCAGTAAGGTTTGCTATTTCATCATGGAAAGATATACGATCCAACAACGAGTCGAAATTATTAAAATTTACTACCGAAATTCGGAGTCAATGGCCTCAACTTTAAGAGCGCAGCGTTCAATTTAAGGTCGTCGTCATTTCTGGCTGAATGGCGGCTTCGTCAATAAGCAAAATATGCGTTATTGGACAGGCAGCAGTCCACACGTACTCCACGAGTCAACATTGCATCCCGAAAAAATTACGGTTTGGTGCGGTTTATGGGCCGGCAGCGTCATTGCGTCGTACTTCTTCCGTGATGATCAAGACCGGCACGTTACTGGCCGGCACGTTTTTGACCCGAACTGGATGATATGGACTTGGACAAAATGTGGTTCCAACAGGACGGCACCGCAAGCCACACTGCGAATGTCACAATCGATTTATTGAAAACCAAGTTTGGTGAACGTGTTATCTCTCGAAATAGCCCAGTCAATTGGCCGCCTCGGTCGTGCGATTTGACGCCGTTAGACTATTTCCTGTGGGGCTACGTCAAGTCTATGATCTATGCCATGTCAACAAGCCAGCGACGATTGATGAACTTCGTGCGAATATCGAACGTGAAATTGCAGCAGTATCGGCCGTTTTATGCTTGAAAACCGTCGACAATCGGGTTCAGCGTCTGGAGTTCTGCAAGCGTGCCCGTGGTACCCATGCAAAAGAAATCGAGTTCCATGCATAATGGCGTCGAATGTACTTTCACAGGAATAAAGAATTTAATTCATATCCCAAACCATTTTTATTGAAAATCAAAGAATGGCTGAATATTTCTGACGTTGATGTAATTATATGTTTTTTTCAATATCCGCGCCCCCCTCTCGAAGAATTACTTTGACAAGGAAAGAAATATTTTCTCTTGTGAAAAAAGGAGTTTTGGGCAGTCAAAAGAACTGAAAATGAGCCATCAAGAAGACTAAGAACGAAAACTGAAATGACAAAAAGTTTGAAGGGAGAAATAAAAGTGTCACTCACAAAACTCAAAACGCAATTAAGAGGGAATCATCATGTCAAAAAACAATTCTGAATGGCTCAAAGCAACTCCAACCATAACAGTGCCCATCGATGGCGGCGGTGATAGTTCTTAGAGCAATCACTTGCATTTTTTAAAAAGTCGTTTTCCACTTTGAACTCACCATTTTTTCTTATTTTAGTATTGAATCCATAATAAGTGGCCTAGAAAACCGCATTCTACAACTTTTAAATCGAATCAAATGTATTTTTATCAAAAATCGGCCGCAATCATTTATTCGTCATTTCTTTTCACCGGAATCAATATCAAAATCGTAATCAGCAAACCCGAAAACACTCGTGAGCAATTTTGAAAGTAAGTCAGTTGTAATTTCTCATAAGTAGTCCGTAATTTTAAATCTGCCATTTTGTTTTAATCAAATTGAATATCAAACACGTGATTCCCATGTACATTCTTAGAGTGTATTAGTTGTAGTTTCTCAGAAACCGTCCTCCATTTTGTTTCGGAAAATTCGTTATCAGCAGATTTTTGGACGAATCGGGCAACATTTTAAACTTTTAGCCATCTTTTCAGTACATTTGACCACTATGCGGCATGACTTCCGACATCGCCTGACCACCATCTACACCAGGGAGACCGTCAAATTTCTTCTTGACTTTTGATCTTTGTAAATTCCAAATTTTATGGAGCAAATCTTAGGAATAAAGGAGTTTAATTTTTAAATAATTGATCTCTGTTGGATAAATTTGTAAATTTTGGTTCTTAGGATACCACAGTGATGTAAGAATACTATTTTTTGCTTTATTCCACTGGCATTTCTAAGAAGCGTCTGAAGTCTTTAAAATTTCTGAAGCAGCAGCTATTTGACTTGAAGACTTATTGCTGTCAAGAAGCATTTTGATTTTTAACTTTGTGTCTTTTAAATTCATACTCGACCAACGATTTTCATTTTATACTCGTTGCAGCTTTCAACTTAACTCGAAGTTTGTGTGGTGTACATGTAAACAAATAACTGGGTTTCCTAATAGTAAAGCCCGGTGGTAATAAAAAGTGGATACGCTCGAATTAAAAAAAATATATTGCCATTCCACTTTTTTAAGTGGTACTGGTCAGAGTTAACTTTTCATTTTTATTTAAGGTGCATTCGATTACAAAATATGCTTACACTATATTTATTTAATATTTTATTTGTCCAGGGATTTGGAAATATTAGATACATTTTGTAACAGCTAATTCGAAAAAATGTATATTGTTTGAAAAGCTCTCCTACGATAAAATAAATAACAAATAAATGAGGGATACAAAATTTTGTTGTGATTATTTCACCCATAGCAAAACAAACGACAATAGTTGCATAAACTTTACACATTAAGTAATACTTTGACTTGTACATATCTAATAAAGGAAATGTAGGCAAACTTAAAAAGTACCAATTGTATTTTCTGCTTAAAAGAAGTTGACATATTTTTTAATCAAGTACAATTTATGTAGGATAAGCGGAAAAAAGTAGGCTTTAAAATATATTCATTTATGTAAAAATAAAAATCAAATAAAGTCTATTTAACTTTTACAACAAAAGAAAAAACGCCCAAAGTATTCATGTTTGTTAAGAAATAATTGCCTCCAGTGTCAAATTTAAAATTGGATACCCCAAAACATCTTAATTTAATAATTTTCCCAAAGTGTCTCATATTAATCATATTAATTATTTTTATTACAAAAACTATTAAAACCCAGATTTCCAATTTTGTTCGAAATCTAGAAAAATTCAATTCAGTTACATAACAATTTCGAACATTGTATTACCTAAGCTTTTTCATAAAAAATAGGCAAGACCGTTCACAAAAAAAGTTGGAAACCAAAGGCTAGTTAGCAGTAAAATTAAATGGGCGAATCATTTAAAAAATCGGAATGGTTGCCAAGTAATCTATCGGTACTTATAAAAGACTGGAATCACGGCAATACGGTATTCCGAGATTAACATCCATAGTGGATATTTAATATTCGGCTTTCAATATGGTGGAATACGAAATTTAGCTAAAAAGTTGGTTGATCGACCAATAAAGTTGTGCAACATTTCTGGTGGTTCAAAACCCCCTATAAAACTAAGGCCTATAAGCGAGGTAAACTATATATAAATAAAACCGGAAGCTTTAGTTTTCCGTTAAAGCGCGTCTGTCGTATTTGTTTAGCGTATACACATTTTTATCACATACTGTCATTGACTATAAATCAAATATATTTAAAAAAAATAATATTATTCTTTTTGTTCGAAGCAAGCTGAAATAAGAAAAAAATGCTCTATTTGACTCTAAACAACAATCGCCAACATTTGTGCATAATTTAAAATAATCTAACGAAATTCTTATCTTATAAGTATACTGATTTTTTAATATATTTAAAATTATGCATCATTTTTACAAGTTAAACTTCATTGTGGGAATGCTTGATGGTAGAACACTCCAAGTAGCTGCGTATGTTTTTTGTAGTACGAGTATACATATGTTAATTTGTTTTTTATGTATACTACATGCACTTACATATAATTATTATGTATACGATATACAGATAACCCACATTTGCATAATACTAATTGATATTTTTTCTTCTTCTTTGCAGTTTTATAGTTTACTAGAGCAAAATATTATTGCAAATTCCACTTTAACACTGCGACCATGCACAGTGTTTGTGCCTACAAATGCTGCATTCCAGCGTCATCATGGGCCCACACATGTGCTCTATCACATAAGTGAGTAACAATGCATAATTCACAAAATTAATTGAAATACATACATACATATATGTATATGAAATAAATTTGTTTGTTGGTATTGCTGTTGCTGTGAGTTATGCTATTCACATATTTACATTTAGCACCAAACAGTATACTTTAATTAACATAATAATAATTTTAGCGACGACACCAATGACGCAGGATAAGCTTATAAAGGTCATACCGTCGGATATGGGTGGTAATCCATCGTTGTATATAACGAAAAATCGCAATGGCGATGTATATGTGAATAATGCTAGAATAATACCATCGCTAACGGTCGAAATGACCAACAGTCTGGGAATGCGTCAGGTGAGAATATATTTATTTATTTAATTTCAAATCAAAAGATTTTTTAATATCTGAATACCTTCGAGAACAATAAAATTAAAAATGAATAAAATAAAATCGTTCTATTATCATTTTATAAGAATTGGAAATAAATTAAGTATAAACGTCGCTGAGCCGCTAAAAATTAAAATAGTCAGCAATCTATTTAGCTTAAAATAGTCTTTAAATAGTAACAGTAGTGTAAAACTGAAAAATATGTGGATTTATATCAGCATCAACAGTTCCCGTATCACCTTCTTGGAGTCTTAATCTCTGATTTGTTACGAGTATAAAACCAGGTTTCGTACACTATAAAAATACATATATTAACTGCCGTGACACGATCGCAAATTAGCAACAACTGTTTCCATATTTGAAGTTTCTTATGCTGGACATCACGGCCACAACAACCTAATATCGCAGAAAGAGATCGAATTATGGCGGATGCCCCTTACTCTGTAGTTCGAATTGAAAAGCCTAATACGGTTCTATAGCAGTCGTTGGACAGGAATGTTGAAGTGGTAGTTTGACGTCATAATGGGCAAAAATTTTTACAAGAACATACATAAGTAATGGAAATTTCTTTCGCATATTACTAAAATTGGAACATAGTTTTTTATTTTTGTGTTGCCTTGGCAATATGAATATCGTATAAAGTGAAGGTAAAGGTTATTTTCTTTCCATGTGGTTTGGCGAACTAGAAATTCTTTGAATTTCTAATATCAGACGGAGTAAAAATAATTAACATACTTAAAACAATTTGAATGCCCTGAGACACTCTTGGTCACTGGAATACTAGAATACAGTCAATAATTGCAGATCTGAATTGTAATTTCGCAATGCAATTACTAACGTCTAAAAAACGCTTGAAAGTTGAACAAACTTATTAAGAAAATCATCGATTAAGCCAAATTCGGGGTCAAAATTGCTGCGTTTGGAGTGCAGTGAGGCCCTGTTACACCCACAAAACTCACTGCCTATGGGCGTAAGAATCGTTGGTTCGTACTCCTTTACAAATAAGTAGGGACGCCCACAATAATCGATGAAAATGCATCATTGCTGATTATTTCTTCCGCCAATTGAATAGAATCTTAACTGGCATATTTTCCCAATAGGACGGCGCCAATATAGCCTTTTGGTGAACATGTTATTCCTCGATGGACCACCGAGATTGTTCGATTTAACCACACTAGATTTTTTTTATCTGCGGTAAGGTTAACTCATTAGTTTATCCGAATCAACGGGAAACGTAGACAACATTTTGGGAACTATTCCCGAGTTCCCGCAATCATTGCTTAAAAAAGTGGTTGAAAATTGGATTGGCAGGTTACGCCACATACGCGCGAATGCGGTGGTACCATGTCGGAAGTTATATTCAAACACTAAAGACGCAATATATTAAAATTATACTTCCAATAGTCAGTTTGTCATTATGTAATCTCATCATTTTATACAAATTTTAACTACTACAACTTTAAAAACCACTTTATTTATCCCTGGAAAGAGCAGTAAAATTTAATATTTTAATTCTCGTGTATATATTTACTCGAAACCTCCATAGGCTTTCGTTCGTTACTGTGGTTTCTTAGGCCACATAATCTAAAATTAAACCCCTACACGTATTTTATGGTTTAGAAACGTTTGAAAATTTCCATTTCTAATCCATTCACTCTTCACAAATTTTCCCTTACCGGAAACTTTCATATTTAACAGAAACTAATAGCCCAAAAATGTCGCTTTGGTGAAACAGATTAAACAATTAACTATTCAATATAACAATCCTACATTATGCTAGATCATATATGTATATGTATATTTTTCTTGAAAACCAGTAATAAGAAATAGCCTTTTCGTACTCCATAATTGCGAAAACTGGCTATATACTTACCAACAATTTACGGTTAATAAGTAAATATGACATTGAGTCGGGTATACGCAGGCGGTGGTATTTCGGTCAGCTCCAAAAAACTCGGGTGTTATTTTAGAGGTATAGAATTAGCTAGAATTAGCTGTCAAACCTGCTGCCAAAGTAAACGCAAATAAAGAATCCTTAAAATACTCTCCTGGCATAGTTTCTTAAAACTGACAATGTTAGGAACTTCACTGAGCGCTACAGTGCTACCTGGGTCCAACAGGATGTTGAAATAAGCCATACGGCGTATTCAACTAACACTTGATTTCGACGAACTTGTGGTGACCGAATCATATCATATCGCTCATTTACTAGAAGACTCTCATGATCTAAAAAAAAAGATGCCCAAGAAAAAAGGCTTTGAAATTTTGAATTTCCATCCTACATATATTAAAAATGCATACATAGTTTGCCCTAGTGAGCTACTGGCAATCTATAAGCTATGAGAGCTATGCAATTTTTACCAGGTACCGCAAATAACGATTATTGTTTAAATTTCAACTTAAAAAATCATGCGGAAAGGGAAATGCTACGTGTATAAGGATTAAACCAATATACTCCTTGTAACAAGGACTTGCTTCAGCGACATGACTTTTTATTTTTGAGTTTAAAAAAAAATCATCAAGTTTAATCGGTATTTCCTCAGTTTTATTTTTTGCTCGTTCTTTCTTAAACAAAAAATAGAACTCAAGAAATGACTATTATTTATGGCCAATAAATAAAACTCAAAAACTAACGATTCATTTCTGAGCAAAAAATTAAATTCAACAATTAACGATTAAAAGGTAATTTTTTTAATAAAAGTTATAACCGTTACCGTCCTGACTTTTATACAACGAAGAAAATGAAATAACGGGCCATTACTGCATACTGAACTTCATTTTTTTTTCTTGGATTATGAAAGTCATTTAGTAAATGAGCGTTATCACGAAATGGGCCTGCCGAAAAAACTAAGCATTATTTATACGGCAGTGATCTGACCAAATATTGCTTATGAACTACGATGACTCAATGAACTTTTTAAAAATCGTCTCTTAGATGGAAGTATATGTAGAATTCAGATATTTAGAATTTAATGCCATAATTCGAGTTTCGAACTACTACCTTATGCCACCAAACTAGATTTGTAAGCTTTATGGATGGATCTAAATCAGAGCTTGGCTCTGGAGTAGAGAAATCCGTTGAACAAAATGACGTCAAACTTGAAACTTTTATATTCCCTAAGGAGGTATGCTTATGTCTGCAATAATTAGGGACATGGTTGCCAAAAGAGGTTATGTGTGCAGTGATAGCCATCTTAACAGAGGATCATCTTCAACACCATTGTACACTCTGGACCTGTTGGTTTTTGCGATGTTACGATTGCTTAAGTATCTGGGCACAAGGCGTATTAAGAAACGAGTTAACTGACGAACTTGTGTAAAAAAAACTCAGACGGGCGTCTAATAGTATCCATCCTTAGGTAAATTGAGGGCCGAATTGAGATCCCATCTTAAAAGCGAATACCTAAAAATTAGAGAAACGTTCAGTGAAGTGTATGGAGGACTGTGGAGACTGTTGAAAACTAAAATATTTTTCTGTGGAATGGAGTGTTCGCTATTTTAAGTTTTAGACATTTTTCGGTCCACTCTCTTAAACGAAATAAAGCAAAGTTTCGGAAAATGTTAAAGTAAAGCCTTTAACTATTTGTGTTGTATCATAAAACAAATTTATCATAGTCAATTTTTAAAAACTTGAAACTTTCCCGCAACAAATTCAATATTTATTCCAATTCCTACTTGCAGGTGATGCATATAATCGACGAAGTTTTGGTGCCACTTACCCCACTGCCAACTGCCAAAATTGAGTTCACTAATCTGGATGCGTTTCAATTTCTACAACAGGCCGACCTTTTGGATATCGGCGAGAATCGCTTAAGGTTTGACTTATATCACTTTCCCAAAAAAGTGTGGAAAAATATAATTTTATTAATTCTCAATTATAGATCGTATCGTTCACAAGTGACTTTGATGCGTAAAGAGAATCTATATCAATCGCCGGGCGGACATACATTTTTAATACCAATCGATGAAGGCTTTAAGGTGAGTAAGAACAATTTTTTTTCTCTACTCTAAAGGCATATGCGATAAAAACATATGTACTGGAGTACTAAGTTTATTTGTAACAAGAATCATATAACACAAGGTTGCGCCTTCCGCGGACCGCTAGTCCTCTCTTTGTCGATTTGACAGCAGCATCTACCCATTCGCTGATGAAATGAAATTATTTTATTATTATTTTGCACAAACAATGTCAACAGGACTTTAAATCGCTTTGTTGTTTGTGTGCTTTTTCTGCGAATTCTTCCTCTTCTTCTTTAGAATTCTTTCTTTGCTCTCTCAGTCTCTAGTTTTTGTTAAGTCATCTTCAGTAGCTCTCCGCGCGGAAGGCGTGGTCATGTTTTCTATTATTCAAGTATTTATATGCATGTATTATGATTATGTTTTAAACAAAGACATTTATTTTAAACATACTTAAACAACTGACCACATATATTTACAATATTCAAAACATTTTTCATGACTAGCGTTTTAGTTAATTTTTTATAAAACTTTGATGCGTAGTAATATAAAAAAGTATATAAAAGCTTTGTACAAAATTTAAGAAAGTTTCACAAATTTTCCTCAAAATTTCAAAGTTTTTAATTTGCAGGTAGACCGAAATTTAGGTTGATGTTTGACAACGATTTAAAATATTTGGTATTTTATATAAATTCTCGTTGGTTTTTGATACGTTTTGTAAAAAAATGTTTTCAATGCCAAAATTTAAAAATATTGTCAAAATCAATAAGAATTTTTAGCGACTTAAGACTTTCATATTAGTATGCCAAAAAAGAATGAGCTACAAAACTGCATAGTTGTTTGAAAACTAAATTTAAAATATTTTAAATGTGGTGGAATTTCTTTAATTTTTATAAATTTTGTACCAAGTTTCAAATTTTGATGTATGCACATACATTCTTTGTATTATTTAACGAAATACATTTGTACACAATATTTACGAAAACAAATTAATAATGAAAACCAATTCGAGTACTGTAAAAAAATCGCCATGTGGTCAATTGTTTGAGTCACTTTATATTTATATAATTAGAAAATTCAAAGGTGTTATTTAATAGCTACATTTATTGTAACCGCTAATCCATTAAATGTCAATTAATTGTCATAGCAAACCACACGCAGCAGCTTGGTGGACAATAAAGTCATCGACGGACACGTCATACCGAACAATGTGATTTTCACAGCGGCCGCTCAAATCGAAGTGCCACAAACCACAGCCGCATTTGAGGACAATCTCAAAGTAACTGTTAGTTTCTTCAAGCAAAAAGACGGCAAAAGTATGACAATTAATTGCAATTGAATTCCACTTTTATACCAATCGTTTAATGACTTCTCTTTTCTAGTGTACGTCAAATCAAATACGATTTTGGGAGATTCGAAGCACTCCACCGGCATTGTATTAGCGGAAATTGTCAAGGGCAATATTCCGGTGCGAAATGGTGTGGTGCATCTGATTCACCGGCCACTAATGATAATCGATTCGACAGTGTCGCAATTTCTAGAGGTAGGTGTTCGATTACAAACACAAATATCTATTTTGAGCGAAAGAATGTAGTAAAAACGTGTCTTTGGGTGTGTGCGGTGTATCTAATAAACCACTCACTCTACACAAGAAAATACGGCAATAACAATTTAGTACCACCACAAAATTTCTTACATATACTTAATACACTTGGTGTGTCTGTGTATGTGTGTAGATATTTACATACTATATACACATTGACATGTGACATAACACGCCTCACAACATTAGAATTTCTGGTCTTCAGTAAATTTATTCGTATAAATCTTTTAACGGACGAAATAAAATGTACAAGCAAGCGTAGTAATCAGCAGCGTTCGAAATCGAATTTGAATTTTTCTCAAATGAGTAAGCTATTTTAAATATAATCTATAAAAATTCATTAATCCAAAAATAATTTGCATTCAAAATTTATGTTATTTGAAATAAAAGGGTTGGTCAGATTTGCAAAGCTGCCGCTGCTAACTACGCTTCACTTTGCACCAAGCACTAAGCTAAATTCGTACACATAATCACAGTCCAAGCTCGATAACTTAAACTTTTTCTGTCTCATAAAATATAAGTTCCATTAATTAACTACAATATATCTCAGTAATTTCCGCTTAGTTTGGCTTACAACAAATTGAACCCTAAAATTTATAAAAATTATACGCAACGTTCTGATGCTAAATGCATTTTTTCTAAATATCACAAACCAGCACCACCTTTTTGGCTGATTCCAACATAGCCTGCTAGAACACCTAGTGATGACAAAATCTACTCTACTTGGTCTTTCCAACATATAGGAGACCATCCTCTTCCTCAGTCACAACTAGCGGGTACCGATTTTAAATAATCCCAGCTTAGCCGCTAAACTATGTCTATATAAGTATGTAGATCTCAAACAGCTCACCGCCCCATCGTGTGAGGTTCTAACCATTATCATTTTTAGAGAAGTAAGGTTTAACGATTTCACCGGCATAAAATCCACCAAACAGTGAACTTTTGTAAATGTAACGGTGTTTAGTGAATATTTCGTGAATTCTCTTCACTTCAAGCGCTGCAGGTTTGCGCAATGGTTCCAAAAATTATCCTCTCAACTGTTGTTTGGACATTAGTCTATTTGTTGTGAAATCGCAAGCCGAACTGATCACGGTTGATAATAGCGTTGCAAGTTCTGAACATCTTGTTATATATTAATCGTTGTAGGAAAATTAAGCCTCTAAAAAACAGTCTTAAGAAGCCTGCATATGGTAAACATACTCGAGTTGGTTCATTGATTTAAGAGGATTGTCACCCTGGTGACATGAAATTATCCAGCATGCCATTCTGATTCCGCAACTCAGGGCCACCTTCAGCGATTTGACGGCTTTAAAGAATTTCAGAACTTTCTTCATAGAAAGGCTGTTGCACTCTGAAGTACTCTGCAGTAATGGTTTGCCAAGTGTCCTTAGACCAAGCTTTACGAGGACAGTGCACTCGCACAGAAATAGACCGATTGTCTCTAACCTTTGTTCATTTCGAAAATAGCCCTGGTTTTAGGTGGATCATTGGACACTCAGAAGTGCGGGTAATCCTATACGACACTGTAACTGGTTAGCTTCCTAAGAGTAAATTTCGGCAATCGTGCTCATGGTCTCCCTAAGCGGTGCACGCATGTTCGCCGCATGAATATCCGCAACTCACTAGTGCATCCGCTGTCTCATTTCCGTGAACGTCTCTGTGCCCCGGCCCCTTATTAAGATAATCTTGTATTGGTCTGAAACCGAGGTCAGCCCTTTGGCATACTCATCTACTTGTTAAGATCTAACCGAGGTAGAAGAGAGTACCCAACTAGCCGTTTGGCTAGATATTAATCTAACTCCTCACGGGTGAATTATTTTTAATGTACTTTACTGCCTCCTTAATTACTATCTTTTCGGGATAAAAAAAAACTGGCATGATGCGGTAGGCGAAAGAATAACTTTAGATGCATATAGAGTCACCGAGACGTTTCTTGTACGCTCGCCATTGAGTTTTTTACTTTAAAAGTATCTTATATTAAAAAAAAGACTAGGTCCGAGGGAAAGAATCCGGGGCTTCTTGTTACAAGATGAAATTTCTTTGGGCCATACAATTACAATTTACTCTAAAAATAAAATATATATCCCTTCTGCCACGTCTGGTTGTGCTGTTCAGAAAAAAACTAGTAAAATCCCAACATTTACAAATAATCTATCACTCCCTTAATAGAAACAAAACCAGCTGCAGTGTCACGTCTAAAAAAAAGCACTCCGTTGTTGATTTTGTGGAGTCAAAGTAAATTAAAAAATAAAATTTCGGCGATAATCAGAAAAATTGTATTAAAAATTTGGGCTTTCCAAATATTTGAACTACTGTCGTTAAAAAATGTTTATTTTTGTATAGCGTTGCTACGAGATGACAACTGTGCCAAAATTTTCATAGAATTGATCAATTTAAAAAACGAATGCGCTGAAGTTTAAGTTATAGAGTTTCGCCTGTATTGCTATTTATTTATTTGCTGCACTTTTGCTTTGCTTTCAAATCTAATGCTTTCAAAATTGTAGTCGTACTCATATTAATTAAAAATTAATTTTTCAGTATATTATATTATTATTTAATTACGCAGATAAATTTAAATTCAGCAGAATCAATAGAGTAGATTGTAAGAACGAAAATTTGAGAACTGTGAACACTGAAAATATACTTAGTTACTTTAAATTTTTTAACTCAGCTAATCCAAGATTACCTAATACTAAGAAGTTACAGTTTTTTTAATGAAAGTCAGCCCATATCCTCAGGTATTTCTAAACTAAGTCGCGATCGTTTGCAGTAGAAGCCACATGTTTGGTTGGGAGTTTACTAACAAATGCCTTTTTCCACGTTTCCAATAATGTTTTGTATACAATGTTCCTATATTTTCGATTGTTGAACAAGCACTATTATAAGAAATTAGAGAACCCAACGGCATCAAATACTTATGTAATATGAACTCTCCAATCGGCGAGAGGTGTCCAGTGTACAGAGACACCTCTCCAAAATCCGGACAACGCCTTGCCTCCGAGCTGAGTAGTACCAAACTAGCCGGAATAATCGCAGACGTCTTTGTATTGCTGTCCCTCCGAAATATTTGTCCCTTGTTGATGTAGGGCTAAGTATGCAAGATTCTATGATGGCAACGCCTTTCAGACAGAGCACTTAGAAACAGTAGTGGTCTGAAACTGTCGACAATCGACTATAGACTATCGATAACGGGTGTGTTTTAGAGCTCACAGATAACTAGGCTTTAAAGTATCAATTTGCGTATACATTGCGCTCGGCATAGTTGTAAAGAAAGTACTGTTTATTCAGATAACAAAACCTGTTTACATTCTAATTCAATGAAGAAATATTTGGTTCAATTTCAATTACTTAAAATCCATTAATATTTTAACAGTAAAGTTTGTAAAATGAAAGAAATGTCTTCTTCCAGCTTAATAACTACTTGTGACGCATTATTTGCCCATTTAAATGTACCTTATTTAACACAAAGATCCAAATTGGTTCTCGTTCGTGTTAACGTAAGTGTTTCATATGATGACAGCCGTTTTCGCCCCGATTTACACACGACAATGAATAAGAAAGAGAAAAAAACTGTAAATCCTATACATTTGGAACACAATTTATATTTTATTAAAAAGTGCTGCCAATTTCTGTTACTGTCCAATGCGGATGAAATGTAACAATAAACGATACAACAATAATTTATTAAAAACTAACGATAGTCTGGAAAACCAACGGGGATAATATCGTCCGAAGCCCATCGATATTATCGCTAGTGCCATCGATTGTTTCAGCCCACTAGTACTCAGAGTACACATTAGCGATACGGAGCCTAAAACTATGAAACCGTTACAACCAGGGACCGAAAATAACCGCCATTTTAATTTTTCATTGGAAAAATTTCGTTCCTAAAACAATTATAAGATTTAAATAATAAAAATTTATTTTTTTAGAATATTTCACCAAAATTATTTTACGATTCTTATTTTAAAATATTATCAATATTTTTATTTTTTGAATTTCACACTTTCCGATCATGGTTGATCGATATTTTCTGAGATCAAATTTATAAATCATCAACAAAAAAGCAATAAATATTAATAGTATTGCTGTTTTTTGTTATTAAGATCGATAATCCAAAAAAAAGTGATAAAATGAAATCAGAAAAATCGAACAAATTAAAATGTCAAACTTCATCGAAAAACTAGTAAAAAGTCGATAAAATATAATCGACCTTTTAGGTTCAATTTATAACGATTAATTAAGGTTTTTATACTCAAAACTATAACCGTAACGGTTTCTAGTTAGAATTAATTTAGGATGCTGAATTTAAAAACAAGTTTTATAGATTTTATGAGTTTATAGTACATAAGATAACTAAGGATTTGATTTATTGATAGTCGAGATTGAAGCTCGATAATTGTAACGCTGGCTAGCAATATTTCATTCACCGGATTCAAAAATACAAAAATTTAAATGCTGTGAATTTCAGGTCGCGTATCGAATGAAAATATACTAAATATGTATATCCTGAAATAAAAAGGTTTATTTTTAATCATCCACTCGAAATTATTTTTCAATTGAAGCTATTTTAAGCAATTTTCCAGTTATTGCTTGCCAGTGTTTCCTTTCTTTTGGCTTCTCAGTACTGAAATATTATTTTCTTTTGGCACAGTAATTACCAATTAAAATTCCTGCACACAATATGCGGTTTTGATCTGACTTGAAACTGCTGTCGATTGTCTGGAAAAAGTGAGTTGTATTCAATTCAAACCGGTTTCTCGTACGATCAAAGCAAATGCGCATTAAGTATTTTTATATTTTTAGAACACACGCTATAAAAAAAATAAGGTTTAACTGATTTGCATTGTTCGCTCTTTAAATTTTAATTGTTTTTATCATCATTTGAATTTCAAAGCATAACAAAAACAAACAGAATAACAAAAAAAACCAATAAAATACTAAAAACAAAAACAAACAAAATAATTAATTTAAAAAACCCCATAGTCTGATTTTACCTCGAACTTGAATTTGCAAATTTGCGATTTTGTAATTCGTTTCGGTTTGATGTAAAATCATAAGCAAAATTTTATTTTAAAATAATTTTTAAAATATAAATTTTATTTTAAAAAAATTTTGGGTGCGATGTAAGTATACAAACTAATAAATTTTGTACTTTTGTTATGAAAAACAAATTTGATCATCGATCACCCCCTCTCCTCATTAGACAGTCAGCCATCATACGAAATCTCACGCTCGCCCCACTTTTGAAGATTTTAATTGGAAATATATGTATATTACTATATTTTTGAAATTGATAATATTGGAAATTTTACAAAGAAGCTGTGCTGACAAAAGTGGAAATGGGCCTTACCATTATTCGCCCATTTTAAAGAAAAAATAATAGTAAAATCATGTATGCGCAAACATATTATTGTTGAAGAAAATACACATACATACATACATACATACATATATGCAAATGCACAGACAATATAAAAACACCAAAACTGCAAAGTCACGTGAAATAAACAATGCATGTGAACTAATCACTTCTCATTAATAAACACAAATCCATACATATAACATATCTTCATTGTGGAAACAACCCAGTTGGAAATCTTTGTTGTAAAAATATTTAGATATGCACCTGAATGATTTGCTTTAGATTTGGGATAGCTGACGGTGGTTTTCTTGTTAGATCTAAGTGAATTTCTCGGTCTGAAACCTGACATTTTATCGGAGCTTACATTCCATTACTGAATGTTTGAGTAGTTGAGCGTTACCTCTTCCAGTTCAATTCTTGCGGTAGTAGCTCTCAACTCTCTATATTTAATCCACTTTTCATTTGATCTCTATAGTTTTAAGAGAAAAAATATAGTATTCAAAGAGCTTTGACTCATTAATTTGGCGTAAGTTTGCTTAGATCTATAGAACAAGCAAATTGTAAAAGTCTTATACCATGTCCACACGACAATGAAACCCAGTTATTGTTTTCAGTAGATCTTTTCAATATTAAACATGACCATTCAGACAGCATTCCTTTTTACTACCTAGTTTTGATGACATTTCTAAATTTATTTAAATTTTTTAACCTAAGGCAATCCGGTAACCGGAATTCTCCCCAGAGCGTCTAAATAAAAGCTTCGCTCTGTGCACACTAAGCAGTGCCGCTTTTTAGAAATATTTCAGTTTTTATCCACCATGATTTTTTCTTACAATTGTTCTTATTCCGTTTTCTAAACTAGTGACGGAAAATCATCGATTTTTTTGACAAAAAGTTATCGATCAAAGAGTTGCTTATGAAAACACAACAAAAATTGAGATGCTTTCGAGATTATCATGATTGGTTAGTAATAAAAATGGATAGTTTTTGAGAGGCGTAAACATGTACTTACATCTTGTTTTCACAGAATATCATGAATGAGTTATAAAAAACTGGTTTTCTTTATTGTGTGGACGTGGCGTTAGGAATTTTTTGGTTGATAAAGATTTCAGTGTCGCTAGTCGGTCAACGTCTTTCTTGATATCGGCGTCTTTTTAAGAACGTCAAACCTAACGCAGAATCCCTGGATAAGCTTGAGATAAAATCCAACATAAGAAGTTTTGCCAACCGCTTGCTTTGAGATTCTATTTTATGAGGCCAATTAAGCTCTTCGGGGTCATTGTTTGGTGGAACTTACTAGAGAAGAAGTCAATAGTAAGCTACTTAGAGAGTTCAAAGTACTACCTTTAAAGCAATCCGGGAGCGTATGAGACTGCTGATACCCCTGTAACTTTAATTCAATCTAAGGGCAGGATTAAAAAAGTTGTTCCACAAGTTGCCAAATTGTCATACTGCATCCGAAACAAAGTGTTATGCTTTCAAAGAAGCAGTCGATTGGCTACGCTGTCAAGGGGGTACCGCAATTTGAAAAAAGCATTTTCTATAATTTTTGGTTGCAGCTTGCCTCGTAACGAAAAAGGCGCCAAGTGCTCTCGTCGGAAGTGCAATGTAGGGCCCGGCACAACTCAAACAAATTTTACTTACTTAAAAAAACCTCTATTCCTATACGAGTTTGATGAATCGTTGCTATAGCAAAACAAGTCGCACAATGTAATGCTCCCATCTAAATGCGGCCAAAATTAGAAATTGAGCTTCGCGTTCGTTCAAATTTTATATATAACTTTCAGAGCAAGAAAATTGTTAAATATCTGCCAACTACTACGCCAAAACGTAAAATATCATCCGGTTTTTATAAAAATTTATGTAGGCCTGATCTATGGTCAAATCAAACCTCAAAGCCAACATGTTACCTTAGATCATTCGTATTAGCTCCTCAGAAAAATTAATTATTTTCAAAACCTACAATTTTCCGCTGGTAACTTTTCTGGATACAGTAAAACAATACTATTCGTTATAAAAAATGTAAAACTGGAGCTTTACTTTTATATACTCTTAGTAAAACTTTAATAAATGCATTAACTATATGTTTATTTCTAATCAAAAAAATTTTTTTTATCCACACATAGTTTCGTACCCTTTATGCTCTTGTCAAGATTAAAATATTTAATGCTTTGGTATACTGCAAAATTTGGTTAAATAATTTTTTTATATTCCAACATCACTTGCTAAAAAAATTACTTTCCAAAAGACACGCTTTACTCAAGGTATCTATAGTATTGGCAATTTTAAAAAAATATTTGCGCATTCTAAAATAAAAACCATACAATTCACAAAAAATTTGAAAATTTAAATTGAAATTTTAATTTGTATAATAAGTTTTAGTAAAATAAATTGAAAGCTTTAACTGGCTAAAACTCCAGGCTTTTTTGTCTTACAATTTGCACAATTTTTGCATATGAAGAAAACTTTTGTATATGATAAACAAATAACACTATCGGTGAAAAAACTATCAAAAAGCGTCGAAAATTTTCCGTCATTTTATTACGCTACAAATTATTAATGGGCTACAAAACTACATAATCGAATTTTTCTAAAAATTGAAATTACTAAACTTAAAATTTTGATTACATATTTTTTAATTTGCTGAATTTTGTACAAAATTTGAAATTTGAGTTTATATAGTTTTTGTTATAGAGTGAAATGTATGTTGATAACAAATTAACGAAAAAGTTTTACCATGAAACACATTCCGGATAATAAAACATAAATTTTTATGCCATTACTTTTATTCCACTTCTTTTGATAGTTGCTTTTCTTGAATTTAAGCAACATTTTAATATTTGTGTAGACATTTTTTATCGTGTCGTCCAACAAACTTATTTGTCAAAGACTTCCATCTGGATATACTAAATTCACAATTACCCTAACATAAATACTACATTCGTAATATTTTCATTCACATAAATTACAATTTCAAATAAATACTAGTCTCACATTTTATATGAAAAAAAAAAAAGTTATAGAACTAGAGTCACATTCGCTTTCGCATCAATAGCTCAGTGTGAAATAAATCCTCTCATTTTTCATTTAACCCTTTCATTCAAAAACTATACTGATATATACTTTCGCTTTTACTGGTCGTTTTATTGTAATTTAAGTTTCCCTCTCCGTTGCCTTTGATTTTTTGCACTGTCACTTTTCACATGCTTTGAAATTGGCAATACGCTTTAAGCCTACACTTCAGAGTTTGTATTTGTTTTAGCAAGAGAAAAACTATTTTATGTAATTTCATAATTTTCATACATAAATTGCGCATCGCGTGTCCATTTCGTTATCAGACAAATTAAACTACATACTACCACTACCAGTGATTCTATCCAGTCTTGTACAAATGCATAGCAACCATTAGCATTTCATATATGTACATACATACATAAATATTTTATGAATTCGATTTAAATATTTAGTTTCTCATTCGTTTGATGTGATTGTTGTGATAGAGCAGAAAACGATATTGACTGTTGTATTTTCTTTGTACTCTTCTCTGCCGAATGTTTTTGTTGTTTTGGTTTTTATTTGTGACCTTTTTCGTTTTTGTTATATGCAACGCTCCGGAAACTCATTCAACAATTCAAACATTTTAGTCCTTTAAGGTAAATAATTTCAAATAGTTTATATGTATGTAAATTCAAAACCACCAAAACATACATACTACTTCCATAAATACATTCTACATAAATTTATATGTATCTATATTGCAAATTTAACAAACAGTTACAATACATATGTACATAACATGCATAGACAATTTACGTGCAAACAGAACAAAATCTAAATAAAATAGGCACGAAGTAGTGAAATGTTGGTTATACTACAATACTATTGTTATGCATTAAATATTTCTAAAGCATGCAAATATTGAATAAAAGAGAATTTTTGTTTTCGCTTAATAGGCAAAAAAAAACAAACAAAAAATTAGGAGCATGCAACATAAAAAACGTTCAATGCATTTAAAATGAAATTTCACATTTATTTTACGAGTACAGATATGTATGTATGTATACTACTTCATTATCAAAGACACCACTATTCAGACTCAAATAATCATTTCCATTTCTTATGTCATGAGCATGCGCTTTTTAAACAAAAACCAACAGCAGCTTTTCAAAAGGCTTAGAAAAAACAAATTTGAATATCTAATTTAATATCAACAATACAAATGCCGACCCGAATCGAAATAAAGAAATTGTTGTCAAAAGGTAGATTAATGACAGACAACCTAATTCTTTTTTTTTACCCCATTAAGAAAATATCTTCAATATCCTTGGACGGCGATATAAGGGAAATTAAGGCATGTGCTGAAAATCATATGATTTGATATGAGGAAGCCCCTTTAAGAAAAAAGTTAGAATATTTTAAACGGAAATTATAAAACAAATATCATATGTACATGTCTGTGTCCTTATGATGGTTTCGAATATGATAGTTTTGAAACATAGCCAATTTTTTTTTAATTTTGATGTTAGCTTGTACCAACATTTGTATTAGTGTTAGTTAAAAGCCTAGATAATAGTAAAAACAAAAAAATGCATGAAATCTGTTTCATATGAAGCCTTTTTGACTTAAGTGCTTTTTCAAAACTGAACTTTGCAATTTACTGAACCTTAACTTCACTGAAGCTATTACATTGAAATGAAGACTGTTAATTGGAAGCTTTAATTAAACAAGAGCTGTTTTATTGGAATATAAATTCTTTTTAATCGAGAGCATATCGAAAGCTGAAGCCAATTTTAGTTATTTAGTTAAATTCTAGTTAAAAGATCAGAATATTAAAAAAAAAAAGTATTTTGTCAAATGCAATATTTAAAAAAAAAAACTTAAGCTAAAAAGTGAACCCCAATAACTTCACTGCCAAATAGAGTTTTTTAAAATAGATTTTACACATTTGTGCGTCTCAGTGTAAATAACATTGTGAATACAATATCTCATATCCAGCTCAAGTCAAGGTAAGCTGTACAGATATTCATTGTTATACTAGGATTATTTTATATTTATAAGATGTTTATCATTTTATTAGTATGACTTTTCCCCAAAAACTTTCATTGTTTGACCGCGTATCGTAAAATAAATTATATTGGTAAAGGGTTAGGTTACATGCATTTAGCGGCAATGACAGTTCCAATCGTCAGGCGTCAATATTTGAGACCGCAATTCAAATGTTCGTCGTCCATGTGCCTCATTACTCTGCTATTTTGTGCCCTGAGAGAGTCAAGGATAAAATGGGGATTTTTTATTGGTCCTCCATTCTACAACGCCCCATACGTAGTAATCCAAAGAATTTAGAAACGAAGTTGCGTGGCTAAAGGATTGAGGTTATGTGGCAATGAAAATTCTCGGACATCAAATCTTGTGTCGTCATGACCTTACACTACACCACGTACGCCAGATCTCCACAGCTCGAGGTTTTTACACAGTTAACAAATGTTTTATTAGGAAAAAGCCGAAGCATAGCCCTATAATTTATGTCGAAGTGGTCGCGCTAGTATGAATCATTGTTCTCGAGTTTGTGGATTCGGAAACTTTAAGTTTCCTCTAAACGTCCCTGATTAATTTTGATGCGTGTTTGCCAATTATCCCTAGACTTGCTGATGGAATTGTGTCGTTCGAACTCTGTCTGATCGTGCCACATGTGTTTTACGCACAGTAATACTTTTCTACTTGCTATCAGATGCTTCCAGTTGGGCTATTTCAAGATCATTGCATTTTTTCACGAAACCAAAATTTAGATTTACTTCCCTTTTGATTAAAGGTACGAAATAATTTCTAAGACACATTCCAGTTCTCCATTTCCGAAATCAAGTCATGCGACGGCCCTTGCCGAGTAACTTTATTTGTAGATACAGTTCACTTTTTCCTAGAAATGGCCACAGGCTGGCTGCATTCCTGTTGTCAAAAAACAGTTATAATAACCAACTGCTATTCGAAGGGTGGCATAAGATCATAGTAAACTTCCGCTGAACATTTTGCAAATAGCGAACTCCAAGGAACATTTTGTTAAAGCTTCCTCAATAAATGAATGAAAGATGTGTCAAGAAGATTTTAGTGTTATAAAAACTGTTGGCCTAGCTACATATACCGTAAGTCCAGCCAAAAATAGTCAACTAGTTCATTGAACAAACCGAATTTATAAATCAAAAAAAGATTAAAATGATTTTGGATTATGACCAGACTGAATTATTTCTCAGAAAATTTCAATAGGAATCACCTCAGACAAAACCTGTATGCAATTACCGTAGAATTAGAAAAAAAGTGCCCCTGAAAATTGAAAAGTCGCTCTGTTAACTTGCATACTAACGACATTGAAGTAATTTACATATTTAACAGAAAATAACATAAGATTAGGAAGTGTTAATTATCCCCACGACAGTGCTTTCCCACCACATCGGAATTCGAATATATTGATCTAGGTATTGCAAACAAAACTGTAACTGTGTTCGACCTGCAAAGTGATTCTAAATTTTTGAAATTTTACAACTTAGTTCTAAATCCGAAATTTATTTGACTACATTGAAGTAAACTGTAAAGTTGTTTTGCTTTTATATAGTGGAGTTAAAGTGCATTTTAAGTGATTCTTTGTAGCATGCGCAATAAAAAAGCAGCAGACTTCCTTGGCTATGTAGATTTAGAATTTTACCTCGAAAATTTCGCATGCGCATTTAGATACATTTCATACGTCGCTGAATCACATGCATACATGTGTACATACTTATATACAAATATCCGACAAATGTAGGGTATATACGAGCGCTTCACCTCTATGCAATCAAACAAAATTTCACAACAATTTTAAACAGTCACCGCAATACTGTAAAGATGTTTGATTTGTCTACCCACAATTATTAAAAAATAGAAACTTAATGCACGTTACGCGATGGTTAAAAATTAGATATTCAATACCTCCTGTTCGATACTCGAAACGATATACGATTCGGACAATGCGCTACAGAGTAATACCTGATTTCCATGGGATCATATATTTGGCTGTTATACGTTCTTTTCATAAATTCAAACATTGAAGGTTTGGACATCGGAAGTATTTAAATAATATATCTACCGAATATCAATCAATAATAAAACTTCTAGTTCAATACTATAACTTCTAGTTATAGTTATGAAATAGACACAAAATGGGCACAGTACAGAGCTAAGGGTGTTTTAACTCTTGTTTCCCCTAAGCAAGTCGTTGATACACATTTTGTATTTTTGGCTTATCTAGTGATTTTAGATTTACGAATTTCAATGAGTCTGCATTTCGAGCTAATTGAACTCTCACATTTTTCTCCCTTTCTTCATGTCGCAATACCTCACAATAAGGTGTGTTTTTGATGCCTGAGTTTGAAGAATCTTTTAATGATAAAGCCTTGTGCTGTTACCTATTATCAATTATGAACAGGGACTTAAACAATTGATCATATGCTGATTGTTTTATAATTTTTGCAATATTTTTCATGATAATTTTGTGTCGTTTATGTTTTATAAAAATGCTAGATGACCCGGCACGCATCGCTACACCCTACAAATATGTAAATGTTCTGAATTTGAATACAATCAGACGGAAAATGTGAGTTTTAGATACATCACAGTCCCAGCGCCACCTATCGGCACTATTGCTAAATAATATATTTATATTTATGTGGCAAACACGTGTTTTGAATTTGAATTGAATCTGACTATAAATAAGGTTTTTAGAAATATCTAGACTTCAGCGCCATCTATCGGAACATTCTTCTACCTTATGACATTGCAGTATCATTCTATGAAGTTGACTCAGTCGGTTCAGTAGTAGTTTTCTAGTCCATCAACTAAGAAGAAGCAGCACGTTAAATTAAAATACCATAATTTCAAAAAATTGTCAAGAGTCAACCGGAATTTTCAGACTTTTTGAGAAAAAGATATAAAACTGCAAAGCTATAAAAACTGCAAAGTTTTAAAAAACTTAAATTAAAAAGTATGAAAATTGTATGTTAAATTTTTATAAATTTTGAAATTTTAAATTATGATTGACATACATATTTCTTTGTTTTACGAATTACATTTTTCTTGAAAAACATGCGAACATAAAAACAAAATGTGGTCAATTGTTTGAGTCACTGTATATAAGGGGTACCGGAATTTCGACAAAATTCATACCTTGGTGTCAGCCGGAACATAGCAAGGAGATTTTTCTCTCACTGCAAATTTGAGCCAGATTTGAGCAATCTCGTTTTGAACTAACTGCGTGTGCTGCCAATTTCCTTAACTGTTAAAGAATGCGGAGCCTACTTTTTTAACCGAATATTTTAGTCATGCCCTTTTGCTAAATGTTTTTTGCATGTACATATGTATGTATGTATGATTATAAAAGTTCAAATTTTTCATTTGTCATATGTGCATTTTGTCTTGCCTGACCCAAATGAAGACACATCACAGCAAAAAAATATTGACATAAACAAATAGAGCTGAACATCAACACACATACCCAATTACTGAGTAATAAACGAAACATTTAGATAAAGAAAATCTAAGTGCCATAACAACAAAAAAAACATTGCACGCAATATTATTTACCACTACATATGTATGTACGCATTTCAAATTGTTAAGAGTCCCAAAAAACACACACTCACAAAACATAAACTAAGAAAAAAATTAATTGAATTTCAATTGATTGTGTATTTTCTTAACGTTGTCGGCAACTCGTACGCTGATGGCGCTGATCTCTCCGTGCAACGACCTTAAACTCCTATTGTTTCTGTCGCTGCTCTGCTTGCTCTGTCGTTTGACACAAAATCCAAAACACAACCAAAATCAAAACTCATTACCACAACAACAATTCGCAAACGCTTAGTTGATGAACGTAAGTATGTTCGAAAATTGCAACAAAAAAATAAAGAATATAAATCAATTTTTATCAATAAAATGTATGCTTGAAATTTAAAAACAATAATAACAAAAATAAAATTACAAATGAGGAATGTACTGAATATAAGTATAAAGAAGTGTTAAATAACGAAACATTTTCTAAATTAACAAATATTTATTATAATTCTAATAAGAACACGACTTCAAATGGAAAATTTTTGGTTTTACAAGATAATTTTACTTTCTACACCATTCACTTAGCACCTTAGAAAAGTGAAAAGATAGAGCTCATGGTAATCGTCTAACCGATTAATAGGTTAATCGGATTGGAAAAGATGTTTGGAAAATTATACGAATATATTTAATCGTCTACTGTTTACCTTCGACTAGTTGTTTGAATTCGACTAACCGCACAGATAAGAGTAATATAACAGTTGTTTTCTTTTCTCAATTATTTGTTTTTTTTCTTGTTCGGGTAATGGCGTTTTATTGGCTTTGATACTCGTATATTATTAAAATTAGAAAAAATTTGGTCGGTATGGGAGTTGCTTAACTTCTTTATTGCGGCAACTCTTGGATTGCCCAAGTTGAGTTTGCGAACATTCATCGCTTGTTACCACAAACGCTCTAGGAGACCATACGCTATGACAAATTACGAAATAATTATTTTCTACATTCAACTAATTTTTTGCTTCCTATTCGCTAGCTATCAAATTAGCTTTCAAAGGCATTTACACAGTCCAACAAATTCACAAAATTTTTACTCATCGTTAATAATTATGAAAGAGGATGTCTCATGGACCAACTTTAATGAGGAGTACATTAAAAATAGAATGCTAACTTTCTATTTATAATCGATGAATGTTTTTAATGAAGCTTCGAAGCTGTCTACTCTCCACTCCGGTATATCCACAGGACATTGAATAAAATCTGACCCTAAATTCGTCTCGGAAAGGCAGGGCAACTGAGTAAACAGTGCTGAGATGATTCCATATTACCATTCTCTAAGCATTTGTCGCAGTAAGGGTCGGTGCTGCTATTGAGGTGCACCGCTTGAATTTCCATTTGGCTATGCCCTGTCGGCTGGGGTTTGGGCAACAGTAAAAGCTCTGGTGTCCTCCTCTGGTCGAATTCTGACTAGTTGCTTAGCGCTTACCAAGCTGAACGCAACCTCATTCGTTAAGGAGCAGCCTGCAGGTGATCAGAGAAATCCCGAATATCTTCTAGCTTAAGGAGTCCGTTTCAAGGGTATCTTGCACGCGAACTTACCTTCTTCTTCAATTTCCTGTAATATCGCTGTGCCAAGGTATCCAAATTATTTTGAGTTACTTTCAATCGCAAAGTTATTGAGCCAAGAGCTCTAATCGCTAACATGTATAACACATCAAACTATACAAATTAAAACAATGGCTTCTAAAGCCGCTCTTACGGTCTTACTTTAGTCAGTGGCACAGTGAGCCAACAAATTTCAGTCCATATAAATTGGTAAACCCTAATGCACATAGTTGTATGTGCTTGCAATACATCTATACCAAATATGTAAAATCTGCGCACTCATCTTAACCCATACGAGCTTTTCGTCTTCGTTGACCTCAGTAAAATTGTCTGCTTAATATTTTCGTTAGAGGTTTAAATTGTCCCTCTAACTGTCTTTATAATGAACTTTCATTACGCCTGTCTGGACAAAGTGTACTTAAAATGGATTACAAAAAATATCCCTGATAAATTGTATATAAAAGTCTAGGGGCATAAATTCAATATGAAGTCGTTTTATACATAATATTCAAACTTTCGCCCGAAATTTTAAAACCTTAATCTCATGAACCAGTACTATTAATCTCGGAGATGGCATCTGTTGGGCAATGTTATTTTAATCGATATCTTTAAAAAAATATAACCCCTATTTGGATGTGCAATTATACCTACTTTTCCATCAATGCTACGCTGAAGTCTCGTTAAAGGGATTCTATCGCGTTGTCAGCGGAACCCCGTACGTTTTCAGAGATGTGTTTGCAAATTATCGTAGAGAACTCAGAGTAAAGAAAATAATATTAGTCATTAATCAAGTAGAAATCGTCTATGTTTATTCCTAACAGGCTGCTTAAAACGGACACTCTAGGTTTCGAAAGAGTTGTAAAGAGCTTTTATTAACCTTGGAAAGATAGTGCATACTTTGAATGGTGTAGAAAACAGCAATGACTTTAATATTGTTAAAATTACAATTGCTGCAATAGTAAAACCAAAAACAAAAACATAGTTAAACATACTCTTAAAGCACACTTTAAGTTACATACCAATAACAGTAACAAAATCGAATGAAACTCATAAAACAAATTCACTGCATTGAAACCAAATCCGCACGACCTAAAACTCCTTTTTATCATCTGCACACATATACAATCTATATATATATAGATATGAAGTATACACACATAATTGCACCACACATAATATTCCACATACCCATATGTACTTAGGTAAATAATTATCAACTCAAAAATCCATGATTATTTAGTACAGTTAATTTCGGCATTTCATTTCGAAAAATCAAATTATATTGAAATTGTTGCAAATTAAAAGAAATATGTATTTATTTGTTCCCCATTTTTTATATACTATTGTCGATTCTCTTATTTAATATTCACTTAAATTTTTGCTATAAAATATTTTACTGTTTCAAATGTTCATTATATTGTACATATGTACATACATGTGTGTATTTATATCTAAATATTTATTTACTATAATACTCGTAAAACTCTTTAACTCTTTTCTCTATTAATATATTATTATGTATATGTACGTATGTAAATAACAACGGCTATAAAAGTATGTCTGCTTGTTAGTATCCACATAAGTTTACCCCCATATATACTTACATATCAATTTATACTTGTCTGTGGTTTTAGGTATAAAAATGATAGATTGATTTTACTATTTGCGAAAAACTATTATTTAAGCTCTTTAAATTATACAGACGATTCATAAAACTTAAGGCCAAAAATAAAAAATAATTATTTAAGCATTTTGAGGAAATATTCAAAACTAAAGACTGATATAAAGCAGAAACATCTCAAACTGGCGTCTTTAATAACTGTTACCTCGAAATTTAACGAACAAGATTTTTCCATTCGATAGATAATATTTTTTATTTTGAATTTAAGAGCTACATATATATCTAGGATTGAGTGTTATACGAAATAAATATTTTTACCATTCCCAATAAGGGATATTTCCCAACGTTTGCTTTTTATGTTGCTTGAACAGTTATTATTTCATCTGCATTTTTATTTTTTACTTTATCTTTATATTGATTTTCATCTTACGTTGTTTCTCTCCATTTCCATATTCGTAAATATCTTTCACTTACAACGCTTATCAAGCGACATAAAAAACAAACGTTGTAAAATAACTCTTATTGACAACGGGATGAACATTTCTAACGTATAACTGTTAACAATAAACGTTAGGATTAGAGATGGGAAGCGGAACCTACGGCACTAATTTCAAAATGGCCGGGATAGGCATGTACGCGACCGTCTTCAAAAACTTGCGGGCGGCACTCCCAATAAAATCGCCTAAAAGTTTGTTTATGAAATTTGTACTTTGTTGTTGTTATTTTGAGACGAGAAGGAAAAGCAAGGTGAACCAGAGGATGGCATTGTAATGACCTTGGGCATTAAATGTGCTTATATGTAAATGACAAACGAACAAAGTAACATATTGAATTGGTGAAAAAAATATACCAGAAATTGAAGAAAAAGAAGTAAATTTTTTTTTTAAATATGAATTTAAACAAGTAAAGGTAAAAATTTAAAATATCAGAAATTTTTGAATTTAAAAATGGGCCCATTATTAAAAATAAGAATCAATTGCATTTATGTCTACGGTTAAATACACAGAGTTTGTTAAAAAAATTATATTATTTTAGACCAATTTGAAATTCCTAAGAGTTTTATTCCGCGATAGATATCGGGACCTACGGGACAGGTTTGAAAAACTACGGTTAGGGCAGATTCGGGATTGAAAAATTTAATGTCGTAATGGCCGGGTTGAGATCGAATATTAAGTCCCGTTCCGATCTTTAGTTACGATATATGTAACTCTTATCGGCAAAATAAAAATTTTGCTCATCTAATAGCTGCTATGCAACCAAATTTATAACTGTTATGTCACTGATTGTCTAAAACGAAGTTCTCATTTTTATACCTTAAACCACAAATACATACATAGATACATATATATGTATACTTGTAGATATTACTTTACTTTGTATTTTATACTACTTAAAAACTGAATTTTTCAATTAATAATAATTTCTTATAAATTCTTACCACACAGGACAATGAAAATGGGGCTTTACGCAAATTTTATGACGTTATTATGGATAATGGCGGTGAGGTCTTAACTGATATTAGCAAGTTGAGTGAGATTACTATTCTCGCACCCAGTAATGATGCTTGGGAGGCAAAGGAAGTACAAAATATTCTAAGGTAATGGGTTATGTTTAAAGTCCTTGAAAAAATATCTTTTTAAAATCAAAAAACTTTCCCTTAATATCAGCATTCTAGACTCCATAAGTTTGTCGTATGGTGTATTTTTTTTAATAATCTAATATATATAAAAGAACTCTTTTTTGTTTTTTCTTCATAGAAATCGTGAAAAACTGCGTGAGATCCTGAATATGCATATTATCAAGGACAAATTGAATGTGGAGCGCATTCGCCAGAAAAATGCGAACATAGTAAGAAAATATTTCAATCACAAATATATACTTATATTATGGAAATAAACAATGAACCAATTACTTATAAAGGGTGGTTAAATTTTAAGGGCTCGATACACAATCGAGCAACGTGTTAAAGTTATTCAGGCTTATTATGAAAATGGGCGTTCAAATTTCGAAGATAATCATCTTGAGAGATGAGGCACATTTTCCCCTCAGTGGATTCGTCAATAAGCAGAATTGCCGCATTTCGGCGAATGATAATCCAAGAGTGATTGTCGGAAAACCAATGCACCCACAAAGAGTGACTGTTTGGTGCGGTTTATGGGCTGGCGGCATCATCGGGCCGTATTTTTTCCAAAATGAGGCCGGTCAGGCAGTTACTGTGAATGGTGTTCGCTATCGTGAGATGATAACGAACTTTTTATGGCCTGAATTGGAACATATGGATGTGGACGGTATGTGGTTCTAACAGGATGGTGCCACTTGCCACACAGCCAACGAAACAATGGCTCTTTTACGCGACAAATTCAATGGCCGTGTTATCTCACGTGGTGGCGATGTCAATTGGGCACCAAGATCATGTGATTTGACACCGATGGACTACTTTCTTTGGGGTTATTTGAAAGAAAAGGTGTACACCGATAAGCCAGCAACAATTCAAGAGCTAAAGGATGAGATAATTTGGCACATTAACGGCATAGAACCTCAATTATGCCTCAGTGTCAACGAAAATTTGGACCATCGGATGGAGGTGTGCCGCCGAGGTCGCGGCGGACATTTCGCCGATATTTTATTCCACACATAATTGAACCACACCATATTATCATAATAAAAGAAATTACAATAATTTCCAAAATAACTTGTGTTTTATTCAAAATCAACATCGGCCCTTAAAATTTAACCACCGTTTACGTATAGTTGGTTCATGGAAATAAACGGCCGACTGGTAGAAAAATTATAAAATAAAAATTATAACTTTTTTTTTCAACAATGAATTAAAAAATTTGCCTAAAATCCGTAAAATTAAATTCATTATTATAATCGTTATAATAATACTTGACACAGATGTATTCTTCATATTATAAAAATGTTGGGAAAGCTTCGAGTTTTATCTGTCTGAACGGCGATACATAAAATAATTATATTTTCAAACAGTATCTGTGTATGAATGTCCAACATATCTACGCATTTTTTTATTACTAAATTCATATGAAGTTTACGTTACTGTTCAGTATCACTAACTACATTTTGTTCTTCCTATTGTATTTTGTAATGAATGAGTTTACGAATTCTCAATTACTGAAAATATTATATATAGATAAACATTTCGACAACGTTAACAATGCCAAAACCATTGATAACAAACTTTACTCCAATTTAATATTGCCACACTTAGAATAGTAGATATAAATTTTGAAAAATCAATTATGTTAGCCTAAGCGCGACTTTTAAATTTCATTTATCAACTTTTACAAAAATAATTTTTTCGCAAAAACATTTGTATTTTTCTTAAACTTTCAATATTACATTTTGCTATTTTTAGCCAATAGCGTGACATTGTACGCCGTTGCCTCGTTTGTTGGCAATTTTACGTTTCATTTATTTTTCCAAATAAGCATTTTTGAGATATAGGAAAAAACATTGTTATTGCCAAAAAAAAAAACCTCCAGAATAGTACTTTTTGAGTTCCTGGCGTCTAAATGCAAAAAATTAGAACATTTTAAAGCTCTTTCGGAAATTTTTAATTTTGATTCACTCTTTTTAGTAAATAAACTTTGTAAAAAAAATAGCTAAAAATAATTTGTTAATAGCGAATTTCATTACAAAAATGTGAAGCGTAAAAGCGCTTAAATTGGATAGAACATGTAATAGCTATAATAAATTAAATAAAGCGGCCAATTTCAATTTAAGCTACATTCATTTTTCAATTGAAAATCTCCCAAAAACTTTTCATTTTACGGTCAGTCAGAATGTTCATCTGATGTAATATCACATTTTATATGGATTTGAGTCCACCGGCAACCACAGTTTTCCATCACGTCTTGATTTGGAGATACAGCCTTTTGAAGTTTTTGCAAAGGTTTACCCCAACATAGGTTGACGTTTTTTCAATGTTCTCGAGCAGTGTTTTACGAATCGCAATTCTAAACACTGACCTGAGTTTAGCATAAAATCATGCAAAATTTTGATATGCAACATTCTTATAGGGTTTCCAACTATTACAGTCAGTTTTATTATTACATACCTCTCGGTTATATTTAAAACGAACCAACTTTTCAAATTGCCATATTTCTATAAACTATTTTTTTTTTGTCTTTTCAGATTGCTCAGGTGCCAACAGTCAACAACCGTACATTTTTGTATTTCAATATTAAGGATGAAAACGATGATGAAATTATAACGGTTGAAGGTGGCGGTGTTAATGCTACAATTCTACAAGCAGATGTTGCTCAAACTAACGGCTATGTTCACATTATTGATAAGGTCTTGGGCGTTCCATATACTACGGTACTTGGCAAACTCGAAACAGATCCAATGATGAGGTAAAATTAATATTGGAAATATTTGTTCATAATTACCCTTAGACCTAAGCATACAATATAAATGCAAATTATTGACTAACTGAACAGAAAGATTCGTCGTGGAGTCTACCTTCTTTCAACTGCTTATCGGAAGAAAGGAATGTTTTTTACTAACATGGCACATATTTTTTAATATTAATTTGAAATTTATGAGTATATATTTTTTATAGCGAATATCATGATATAGAGTCACCGTCGAAAATGGGCATGCTATTGGAACGCAGCGCCTAGAAGAAAACTTTTTAAAATTCGAAGTTTAAGTCCCTAATCTTTCCCATATTTTTTAATTTTTGAGAGAGACCTACAGTTTTACACCGACTCCGGACGGGGAATGTTTTTTGTGAGAACTTTTTGAAACTAGGGGCGGCAGTTTACGCTTTACGGAGCTTAAAAGTGAGTCACTATCATCACTGGCGAATCGGTGTGGATTTCACGAACTCCTATAGTTCCCGCCAACTTACTGTTTCAATTCAAACGTCTGCAGCTCCAATTGAAAATAGCCTCCTCGTCGTTCCCTATAATTAAGAGTCACACTGGAAGTTGTGGGTCTACTACTTGTTTTTTCCTATGAACTTCACTTCACTCGGAATTCCATGCACCCGTTTTTCCCCCAGTACTCTATTAATATTTATTAATCTTCAGCTATGTATTTTTTTTAATTATGTAGTCTTCGAGTTAACAAAACTAATTAAACCGTGTTTTCGTAAAATTGCATGACATTTTTATTCTGGGTCATATGGTTTGATGGATTTATCTGTATCTATAAAGAATAATTTTTTTGGTTCTATCCATATACCCCTAAACAAAAGCTATTGATTAACCATAGTGCATAATTAATTTAAGACCGGTTTCCTCACGTATTGTTTGTACAGTTAGTTTTTAATGGATGCAGACGATTTATTTCAAATTAACTGATTTATGCTAAACAAATTTCTTTTACAGCGATACATTCAAACTGGGACAGTTCTCTTCATTCAACAATCAGCTAAACAACACCCAACGTCGGTTCACTTACTTCGTGCCGCGTGACAAGGGTTGGCAAAAAACTAAATTGGACTATCCCTCGACTCACAAAAAACTCTTCATGGAAGATTTTTCCTACCACGTATGTCAAATTGTATAAGTAAGATAGTTATAAAGCTTAATTTCTACTCTTTGTCATCATAGTCAAAATCTATATTGGAACGTCACTTGGTGATTGCGGATAATGTGTACACGATGAAGGAGTTAGTGGCCCTGACAGCTGCGTCGGGCGACTCAATTTTGCTGCCTACCTACAGAGATTCATTGAAGGTGAAAGTAGAAGAGGAAGCTGGACGTGAGTATTTAAAAAAAAAATAATTTTTATATAAATTTATAAATATACATATGAATGAATGAATTTTGGTAAATGCATGTATGTGGATGAAAAAATAGCAAAAATATTTGCCTTAAATATGCATTTATTGCATTGCATTGATATACATACATAGGTGACTGAGATGCATGCTAAGATAATGAATTTAATTAATTACTTAAATACATCATATATGTATATGTAGTTTGTACTGCTGAAAAATTATTGTGTACTAATATTATGGAAATTTTCTTTATTTCGTTTCTAAAAAAAATATTTTCGCTTTATTTGCTTGCGTGAAGATCTTCACGATGAATATGCTTCACATGAGTGGACTGGTGAGTGGTGACACCAATAACAATTCAACCCTAGAAAATCACTCATCTTATTTGAAAAATCGTCTAATATTTTTGTTAAAACATTAGCAAGTCATTGTCCAGCACCTTACTTATTCTATCATTTAAATTCAGGCTAAAGAGTTGGAGCTAAAGTTTAGTTGTGTCTTGACTTTCCAAGGTAAACACCTTTGTTTTTTGTTTGTCCTGAAAGTAGCAGTAGAATAAATGATTTTATGACACTATGGCAATGCTTAATGCTTTATTTCCATTGGGTACAATTTTTGCGGTAAATCTGGTCAGTTGACGTAAAAAAGCCAACATTTTGACATATTATTGACGTGCATACATAGTTATAAAATGACATCATATTGGCATTTTATGTCATATTTGGTTGTCAAAAATGTGACCTAATGAAAACCAAGCATAATATTGTCAATGACTTCTCGTCAGTATGCCAATTTGAAGTCTACTTGCTGTTCACATACTGAAGTGATTCGAAGTATTACCACGTGATCGGCTTCATGCCCCTGAATAAAAAAAAACTTGAGTTGTTAAATTTTCTTCCACTAACCTATGTACCTGCACCCTAATCTGCATATATATGTACAAAAAAATTCGCAAGCTCAATAAATTACAATTCGCTCATAATTTGATATTAAACGGGTTTTGTTAAAGAATGAACTATTATTTATATACATACAAAAGAAATAAGAATTAAATAAAGGAACATAAATAGTTAAAACTTGTCAATATGTATGAAAAACGCTACATACAAATTTAAAATTTGCTATCGAAAGACTATGCCTGCGCTTGGGTCTGAAGTTTGATCAATTAATATAGTCTATCCATTCTGTTACCTACACGAATTTCCTGCTAAACAAGAGAGTGAAAAAGATGTCGTACTAAACAAATGATGTGAAAACTGTGTAGGGGAATGCACGCATTTCAGATTTTCCTCGAGCCTCAAGTTTCTCTCGGAGTCCTTGCGAACCCGTATCAAATCTAGCCAGTTTGAATATTTCGCTGGCCTTTAGGAGCCTTTTACATACAAGTATCCGTAGTTCAAATCACACTGACATACAACCGACCTATTGTTATGATTTCATTCAATTATCACACTTCACACACTAACATCATTGACGCGTTTGTATTTGTGGAGTTTTGCTAGAACAACCTTACTTTTAGAACAATAAATTCCCTTTTTTTCAGATAAAATATTCATATTTCAATGCAATTTATTAACTAATCGTGTCAATAGTTCATCCGAACTTTCAATTCCAAATATGATAGTAAAAAAAAAGATAACATGAGGCGAGTTATTTTGTCAAATTTCCACAGATGAATTACTTTTTTAGTCCATCACTTTCTTGTTTAACCTCATTGTTTAAGCATGGGATATTAATAATTTAAAATCATTTACTTCACGCAATACAAAGTTTCATATACATAGATATAAATCAAGGTTAGTTGCTTTGAATTTCGTATGTTTTGACTTTTTATCCAACTAGAAAAAAATCGCTTAATTACAGGTTAAGTAGTTTTGCATCGACATGTAAGTTTTATATTTATTTAAGTGTAGCCGATATTACAACTAAATATAGGCCAACTAGTTGTATTTTTATAAATAATGAATGTTTATGAATAATACAATAGTATTTTAGAAAAAGTCTAGTATGTTTAAACCAGGGTTAATATGTAATAATTGCTCTTTCCGTCAAAACTATTTGCTAATTATACTTTTGATGAAGATTAAATGGGATTATAACTTTGGTCCGATGTTTGTAAGCATAGGAAAAATAAGAAATAAACATACCCAATTAATACCAATTCAAATCATAAAGACTACAAAACAACTCCAGTATATTCAATCAATCTAGGATATCCAATCGTTCCAATGATAATTTTTAAGACCACTAATGTCAGAAATTCTTCTTTTGTAACATTAATTGCAATTCCGGGTTTTATAAGTAAAGCTTTATTTGTTAACTGAATAATCATTACTATGGGGTCATATGGAAAATACTTTAGAAAATATGAAATCGGTGTTTTTATGTCTTAAAAACTATGTCTTTGGTTTAAAAATCTTAAAAAAAATGTTATTCGACGGTCCCTCTATAATTTCCGTACTCCAATATATAAGTATAACTCCTTGCTTTTAAGCGTTTGTAGCAGTATGTGTTCGCCATCTGTTAGCGAGTGGCGAATTGATGAAGCATCTGGCATAAATAAGCATCAACACAGATTTTGTTTTTGTTTCCAATGTAATGTGCGCACTTCAAAAATTCCGAATATGCACTAAAAATGCAAGTAGATCCGCGAGCATGATCGTCGCGTCGTTTACGTGCAGCTTAAAACTGGTCTAATGTCTGCAGAATTGAATCTAATGAGTTCGACCAGTTTAATGAGGTATCGTACTCGCGATCGCCGAATCTAGCTAGCTATCGTTGTTGTTGCTTGTACACACAAATTTGTTCGGACGCGAGCAGAGCTTAGGCATCGCAAGCAGAGAAGTAGCGAATCGGATGTTCCTTGTGCAAAACTCTTGGCAATGGTTCTAGAACACTGTACGCCAATTTGTAGCTTATTATCTGAGGACGCAGAGATTTCCACTCAGGATAAAAATGCTAGACACAAATTGTGAAACCGCCAATGTTGTAGATAAAGCACTACTAAATAAAAGTGCAACTATAAAAAGGCGGTTCACATATCTTGTTTAAACTTATAAAGCAAAACTTTCCGAGGTCGCCAAGGGGTTAAAATGTTCCAGAAAATTAAAATTTTCCAGAGGTTTATATAGAAAGTAAAATAACAAATCTTTCTCTAAAAAGTAGGGGAAAATCTCTGTTAACTCGCACCTTGTGCAATTTTTTATTATTTTATTTCCTGTAGCATTTAATGCTCATTACGGACTTTATATACAGAAGGTTCCTTATGAAATTTTACGATTAATAATTGCTTATAAAATTTTAACTGCTATTAATGCTATATCCAGCAGACTTTAAAAGAATCCTATTTGTGAGGGAATTCAAGAGTTAAATTTTTCTACAAAGTGTGAATCTTGAAGTTGTACTTTATTAGGTATTTCTTCTAAATGTTGTTTTCTTCAATTAAAACAAAAAAACTGTGAGAAAATAAATTAAACTTTAATTAAATAAAATGTAACCTACATTCATTACGTCATGACTTGGAAACAGTTCACAACTTTATTACTAAAAGGTATACATATTTCGGTATAACATTTTAAATATAAATAAGTGTTTTGCTACGCGATAAAATTTTATTTCACTATTCCTTTACTTCTTTAACCACTTCGGGCCAGTATCCATAGAATACAATTCGCCACTCGGAAATCTAACTTGCCAAAAGACCAGAAAAATGAGAAATTTGATGTCGAGATATCCCGCTATAATTTTTCTGAAACACGTTATCCCGCCGTGTTATTCGCGCATGAAGTTAACCAATTACAGCACTTCTCTGTCCGATTGAACAGTTGTCAGTCGTTCTCAACTCAATCCTTTTTGAATAAAGAGTTAAGCTAGCCCTCGACGAAATCGTCCCCCAGAAATCTAAAGCATATTTTACGTAGTAAAAGAAATTCGAATGAAAAGTGCTCAATGGGTTCTATATATCATCCACATCTCTTAAGTTCCAACACTAATCATTGAAGAGGTTTCCAAATGTCCCGTTAGTTAGAAAGCCTCGGCAAACTCCAAGCTCATCGCTAATAGAGTGATGGCTAGAGTAATCGTGATGATCTGGTTAGTCCACATATTTAATGACCTTTTCTCAACTTGTTAGAAGAGGAATTTAAGAGAGGGTAGTATGCTTAAACTTCCTGGAAATCCGTAAGCCACAGAACTAAGCCATTGCTTTGCAAGATGTCGGATTCTGCGGAGGAAGTGAAATTCAAACTTGTGGCCAAAGTTGACCTCCGAAATCTATTTTAAATTGAAAAATGGTCCATATAATCCCTATGGATTTATTTATATGGCCTCAGCGCACTTTTTGCTTAATTTCAAAAGGTATTAAGGTGTCTTGTAAACCGCGCTTTAGACATCGGTAGCGGTCTCCGTTACTTATATAAGTAAGCGTGCCAGTCGTTATAATCATTCCAAGCTGACTGGACGGGAATACAGCTAGTCATCTTTTCTGCGCTAACTAAATAGGTTTTGTTTTTAGGTAATAAAGTTAATAATTAATTTTGAATTTTGCATGAATAAATTCTGTAAAATCTATTTACTTTTGTGACCTTTTTGCCGTATCAATATCTATACCTTTTATTCAAACGAAATGATACTATGACTTTGGTCTTATGTTTGCAAGTATAAGAAGAATAAATAAACCCACGACGACAAGCTGAGTCGATTTAGCCATGCCCGTCAGTTTATATATTCGAACACAAACTAGTCCCTGATTTTAGAAATATTATTAATTATTTGTCGCAAGCAGCATAATTGCTCCGATTACAAAATGTAGCACCCATACGGCTCAGATTGCTCAGATAAATGGTTTTGCTTTAAGACTCTTTCTTTTAGATTGTTTGTTTAGCTATGAGGTTCTGTTTGGAGGCATAATTGAGCCAACTAAGAATGTATACTCATGACTAGAAAATCCTACGAAACAACAAACTAGTTATTGAAGAGATTTTCTTCACATCATGCCAATGCGATAACATATTAAACTTTCTACAGTGATAAGAATGTCGCTTTATATTTATTTATTTATTTTATCATATTTTAATTTACTTTATTTCATTTGTGTGTGAAGTCTTCGGCAGTACCGTATACAGTACTGTATTTTTTTTATTTTTGTTCTCGCCCCATACATCATCTACACTCTGTGCCCATTTTCTGCGCTGACCAAATCCGTTGAATACCTTTAGTAATTTTTAGCATAACAGCAAAATCTTTTTTTATACCACAAAATTAACAAGTAGTTCGTTTTCATTTATCGTTGTATTAAAGTAGCTCGTATAATAAAATAAATATATCTCTCTCGCTTTCAGGCTATTTGATCACTTGGAACTACAAGAAGATCAATGTCTACAGACCGGATGTTGAGTGCACCAACGGCATAATACACGTCATCGATTATCCTATGCTGGAGGAGCGGGATGTCGTCGTCAACGGAGGTAGCTATAAGCTAGAGACTAACATGTGCATACTCTTCACAAATACCCTCATGATAGCAATAGCGAAATTTCTTTTCTTAAATAATTAATTATGTGTATAAACTAAATTACAAAAAAAAAAAACCAAAACAAAAAAAGCAGAAAAAACCACTCATTTTAAATGAAGCAAAAAAAAAACAATAAGAACAAGAATGCAAAACATCCAGCAAGTGAACATACACTCACACAATCAAAGTTCATAGCGAACAAAATGAGCATCACACATCTAATCACCAAAATTGCCTGCCACATGCATACATATACTATTTATGTACATATGTTATGTAACATTCAGATCATCATCTACGCGATAATCACAGCACATGCCATCAACGAAAACATTAAACGAACATAAATTGGCATAAAAAGAAAAGACAGATGAAAAAACAATCAAACATCGCGACTGCCGGCCATTCAACAATGCACGTATCGTTTAGTTTTGAATGCGGCCCACAAAAAAAAAACAAATAAGCATATAAAATATGATGATCTTGTAATTAGTTATGAAGAGAACCAAATCTGAATCCAAAAAAAAAAAAACAAAAAAAAAACAAATCATCACACAACGAAACGAAATTCACATGTATGTAAATAACTTGTGACCAAAGAAGAATTCCATTAAACGTTGTGTTTGCGTGTTTGGCGTCTATCGGGGACGTCATTAACAAATCATGCATACTTACATAAATAACAATTTATATTAAGTTTACTAAGTATGTATAAATATTGGTATTTTTCTTATATTTTGCTATTTAATTCCATTTTAATTTTTATTTTTTATTTTATTTTTAATTTCTACTTTAATTATGTAGGGGTATGTATTTAGTTAGTTGTGTTTTTTATTCAAGCGTATGCTTTTACAGTACAGAACGCCTATATGTATGCAATAGCTTCTGCGCTGTGCGCGTACATTATCACTGTAAAATAACAAACGAATGATATTGACTTATCTGCGCTAGCTAAAGTTTAATTATACTAGTAATTTTGTACATTTGCTATTTACACACATTGACTTCTGTAATTCATTCTAAGCATACACGTTTTTTTTCATGGTACTTTTTAGTCACATATGTGTATGTATGTACGTGCATATGTATGTATGTACATACATATGTATAATTAAATTTAGTTTGAATTGGTTTCTTTAAAATAAAGTTTAAAATAAAATTAAAAACAGAAATTGTAGTTTCGCAATTTTGTTTGTATATTTTTTAATATTTTTTTATTCATTATATAATAATGTAAGTGAGTTTAATAAAATGCAATTCTTTCAATAGCTACTTAAATATCAAATCGAATCTGAAAGTGAGTAAATAAGCAATATTTATTTCGAAAATAAGTGTATATGGACATGAGGTATTTATAATGGACTGCGGATGTTTATACATTTTTATGCTAACAAAATAAGACCAAACATATGCACCATTATAACTGTAAGCTAAGTGCATTCCAATTAATATACTTTTAGGCTTATTTATGTAGTATAAAAACGCATAAAAATCTGCAGTATAATTATTAAATTAAAACTTTCACTCTAAATCCTAAGCTTACTATATTTCTGTGAGCATTAATTTTTTTTGCATAGCAGCTTCTAAACGAACATGAAGTGACATTTATCTTTATAACGACTTTCACTCTGCGCCTAATAATATGTTATAAATTATAAGGCAAACGAGGCCGCTTCCTTGCCGTTTACATATTTATGTATGCGCTAGTACTACCACATACTTACTATATGTTATTCTATGCATGGTACATGTAATTATTCTTTTTTTTTGTATAGCAAATATATTTCGTATTTTTATAATTTGCATTTCGGGTATCATAAAAAAATGGATAAAATCAAACATATTTCCAAAAATTTTTATAAATTTTGCTATGCTCGAGGTATAGCAAAAAACATCAGAAAACATAAAAAAGCTACTATTGGTAATCGCCGCACAGAATTTATAGGTTATGGCCCGAGCAAAATTAATGTGTGCACACTCATAGTCATTGCGACTTACCAGAAAATGTATAACTTAAAAAACCAATAAAAAAATTAAATATAAAAGTATAGTTTCACTATAAGCTTGCAAGAAGTCCTCGTTTATCTCAAAGTTCCAAAATGGTCTCAAATACGAAAATGCCAGTTTATCTGTCAAACTGCTTCATTCCTTCCACAAAACAATTTTGTTTTTAAGTTCAACTGGGCTGTGACAAATTATGTCGAAGAACTCGTTGAGTTAGAGCGGCTGCCTCTGCGCAAGATCATGGCACACGTAAGCTAAAAACAAAAGCCCGACATAGTACCAGTAGCTTGAATAGTGTTCAATACTCTTCACGTCCCTGCAGCAGTGGCAAACATCTTCAGTAGAGTATCTCAACCTCTTTCCATTTCCTTCTCAACTGCTTTCCATTTCGTTTAGACATACTTTTTTGGTAGTCCAACAGGTTAACTCCATTGGGTTTACTTTCTCGGTGAGTTCAGTGTTTACTCTGTGTTGCTAGGATGTTAGAGGTATGGCCACGTCTTTACCAGAATTAGTTACGGAAATTTTTGTTCGTTTCCTTGTCTACTTCATACGGTCATGCAGTTGCTTTGTCCCTTGGGTCTATGGCTTTGAAAGTGGGTTACTCTCGTGAAATACTGTACTGAGCACTGAAAAAAATTTTAATGGAATCAAAAATTTTACCATATTTTATAATTCGCGCCAACCGGCAGCTATAATGAATTTCAGTATTCCATATAGAGAAAAGTGGCTGCACTCTGAAGTGTTCTGCAGGAATGGTTTACCGAGTGTTTTTAGCCTCATCCTAGCGAGAGCAGGGCACTCGCACAGTAGGTGTTCGACTGTCTCTCTTAAGACCGGTCCCTCGCTTGTTGCTTGCTACGGTAGAAAATAAATAAAGAGAGGATCCAACAACATCAATAGTGCTCTTATCCAACTTTTGAAGGAAACTTTTGATTTCTCTGAAAATACTGCTAGTGAAATTTTCTAACTTCTCAAAACGAAAATGGTTCGTATTTAAAAATAGTTAAATAAACAAATGGGTATTATTCTTGGAAACCTCCTGAAAAGAAACGGAGCTCGTCGATTCAAAAATATAAATTTTCAACGATTCTATACCATAAACAATGGTATTGTTTTATATAAAACACTTTGAGCCATCACAATTCATTTTTATTTTAAAAAAAAGTAGATTTTTCTCCGATATAGAACGATGCATTAAAATTCTGTCTTCACTTATTGTTGAGTCACCCTAATATACTATATAGGTATTTATGCATGCGTTCAAACGTTGGTACTACTTAAATTTAGATATTTTGGTAAGTTTTCAAAATTATTTGTTTTTATTTAGAATTTAGAAATTTAGACCGTGTTTTTGATTTCTCTCAGCGTGTGGTCACCTTTATTCTATACACTGTAGATCATCTGCATAATAAAAGCGACATTAGAATGAACAAAAATATTTACTATAATCATACATACATACATATAATATAATATAATGCATACATTCACTGTAAAAAACTCGCCCTGTTTATATACATATGTACACACATAACTATTCTATATTTGTTGAGTGAAAAATTACAAAACAAAAACAAAAAATTGCATAAAACGGTAGCTGTAGTAGTAACTATACATAAGCATATACTTGCAATAACGCCTACTTGAACATTTGTATGTATGTATGTAGTTAAAAAAAACAACACCAACCAGCAAACATTACTACTACTACTATATATTTACATACATATATCCACTTCATGCAATGAAAAGTTTATTATAACATTTAAAAAAAAAAAAGACTAAACCAATAATATAGCAATAAACATTCCGAACGATCAATAATAAACGATATACTATGCTATATACCTTATATCTATATTTATAGGTTAGGCATTTAAACCTAGCAACCTTCAACTACTACACTACATATACACAATGTGTAGTAATGCGCAGATCTGCATATCTGCATTGATGTGTGTGTACCATAGTTCTCAGATCACATTCCGATACTGTTCAACGTTGTTATTGAATACGTTAGCGATTACGATTTTGAATTCTTCTACTACTACTACTACATATAGCAATGGTATTTAATTGAAGTTCAAATTACAGCTGTTCTTATATAAAAAAATATTTTAAAAACAAATTTAAATTAAACTAAATTGAAAAAAATAAATAAACCAAGCAAAATGTTTGATAATACACTCTATAAGTAATTAGTTAAGAATTAAATATCAAAAAAACAAATTACATAATAATACTACTAAAATAAAATAAAATAAATAAATAAGCATAAAAAATGATTATTGTCATGCATAGGAATTCGCATTTTAGTTAAGTAGCTAACGCAAATACAAAAAAAAAAAACAAAACAAATATTACATAAATATGATACAAAAAAAAAAATAATGCATACATAAATTCAGTGTGCTGTACATTAAGTTCTGCAGTAGGCTAAAGCTTTGTAGGCTAAAAAAAATGTGTGTATGGTGTATGGTAAGCTTGAAACTTTAAAAGAAATAAATGCAACATTTTTAAAAAATTAAATAACTCATCGCTAATAAACACTCACACACTCATTAACATTCTAAACTAAACGTTATGCTAAATATTGTAAAATATTCAAATGAGAACTTGGCCCGATAACTGTATTTGAGTTATATAACATCTGGTTTTCGTTGTGTTAAATGTTTGAAATGCGACAGGCGGCATATTTACTACATTTTTTCTTAAATTTATATTACGCGATTAATGACAATGTGACATGATGCTCTTCAATATATTTGTGTACCCTTTTCTCAAATATTTGATCACAATCAAAAAAAAAAACAGTAGTTGTTCTATGGCATTTTCTGTGTCTCTTAATAAACGCGAATAAAAATTGCTCAATTGGCAACTTGATGTTATTTCGTGTTATACTCTGACATAATAGATATATGACATAATGAAAACCAGGCATAACTCTTTCGTTAATAGGTATGTGTGTACATACGAGCGCTTTCGTTTGGGAGGTGTCTACTAGCGGATTTATTAGTGGTATTCAGACTATACACTTTTTTTTATAAATGTAATAGCAAAGTCAACAAAAAAATAATTTATATTAATTTGATAGCATTTTATTAAGACAATACAAATTAAAATTGTTTCCGTTCTTCAAAATTTAAAAATTTTTAGTTTACGAAAAAACTTCTCTAAAATTCTTAGGATATTTTAACAGCATAAAAAGGTGTTTTATAAACAAAAATTTAGCCCAGAAAAGTATTAGCCTTAGGTTTACTACATTTTAAAAGTTCCAAAATTTTCCCACATCTCTCTAAACGAGTTCAAGATGAGTTCAACGAGTTCAAGGTGTTTTTTGTCACTATAATTAGAAAAATAGTGAAATTTTGAATTTGGCATAACTTTTTTGTTACTTTTTTCTTTGGCAACACTTTTTTAAATTTTTTATAAAATTTCATCCAAATCTCAATCCAAATCTCAAATTCCAACAGTTATTCGATTGAAAATGGATCCCTTGTTAATCGATTTCACTAACCGTTCATTTTCAATTGTCATGCTATGGTAAAGTTTTTAATGAATTTATTGTGAGTAGCTTTTACTATTCGAATAATTTCATTTAGTCGATTTTTAAACATTTCTATGGTGAGAGATTAGTCGAAAGCAAATGGTAAATCGAATGCCAACAAAAAATTCTATTCTAGAAAAAAAATATAAAAATATAAATATTCATAATTTTTGCCGTTTCTTGAAGACTTTCAGTTAGCTACATGGAACATTAGGTTTAAATTTTGTTCAACAAACCAAATTTTGGGTGAAGCTGTAAATATAGTTTCATATATTCAAAAAAACCAAACCGTCAAAATCAGGGATGAGTATATTTTTTAATCCTCCAGTTTTCAAGGGGTTCCTGTTAAGGCTTTACGAACCAATGCGGCTAGTCCAGTCGACGAGCACATGCGAACCTAAATATTCTTAAGATTTAATTATAAAAAATCAACACTAACAATGATTTTCCAAAATGAGTGTGTTGACGATTTATAAAATAAGGGGAAAATAATAATTTATCAGTTAAATTTGTAGTAGTAATAGGTATTTGAATTCTCACCAAATCAGAAAATCAAAGGAATTTGTTGCTAATCTATTCAGTATGTAAAACTCAGACGGTTTTCAACAATGCCGAAAGTCCTTTGAAGTGGCGCAACGAATTCGTTAAAAAAATGAAAATAAATGGTGGGTAGGTTTTGCTTTTGGAGAGTTAGCCAACCACAGGTCTGTGAATACATTTAATTTTTCTTCGAAATTTAATTAGAGTATAAGGGCAATAATTCATTTTTTTGCAACATAGTGGCATGTGTTCATTCAACCATTCAATACACTGTAGGCAGTCTGAAGTTCCATAAACTATAGATACTTTGTATTATTATTAATATTATTATTACCACGTATAGTGAATACCCCTAAAATCCGAATTGAGAGCTATGTGCATTAGAAGTTGAGGGTTTCGTATTTATTCAATTCGTTGTTAGTTAAATATTCGACTTTATTGCCTTCTCAGTTAAGCCTTGCCTGAAAAGTAACACTTTCAGGAATAAAATTGTTATTAAACCTGTGAATTTTTCAATTTACTTCTTTAAAGCTTAATTTTGCAAATACAAATTAGAATGGAAAATTATAATCAAAATAAGCAATTGAAGATAAATAAATAATAAAAATAAAATAAGGAATTGCAAAAATGTTAACAATGAAATACAGAAATTAGACATCATCTATTAAGCTTTATCAAGCTTTTGTGACATTCAAGCATTCATCTTTCATATGGTGTAAAAGCAAAAATTAATTACGTACATACATGTCGTAGTTATAGCAACAGCAAATATTGAATAAACATAAATCAAAAAAAAAAAGAGAGAATAAACTAAAATGCATTCTATGTAAGAGTATATCACATAAATATTTATATTTATATGTATGCAAACTTATTGCTGTAGTCAGTAGTTACACGTTAAAATAACCCATCACAGTAAAAATATCATCCAGTATTGTCCCGCCCCTTTTTACACAAACACACACAAGCACACAAATAAGCATAGCAAAAATGCTTAGATGAATATCAGTCAAAATAAAATAAATTTTAAAAAAATTGATGATAAACCTTAAAACACCGATATACTTACTATCGATACATCATCACACATGTTCACAAAAATCATTCACCACCTAATCACAAACATAAATGCATGAGAGTGCAGGACCTGTAGATGTATGTATGTACATTTAAATAATTTAAATGTACAAACTTGCATACAAACATGCATAGGATAGATGTTAAGAGTGTAGCGTGCAAGTAGCGCCGACAAGCGACCACTACTACTCATAGGAATCGGTTCATCATAACTAATAAAACAAAAAATTAACGTGTAACTAGTGCCTTACTAAAATTTAACTAATTACCTTAACCTTAACCTTACTTTATGAAACTTTAATTTAATTAATATAATGATGATAAATAAATACAATATATAAAAAACAACAATACTTAACACTTTGTAGTATTGCCAGCTTACTATAATAAATAAATAATAGAGAAACAAACAAAACAAAAAAAAAACAACTGTGAAAAATGTTAAATCAAATAAAATATAAAAGATTAGTATAAAATGTCTTGGGCATGTCAAGTGCTTCTTCGATAAAAAAATATAATATAATTACTAAAGTACATATACATACATATAGAAAATCTATATAATTATATACATACATACATAAACGCATATACAAAAAGAGAGCATATTTAAAAAACAACAAAAGATTGAATTAATTATATTTTGTTAGTCCACTTAGATAAGCAATACAAGCTTTACTAATAAAATTAAACAAATAAAGGATATATGTACATAGATATGTACATTTATGCATATGTATTTATGTATGTATGACGATTGGCAGCACAACAGCGAACATACATGCTTATGTAGTTATATGTGAATGTTGAAATTTTTTTGTAAATGTTCGCAGGAATTTCAGATCAAAATTCAGCTTAAGCGAAAATCTTATCTGGTTTTCCTTGTGCCTATCACATCGGCCAGCGATGTACGGTGCACATTAGAGCGAGCGACTTACATAAGTGTATCTGCAGAGCGATGCCGTTTTCGTATCGCATCGCCTCTAAGGGTCAGTTTTTCATTGCTAATTGAACTCAGTTTGCCGTTTAAACTAAGTTTAAACTCGCTATGCTGTTGGTCAGTCAACTTTAAACCAAGTTTTAACTTAGTTCAACCCGTCAATCTAGAATGGTTAAACCGAGCTCGCAAGACCGACTATAATCATTTTTGTCACACAACCAACGTACAATTCGACGCTGCTACGCAACCTAGGCAAGCATAAAATATTTGTCTGTTGTTATTGTTGTTGTGTTTGTAACAGCATAAAACATTACCCAAAAAATTATGGGGAATGCTGCTGAAGAGACAGTCTTTGGCCGGATATAAATCCGGGTCGTTCCGGTATCGTAGAACCGACTGTCAAAGTGTACATACACAATTTCACCATCCTTGGTGCACTATTTCAATTTTTTTTTTACCAAAAAATTTATGGAACCATACCACTGTGCGACGTCGAACACACTTAAGTCTTTTTTTTACAATATGGTGATCCATAGGAACGCCTAATATTTAAAAGATAATTCATTACAAATCTTTATTTGAGAATGTTCGAAGAAATCGAGTGCCCTATCAAGGTGTCTTTGTGCGAAACTCATTGGCCAGTAATAGTATTTTTTACCACTAAATCTTCAGTAGCAGGATTGATTATTATCGAGGGAAAAAGCGACCACTAGCCAAGGATTTCACATACAGTTTTGAAAAGCACTAAAAAGTCGTTTACTTTTTATTGGACGATCATCTTTAAAAACTCTATTAATATTTCACAGCAGAAAAATTTCCCAGCAAAACCATTAACAAATTTTAAAAATATAAAAAAACACTTTTCTGGGTTGCTTCGGCTAACAAAAGTTGGAAAAATTGGAACAAGGCGTTTTACTTCTATAAACGGCACTTTCATTGGATACTTATAGTAGTACAGTCTCTTGGTGAATTCCTCACAGAAAAAAGCTTAAATAAAAACCATTTGTTGTTTATAGGCGACATTTTCAGTGCCTAAATACTGATATTGGAAATGACCTCTCCTTACCAGAACAAATTTGATGTTCTTTGATGGGTATTGTTTATGTATGTAAATTTATAAGAATTTGATTCGACCCAATTGATTTTTGTTGTGATGATATAAGCTAACATTTTTTGTAACAAGAAACGGAATGGCCTGCAATTTCTTTGTTTTCTATATTCTTTGGTCATCGCTTAGAGGGAATACAAAAAAGGTTGTAAAATACACGTAACACAAGAAATTCTAATTTTTTTGATATCACTGCAAGAAGTCAACTTGAATTCCCTTAAGTATATAAGCAAATGTGCACATTCGTACATACATACATACATATGCATTTCTATACATGCATATTTTATTAGGTACCATACGAGAAGTGTGCATAAACTTTGCGCAATCAGTGTAGAATGCCGTGGCTGCATTCCGGAAGCAGATGGTCGTATAAGATTACGAGTATAAGCAAAAATATGGTGAATTTCAGCATACACACTCTTACAAGCATACTAAATAAAATCATATATTTATTGAATGGCATATTAAAAAACAAAAAAAAAAACAAATAAAGAAAATTAATTAAATTAAAGAATAAAAAATACTTACACAAAATACATAACAAATTATAACTGATTTGCTGCTTATTAAGTATACCACTTTTACCTGCGAAATGTGTCTCTTTTTGTAAATTTATGTTTGAATTGACAAAACGAGAAACCACAAAATACATAAAACTGATTTGTGTACACGCTTATGAAATGACCAAAAGTGAAGAAATAAATAAAAAGAGTTTATAAATTCTCCAAACGTGTGCTTTCTTTTTTGAAGTAGCGCTCACAAAGTTGGCGGGACTAGTGCTCCACTTATAAAAAAAAAACAGAGCATTTAAAAGAAAACCTTTCCAGAGTACTTAATTACTTAAAAAAGGTAAACCCCTGAGGGTACAGGTACAAGGTACAGAAATCCCATAAGAACCTACTCGATTTACATATGTAAATATGCCTATAGTTTGATACCAATAATTCTAATCTAGAAACCATGGATATGCCGGGGGCGTATTTGCGGTGTTGGGGGAATTTCTTGTGGTAAGGTCCATCAATTTAGTACTAACTATCTGGTGAGTAAAGAAGTGATCAGGGATGGGGTTTCCAACCAATTACTTTTGTCTCAGCAATAGAGACAATAAACCAATAAATGCAATATGATGTCAAAGCTCTACAAAACTTAAGTGGTGTTTGACCTAGAGATGAAATTATCAGCTAAAATAGCTGTAGCTAAATTATGAGTCAACTTTATATAGACTACGACTAAATGGTATTGCTTTTAACTGGACAATATCATCACAGTATTTTCCATAGCATCAGCCGCATATCTTTCTAATATCATCAAAAATCGAACCATAAATACAAATTTTCTGAAGCCTACCGTTCCTTTGGCACCACCAGCGGGTACCGCGTTGAGTACTTTCAGGACTGGAGCATTTTCTTCATCCCGTAGCCAGCGTACCCGCAAAATCTTATTTCGCTGAACCAAGCCTATGTCGCGGTAAATCTCATACAACTCATCGTTACATCGTCTATGCCATCAAACGGATTAAAATATCGCCTAAGTACGTGCCACGGGTCTGAGGAATATACTGTCGAAATTCGGTTTCTGGGCCACGTTGTCTCAAAGAAAAGGCCTACGTTTATATATTTTATGTATAAAAAATCGCGTGTATATAGATTTTAACCTGATGATCTGAAATCACCTAGCTGACAGTTGTCAATTTCACTGCGCCTAAGACTACGCGGCATAATCGGGTTGCAGCTTTCTAATGGTCATAGATACTCGTTGTCGTTAGCATTTCTCGCTGAGTACGTGACATCGATGTTATATTCTGTGACATAGTTGTAGGCGCAGTAAGCCTGACAACTGTCAGGTAGGTAAGTTTTGTCAGGACATCAGCATAGGTCGGTAAATTACTAAATTACTACAAATTTTCATATCACAACAATTTCATTTCATAAACGTCCGGCATCGCCGCGGTCTTTGTTATCACATTTATCGGAACGTAGGTAAAAACAGAAAAGAGAAAACGAGAGTTGCCGGACCGTCGCACAAAGAGGTGAAGTCTAACTAATAGGCTCGTCAGATTCAGCACTTGTCTGTCCGTGATAAAGAGGTATGTGAGTGATTGATTGGTAATAAAACATCAGATTTTAAAAATTGCATTAATTGGTGTTGGTGTCTGCTTATCATAACAAAAGTTGGTTATCGGTTTATTACTTTCTGTTTCACCAGAGTATGTGCCATTCTAAATACAAATACAAATACACGCAATCAACTCAGCTGCCAGTTCTATAGCAATCCGACAAGTACGCAAAGTTCTCATTCAGACAATCCTATACGGCCCGTTTTCTCGGCTGCCTGATCGTGTGAACGATACGCTACTGGGAGACATATTTGTTGGCGAGATAAATTCAATTGTATTTTCTGGCATTCTTACGTATATAAATTATTTGCATATATAAATTTTTAAATAAAAACAATGGATATTCAAAGGGAAAACAAAAAAAAATTTTAAAAACTTTACTTCCGGAGAGAGCAATATAATAAAATACCTCAAACACAAAAACGTAAGTCCGTCGGACCTTTCGAAAATAGCTGCCGTTTATTTACTACACTTTTCAAGAACACGCCCCAGTATGCATAACACATGTTACAAAAATATCGTGGCATATGTATGCCAAATGCACAACGTGAAATCAGCCCTTTATTAAGTATTAATTTCGTAACCACTCGTGTTATCCGATCTGGCATCTACAAGAACGGGTGCATATAATACGGTTGCCACTGGTAAAATAAATGAAGAAACAAAAATTGGTCCAAAAACTACCAAATTATTGACAGGAATAGCAGAACTACATTGAATAAAAATTACCTCAATTTCTAAAACAAATCTCAAGTTTCAAGAATAGAGTATGACAAATTAATTTAGGGACTATTGCTTTGGGAAAAATTGTGTTAGTTCTTCGAAACTTACAGATACTCACATACATATGTGACATTTCACAAAATTTTTACATATATAAATCAAATGAAAGTGTAAGAAATAGATGGGAGATCAGACGTTTACATGAGCATTTTTTTTACCACGTAGAGACTCAGAAGTTAGATTACTAATGCTGGTTGAAACAAAAATTAATTTCTAAGCTACTATACGTACCCAAACCATAACCAAAGTATAACCAAATAAAAAATATTAAGATAATCTGTTTACTGTAAAAACCATTTGAGTGGCAACCATAACATAAAACCATGAGAGAAAAATCGGAGAAACTTCGGAAAATTCTGCTGGGCAGAGGAAAATAGAGTATTTCTGCATTTATTTCGCAGTGTGATAAGTTGCAGGCGGTGAAAAATGCATTTCCCTGGCTCATAATTCGCGATTTGTGGAAAGGTGCCACGGAGTGTGTTAAAGCAAAATGTTTTTCTTGGCTGTAGTGCAGCGGGACCATTGAAAGCATTTGTTACTCCAACAGCGATTGTCGCGGTAGCGGAGCGCTAGTGATAGTGTTAATAGAAGGCGGTGATTTAGAATTCAGATTTAAATAGTGCGGTTCTGCAAGAAAACAAAAATTAATAGAAAAACAAATACCGAGAGCGGTTGCGACGCAGTGGCAAAGTTTACGGCAGAGCGCAGCAATAAAGTGTGTATCGTATAAGGGGACTACGTGACTTACTGGCAGAAGGCATGAGAAAACGCACGTCCGATTACTATAGCTCCGATACAGAACAAATGGTGGCGTCTGCGGATATTGGAGTGAAATCTCCTTTAGAGGATGACTATCAAGATATATTTCTGATGCGTCCACAAATAAAATTAAACGGTGGTGACAGCTTTAAGGAAGCGAAACGGGTGTATGATAATGGTGATGTAGAGGTAAGATCATTGTTCGTATTATGATGTACACAAAATACATTATTTGAGCCGTCGAACTAGGGCTAGTTGGGTTGGTGTCGTAGATTGTTAGCTCATGAGTCGACATATCTTAATAAAAGTAGGTCATTCATAGTATTTGCTTTTCATATTGCCTATTTTATAACTGCAGCATATGGATCTTATGTTTCGGATTTTTTATATTTGGACTTTCAGATTCGTCAATTATTACTGAAGGAATGTAGCCTGATATACGAATGCAATATGTGCCGCAATATGTTTCGAAATCTGACGCAGTTCATCGGTCATAAAAGGCTATTTTGTCACAGCGAAATTCGTAACGGCGATGACAACGCTGAGGGCGATAATTACAATGGATTCTCCGTAAGTGGCTTGTTCGTTGTTAAAACTGACATAAAATGGCGTTGATGTACATTTCATCATACTCGTGTTTTGTGCAAAATATTCTTTACAGAGCAATCATGTAATGGCCGCCAAAGAAATTTATAATAACACAGATAATAGATGTGACTCTATTTTGCAAAAATCTGATGAGGCTGTGCAACAGACCAGAACTTTGAGTGAAAGTCATCAACTTCTGGATGAAAAATTATTTGCTGGTAATTTTATGTCATACATACATATATTTTCGGTTATACATACACATTATGAACATAACCTACATACATATGTACATGTAGGTATATTGATATGCTGAAGTTGGTAGGGGTAGTGTTGGTAGATTCGTTTGTGATTTCTTTGTGTGGGATACAGGTGTAATCTGCAGGGGGTTATAGACTGGCCTCAGCTCCATTAAGTCTAATCTATAGGCTCATGCGTCGAAATTGATTTTTCAAACCTTTTTTTAAGATATATATATATGTATATGTTTTTTATGGATATATCTAAAATATGTTTTTTTTTCTTACTGGTTGCATTCAAATGTGTGTGTGTGCTTTTATATGCACATACATATGTGGCTATAATTGTATGCACTTACGTATACATTTTGTTCATACATACATACATATGTAAGTATTTAGTACATATGTATGTATGTATATAAACGGGTATGTTAGTGGGTATTTTCTTATGCTGCAATTGCATAATACTAGAAACTAGCGTCTTAGCATGAAGTTATATTTTAGCTTTATAAAATTAGGGAAAATCGCATTTTTTGTTTGCTATATAAATTATAAAACAATTCAATATATGCATATACATATGTAGGTGTTGGGTTTTAGTGAATAGTAACGAATAGTAAATTACTATATTTGGGTGTTTCTACATGACAATGCAACTATGAAAAAATCCGTATCTCCTGTGTGTGTAGAAATATTAAAGTTCACCATTCCCGAGGGAGTTGGCAGGGCAACACCGATACTCAAAAACTTCACCTATTGTAATTTACAATTTTTCGGCAGTTAATTCATTCTTTCTGATTTTAGTCCTTCTATTATGTCCCTGCAGCTGCTGTTTTTGTTGTTGTTGTTGTACTAACAGCATAACAATTCCACATATGCTTTTGAAAAATGGTGCGGAAGTAACAGTCGTTGGGCGTCATTTCTTCCTATGTAACCCTCGCACACGCCTGGCTCCCGCTACTTTCAAATCGCCCACCAAGCACAAAGTAGCTTCCTCAATGTGTTATTGTTAGTATGTTGTTGTCGTTGTTGTAACATCTAAATTAAATCTAACCATATTTTTGGCGGTTAGTACTTGCATGGATATAATCCAACAAACATTTAGGTTAGAGAACGATTTGTGAACGAGTGGAAGTCTGATGTTTTCTCTAAGGAAGTAGGTTAGATTTCGATTAAAGAAACTGCTAAGGCCTATAGCATTCTCTATAAAAATAGGAGTTTGTTCTCATATTCTAACGTGGAATTCTAATTGATTTGTAATGTGGAGTTTAAATTTCTCTAAGTTCTAAGTTAATTATAAACAATGAATTATTCTTTTTGTACTTTTATATATTCATTCAAATATATTTGGTATGTTATAATTTTTTAACGATTCGAGATTCCTTCGAGAACTACTTAAGATTCTTGCAAGTTTTTCTTGCAAATTTTTTTTTAATGGTTTTGCCTTTAATAACTTTTCCCGATAATTTTCTCCTCTCACATTCTAACTCTCTATTTGACTTGTTGTTGTTGTAACAGCATAAAACATTCCCCATCAAATTTTGGGGAATGCTGCTGAAGTGACAGTCCTTGGCCGGATATAGATCCGGGTCGTTCCAGTATCGTAGAAAAGACTGTCGTGGGAACGTATTTGACCTCTACGCTCTCGCTGCAAGTATTTACTGGAAAAATTGTTGAACAATTTAAATCTTTTTATTATCCCTAAAAATTAGCTTATCTATGATCAATATGTATAAATCATAGTATAAAAACTGGAAGGAAACTGATGAAACCCTAACAATAATTTTTCAGCCAAATGCTACATATACATACGCTAAGTTTTGGACATATACATATGTATATCTGTACAAGTTTGAAAGAGTTTTAGAAATATGCTAGACACATTTGTCTTATACAGTGGCCAGTTCCTTCTAAATGAACCACCTGACAGTTTCACTGTGTCTAGTTTATATCTCTGACCAAAAATAAATATTTTGATACATATCTAGTGTACTCGTATACTGTTATATAAAATATATTATATGGATAATGCTGGTATTGATTTGGATATCAAAGTACTGAAATGATTTTAATAATTATTTTTTGTGTAATGAAACATTTGTGAAAAACAATAGAGTGCACTTACTTTTTTATAGTTTTTTGAAGAATAAGTATGTTGTACTATAAAAAATCGCAGAGCCCCAGAAATGCAAATGAATGAATATACATTAGGGTGTATTACTTGCCATTAAAAAAATCGTTACAGAATTATAAAACTCGGTATGTTTAAAGACCTCACACAAAATATTTAGAAATAATTTTAAGAATTAAATGAGCTGGATCGATTTGACATCAGATGGGGTTTTCCGTTGTTGTTTTTTTTTTTTAACAAAAATGGGGGTAATTTTTAATTTTTTCTTTAAAACAATTACCCCAGATCATACAACAGTTTAAGTGTAAAAGTTTTCCAAACAAATAATTAAATATTTGTTCAACGGGATTACAACAATGCAATTTTTAATGATGTATTTGAACTTTTTTTTTGAAATATTGGTTTAATATAACTCAGCCAAGACGTGACGGATTTAGACAAATAAAATATCATTGGAAATATATTTCTTTGGAAAAACTTCAATTTTTTGCTAATCTCAATATTATGATTCCGTTGAACAAATTTTTAAATTTTTTATACCGACATTTTAAGCTTGAAAATTGTTCTATCTGACGTGATTTGTTTTTTGTAAAAAATGATTTTAAACCTATTTGTTTTATAAAAAAATCCAATTTTGGAGCTATTATGAAAAGTCATGTAAATCTTAATATTTTTCCGAAATATTTTGGCGGAAGTCTTAAAACAAAATAAATTTATTTTCTAATTCTGTTGGTTTTATTGTACATATGTACATATGTATGTATATTTTTTTTGCTGCACCAAAGATTTTTGAAATCAATTGTTTCTGTACACAAATATATAAAATTTAATATGTTGCACTTTTTGAGGCGTAACAAAGTACGTGCTTTGCATTTAATTCAAAATGCCCACAGCAAAACACGTTGCAACTGAGGTTAGTCATGGAAATTGAGAATTTAAATGGTTTATGAAATGGTTTTAGAAAGAAGTTTGATTATATTTATTAAATAAAGTGATTTACCTTTGATTTTCAAGTTTTTATCAACATCGTTAAAATGTTTAAAAACTCAATTTATAACGTTTTTCAAACTTAATAAAAAAAACTAATAAAAAATGTTTGCTTTTTCGTTAAGGTGAATGCACAGAGCCTTTGGCAGAATATACCGGGAATGAGCTAATGAAAAATATACTTCCATGCCCTATGGAGCAGTGCGCACTGAGTTTTTCGAACACCAAGGAACTTGAAATACACTTCTCTCAAGATCATACGTATGTATCATTATATTAATTTATGTGATAGTTTAATCATTTTGAATAACTTAACAAAAAACAGCACACCAACGCTACTTACACCACCAGCTGAGCAGAAAACATCAAAACAGAAGCAAACAATTCAAGACCATCCAGTCATTACAAGAGCAAAGCGCATGCTTTCAAATAATTGTCACAAATGCGAACACTGCGCAAAGGTTTTTGAACACAGTGACGCTTTGTCGACACATCTATTCCATTGTCCGGTGAAACATAATATTTTGAGTCAAGCGCTTGCAGTTGGTATAACTGAGCCGTGTATAACAAAGCGTATAAAATTGCAAGCATCGACAGAAAACGCGATAACCGAGCCTATCATATCTGCCGAAGCTTGTAATGCCAATTCGGAGCAGGAGATGGAAAAATCAACAGAGCAAACAGGCAGTACGACAACTGTAGATTTCCCACACGCTGCAATCGTGAAGCAAGAACATAACGCCCAAGAAAACAGCGGGTCGACCAACACAGGCATAGTAGCAAAAAAGCGTAAAATTAAAAATCGCAAAGTATTAGCAAGTGAGTATTTAGTGCGAAACATTTTTTAAATGCATTCAAATAACTAAATTATTATCTAATTGAAAATTTTACAGATAAAATTGTCACGGATGTAGATCCAGCAACACAAGTGGAAGAAATGTCGCATGTAAAACAAGAAATATGCAACGACATATCGCGTACCAATGCAAAAATTAAATCTGAATCAAATACCGGCAGTGACGGTAGCGATTTGGAGCCCAAAAAATTGCTCTCCGCTTGCACATATTGTGGCAAATCATTTGAGCGTCGTGCTGCACTTTCCACACATCTGCAACACTGTGCGGTGAAGCAATGCCTCCTCGAAAACACCTCTATTTACGGCATGAGTGCATGCACGAAGCGTTCAAAGTTGTACGCAATGTCGGAGAAGTCTTCAAAGGAAACGCGGCTGCAAGCTGTGACTGCAACTGTGGAAGAAGATCCCGATACTGAACTTTTGAATGAAATGTTTGCAAATCTGGGTAGACAGGATTTCGGTGTAGGTTTGCGTACGGTTACCATAGATCAAGACGATTTAACAGCTTCGGGCACTGACGAGCCTAAGGAGGAAGACGATGATGAAGTTGAGCAAGTTAACACACCAATTAAGTTTGTTGAAGACTTGCCGACAGCTCAAAACAACGCTGCTGATGAATTAACGCCTGCCAACTCAACGAATGAGAGCACACCTGATGCAAACGAAGAGGACACGGATAAAAAGTCATCCCGTCGTATGCGTACGGCGCCAATTGAAAAACGGCTACTGTGTCGCTGTAAAATATGCTACAAACAATTCAACGCTTTGAGTAACCTGCGCCGTCACATATCCATGTTTCACTATCGTTCCCAACGTTTCGGCTGCACTTTGTGCGAATATCGCGCTTTTCGACGCTACGACATTGTCAACCATTTGGGCAATACGCATGGCATGAAAGGCGATCCTGAAACGATGTCAATTGAATTTGTTTCGGAACATGAGGTGAACTATAGCCGCGAAGATGTTGAAGGTGACATTGTGGTACTCGATGAATGCAATGTTACGAGCACACTTAATGTATCATTAGAAGACATTGAAAACCTTGGTGAAACCAAGTCAAATGTGAAGCGTTTAAAACGCAATAAAACGATTGCTGTTTCCAGTGGACTTAGCATTGTGTTGAGCAAATTTACACGACAGAAATTGAAACGATCACAATCACAACACGAAACATGCATTGGTGGTGCAAAAACACCGGCAAGACGACCTATACGGAATCGCATAAAACCAGAAAATAAAGACTTTGTATATGATCTCTCCAGTTTAGTGAAGAAAGACAACAATGCAACAGGCGTGCAAAGCGATGTAACGCGCAATCTAAGGCGACGTAATACGGCGAAAACTGGCTCAACGGAGAGCAGCATTCATGTTATTGAATCGCTTTTGGGATCCGCTGATAGCAGGAGTAATATCCGTGGCGCTGCCCTGCGTTTGGCTACGTCGGCTGTCAGTAGCGGTGTGGCGACATCTGCCACTCAGCCTGAATTGCCTACAGCAAGACCACAAATGCGACCGCGTGTAATCTCGACGCCTCGTGGTGATAACAATTCAGTGGTGGTTATCGAAGCAAGTGAATTAGAAGCTGCACGCCTGCAATCGACGCTGCTGGAGGATACTTTCTTGGGGAAGGTAGCCAAAGCTTCACCAACATCATTTAAAATTAAACCATCATTATCGTTGCATACCAGCACTCTCAATTGGCTATTGGAAAAAGTTGATTCATCGCTACAACACAGCGCCAATGGCAAAGCTTCACCCAGCGAGACGAGCTGCAACGATGAAAATGTCATTAAAAGTTTACATAAATCCCCGCCTCCGTCAATTCCATGTGCAACTACTCCACCGCCTACGCCACGCAAACGTTTCACACCGCTTGATCGGCCGCGGGACGACAAATGCAAATACCGCGACAGTCTATTACGTTCTGCATTGGAAAACTGAGCAGCGGCGAAAATTTACGGTTAATTTTTATAATTACTATATTTATTAGTTTACTTTAGATTATGTGTAATCAATTCAATTAAAATTTAGTAGTACCTAACTCTATTACCACCAACCTCTATATATATGTATATATATCTACATACATTCATATACATACATACATACATATGTACATACGCACAACGTTTATCAACCTAATAGCATACTAGATATTTCCTTTGAGTAGAAATTTTTTTTTCGTTTCATACATTTGTATGTACGAGCGCTTGATTATTACAAGCATATCTCGTACTATATATATGTACATGAATTACATACATCTATAAGTATGTAATCATAATAAATGCTGTCGTGCATACAAAGCACTTAACATTTGTATTAGTATAATGTAAAATGTACAATCTGCGTACCTTGTACACTCAAACGAAATTATTGTTCGTTATTTCGCATGAGATGAAGCCTTATAAACATATTGCAAAAAAAAAAAGAAACAAAAACAAATAGATAATAAAACAGCATACAGTTTTGGAGTAGTTGATGAAATTTTGTTGTTGCTGCAGCGTCATGAAACAATGAGGAAGCTATCTGGATTGTCAAGCAAGTATCGTTGCCATAATGAAACAGGGAATCCTGGTAAGAAAAAAAAGCTCTTCACAGGATAGCCAAATTCAATCGGCTTTTTCCTGACTCTCGCGATGTTGGTTCAGCGATCTGGTCATATGTAGCATGCTCATCGTAGCGAACATCGAACCCATTCTAGGATTCATCTATGTATGCCGGAAACGGCACCATCGTAACTCCGATTATTTCAGATGGAAGTCTTTTGCACTACAAGGAGTAGTCCACCTACTATCCAGCGTCGCTTTCCAAAAGTGCTTACTCGAAAATGCCTCGGGCTTATCCTGTCAATGGCAGTTATTTTGACGAACTAACATCACCGGAGCAAACCTTGTATCAGGCGTGAGCTTTATATGGGGTTTTCACACAAATTAAGTTTTATTTTCTGAGCAAAAAGTAGAATTCAACAAACAATTATTAAAAAGTAACAAATATATGCAGCGATTGCAGTTTAATAAGAGTTAGTTCGTAAAAGCAGTACTGTTGTGCAATCCTGCTGCATTCTTGCCGATTGTGTTTGTTTTTTTTTTTCAATTAACGTGATTATTGATAACCAAGAAATTCACAGAATATTTTATTGAATTACAATAAAAAAACGAATAGAAAACTCCCCTCTGCAATTCGACACTCGCCCCAAAACTTAACGTATAATGCCCCGGTGCCAACTAGCACCATAAGGATCCATCCGGGAACCAATAGGACACCGTGGACGAAGTTATAGGCCTGCCCGAACGTTACACACCTTCGCCAGGACACGCATGCTTCCTGTGAAGGACCACAAAATCTTGCTTAGTAAGCAGTTCCTCATTGTATGCGAACTTCTGCGAACTCGCAGACAAGATTCGGATGTACACTAGTCAACCACTGGATTCGACAGCGTACAGACAGGCACTGTATAACCTTCACTGAGAGACAATCATCATTTTCACAAACTCTCTCCCTGTGAATGCAGTCATCGGAGTCAGTTGCTTCGACGGTTTCTCCCCGCGTTTCTCTGGCTCAATTATGGTCTGGATAATGTAGTAGAAATAACTCCTACTTATCCAAAAAAAATTTTTGGAGAAAATCGATAGTACATGTTTTTAGGAAATCAAAATTTTGGATACAAAATTTTTAATTTTATAAAATAAGGATTTAAATTTTTTTCCATTTAGTATTCGAAAAGTGTTGAAAAACAAGAATTTCGAGAAATCGTTCCGTTTTTCGCAAAGTTATGGGCATAAAAAAAACGTCATAAACGCGCGAGAGAGCTTCGAAAGTAATCGGTTATTTTTCTAATCTTTCTCGCTTTTTCACTGACTGAAACTTAAATATCTCGTATACTAAATCCGGTTTAATCTAAACATCTTAAGAGTTCTAACTCTAATGAATGCCGTTAGACGTTACTATGGTCTCAGTTCCGATATGGGTGTTGTAGTAGTCTTAACCCTCACCTATTTCGAACTAATTACGACATCCCTTGTCGTGTCAGCGATCTAATCCTGTTTACGACGGCGAACCCCCTAATAAATTTTGCTCTATATCCTTCTCATTCCAGCCCAACCCTCCACAGACACCAGTGGTTACCAGCAACACGCAAACTCCTTTAGTAGCGTAGCGTAGTCAACTGGTATCGCCAGTGAAATAAAATATATATGTATGTACATCGGAAAGGGCAACTGATGTCAATGTGAATAATCGAAAACAGAATTTTTATGCCGACATACATACATAAGTTACTTTACCTACATATATCAAGAAAAGTAATTAAATTTAATATTTTTGTACAGTGCATAGGAATGTGCAAACATGATCTCTATTAGGTGTGACCATTTTTTGTTTTTTTCATAAAACAATTGGATAAACAACATTTTTGGTTTCCCATTTGGGGCATACATGCAAACATTTTTGGGAGTACCTAGCCTGGAGCAAGTTACCCAATAATAATAATTTGGCGGTTACACCATAGCTTGATGTTTGGCCTGTCTTCTATTAAAATTTGTAGTGTGCGTCTTGATGTTGTAACAGAAATTGAAGAACCTACAGTTTTACGCCGACTCCGAACGGCAAATGATTTTTGTGAGAAGTTTTTACATGGCAGAAATACATTTGGAGGGTTGCCGTTGCCTGCCGAGGGACGACCGCTATTAGAAAAAACTTCTATTATTTTTCATGTTACCTGCCACGGCCACTATTCGACCTACCGATAGAAGCACGCACACGCTATACACTCGGCTACAGTGGCCACCGTAAGTTACATACATACATATGCATATTTGGCATTGGGGAAAATTAATATTCCAAGTACAATCCAAGCACATTACTATAATCGCAAACGAAAGTTTATTTGCCTCAACAACATTTAATATTCGTGTTTTAACTGCAAGTAATTTTTCCTTGCACATGATGATCTGAAGAACAAACTTTTAAAGAACATATCTGAAAATTTCAAAATTCAATTGATTTCCATACCCAATTTTGTTAACACATTTTTTTTTTGTTTAGTTGAATTCGGTCGTTAATTTTATTTATGTACATCGTGAACTGAAAAAGTGGTATTTCTGCTAAAGTCGTGAAGGATCAGTCGCATAGACCCGAACGACTACAGCCCTATCATTCAAACATCGTTTCTGCTTAAAACTCTTGAACGTCTAATTCACGTTCACGTCAAGCACAATCTGGACGAGGGGGCAGGTCCATGGGTACTACACTGCATAGCGTCTTTAGTCGTATAGAAAAGGCTGTGGAAAATGGGGTATTTACCGCAGGTGTCTTCCTGGGTATTGCTGGAGCATTCAACGATATCTAGACGCAAGCCATAGTTGAGGGACTCTCCTCGGTGGGGGTGAACCACTCACTGATGAGATGGATAAGCAAAGTGGTTAACTGCCTTAGTTCATCGGAGCGAACACGCAATAACGCAAATCATGAACAGAGGAACGCTAAAGAAGAGTGTAATCGCCGCTACTATGGAAACTTCTACTCAACAAGATTCTTAAAGAATTCGATGGAGGAGCCGCGGCACTTACAGCTTAGCCGGTCATCGTGTGCGGTAAATTCCTCTCAACCCTGAGTTCCATAATGGACTAAATGCTCAGCGTCGCAAATAACTGGGCTAAGATAGTGGAGCTAGACATTATCACAGAAAAGATGGATCTAGTGCTGTTCACTAGGAAATAAACCTTAACTAGAAGAGGTAACGCTACAATAGAAACAAAGCACTAGATACCAGAGGATCGCGCTGGAGAACAAACTGTCGTAAATATTTAATAATTAAAAGAAAGGGTAAATTAGGCATATGCGGCTATGTACGCATACAGGAAGATACTGGGCTGCTCGTGGGAACTATCTTCCACACTTTCGCATTTTATCTTCACCGTAATTGTTTGGTCTGTACTGTTTTATGGGGTAGTAGTACGTTGGACGGCAATGGAAAGAAAATTCTCATTAGGATATTAAAAAGCGTACACAGGTAGGCCCTGTGTGATTGCATTTCAAAAATTTTACAATTTTAGGTTCAATTAACAGATGAAAATTAAAGGTGCATTTTTGTCTATAACATATTTTTTTAACCAATGTGGGAAAACCAATTAACCGGGGTACAATTAAGGGGGGGGGATACTATATAGGGTCTCAAAGATAAGCATAACGGGAGCCTTGCGGACTATACTAACAGCAGCGTTCTACTTCATAATGCACATACCACCTGGAAATCTCGCATTCAAGAACCTAGCGTTTGAAATGGCCGGAAGACAGTTTGAGACTAACTAATGGTCGGTTACTGGATCTTTGACGGGTATAGAGGTTGATGGGTAGCGTAGGGATGTGAGGACGACAAAGAGTAAGCCGCACATACATATATACACGTGCGGATGTAAAATAAAGGGAGTTGAAACTGCGGTTCACTGCCCGAAGGCTGATCTCTGCCGTGGGTCACTGTGGGTCTTAAAATCTGCCCTATCGCTGTATTTTTTAAGCAGACAAACATCGAGGCTCTCTTTCGCACAGCACATACTGTACCAGCGTAGCAGAAATTAAAGAAGCCATTGGAAGGTTGGATGTGGCCAAAACCGTTCACCTTTATTAGGTTTCAGGCCACAAGAGTGCAGAACTAAATGAAAGGGTAGGTTATCTTAAGGGATCCATTAGTAGAGGAGTGCCGATCTCACTGCAAGCAATTAAACGATACCACTAAATGCACACATATCGGAAAGAAGAAAGGGCTGGGAACAAAAGGGGGATTGTAGGGTTGCGAAAATTATGTGCAAATCATACGGCACTAAGTATACAAACTTTTTACTTTTTCAGAAAAGAGCGGACTATAGGCTCTTGCAGGGCTATTGCCGGGTTATTGCCTTCTGTCGGAAAGTGCCTCTAAAATAGATTTGGTAAAATATAAAGATACAGTAAATAATCCATGTGCAGGATGAAACGATGGAACATATAGTATGCGAATGTTCAGCACTGGGCATACGACGAATAACGATACTGAGTAAAGCACGGCAGCAGGATCTACAGGCGGCTATCGGCAAAGGGCCGGAACGGCTACTTCGGTTCGAAAATGGAACGGCATTGATTCCCTTGCTCATTCTATAATTCATTTGTATAACTGTATGTAGTTTGATTTCCGCCATAATTTTAATCACAGCTGGATTGTAAATTATATGCATTTCGAATTTTCAATGGACAGTCTTAATGCCTTACACTATCTTTGTAATAAAATTAAACAAATTAATATTTTGTGTTGTGGATAGGAAACGAAATGTGATTTGATGACATTAGACCTGTTTTAATGTAACACACAAGCAAAAAAAAACACTAGTTACTATTTTGAGCAGAAGTATTTTTTTTTTATTCAAAAATTCATGTCTTACAAAAAATGCCAACAACAAATTACAATGAAGCTGCCACAATACCGAAACCGGGCTGTCTTCATGCGAAATTGAATTGACTTTTAGCGCATATAGTATTAACTCCACTTGTTTAGTTCAAATTTTGTTTTTTATACAATTTAAAACATATTCATAGTCGCCGATGTCGACGTTTTTTTTATCTGAGATAGTAACAATTCGGGAATAAATTGCATGTAAAATAATTTGAACACTTTAGCTCCAATATATTTGTTTTTCTTTCGACAGCAATATTTAAATCTTCGTGGTAGAGCCAGATATTTGGCATGAATACTCTCAGTGGAAATATCGTTCAAAAGTTGTACAAGAAATGTTTTTAAAATTTCAATATTATTTAACGAGATGTTTGCACTAATCATCTCTTAGGGCTTCACAAATGTTTCCAATAATGTTTGAATCTGCCCTACAGGCTATCTAGTAAACCACTTAAAGCTTTTGCCTTCGACAAATGCTAAAAGATGTTCATCTTACCCGTTACGAGTCTGTCTTCAAGCGATTTTCGGTGCAGTAAGAGGGGAGTTTGATAAAAATAAATAGTTCAAAAGATTCAGGGTCCCTCATTATCCCCTCGCTATCGATGAGTCCCTCACCCCCTTTCATGCATTCCCGGTTGTAAGCACAGCCTCAATTCTGTGCCCAAAGTCAAGAACTCCATCCGGGTGTTAACTATATCTGAAGTATAGTTGATTAAGGATATTATTTTGCCCTTGCTTTGTATCTTTCCTGCACCCAGTTTCTCTGAGCCTAAATGCTGTCTTCTTATATAAGTCAATTGGAATCAGGTTTAAAATGCTGAACTTTGTACATACCATTGAGGTTGTAGCTCTTCCCGAAGGCTTCCAACCAGACTACATACCCATAGCTCAGCCCCGATAGCACCACCGCTTGGTACACTCAGAGTACCATATTCGGCTTCAGACCCCATTTCTTACCAAACATCGCTTGGCAAGCGTAGAAAGTACCACAAGCTTTCCGTACGTACCGGAAGATAAACCTAATTGTCGGCCGTTTAGGCTTTGAGGTCTGAAAGTAGGAGATTTATATTTCCTCGTGAAAAGCAACAGCTCCGTCATATCTGGATTTAACCTAAGGCCACCTACTTAATTTTGCCAACGTTCTTTTTAATGATTCCGCTCATCATAGAAGGAATCGCCACATCGTCGGTATATGATGCAATCTTAACCCCGCGTGAAGTTCGATTTATGGCGATAAGGCACAAAAGAGGTGAAAGCACTCCTCCCTTTGGTGTGACCCTACATACTTCTTTGTTCACTTATGCTCCCCCTGGCTCAGCTGATATTTTACTTAGGATTGTAGAAAAACTTTGCAAAGATCGTTATGTAGTGCGTACACATTAAACATTTTTAAGTTTCAAAAGCCTGAACTTTTACCTCTCAATTACGGTGGTATTTGCATTTGTTAATACCTATTCCTAGATAAAGTTTTTTTATGTTCAATCAATTGGTATAAAGCGCGCTTTTATTGCTGCAACTGGAAGTACCGCACCCACAAATTACAAAAAGCGAATCTAGGTACCAACACTCCTTGACACTGCACCACTTTCTACCTCAATAGCCAGCGATATACATACCCAGGTACGTACATATATATTTACATATGTGCATCTGTTTGTGTACACGATATCCATTTAAGTGTTCCAATTGGTTGGTGCATTTGTTTTTGCTTCCCGTTCGCGCTGATGGTACTCGTTGTTGTCAACGTCGTCTTATTGACCATCGTTTCTTGCAGGAAGCGCAGTGGCAAAATGCAAACTGTGCCAGGGTCAGGATAGGTCGATATGCACATACAAACATACCAGTAATCACCAGCAGTCTGTAAGGCAGACAGCTGATTCGATTCTGCTCAAGCATTGCATCTGTTGAGGCATGGTTACCAAAAACCAATGTGCTAACAAAAACAAAACAAAAAAAAAACAACCGTGTGCAAAGATGCATGTGAACATTATAGAAAATGCAGAATAAAATAAAAATCAAAATCACATAATAAAATGAGGAGCAGTGGGTTGGTTGAGAAGCGCAAGGAAGACTTTATTATAAATTTTCATATATGTATGTACAATATATTCTAGTATTTATGTGATGCTATGCGATGAATGCAGTGCTAGCTGCGAGTGTAGGAGTACAAAGCACATGTATGTATGTGTATGTGAGTATATAATTTATATGTATGCAGTTGCTTGAAGGCAGTGTGATTTTGTGAAAGGACCCCTTTTACTATATATATATATATATATATATATATATATATATATATATATTTATTTACATATATACAATAGGAGTAATCTAGCGCTTGTGCATTTGGTGTGTAATTGAAAACCACTTTTAAAAATTAAATTGGAACACGCCGTTCACGGCCGTAAATTCAGGATACGCGCAGCGCCAACGAATAGACACATAATACCCATGCGTACCTAGATATGTATGTATGTATGTCTTCATATACCCACAGCATGCCTTGTATATAGATAGTATATACTATGTAAAAGTATAATAAAATTGTGTTTACAAGTAGTACAAACAACAAATATATATTGTACGACTAGTATACATTTACCAACGAGGGATTGCACATCGAAAACTTTTCCATAGTTTAATAGAACATGAAAAGTTATTCAATAAGCAGTTTGAGAAATTCACAAAAGCGTGAAGTAGAAAAGCAGAAGGCAATAATCAAGGGGTAACATAATATAATAGCAAATCTTCCAGCATGAAATAAAAAATATTTTTAGTAGTATCAAATTTGTGTTTACTTAAGCGATATTAGTTCACCAAACTTTTCGCTTATGCTTCCTCTCCGTTTGGGGGCTTTTATTTAAAGTACAGATTTACAATTTCTCCAGAATCAGTCAGGATTGCGGGTTGTAATGAGCAGCTTTTAGTTAGGTAGTTAAGATAAGTTTTATAGGCGTCAGTCGAATTTCCTTTTCGTAATTTAGCTTTGAGTGTGCGATTGGACTAGAGATATGTAGGTCAATTTGTCAAGCACTTATGCAAAGTTATTATCTCGCATGCAGATGGTAAATGTTTTCAAAAATGTTCCCTTTTATAGCATAAACGAACTGCCACCAAAAAAGTTATTAGATTTCAACGCTAACACAAAGCCATAAACATTTACCTTAGACCGAGTCTTGGTGACTCTTAAAAACAGTTCAAATCGAATTTGCTTCATAAATGTATAATTTATTAATTGGATCGATTTAAAGTGTGATACATCATTGAAAAGATGAGTGTAATATATTCTTCTAAGGTCTTTTTATTCTAGAGTGCCTCCTTATTAAGGATGTTTTTTTCAGACGTGTGGTTTTCAATGAGGTAATACTTTTTCCGGAATTGTTCCTTTTGACAGCCGTTACTTGATTTATACTCAGTTTGAATTGCCATTTTATATTGAACAGACTTACCCCGAAACAACATTTGCGAATTGTGTAAATTTATTACCGAAATAATGGTTCAGTTCGCGCGCTGCGTCTAATATTCGGTCGACATTTTTGTTAAGCGATGAAGCTCACTTTTGGTTGAATGGTTACATTAATAAGCAAAATTGTCGCATTGTTTGGAGTATTGATAATCCACAAGCCATTGTTGAGACGCCGTTACATCCTCAAAAAGTAACTGTTTGGTGTGCTCTATGGGCAGAGGGTCCATTATTGGTCTGTTTTCCTTCAAAAATCAAGCCTCTCGGCTGAATTTTATTCGAGCCAGCCGAGGTGGTCACTTGCCCAAAATCATATTTAAAACATAATGGAAACCCCTTATCTTATCCGGGCCATAACATTAAACTATACGCGTGTTATTTCTTCTTGCAAATCACATGCGAAAAAAAAAAGCACCCTTTACTACTTAGTCCAAATAACTCAATTTTTGCTCCCTAAATACAACTTACTTCTGCATAATATGCAAAAATTTAATATACATGTTGGGGATGGAGAACAAAATACGTGGGTAACAAAATTTTTGTAAAATGGGCTTGACATTGCCTATTTCAGAGTAATTAGGTATATGTCCAAACTCTATTTTAGCTCAGGAAAGCACAAATTCGCAAATTATAGAAATCGACGAAAAACCACGCGCATCTCCATATAGCGATAATTTATAGTAAATCAATAAACCAGATATTTTGATAAATAACCACGCAAGATGTAAAATTATTATTATTAGTAATTTAAAAAAAAAATTGTCACCTGTTTAGAGTTAATTAAATAAGTTAGTTAAATCAGATGTTGCTGTACTAGAACCGGACTAATTTGGATAAGATTGCTCACATATATAGTCCGCTATATGTTTTCTATCTCGGTTTTTTAATGGAGGTTGCTACTTTTTATACCTTACATTAACCTAAAAAGGTATTATAACTTTGGTCCGATGCTCGTAAGTATAAGAAGAAGAAAAATATAGGTCCATATCCAAGTGTACCAAAATAATCAGTACCACGAGCTGACTCCATTTAGGCATGCCCGTCTGTCCGTCTGTCTGCATGCAAGCTAGTCCCTCAATTTTTGCGATATCTGACTGAAACTTGGTAGGCAGATGTATTTCTATAATGTACTATAATCCGGCAGCAAAGCAGCTAAGAATGTGAAATTCGGTAGTCCCGTCACCTATTATGAAATAAAAGTATACGAATATATGGAAACTCTCTAATGAAAATCATCGAGATCGGGCCGCTATAACTTATTATTTCAATCAACTGATTGACCTGCTATGAGTTTTTGCATTTTAACTCCTATATTAAAGCTGCTAAAAGCATTAAATTTGGTTCTCTTGACACGTATTATGAATAGAAAGAAAATAGCAAATTATATACATATTTATGTAGTTAAAACCTTGCAATTGTGTTAGCTATTTACTTATAAATCCTAAAACTTCCAATGAGAAAATCGTATAGGTTAGAGACTTTAAAATTTATAGCATTCGTTGCAATGCGATTTAGCCAACTTTGGCTACATTCAATGCTAGCAAATTTCCCCACGACAAAACAACAAAATGTGATTGGTTAGCTATATAGGTTAAGTGTTATATATTTAGTTATTTTTTAACTCTAGCGCTTAATATCATTACATTTCCATATTAATATTTTTCATTTTTTATAAGAATAAAATTTATTTTATCATAGTTTGCTTTATTTTATATGCGAAAGGTAAATATTTAGTATTTTAAAGTTGAATATTTTTATGATAATAATGTATTTTTTATATTGATCATAGCTATACTCCTTTGAGCAGGAATCTTTAAGAAAGCTTTGAAAGTGATTTCATGATATCACACATATATATTTATACTAGACACCGCCCAAAAATTAGAAATATGAGAGAGTCCGCAAGAGGTATGTATGACAGTTCCATCTTTTTCAACTTTTTAAAATTATGAGTTTTTGCTTTTTTTTTAAAGAAATTAATTTCTTTATTTTAATATAACAAAATTGTACAGACCATTTTCAAATTCATATTAATATTTTGTAGAACTTCTTTAATTTTATAAAACTTCCTTTACTCTATTACACAAGCTTTCAATCACATTTTTGACGATATCTTTAAAATGCTGATCTGGTTTCCTCATATTTCCTATATTTCTAGGATTTGGCTTTTTTTACTTTTAATTTAAGTATGCTTTTGTTTTTTACTTTTAATTTAAGTATGCTCATCAGTTCTCTATGGGATTTATATCGGGGTTTATATTGCGACAAAAAATGTGCACGTTTTTTTTTGCAGGGCGACAAGGTGCACCACAAACAAACCGGACGCTTTCGAGGATAGAACATATTTACGTAAAATTTGTGAGAAAGTAGTTGCCACTTTGCCAAAATTAAAGAAAAAACTGTAATAAAATTAAATGAAAAGCTGTAGAGTATTCTAACATAAATAGTAGCCTTAATTAAATTAATTAAATTCAGACGGAAATCAAACAACTTTTGAATGGTTTTTATGAACATGCGTATCCTTTTTATTCCACTATAATAGAATATGCGAAACAATTTCGTTTGGGGCGATATTCGATTGATGACGAACCATGCCCATGGCTGATATAAACATCAAATTTGTGCAGGAATTAGTACTGAAAAGGCTGAAAAGTAATGAGTTAGCGAATTAGCCGTTATGACTGGACTTTCAAAAACAGCAGTGCATTTAATCCTAGACGGAAATTTGGGCACGAAAAAGTGGGTCCCAAAACTTCTGTTTCCCATTAAAAACAAAAAGAGTAAGGTGATGTACTCAGTTTTATCTCTTTTTGAAAGCCGACAGAAAGAAGTTTTGGACTCAGTTGTTACTGGCTATTAACACATGGTCACAATCCTCTGGACTGATTATTAAAAGATCATGGTTATAAGCATTTGTGGTTCGGAAGGAATTTTACTGAGGGATTTCAAAAATCGCAACACATCAGAAATATGCGATTGCTACTTGAATTGCGATATCCTATTAAAGAAAATTTTCGGACACAACAGTAGCAAGAGTATTGTTTTCTTATATGACGCCTTGTTAGTTCACATATCGGCGTTTCCCTAATAATGTATGCACTTACACTGACCTCAACCATCCCACATAGGCTTCAAGCATAATAAGATTTATAGAGCTTATATTGAAGCAGGAAGAAAAAGCCACAATGTCGGGGAACACACACGACATTTATTTTCTAAATTTCAACCCAAAAAATTATCCAGAAAGAGAAATGCTACGTGTAATTTTTGCAAGTTCTTGTACATTAAAGAAATGCTTGGTACGTTTCAAAGCGAATTCATATAAGGCGATGTTATTAAAACGTCTGATGCCTGTTTCTTCCATTAAATTTAAATTTTTGCATTCCCCATGATATTTTGAACATAAAACCTATTGGCTTCCATTCCCCTATTATCTTTTATCGTGACATCCTTCAATTGAAAACTGTGCTTGTGTGTGTTCTATCATCAACTTTCTTGAATTCGCCTTGGTATGTTTGTCTCTAACATCTTGAAAGTGATCGATTCGCCTTACGAAAGCTGTGTTAAAAGAATTAGAACCAACGTACTCGATGGCTTCCTCATGGCGTCTATATTTCTTCTGCTCATTTCAAAAAAAAAAAAATTGTTTAATCATTTTGTTTTATTTATTTATGACTGAATGCCAAGAGTTAGCGTATGCTCATTTGAAGTTTCCTTATTATCATTTTGGTATTTAACCCATTAGAAGTCTAGATGCCAAATTTTTTTTTTAATTTGTGTGATACATAAGAAGTTTGCTAAAACTTTTTGACTCAGGAAGAGTTGCGTAGGGCCACATTTTTTCTTTTTTATTTATTTATTATTTTTTTTATTTAAAAGTATATGCACTAAGCGGGCTAAAAAACTGTTGACGCATGAATTATAATGGAAAAAATTACAACAATCCGTAACCTACTCCTGTACAAGCAAATTTATTAACTTCTTTCTCGCGAGTGGACCTGAGAATAACGATTATTTTTCAACCGATAATAAAACTCAAGAAGTAACAATTAAAAAGTAATTATTTTAATAAAAGTTATAATCGTTACGGTCTCTGCATTATATTGAACCAATCTGTAGGTTGCGTATACGCAATGGCGGTCCGTATAAAATTTCAGCATGAGTCGCCTGCAAAGCCTAAATTTTTTATAAGTTGTACGAATATAGGTTTGCCATACTGTTAATACATACACATAAAACCATACAAACTATTGTGGAAGTGTGCATGAAAATGCTAGAGAACGATAACAACGATAACTGAAAGGGGACAATGAAACAGAGAAATGAATATAAGAAAGTAAAGTAAAAAACAAAAAAAAAAAAAAATATACAAAAAAAACAAGACACAAAGCCAAATAACATCCGTAACAACAATAACACTTGCAAATAAAGGCAGTAAACAACAATAAAACAATTAAAATGACAAGAAGTCTGCAAGCATAATATATACTTACATACATACATACATACATACATATGTAAGTGCAATACATATCAATATATGTTCGCTGATGACACATACAGACATCCTACATATATATGTATATATAATTTTATGCTCTCACATAGGTAAGTAGGTGCGAATGTATGCGCGGTCGCAAAATCACCTTGGACTACCAATTTCGTGCAAACATACACACACACACACATACACAAATATAAATGCAAAAATTTTTGCCCCACATTGTGAGTATGTGTGCATATGCAATCGGAAAGCTTAAACGATTGCGAAGCTTTTGTATTGCCCTGTTCCTATTCATGGCGTTCCAATTCATTCACTTTCAGGCCATTTCGCGCGTTCCAACTATACTTTGTTGTGTCTCGGGACAATGCACGATGCTACGGGCGCGCGCTTTTCGCTATGCCTGTGTGAAATTGCGAGGGAGGGTTTCGGCGAGACGGAAGGGTTGTGTGGTTGTTAAACAGTGAAAGGACATCCTAGTCACGAAAGGCATGTAAAAAACACGTCCGTCCAACAGCGACAAAAACAACATTTGCATTTACTGTAATGGCGGCAAGGTTTCAGCACTGCTGATAAGGTGCACACCACAAACATACATACAAATGTTAGTGCATTTGAGCATATTTTTACGCGGTTAATTGGGTGCAAAAAATGTTAGAATGAAAAAAAAAATTTTAATTTTTCAACACAATCTAAGAAACACCACGTAAAAATTAAACCCGGACAGAAACAAAAATGCAACATACTTATTTATTTCCATAGTAAAGTTCAAACTCGAATGAATTTAATACATCTATACCAGAGACTTAACTATTCTAAGAGAAAAGAATGAAAGTCAATCAATAAATAATATTGCATAATACAATTTTCTAAGTCATTGGTGGTTAACAACCACACCAGCCTTTGAAACTGAAATTATAAATTTGAATTAGATGGGATATTTTCAAGTTGTAGTACATCTTATGTTTCGCCAATACTTAACAAACCATTTATGGATTTCAATTGCTTATCTCCATTTTACATTGATAAAATTATTGTTTGATATAAAATAAATAGACCAAAAAAAAAAAATTAATATATATACATATGTTATGGATGAGCACACCTAACCATAAAAATTTTCTAACAACAATAGTAGTATAAATAGAATTTGTTATAATCAACAACATCCACATATTCATGTAATAGCGGCAGACTGTCGTACTTGAAATTGTGTTTGCATAAATAGGAAGAATGAAAAAACAATAACAGCTTACACAGCTTACTTGGCTCATCTCGTTTGCCTAAATGAGTATAAGCTAGGGGACGTGAGTTCGAATCCCCGCAAGAAGTCTGATGATGAGATGTGTGAATCCCGAAATAGCTATAACTTCCACCATTGCTGTTTTTTCTATAATAATTCTTCATATTAAAAACTGGGCTTGAGCTCATAAAACTATTGTTTGATATTGATAAAAAGCCTATAAAAATAGTTCACAAAATGACAAATTTAGGATTTGTTATAAAATCGAGTCTAGCAAATGCCCAACTGAGGAAACTACGGCAATCTGGGTTCTATATCTCCATGCAAACAAGGCATTGGCTTGCTTTACAACTAATTATGGCAATACTCGTAATAATGTATTCTGAGCTGGTATATAGTACGCGTAAGATTGGGACATCGTTTAATACTGTAGCGCGCTACTTGTATGATTTATCAAAGTTTGAACATATTTTGCCATACAAGCACCGACCTTTAGGCTGTGAGATCCCAGAGTACCACAATATAAATATATATATAAACTTACAACTTGGAAAGGCCATAATCACCTCTTTGATAAACTGGGTTTTACCAAATCTGCTCGCATACTGCACCTCATTGTACCTCAGTTTACCTCGTTGGCGCCAGCAAGGCTGTTCTTCGCCAAACGGCATTCGCGTTTGAAATTCTATACCTACCAATATTAGAAAACTCATAAACAAAAGCAATTTTAGACAATCAATCTATGATTTTTTCAGTACTTAGGCTCGTAAATAGATATTTTTAATTTTATAACCCATTTAATATTGTTATCTTCAAATTGCTAAATTTACTATTACATACCCGTTTTTAATTTAAAAGTTATTGTTTGTACTACTCTTTATCTTATTTTAAAATATATTTACATCTTGTTATACAACTTTTATTCAGAGATTGGTTGTACCAAATTCTACCAATTCTGCCATAATAAGTAATAATATTAAAAATAATAATACTTACCGTGGTTATTCACAAAAAAAAATTGTTTTAAATTATAAAAAAAAACAACTCAAAAAATATATCGTCTCGTTAATTATAACAATTTTAGATCTTTTTTGCAACAGAGTAACCATGGTATTTTCTAAAACTTATGGTTCAGCACATGTGAGTTTTATTAATTTGCCCCGGGCCCCGCGTTCGGGGGGACCCGCGCAGGCTTATTCTAAAACGGGTGTTCAGTTGCCTATGTGGTATAATATGAACTATAAATACTGTAATAAGTATTAAATTCTAGTATAGAATGAGGTGAAATATTTCAACGTATAATGCGTAAGTCTCATTTGAATGTAATTTTTTCGTCAATATGTAGATGGAATATAACTTACGTGCGGTAAAAATAAGAACTTGCGTGGGCCCCGTAGGAATAAGCATTTTATTCTGTATATATATTAAGAATAAATATACACAGAATAGGTCAACTCAAGATCCAAGTAAAAATCTTGTATAAACTGTTACCATGTTTAAATATAAAATGTAAATATACCATGGGTGCATGGTTTTGCTATGGATCGTAGTATTATTTAATTTAATCATGGTAGTAGGTCTATTCGAATAATTTTCAGTAAGGTTGGATGTCATAAATAGCGCGCGCGTGTGATGCGCTCATTGTCAGACAGCGGACAGTAGAGTTTCAGCAGGGCACGAAAAGATTATGATGCAGGATTTTGTTGCCATGGCAAAAGGTTCAATCGAGTAAAAAACTTTGTCCAAGGATTATCAATGTATGTCGAAGATGTGCTTAGCTCGGGGATAATGTATTGAAAGGTTAGTAATAGGTTTATTAATTAGGTTTATATATCACAAATACTACAGAGAAACATGGCTGTCTATATGTGAATACACAGAAATTAATCTTCTCACCTCAAAGGGTTATGATTTTCGTGTGCGAGAAAATTTTTTCTGCCTTCTTTGTAACGGTACTGTTTTTTTCAATTTGCATCTATAAACAACGCCTTCAGGTCATGACGAAACCTCGAGTGCAGAGTACGTGTTCGAAAGCCCTGCAGAGCGATTTAAGGTCCAAGTTTTCTATCCACCTATAGATCTTTTATTGACTGAGCTTAAGGCGCTGCATTCAAGAATAACGGAATTGTCGAAACTGTTCACTCCAATTCTCGAACCACTGTGTAATCCCAGCGAGCTACAAGAAAACGCAGTCATGACTGACTCTAATCTCGAAAATGCTTCTATGGTCGCTGCTCGTAATTTGAAGACTGCATATCCAGATGATTTGTTCGAAGCTGAGCTACGTGGAGAAATTCGTCTGTTACGACTTGTTGATTATTTCAATAGAGCATGAAAAAGCCAGTTCGATCAGTTACGAAGAAGTCAAGTCTAACTGCGCGAGCCTGAAGTAAAACTTCTGTGCCGACTCTACAAAGAAATATAGGATTAAATATATAGTATTCATATATTATTATTTTGGCTTGGTTTTTTATTAAAGGCCAATATTAATTTTTGAATTAGTTTAAGAAAAAGGTTTAGCAAGACTGAAAATAGTCGTCGAAATTAATAAAAATAGTAGTAGCATTAATAAAAATAGTCGTAGTAATGAGTAGTAGCATTGGTAAAAATAGTAGTTAAAATTGCAAAAAAAAATAGTAATTAGTAGTGTCATTAACAAAAATAGCATTAATAAAATTAGTACAGTAGTAGAAATTAGTAAAGATAGTCAAAATAATAGGAGTAATAAGTAGTACCGTTAATCAAAATGGCATTAGTAAAACAAAACGTAAGTAAAAATAGTAGTAGTAATAACCAGTAGCCGTAGTAAAAAAAGCAGCAGTAGTAGTCGTAGTGATAGTATTAGTAATTAGTACAAGAAGTTTTACTTCAATAAAAAAAGTCTCGTAATAAATTGTAAATTGGAAGAGGTTTAAAAAGTTCGCGTACAAGAAGACCGCGCAAAAGGATAGTCAGGTGTAAATATATGTTATTCATACGACTATATGTACATAAGTACGTGTGTTCATTCATACATATACATATATGTATGTACATATGTGGCGAAGTAGAGAGTTGTTGCTGTCATCAGATGTTTTCGGGTCGTTGCCGCCGTAGCAGAGAGGACATTGAAGGACGAGCAAATCATCGTTCGTTTTGAAGGAGGATCAGCTTGCGAGTACAGGGCACGTATCTAATGCTAGCTAACAAAAGGACGGAACGGATGGATGAATGGACAGTCAGGAGGCTGAGAGGCCGCGCGACGGTCTGTGTCCATCATTATGCAAGCGTTTTGTTTATTTGTGTGATTGCTTGTGTGACAGACAGTGGCATTTCGCTTGTTTCTTTTTTTGTTTGTTTGTTTGTTTGTTTGTTTGCTTGCTGGTTTGCTGGTCGTTCGTCTAATTCACTGGGCACATGCTCTGGCTGACGAATTACTAAACAGATAAAGGGATAAATAGATAAACGGACATTGTAGTTGACAGGAAGACCGCGGTTAGACTTGTATATAAAGGGCAATAACAAAAGTACTGAATCATATACAAAACAATACAGCAAAAGCACTGCTGGTTTTGATTAACTGACTGACTGGCAGCAGCTGGGTTTTAGACACGGAGGTTGTATGGGAAATAGTACCACGATAATGGGTTGATAACTGCATATATGTATGGATGTATGCTGCGATGGTACATACATTTGGAAGCTTTGCCAAGCTACTCAACACCGAGAAAGAGAGAACGCGCGCGGAGCATGGGACAAGTGGAGTGAGAGGTCAGACAATAAGGTGAAGTGATTGTGCGGGTGTCTACATTTACGAGCTGTTAACAGACGACGGTATCTGTCGTCAGTTTAACACAAAGCTCGGCACTTGTCGTGTACTCGGCTTGCCTTCAGTGCCAGCACGAAAATGCTCGATGGCTTGCTTGCTGCTTGGATAGATGAGTGGCGCTGGGTCTGTCAGTTGAGTTTCGACAGTACGAGTAATTTAAGGTGCGTCTAATGTACTGGCGGATACGAAAAAATTGAATCGCGCGTCTGTTGGTCTGTCTGTCCGGCCGCCTGCCTGTCTCACTGAATGTCTAGCCTTGTTGTCGATAACTTCCATTTTCTGTCTTTAGCTTCTAGCTCAGTAAGTGGCGTTGCGATTTGTGTGGCAAGTGGAATTTTTTAAGCGAGCGGAAAATTTCTAACATCATACTTGCGCTAACTTCGTTCTCGAAAAGTAACGGCAGATACTAGCACAAATTTAACAAGCTATCACAAATAAAATAGAAAACGTTAAAGACATAAACGGCAGTTGGCGCACGGAAGATATTAAAGAAATTAACAAAAGGAGTAGAGGAAGAGAATATTAAATTAAATACTTTTCTACCCCACTTAAACATCAGTACTTTTCCTGCCAGACCATTCATACAACCATCAAAACAACGCTTGCGCCTGCTGGTCGAAGCCGAGAGTCACCGAGTCAAACCAACGGGCCGCCACTAAACGTTTCTTGTCAGCAGCAGTCAGCGACGCTATCCTCAGTGGGTGGTAGGCACATTCCTACTTTTGCCATAACACCACCACCTCATACCTACATATATTTAGCTATTCACTAATAACTACTTCACTCTATGCTCAGCAGTAAAAGCAAATCTACATTGCAATTGCTGTAATAATCGTTACGAAGCGCTACTGTCTACCACGACGACGACGACGACGGCCACGACTACGACAACGTTGACGACATAGACGACGACGGTGGGGCAAAGCCTTTAATCGACGACGACGACGAGTAGTGGCTGGAGCATACAAACATCCAGCCATAACATAGCACAACAAAAACAAACCAAACGCGGACAAACGAATACAGCTTGCAGAAAAGGCGTCACCGTGCTTGCCACACTCAGCGCGAAACAGTCGCAGTGACAAGAACACAGCAACGCCAAAAAAGAAAGCAGCCCTAGCAGCAGCCACCAGCATCCGAAGCAGCAATAGGATAATCAGTAGTAGTGATTGTACCAACAAAAAGCGAACAAGTATTAATAAAAAAAAAATATCAAAAAACACAAAGAAACCAACCAAACTACCAGCGGCACTCAAGGGTGCGTTAGCTTAGCCAGCTGAAGACGAAGTTGGCGTAAACTAATACTATTTTGACCACTGATAAGAGCGAACGGCCAGATCCGCCAGAGCGCAGTTGGCAACACACACGGAACAAAGGCACAGTTAAACGTTTAAATACACCGTTAAAGTAATCAAAGAAGTCAGCAATATCAGAGCGTTGCCTTGAATTAACTTATCAGTGAGCATACATACATAAATACAAAGAAGAAAAATATTGAAAATTAAATAAGACTATTCACGATTTGACTGTTAACTAAGCGCGTTCACGTCTAATCTCTTCCTGTATACGAAACATACATTTACCCTTGCTAATTTGGTAATAAATGCGTGTTTAATCGTCAGTCTACGTTATCAAATCACTTGCCCAGTATTTGGACTTCCGTTTCCGACCGCCATAAAAAGCAAAACAAACAAACAAACAAAAATTAATAAACAAAAAAAAATAGCTGTGTACTAAAAACCCACACAAATTTTTTCTAGTTCATATTTATTAACACACCCACCCGTCACGCAGACAGTTTGTCGTCCTCGTCATTGTTGTCGACATTGTCCTACAAAACACTAAGTGTGACATCACTTGCGCAAAAAAAAAAATAAAAAAAAAAATAAAAACTAACTTTACATAAAGAACTTTTAATTAATAAGCGACCATTTTTTATATGAACTTAGCGCAAAAATAAGAAATTATCAGCAATAAAATAAATAAAAATGTGTCGTTTATTGAGCTGAAGACATTTTAAAGTGTGCGACGACAGTTTGTTTTTTGGTTTTGTTTTTGTGATAAAAGAGCGACTTACAACAATAAACGTAAGACCTGAAAGTAGACATTAAAGCTGCCAAAGATGTTCTCCATGTGTTCGAAAGTGAAGCCACGAAACTCATCAGTGAATACACAACAACCAACGGGTGAGTACAAGTGAAAGTTTTTTTTTTTTTGGTGTAGGAGACCTTGGCTGAAGTGTGTTGGACTGGGTGAAAGTGAAAGAGAAGAACAAGAGTGTGGTAGTTATAGTTCTCTATGTATGTACAATTATATGCCATATATCTATGTATGGATACAGTATATTGTCTTTAAGCTGAACCAGTATCTGGAAGTAAATGTTATAAAAGCGAACACATTTGTGATCCAGCCGCATTCGAAAATAATCGACGCGAATCAAAATAAATACATATACAGGAAGAATCTGAAAAGCATTATTTGTTCATACCAGTAATCAGTACAAATAAGTTTACTGCATTTTCGGAGAGAAATTTCGTAAGGGCCTTAAGAGATGGTTGCGTTAAACGTTTAACGATAGGGTGGAGTAAATTTATACACGTTTCAGGCTGAAACGGATCTTCTACATAATTTCTATTAACATATAGGATATTTCTAAACTAACTAAATTAAATTAAATCAATAAGTTAAATTAAATATTGCATTATGGGTGTCAATTGAAATAGCTCTAGGAAAGCTTCATTACATAAAAATATTTTCAAAGAGGATTGCCACCTGTTTAAGAAGTTATATATAAATAAATTAATAAAATGAATTAAATAGTACAATACTGGTGTGACACAAAAGATGCGTATATGAAAATATTTTTGGAATGGTTGCCACATTTTTTAAGAGTGTTGAATCGGTTTAAGTAAAAAGTTAACTGAAATGCTAATAGCCAGTTGTCAAAAGAGAGAGGTTTAAGGAAATGTAATTTGAAAAAAATTGAAAGGGGTTGCCAACTGTTTCAAAAATTAAATTCCATTATATTAATTATATTAATAAAATATTATCATACTAGCTTTTACTCGCGGCTTCGCTCGCATGACATTCGTCTTAAGATTATGGATTCGAATGTAATGGAAAAGGAAATAAATAATTTCATTAAAGGTAATAACTTTTAATTCATTTTTAGTTTAGTTTTTTATTTTTTACTGTCTAAAACAAAATCTTCCCCTACTTCATAATTTTCGATTAAGGTTGGTTGCTGAAACTATTTTCTCATTGGTAACTGCGCATTATGCCATGGCATTCGGGTTTAGTTAAACTTAATTTCTTGTTAGAAATGCCCAACGTAATCAAACGGTGATAACATTTATTTAGAATTCTCATTTTCTTGATAAAGTTTTCTTAAGCCTACTTCCTTTGAATCCTTTAACATAATAATCTAATTTTATTTACTTTTAGTATGCTTTAAAAAGCTTTCTTAAAACCCCTTCGTATTAGACCCATATTAAATATTTGACTTAACTTAATATAATTTTAATAAAAAAACAAAAATTTGTGTTCACATATTTTTTTAGTTTGACATTCATATTTTAAAATATCGTTAATTTGACTAAATTGAGCTTTAAGCAGATGACAATCTTCTTTCAAAACATTCTGGAAATTAAGCTTTTCGTTTCTACCCACAATACAATATTTGACTTCATCTATTTGTTTAAATGAATTTGTCCCTTTATAGAGATGGGAAACCCTTAAAAAATTGGTTATATTTTAATAGATTTAACAGACTATATGTATGTGCCAAATCTTACCTCAATCTGTCCAGTCGTCATCGATATGTGATTTACCTTATTAATTTATATTTAAGCTATATGTATATCAACCCAGGTTATAAGCTACATATGCGCCAAATTTTATGCAAATCCACCAAATAATACTCACACGCAAACTTTGACATTATTAAAAATGTTTATTAGTATTTAGATTAAGAAAAATTGCTTTAGTTTTGGAAACGTGGCAACTCATTTATGAGCAGATTTCAAAAAAGTTTTTAAAAAAATGTCCGTTACTTTACCAAATAAATTGAATCAACGGTCTTTAATGGGTGGCAACCCTCATCAAACATGATTTCGTATAAATTGTTTCGTTTCAGGCTATCATTAAATTCATGTTTTAAACGCGCGGCAACACTGCTTTAATATATTTTCATAATTAAGTTTTTTAAGCCCATATTCTGTGAATCTCATTACGTGAAACTTCCGTTAACTTAATAATTTAATTTAATTTACTCTTTCATGCATCAACTATCTGCAAAAGTATTTTAGAAATATAAGCCTGCTTTCTTCGTGTTTGTTTGATAGCTATATTTCAATATTTTATTTCAATCATTATAATTTTAAGTAATTTTAATTAAATTAATTTTTTAATTTTAAACAGGAGGCAACGATGTTCCAAATTATTTTTTAAATAACGCATATTTCAAATTTATAGTTTGGCACTCATATTGTAAAATGTCGTTAATTTTTTATTGAACCTAATCTGCGTATAAACAGGTGTCAGCCTTCTTTAAAAGTATTTGGGAAATGAACTTTTATTGAGCCTTGCATGCAATATTCAATGAATTTCAATAGAATTATTATAATTTTGATTGGTTTTGTAAACAGGTGGTAACCCTCACCCAAATTACTTTTGAAATTAAGTTTTATTAAAACTTTTATTTTGGCACTCATATTATAAAAGGCCATTTATTTTTTTAAATTAGCTTTATTTTTATTTAAACAGGTGCCAATCTTCTTTAAAACCATTTGGGGAATGAAGCTTTATTAAACCTCTTTTGATACCCATATTGCAATATTTTATTTCATTCATAGCTTTAATTGATTGTAACCTTTTAAAGAGGTGGCAACTACCTATAAAAACTTGATTTCATTGTAACCTGTATAACGGACTATGTACATATGTGTAAAATCTTATCCTGATCTATGTAGTCGTTATATAGCAATATGTGATTTAACTTAATTAGTTATAATTTATATTTATAACATTAGTAGGATGAGTGTCAAATTGAAAAAAGAGTTTTTTGAATTTTGTTTCAATTGGATGAATAAATTAGCTGAATCTATAAAATATTTTTGTGAAACTGAGAACGTTCATAAACAAATATATTTGAGCAGATTTGGCACTTCTTTAAAAGGGTTAGTTAAATTTATGAAATATGTTAGCTGAAATGCTACTCCTCTTCCTCCTCCAAGTGAAACAGATTTAAGAAAGACTAAATTGGAAAATATTTTTAAAAATTTTTGTTTGAAAAATTAAACTCAATTAAATTAATAATGCTAATAAAATAATATAATATGGCTGTCAGACGAAAAGGGTTAAGAAAGCTTTATTTTCAAATAATTTTAGATAGGATTGCCACCTGTTTAAAAATTTAAATATGAATTAATAAATTTTAATCAAAATATCAAAAACTGGTGTAAAACGAAAGAAGTTTAGGAAAATTTAGATTCGAAAATATTTATGCAGAGGGTTGTTTAAAAAATTGAATACATAAAAATTAATTAAGAACTATTGTAAATAAGGGTCAAGTACAATCCTATGAATATTGACTTCACCCGATTTTTAGAGGTGAAGCCGAAGCGAACATTTTGGAGATCAAAAATAATGACAAATCAATTAATTTTTACATCATATAAACATACATATGAACTAATTTGTAAAAAAACAAAAACATCATTTTTAATACTCGACATTTAACACTTTTATATTAAAATGTAAAAATAATAGCCTATGGGCATATCCGCCTTGCCACCGAAATGAGTAAAACTAATTTGCAACACAAAATAATTGCTCACTAGATGGAGGAGCAGATGGATATCTTAAAGCAATATCAAACGATAAAATTAATTTGTGAGCTCAAGGCCAGTGTATAAGGAAAAGTGTATTGGAAAAAAGACAACAACAGTCAGGAGTGGTAGAAATTATAGCTATTTCGGAGATCACCACATCTCCTCATCAGATTTCTTTGATGACAGCAATATCTTTCAACAGAAAATATGGGCTTCAATAGGTATTAAAAAAATTTCACAATATTTTGGAAACAGATGTTCTTAAAGAAAAGTGCCTAATTGGTCACGTAATGAATGATTTCTTGCATAATTATTACTGCAAGTCATAGGGCTATCATAACAAAAGATTATTTAATTTTTTCCAAAGATAAACGTATTAAAAGTGAAAATTTGTATGTTAATAAAAAAATACAAAAGTTCGCCCAAACTTCGGATTTTTTTTCGGCCGAAGCCGAACCGAAACCGAATCGAAAATTATTGGCCGAACATATCCGAAGCTGAAGTCGAAGCCTAAGTTGGGTCGTTCTGTAGAGATAAGGATTAGTTCGCTGGAGGGTGCGGTGGTCGAGACATTTGGGAAGTCTGTATTTGAATAAAAATATAGTGGTTATGTTGATAATTCGTTAGCATACTTATAACTGTATGGTAAAAACCACAATTTTTTAGTTATTGTTTTATCACAAGTAGCAGGTTTCTTAAAGATTTGTTTGAAGAAAAAATTACTAAGCAAAACATCCGCTTTGAATTTTACAAGCCAGTGATAATCTTTACTCATCTAATTACTTACTATGAAACATAAACACATTTTAACATTTTGTCTGAAAACTCTATAGAAGCTGAGCAATGTCTGATTTTTTATGAAAAGTAATGCTTTGAATAATTTTAATTTTAGCGTATGAATTATTAACCGCCTATAACATTGTTTACGACTTATACAAATTTTTTCTGAGTTGCAATAAAAATCCAATAACGGCATTAAAAAAAACCAATTCTGATTCATGCCATTCAGCTAGAACTGCGACAGATTCGAAATATTTTGGTTTGTGAAAAACGCGTTTAAATATTCAACGATTTGTTTCGGTGCCACTACTCACGTAAGTTAAAATGATGGTTTTCAAAAATTATTTGATGCATATACATATTTGGATTTTTAGTAAGATATTCTCAAAAATATATACTATCGAGTGATAGTACTCCAAATATTTGTACGCCTTTGATCCTTCCGTCAAATTCTGTATTTGATCTGCTAAATCGTCTACGCCTGAGTAAGAAAGATATTTTTTTTAATCAAAAACACAGTATAAGTATATATTTATTTTAAAATTTTTCCGGTTTCTTTTTTTAACTAAAATAGTGAAAGTAGCAAAAGTTTGCAATAACTTTTACATTTGCCCTTGGATTTGGGGTTTATACGCTTCACCTTTATGTAATGAAATGGAGTTACGTTTAGACGTTTTTAAATATTTTTTTTTTAAATTTTATCAACTAAAAAATTTAATAATAATTGAAAAGAAGATTCTTCCATATATATCTTAAGAAGGCTTTTTTGGGGAAATATGTAAATGAAATTCATTTTCGGGTACAGCGTCCCAATATTACTATAAAAATGGATGAAACACGTTTTTTATGTACACTAGTATACTTATGATTAGAAAACAGTTATTTCTGTTGCTAGCAGTTTTAACCAGTAGTTGGACTTATTAATTTCTATTCACAAAACACTTCTTTAATTTAGCGATTTTATTTCTGGCTGAAATTTCTTCATGCATATAAAAACAACAGGTTTATATTGTTTTTTCTTTACTTAAAAAGTTGGAAAGAGTTATCAGAATTTCATTTATTTAGTCGCAATAGACAAATTTACGATTTATTGTATTTTTAGTCCGAAAAATTGCAATAAATGTAACGCATCGTGAGCGCATCCAGAAAAGCAAGCACTGATGCACAAGAACAGCTGACTTTTATTTATTTTATATCGATAACCTTACTGACTTACTTACTTACTTAATTGGCGCTATAACCGCTTAAGTTATTTTGGCCGAACTTCTCCTACTATTTATGGTGTGCGTCTTGATGTTGTAAGACAAATTGAGGGATCACAGTTTAACGCCGACTTGGAACGGCGAATGTTTTTTTGTGAGAAGTTTTTTCCATGGCAGAAATACAATCGGAGGTTTGCCATTGCCTGCCGAGGGGCAACCGCTATTAAAAAATCTTTTCTATAGTTTTTGATATTACTTGCCTCGGCCAGAAATTTAACCCACGGTCCACCGAATCGAGCGCGAAACAAGAAACGAATTTCATCCGAATATATGCATACAAAATTCTAGGTGCCTCAATTTGTGGTCCAATATTAAGACGCACACAACAATTTGTCGGAGAAGGCTAAACATCTAGATATAAGATGTATGGATCCAAATATCGTTATTATCAGGTACGATAACGGTTATAACTTATATTAAAAAAATTGCTTTGTAATAGTAATTTCTTTAGTTTTATTTTTTGCTTAGAAAATAATTTTTATTTCTTGAGTTTTATTTTTTGCTCACTTAGTTAGGGAACTTGTCACGTAAATCGAAGAAAATTTTGTATGTAGCATAGGGCTTACTTTCAATCGATTTTTATACATGTAACTAATACTACAGTATAAATAATTATTAACACAGAAAAATAGTGGGGACAAGCACAAGATAGGGTGCAGAAGAGTTGCTTATAAGTTTTTGGTAAACTTTCAAATTTCAGTATTCTTTGATTTTTGTGGAATAACAATGAAATTCATTAGCCAACATTTGTAGATGACATTTGGGGGTTTCTTGTTTACCCCTAAATGTGTCATACTTTTTATCGTCAAGTAGTGCTTTTAACGTTGCGAACGAACTCTCTTTTATCGCGGACCATATTTTAGCATTCGCGGATGACTGGTGGTTCGTGGGCTATTGGTTGGAAAACATGGCATTAAGGTACTGGCCTAGTACGCGCTTGTTTTGCTTGTTTTGTTTTGAGAACTGTTAAAAATGAATAGACATTTACAAAAAGTAGGAAAGTTGGCCAAATATCAGCTTTCATTCAAGCGTTTGAGGCGCTTCAAAGTTTAGAATAGTACCACACTCTTTTTAACAGGGCTTTATTGGCCTTGACAAGATTTGGTGTGTTCCTTTCTTCAAATGTATCTTCAAAAAAAATTACAATTTCACAAGCCTATATTTTTGATATCAGCAAATTCATGACAGCTTACAATTTTGTTTTTTGAAGCTAAACACCATTGGTCATCGAAACTTTCAAAGTAAAATAAAGCGAAACAAAGCCAGCAGTATTGGGTTAATGACGTTAGACGATCGTTATTAGAACAAATCGTTTCTTCCTGGTTTGATGTGTACTTTTGTTTTTAAACTAAAAGCATATAGTTCTTGGTTACGGAAGGAGTTGTGATGTTATTAGTTTTGATTACAAAGGTCCTACTGTATTAAAGGGCACACACCCGTTCACACGCATGCGTGCATAAAACACACATAAATAGATTGAGCTTTAGGTCACTCAGAACGAGGAGTAGTTTGTCCCTCTCAGCGCAATATGCTGCTTTTACAGCTTCTCTGTTACGCTATCAATTCAGGACTTTATTTTTCTCAATGAATTCAACGACTTGTCGTTTTCGTGTAAGCACTAATACATACATACATATGCAGATTTGTATATCACTACACGCATACATCTGCGCATATAAAAGAAGAAAAAAACAACTTTATTATACATTTAGAAGCGTGCGCTATATTTCAGGATATGTACATATTTACATAAATATGTAAAAGTTAACTTGAAATTTTGATTAGTAAGTATATAGCAAATATACACATATACATATATGTACATACCTATGTACATCTTAAGCATTTATCGAATACGATTTCAAGTGCAGCGCAATGCAGTACATTTGTATACACTAATACTGCTAGAAATTTTTGTGTGGAAATTCTTTACACACCCGCAAAAGTTCGAGTCATTGACTGTGCATGTACATATGTATATTTTTGTTTGTTTGTGATCGTATGGCATCCTGTGGACTAAAATATTGCTTTTCGGCAATTGCGTTGGCACATTCCGAACTCATTCTACCAACGTTTTACATGTAATGACCCCTAAGGGTTAAAACACCCTTGGTAGAATAGCCCCAAGCACTTAAGCATTAAATAAGACATTCATTTGGCGCAGTGAAATTGTAAAGCAAACAGTGAAATTATATTTAAAGAAGCAAAACTATGAATACATTTCTACAGGAGATAGTGGTAGAAGTTCTGAATTGCCTTAAAAAAAAAGTGTTTGTTTAGTTAGCATAAAATACATAGATCCTAGGTCTCATTGGAATTACACTAGATTTGATTGCAAAGTACTTATTAAACTATATCATTCTTTATATTGAGGTGAATCACTTACGTTGTAGAAAAAATCCATTTCCAGTTAATCTTTAAATTTGCATTAGAATATTTTGGCTGAGCTCAGGCTTATTCGTAAGCTGGGCCATTTTTGAATCAAAGAATTTTTCCGTTGAATAACATGAGATGATTTATTAAGGCTTTAAAAACCTGCCAATGCTCAAAATTTGTAACGCAGTTTACATGAACGTTTAAATAAAGAACTCAGATATTACGCAAGTGATTTTGGTTTATAAGAAAAATCTCGGTTGCATCCAAGTGCGCGAGCCAGACGTAAAACTTCTTTGCCGATTCCATAAAGAGATAGAGAGAGGAATGTCAGAAAAACTATATACATTTTTGAAATTTGGTTTTCAAACTGGACGGACTGCTGATGAACATGAAACATGTTTTCGGTTCTGCTCTTAAGAAACTAGTTAGGGATAATACTAGACCGAAACTGGTCTCAAACTAGTCTCGAATGAGTAACAAATCAATTCTGAACTAATTCCAAACTAACACCAAAACTAGTCTCATACTAGCTTCGAATCGGCCCTGAAATTATCCAAAATTGTCTCGAAGTGATTTAGAACAAGTCTCCATTTTTGTGTGCAATTATTTTTGAATGATTTGAAGGACACAAACATGTGAAAATAATCAATTAATTAGGATATATTTACTTAAGCTCAATGCGACCATTTTTTTACTTGACTATAGCTTTTAGAAGTGTTGTGTTATGCACGAATGTGATTTTGCATATTTGTGAGATTTGGGCATCCCTGGTTTTGCACAAAAACGATATTCCATGAAAATTAATTTTGTCCTGCTGGATTTCGCATAATTTGAGAATTTCCAAAAAACACTCTTCTAATTAATTTTCATACGAAAGATGGTAAACGCTTGCAAGCGTAACGTATAAAATTACTTTTGGTATTATGATTTCCACATGCCCGATAATGTTCTATTGTGATTAATAATGTTTTGTGTTTATTATTTGTTGCAAATTTATATGCAACAGCGTTTGTATAGCTGAACTATTTAAAAAAAAAACAATAATTTTGCGCTTAAAAAACGCTAAAATATCCATAAATGTTAAAAAAGTTAACAGAGATAATGTTTTCTTCAATCACAACTGCCCTTTTTATAAACTAACGCAGGAAATTGATGAAACTCGCGTACGGGCTATAGAAAGAAAGCAATTGAGAGATGCTTCCAATCCTCTGGAAATGAACTCCACAAGGTCGATGCCTGTGTACTCCTCCATTAAAGAAACAAGACTCCCCAGTCGGGATTTTGTGCTCACGACTTTCAGGCTGAATAATTACAGTATTCCCTGCTTAATTGACTCCCGTTTCATTGATTTTCCCGCCTATTTAAATGTACTGATCGGCAAAAAAAAAATAATACACGCGAAATGCAAATAAATTTCGGCTCATAATTGAATTGATTGGTTTTCCCGCATAATTGGCTAAAAATATGGTTTGCAAAATAAAATTTTCTTTAATTTTCCCCGTTTAATTGGCAAACACATAAATACTTCATATCACGAAGATCTCTTAATATGTCAGCGCAGTTATACATATTCATGAATTTAAATACATATAAATTGTTTTTCTACCTTATATTTTTCCGTTAAAAGTTAAAACAATTAACTTAATAATATTATCACTAAAAACAGTACGAACGATCCAATTAATTGAGTATAGGTTAATTAATTCCTTGGTTAATTCAACCAATAATTGTATAATTTTTTAAACGAAATTAGGCAGGGAATACTTTAATTTGTTTTAATCGTTTTTAGAATTCATTTGTATTCACTTTAGTACTTACATTATTTAAATTTAGATAAAACTATATTTAAGTGTAACGTGTCGTGCGAAAATGTAGAAATGCATATGAAATTGAACAGCTGATACGATAGATATCGTGTGGTAATAACAAAATTTGACGATATACGATAAATGCTATATATCGGATTTCGTACGCTAGAATTTGGTTCGTAAAACGGAAATAACAGAACGCAAGTGTTTATCGTATGTCATGAATCGAAAAAACCACCTAAAACTCTTTTCAGAACAAAATTTAGCGGATTTCTCTATGACTCTTTTTTTTTTTAAAAAGGAGCCTTTCTTATTACGACTGGGTATATCTTTTCAAAAATATCAAGAATATTAACCGAAAAACTAAGATGAAAACTTTTCAATGTAACTAAGATGAAAACCTCTTCATATAATTCAGAAGATGACCAGTAGAGCAATATAAAGTAGATTATGCATAAAGCTCTTCTAAAAATAAAAAGTTTTCGTTATTAATAAATCCAATAAGATTCTAATAAAAATAGGAGGATCAACTTATTAATTTTCTTTATATGGTTTTTTAGTATGAAAACCAGAAGATTTCTTCTTACAGTTTGCATATTCTTGAACAATATACCATAAAAATGAATATCTAAACAAGAAGTCATTTTACTTTTCAATAGATTTTAAATTTTAAAATTCAAATTAAGAAGATGCGCTGGCAAAAATTTCAAAATTTCCATCTTGTCCCCTCTCGACCTTCTTAGCCACCAAGTTTTTTTAGGCGTCGATCTCTTTAATTATAGGTGAACTTTTTAGTGCTGCGTAAGGAAATGCCACTTCATACCTAGAGTGTTTGGTCACAATTGCAATGGGGGCTCGGTGGTATATATGAACGTAAATAAGTGTTTTTATTTTATCTTACAAAAGCGTCGTGACGCGACATCGTTCCTCGTATTCGGAGAGGGAGATGTGAACCTCTTGTCTTATGACAGTGGTTGAGATTCAGAACTCGTTCAGATACCCTCCGAGAGGTAGATATGAACCTTTTTGTCTTACCCCAATCGGTTGTAAACTGAGACTAGCCTATAAATTGTTTTGCATGCATTTGGAGCTTTTAAACCAGTCTGACTATCCGACATAATATGTATTTTGACATTCCCGGACACGGAACTTAATTGCGTAAACCTCCGTTTGAAAGATGGTTGGGTAAGCTACCAAGTTAGTTGGCAGAGTTTTCTAGAAGTTTGGGAATAAAATCAGGCAAAACAGGCAGACATGTATGGTGAGATGTTGTGGTGGATCGCAGAAAAACACTATCATCTTTCAAGCCAATCGAAAAAATCAGCAGAAAAAAGTAGCTGGCACGGATTACGTGGTTCTACGCTTTAATTGAATGAAGAGTTTCTGGATAACTATTAGCTATTTTTTTAGACGGCTCGAAAATGAAGGACGGAGTAGGAGCTGGAACATACTGTCCGGAACTCAACGATCGGCAATCAAACTATCAGGGCGTTGTAGTATATTTCATGCAGAAGTATTTGATGTGAGTAAACACGTGGAGCTAGGCTTCGGTAGAGCTGAAAATATTTATTTCATCAATATCTACGTCGAGAGGCGAGCAGTTCACACCAAATTGATTCCGAAAAATATTTTAAGGAGGGAGCGGGGGAGGGGTAGTAGTGAATAGGGTAGCTGCAAACAAGTGGCTACATAAATATCTACTAGATACCACGTCACAGAGTCATCGCAGAAAACTATAAATAGTGGATGATATTGCAAAAATTACAATTAACTTAGAACTCAACCAAAAAAAAAATATATATATAGAAAAAGAAAGGGTGCCGACTGAACGCTATTTAGAAACCGGAAATATGTAAACAGAAAACATTTGACGAAAGAACAATAACGGAAAAAAATGAAATTGTTCCGATTATCACTCTCACAAAGAGATTGCAGAATTATGATAGGTATCTTGAGAGATGGGATTTATTGGTAACACAGGATGCAGGTATGCAGAAATAAGAGAGACCTTGGGACATCTTCTATACTTATGTCTTGGAGGGCGTGGCGGTAATTGAAGCCTTTTCTCGTTTATATTTCTATTGTGTTCTACGAGTTTGTATGTTTGATCCTTTAACAGCGCACTCTTTAAAGCGGTCTCTCGACTTACATATGTTCATGTTATTCGATCTGTAGGCAAGTACGTCTCAACGAACACATCAGTTCTTCAAACCAAAAAAGCTTGGTTCGAAATAACTGTTTGCGTGCTACCCAATAGTTGAGGCCAGAGTCGGGACTAGTTTGAACTGTATACAAACAAAATTATTTCTGGCCACTCACAGATGAATGTCATACGAGTATAATATTGTCTTAATTTAGTGGGGTTTTATTTATGAGTTTTACTCATGACGTATCCGAGTCATTCGGATTATATATACACCGAAGCTTTATATCCAAGCACAGACGGATGAGGTAGCCTGTTTCGTAACTAATGTTAATGCATCTCTTTCTTAATTTAGGGCTCCTCATTAGCAACAATTACATAAGTATTTACGCACGTACATATCTAAGGAACTTATACACTCACACATTCAACATGCACTAATACTTGGGTAATTCCATACATATGGTAGGTACTTACGAGTAATATTTTCGAGAGCTTCTAATCGCAAACTTTCCAGGCATGGTTCAAGTTTTTGACATTTGATTTACACAGTCTAAGAGAGCTTGATTTTTTCGAGGTCAGTGATGTGCAAACATAAGCATTTAGCCACCTTTCATGAACGCCGCAAATTCATTTGAGGGCAAGCGTAAACTGGTACGCATCGTGCTAAGTACGCAGGCAACCATTTGTACAAGTAGAGGTATGTATATTGGAAGATGAAATACCTTTTGCAAAAGGTGCAGAATTTCAGTCATTTATGACCAGAGTTGCCAGAAAAGCTCCAAAGATAATTGTGTCGTTTAAATTGAAGTTAACACAACCTTGTTTTTGACAGGAAAAGAAGATGGAAAGCAAAATTTTTTACAAAAATTTATAAGGGGCTCTCTTTCTCTGGCAGATTAAAGTGATGAATATAGCAATAGGGTTAGGGAAGCAAGTGTATACGATAAAAAAAAATTACTTTAAGCTAACTGGGAAATAATTACGAATATAAATAATACTTTTTGCACTGCACATCGGAATGAGTTTCCATTAAACAAAAACTCAGCTGCAGATTTTAAATTACTCAAGCATTTCACTCCAATCTTTCTAGGAGTTATAAGGTAAATTTCAATGCTAATTGGTGGAATTAAATGGGTAAAAAGAAAATTATTTAATCGTCTGAAATTGTTTATTTTGTCTAGGTATTCTTTTACCTCTCTCCCAAAATCTATTGCTGAACGAATGTTTTTTCAGAGATGAAGAAGTAAATAAATTTGTTTCCCCAGAAATTTTATTGCCGTCAATACTTTTTATACCCGGGCGCACTTTGTTCACCTAGCGGTTGTTTGCCGCAGCATAAATCAATCGAGATTGATATAGACATAAAAATATATATACATATACATATATCAAAATACACAAAATTAATAGCGAAATTGATTAGGCCATGTCTGTATGTCCATTCGTACATCGCATAACTCGAGTAAATATTGAGCTATCTCAACGAAACTTCTTCTGGACCCAAGGTGGTTTGGACGAAATTGGATAATAAACACGCCCACATAACGGTATGTTGTTAAAATCAAAAGAATGCGATATTTCAGTAACCAGTAGCGATATTTTTGCTTAAATTTGCCACAAAGGACATGTGTAGTTTTTTTTTCTGGAAAATAGGCGCGGCACCGCTCAATTTAAAAATCAAACTTATGTACATATACCTCTGGTACTACTTGATCAAACTCTATCACATTTGGTCCAGACATTGCATTTTAAGAGAGTAGAAAATTATGGATATCGCAATGCGAATATCAAAACAATACTCGGGCAAAAAACCACGCTCATCTCTCATAAAACGGTAGTTTGCAAAAATCAAAATCTCTTAATCTCATATGAAGAATGGAGTTGGAGTGAAAATTCTACCAAAATTAGTACACTCTTTGAATTTCAAGGAAGTAACAAATTATACAAATCAGTTAAAGAAACCACACCCACCTTTCATACAACGGTGATTTACAAAAAACGCAAAATATTCGATATTTTACTCAATCATAACGAATGCTATCAAATTTGTTAAAAATAATTTAATTTCAGAGAAAAATACGTCAAAAATGAGAATTTTGGGTGTGATACTTTAAAATAATGTGTAGCGTGTGACGAGTGACATTAAAAAAATATTGAAAAAGGGTTGGGTTTACAAAATTCTGTATCAAATATCAAATAGTTGGCATGATATGATGAGTAGTAGTCTCCTTTTAAATGGGGGCGTGGGTATGCAATTTTTCTCAAAAAATAATACTTATATATAGCCTGATACACAGGATTCATATACCAAATATTGGGCCCGTTTCATTGTACCCTGACCTGCAAAAGAACACTAGGTATAACGAATTGCATGTAAAGCAACAACACTAACTCGGAAAAATAGCCAACTCGGTAAAAATATATCCGACCTGAGATTCAGTGAAAATTTTTTACGTCCTGCTCTTGAAAACAGACCTGGTATGTGGTTTCAGCAGGACGGAGCCACTGCCCATACTGCCCGAGACACAATGGCACTTTTAAGTCAAATTTTTGGAGGGCGAATAATTTCCAGAAATCCGGAAATTATTTGGCCAGCGCGATCGCCAGATTTGACAGCACCCGATTATTTTCTTTGGGGTTATTTGAAGGAGCGAGTGTATGTGAACAAGCCAGAGACAATCCTTGAACTCAGGGCAAACATTGTTGCAGAAATTCGAACGCTACAGCCACAAGTTTTGAAAGATGTTATGGAACATGCTCTAAAAAGAGCCCATCAGTGCGAAGCTGAAAACGGTGGTCATTTAAGAGACATAATTTTTCATACTTAGTGCAAAAAAATTTTCCGTTTTGTATATTATATAATCAGAAAGAAAAAATAAAAAAAATAATAAACGAAAAAGTTATTAAACTCTTACACCCCTTGGTTTCTTTTGGCCCACCCTGTACATATGAAAATACATTAACCTGAAATTTGCTAGCACAACTATTTCCCGTTCCTAAATATCACTAAACAAATCGTATCTTTCATAAAGGATGCGGGCAGGGTTGCCTTTTTATTCGATTTGGAGCCTTATTTTGCAAGTGGGGTACAATAAAACGAGCCCATTCTACATATGTGTCAAATAATTATAAGGTCTTTGGCTTTTTTCTGGTTTTGGATATGGCTGCCCAAACATCGTTCATTTGGACTGATTAGCTGCCCATTTTTCCAAAATGTTATATATATCTCTTTTCCAAAATTAAATATATATCGTGTTGGACCCAGAGCCATATAAACCTACTGTACAAAATTTCATTAAGATCGGTTGAGTACTTTGAACGCCTATAAATTCATTTTTATATATAATGTTCAATTTTTTGATTGCCTACTTACAACAAGTAATTTTAATTTGAAATAAAAACTTGCGCTTGGTAATTAAAGTTCGGTTGTACCAGAACTTATAACTCTTCCTTACTTGTTGCATATACTTATAATACGGCCTGATTTGATTGAAAAAACAAATAGTACTGTTCATTTCAAATAAAAACTTAGACTGGACTTAGACCTTGCTCTCTTGTTTTACATACTACATATATATATTGTTCATCAGCAGTGTTGCCAGTTTCAAAGTCAAAAACGAGTATAGTCTCTCTCACATTCTCTTCTCTATCTATTTATGGAAGAGGCAAACAAATTTCACTTGTTTTTGGTGTTATATCATTTTATTTATAATACTTTTTTTTTGTATGTAAATAAACCTTTTTCTAAAGCCATATTATTGATATGTATGTATATTATTCATAGTTTTTAAGAGAAAAAAGGGACTCACCACCCAAAAACCTGCCAGTGAATCCGTCAGAGGATTCTAAGCGTACCTTTTCATTGATGACAAAATACTCATCTGAATGAAAAAATCATCATTGACTTTCAAATCAAAAGGCGTCAAGAGTCACTGACGACTTACAACTAGCCCCAATTGTTTCTAACATTTTGGTGACAAATTTTACATGACTTTCGTTACTGGGTACATATCCAAGTATACATATGTATACTAACAAATACCTGCATATGCCATATATACATACATTCACAAATGTCTATGAGTATACATATATGAACTTATGTATGTACATATATTTATACAGATATTCACTTAGTGCTACGAAGATGTTTCAGTTGCAGTTTTCTTCATCAGCATTTCCCTAGCGTCCTTCAACAACGTTACAGCGACACTTGTAATCTGTCTACAGCTGAATCACACAGTCTCGCATTCTCACATCCTTGCATCTGAAATTTTCGTACAACAAGCTCGTTGTCGCCTGAACTATGGCATGCATTTGCTTGCACTCGTGCACACTTTATGGCAAGCCATTGGGAGCGAGTGACTGCAAGGGCTAGGGGTCGCTGTCTGCGCTGCTGTTACCCATTGAGTGCTTTGTAAAATTGTAAAGGAGCAGACTAAAGAAAGGAGGGTTACGGTGTTATTGGTGGCTTTCATGATGCCAGACAACGTGCACCGATGATACATAGACCGAGTAATAGATGCAGCGGGAATCAGAGGGATAAAAAAAAAGAAGACAATGCTGGACGATTGAGCAAAAGTATGGAGGAATATTGTTAAAAGTAAGTGTAGCGATGTGAAAACGTTTGGTAGAAAACGGTTTTTTCTTTTTACCCCGCGCCCCTCCTGCTATTTGTCTCTGTGTGCGGTGACACATTGCATGACGGTAGACTGAAGGAACAGACGAGCAGGCGGTCAAATGCTATGTGCATAGGTGTCTCCTACTAAGAATGCATGTATAATATACATATATGCATGATAATACACGTGAGAGTGTGTGCGTGTAAAACTATTGCGGATAAAGCGGATGCAATTATTGGTAGATAAATTTTGCCATAAATGATATTGGGTGATGCTACTCATAGTGAAACGTGACAGTGAGGGATATGCCAACGTTGTTTTTTTTCCAATCCACTTATACTACTGCGTAGCGAACCCAGACGTTGGCAATATCATTATGTGGTACTCCTCACCTCCAGCTAACGATTGTGCAGTAAGATGGCACTACAACTTTCACTGAATATTTCCACTTGACAAGTGTGGTGAGTGGGTGGGTGCGGCTAGAGGTGCTGGAGTGCAATTGTATACGCTTGATTGGAACGACTGAAAGGAACCGTTATTCGTTGGTGGTCGTATTGCCTTCAAAGTTGATACATTTACAAGGATATGTGATTATTATGTGGGCGCATATTAATTGAAAATCAAAATTGGTTGATACGGCTTCAATGTGTGTTTTGTGTGTACTCGTAGTGTAGTGTAAAAGTCAAATATGAAAATAATTACAGTGTTCGTAGCTACAATGACAAGCACTAGGTATTATTGATTTAAGCTTATCGTATGTATGTGCTCTGGGTTGTTATGTAGGTGCTTTAAACTTTTTGGAGTTTAGTATATGTTGTACATACATATATTAACCGATTTTGCTGAAATCTGTTTAACTTATTGTATTCAAAAAAGGAATTATGTATATCAAATGACGTAGAAGATTACCTCACTTTTGCCATATAAGTATGTATATGAAGTGAGTGCTTGAATGATGAAATTTGGGTTCCATATACACCTTAGGTAGAAACAGGTCAATAATAAAAAAGGAAAATGGATCCGCTAAGTGGCGCTAAATTGACTTATTCATCGTCAAATTTTAATTAAATTGAAAATATATACACATATGTATATTATAATAATAATAATAATTTGGCGCCATAGCTTGTTGTTTGGCCGAACATCTCCTACAATTTTTGGTGTTGGTCTTTATGTTGTTGCAAAAAGTGAGGGGCCCACAATTTTTCGTCGTCTTATTAAAAGAAATTTCTTCAATTATTTGTTTGATGTTACTTGCCCCGACTAGGATTCGAAGCCGGACTGGAATGAAGGGCGCACATGCGACACACTTGAATGTTTTAATTTTCCTTCTATTCTTCTACTCTCAATACCTGGAAAATATTACCCATGGTTAGATGAAGTAGGTGGAAATGAACCTTCGATTAATTTCGGATTATTCGCCTAGATAGTCATTGAACAGATTGCCTTTACAGATGTTGTAAAACACCAAAAATTTCCACTGACTTTCGTGAAAAAATAAAAGTATTATTGGACTATATCTTGGTTTCTTCAATCACATTTGAATTTTATTTCCGAAAATATGAGAGAATGCTTTTAAAAATTATTGTTGATATAAACAAATAAATATCAATATCAAGGAGTAATAATCACATATTGAAACCTCAGTTGGAAATTTATAAATAGTGTAATTTACCAAACGTAAATTTTCCAATGAAAGTTCAATTGAAAAAAGTTAAAAAATAAACTTTAGTTCCTTACTATAAATAATATAAGGAGGCCAACATATCTACGTCATAATATAGAAGCTAATATTCCGGACCCACAACATCCGGCTCGTTCGTAATATATGTATGCATAATTTAAGTAAATGCATAATTTGTAAAATCTGTAAAATAATTAAAGAATAAAATCAGGAACAAAGAAGCTTTCTATAGTGATCATAAATTTAAAAAAGAATATCTATACCATGGCACATTAACCAGGTAACAGCGTGTTTGACAATTCAATATGTAAACAAAACGCACACCAGCTAGGCACATTGAAGATAAGTACGTAATTCTATTGTTCGCACTATTACATCTACACCAAATTGCATATTTATATCTCAGCATTTGCGTGTTGGATACTTACATCAAAGGCGATGGTATATAAAGCGAAGGAACAGAGTTGGGCATTAGGTTTGTTCTTTGCGCTCCTGCAATGAGATCGGATTCCAAAAAGTGATCGGAGCTCTGTTCCAATTGGATCTTCTCCACTGATCTTGGGGAACCTTAAAAAAGTTACAGCCTTTCCCCCTCCTCTTATTGCAAAGAAAACATTTTCCCATTTCTGAATATGTAAATATAATTTGGATATGTAATATGTAAACAATTTATTTTCATCTATAATCAAAACAAATAATAGTTATGATAAAATGCAAACAAACTTTGACAGCTGATGAACCACTTCGAATGAAAAAAATCAAAAAATCAACCCTGTTGCTGTTACCTGGTTAATGTGCCTTGATCTATACTAAGTATAAGTATTATATAAAATTGAATAAATATAGCGAACAAGTTTGTAACTATTTGGCTCTGTACATGTTGAACCGAATTTAATAATCAAGTATTTTTTTTAAAGTCAGCATTTATGAAAACCAATGGAGTGGTAAACTTAAATATGTACATGCGCTTATTTTTTAAGTTAGACTTAAGTTTTGTTTTATTAATTTGTCACAATTAAGAATGAAACGTGTGAACGCACATGATTTATGAATGTGAAGTAATTTGGATTAAATTAAGTAATTTACGCTGTAGTGTGAAGATAGTTTAATTCAGAAGAGGTTCCATTATTGTCGCTTTTGCATATTTATTAATATTAATATAATTTTCTTATCCCCACACAACCACGTACATATGTATTTTTTCGACTGTGTTCTAGTTCACTAGAATTCTCATTCATGAAACGATTGCGCAAAACTTGCGTATACTACACTACAAGTAATTTTGGTCAAAACTTTTCTCCCTGTGCTGTTTAAATATTTCTTAAACAAGGAGCTGTCATTTAACATGACCGTTACACAGTTAGTAAATTTTTATATATATATATCTTTCAATGTGGTTATTTGGTCCGATATTTGTAAGTATAAGAAGAAGGATACTATGCCCATCTATCTGTCTATTTGAACGCCATCTTATCTCTCAGTTTTAGATATATTTGACCGAAACTTGGTAGTCAGATGTATTTCTATAGTGTTCTAGAAAACCCGGCCAGACGTTGTCCTGAATATACTTATTTATTAATTGACCTTTTAAAAAAACCGGCAACCCTCTTCAAAAGATATCCATAAACTTTCTCCTAGCGAAACGAATGGTTTGACACCCATATTTTAATAATTCATTTAACTTGTATATAATTGAACTAAATTCGACTTTTGAAGCAGGTTTACAAAATATAGCTAGCTATAAAACTTCATCTCTATATGCTATAATCCATCTTCTCATTGAATTGAATAGTTTGACTCCCATATTTTAATAATTCATAGAACTTGTGTCAACCCTCTTCAAAATATAAGTATGAAATTTCTACACGACGCGACGAACCGTTTAATTTAATTGGAACTTTTCCAGCAGGTCGCAACCCTCTTTAAAATATATCTAGCTATAATCTTTCTTCTCAGTGAAATGAAGATTTGGACACTCGTATTTTAATATTTTATACACTTGTGTATAATTTCATAAATTTTGACATTTCAAACATGTGGCATCCCTCTCCGAAATATATGAAAGAACCGTTTGACATTCATATTTTAAAATTTCATATAACTTGTATATAATTTAATTACATTGGACTTTTCAAACCTCTTAAAAGTTAGCCATGAACCTTATTTCCAATACACCCGCTTGACACTCATAGTTTAGTATTTCATATATAAGCAGCTTTTTAAAAAAGGTGGCAACCTTCTCCCAAACACAAAATATACTTTACGACTTATTTTCATACCTACCATTTATACAAACAAAATTTCATAAGAATCGTCCAGGCGTTTCGGAGGAGTTCGATCAATATAACTGATTGCTCAGATATGAAGTAAGTATCTAATGAAACTAATCAAGATCACTCTAACTTAAAGTTTCCATTCAACTGATTGTTCAGTGCTAGAAAATTTTCTTACGGCAAAAAAAACAAACTGTGATTGATTGGTTATTGACGAGTTCTAGGCAGGTAATTCAATGATGATAACATATGAAACCTCCTAAAATAACCATGACGATATATTTTGTAGTTGTAACGGTTAATATTATTACATTGCCATGTTGTCTGCATCTTTTCCATTTTTTTCTATAAAAAAAATTATTTTAACACACACTTGCGGTCAATAAAAACGCACCACCAAATATAATTGAAATAAAATCACATGAGCAATTTGTTCATAAAGTTAGAATATTAGGGTAATTTTTATTTGTTTGGCAACATAGTGTAAATTAGTTATCCACAACAATTTTTCTCGAAAATGGATTTTTATAAGGAATAGCCAATTAATTAAAAAAATTTACAATTCACGAATAATTAAAAGAAAACAATGCAAAGTTAACTTAAAGCGACTAAATCATTTTCACCACTAACGGTAGAAGTATAGACTTCGCAATAGGCTTTCCTAATAACGAGTCGTTCCTCCTTTAGCCTCAATAACTGCCTTAATTTTTGAAGGCATGGAAGTTACTAGGACCTCTATTGATTTCCTTATAACGGGACCATACCAAAACCAGTTCTAAAATCTTTATAAATTGACTTTTATTTGTTGGCTTCTGTTTAGCAACTTCACACTTCATTATGTGCCATAAGTGCTCAATAGGGTTTAAATCTGGCGAGTTTCCAGGCCAATCCAAGCGTTGAATCCCTAGATCGTTAAATGTATTGGCCAACTAAAAATAAAAATTCGAGCTGAATAGGATCATATACACCAATGTTGTATAGATGTTTTATACAAGATTTGTTTCCAATAAAAACGTACCCATTTTGCACAATGGTATGGCGCTGAGTCATCCTGGAAGATTAGGCGATCCGTAAAAGAATAATGCTCTTCAATGGCGGGTACTAAACAATTTTTAACCATTGTCGCATATTTTTGTGCATTCATTATTCCACCAACAAGGTGTAGAGGCCCCAAAACATGGTATGAAAAGCAACCCCAAATCATTTGACTTTGAGGAAACTTAACTTTCCTTACTACACAATAATCCTGGAAGCTCTCACCACCTGAACGGCGCCACGCAAAGCAAATTTTGTGAGCTTAGCAAATTAAATTTGCTTTCGTCAGACCACATAATCTATTGCCAATCTGTTTGATCACAATTTTGGTACCTTTTAGCCCAAGAAATTCGTGCAGTCTTAATTTTTTGTGTTAATAGTGGCTTTTTGGCAAGGCGTCTTCCATATAAACCAACACTTTAAGCCGTGGGCGTATGGGTTCGACACTTAAATCCACTTGGTGAAAATTTGCATCTCCGCCCTTATAGAAAGTGCACTTTTAAAGCGGTCGCTTGAACTTATCCGCCGTAGTATGTTGTCTGTTCTCTAAGTTGACTTTCGAGGATGACCTGATCCCTTTTTACGCTCCAATACATCAATATTCTCTGTTTTTTTTTTTTGAAGACGAACAATAGTTGAATGGCTACAACCAATTCTAGCTGCTATTTGCCGAGAAGATAACTTTTCTACATCTAATGCCAATATGCGAATTTTTTTATCAAGTGTTAATTTCTTCCGATTATTTAACATTTTGCACAACTTTTGAAAAATACACAATCAAAACATGACTATAACTGAACAGTGTGCAAACCAATTTCATAAAAAATAATTTATTTCTCAGTGCTTACTAGATCCAGTAGATATTTTTTCAAATTTACAGTTATATAGCTGAAGATAGTCTACCAAAGTGATGGTGCGTTTTTATTGAACGCAAGTGTACACAGTTTCATTGTTATTTATTCTAGTATTTTAAGATTTAATATTTTTAAGCCAACAATGAGGTAATTTAAATTATTTTTTTATATTCATGTAAGGTATGAAAACTACGACAGCAATTCATTAGTTGTTTACATTTCATTTTGCTCGTCTCTACAAAATCCGTTACCGGAACCTTGTTATTTAGGAAAAAGTTAGATTTTGCTGTACAGTGCAACAAAGCATTATTGTCATTTGACATTTTATTTTTAGGCAAGAAATTTCGCCACGTATTTGCATGCTCGTAATTTCACCCTCTGTTTTGGGAAGACTTTACTTACTCTCTTTTGCTCGAAGTTTGCCAAAACAAAAGCGATGTGTAGCTATTCAACAAGTAGATGTAAACGAATTTTTCTTACAGTAAAAATTTAATTTATAAATTCCGTTTTCCATTCTTTCGTTTCAGGCAATGTTGGGAAACAGATCAAAGGAGGCTACTTGTTGCGATACAAAAGTGAGTAACTAAAGGTGGAGTCCTTAGTGAATGATTTGGGATTTATAAGTGTACATTTTGTGACAGTGATGCAAAAATGTCGCTGACTATCGCAGACTTCAATTCTATTCTCGCTAATATTTATCTAAAAGGCCTTCATATACTATAAAGCCAAGCACTAAGCAGCTTCCAAATCAATCAAAAATTTAAAACCACTTTAGCAAAAAAAAAAAATCCAGCGTCTTGCGGTGGCATCTGCTTCATGGCCAATGCTACTTGAATGAATATAAACATACACACATATTGACACCCACACATTCATATATATGTGTGGATTGCATGTGATAGCTACTGAATGAATTTGCCAGCTACTATATCCACAAACAAAAATTACCAATCTTATGCGGATGTGTATGTATGTGTGTATGTATATATGCACATCTTTACTATATATGTATGTATGTATATGTATAAATTTTTTTTTTTGTTTCATACACAATTTCGCATGATTTTGCGACAATTTGCTAGATCAGCATAAGTGCAATACACATTGACATGACGCAGCAATTCCTTCCTTCCGACGCGCACAAACAATGGCACAAATTTCCAAAGCGCTCGTACTCGTACGCTAAGTGCCAGCCCCATGGGGTAAAGCGGCGCACAGCCGCATTTGCTTACACTCTACATTCTGAGCGTTTTGCTGAAGGTTTTTAAGGGCGGCCGCCTGCTCTTGTTTAGTAAGAAGTATGCCGCGGCGTATACGTAAAATGTTGATTATGGTGCTGGGGCTGCCGCTGGTGCTTTTGATGCCTCGCTTTTAGATGATGATGACATTGGTGTGATTGTTGTTGCTATTGCTGCTGCTGCTGCTGCTGCTGCTGCTACTATTACTGCTGTTACAGTTGCTGATGGTGCTGGTGATGGTGATGATGATGATGATGGCGCAGATTACATTTGTAAGCGCATTTAAATTTTCAAGAATCTTACTGCAGCAAAAAGGCATTTGCCACATTTACGAATTCACATACTACATACGTACGTACATGCATACATCTGCACATTAGGGTTAGGCTTATTTGTGAAAGTTTTTCTATAAAAGTTTTCAAATTCTAAAAATTTTCGTTTTGATATAAAACAGAGAGGGGTAAAATTTCAGAACGTTCTGCAACAGCTTTGCCGACTTTTGAGTAAAATTGAACGAGCACAAATTCATTACGGTTTGTTACTTATATAAGTGTTGAGATAAATAAATTACACTTAATAAATAAATATTTTTTTTCCACTCTGATTGAGGTATCTTTAAAATAAATTTTGAACCGGGGGCCGTAAAGGTTACAAGTTTAAAAAAGTTGTTTTTAATAGATATTTAATGAGTTTTAGTTTTATTGTCCAGAGAATAAATGTTATTTTTTGAGTTCCCTCTTTTGCGTGGTAAATAACAATTCTTTTTGAGTTACATTTTTACTTAGAAACTAACAGTTATTTTTAGAGTATTATTTTTTTCTTAGAAAATAAAGGTAATTTGATGAGATTTATTTCTTTAGTTTAATTTATTGCCCAGATTATTTCTTAGTTTTATTTTTTGCTCAATATAAAATAAAGTTGCTTTTTAGCATGAAGCGAAATCGATAAAATTACAATCCGGAACCCATTGAGTAAGTGTGGAATGAAATATTGGGAAGGGGAAAAATATATACATCCATATTTGTAAAGATTGACACAAGTTTTGCTTGGCGTGCCTGCAATTCAAGTCGACAATCGAGATTGCATTTTCTGAGCTAAATCTAATATTAACCGATTTAAGATCCAATTTATATGCTGAATCCGTATTTGTTAAATTAAGTTAATTAAAATTTTATCTTTCCAAGCAAACAATCAAACTTAAAAATAGTTTTATTTTCATACCAAAACATAAAATAATACAATTGCTTTTATTTTCCAAGCAGATAATAAAACTCAAAATATAACTATTATTTTCTGAGTAATAAATAAGACTCGAAAAATTACTACTATATTGGAGTTCTCTAATATAACTTTAACAAATAAATAAATATTACTGCAAATAAGGTTAGGATTGTGTTGGTATAGGCCCCTAAATACACAAACTTTTAATAAAACTCAAAAAAATCCTTTTTATTTTCTTACCAAAAAAAAATAACTTTTATTTTTGAAGCAGACATTAAAACTCGAAATACAACTATTATTTTCTGAGTAATAAATGAGATTCGAAGAATTATTGCAATATTGAAGTTTTTTAATATTACTCATACAAATAAAAATTACTACAAATACGGTTAGGATTGTGTTGGTGTAGGCCGTTTAATTTTTTAGTTAAAATTAGTATTATTTGTGGGGCCGGATTTACACACATCAACCACCTCTTAATGAAGCAATTTATTTTGATCTTGATCATTTGCTTTGAGGAGCTTCGTGGACGAGATAAACTTTTGTAGGGCTAGCTTTACTTTGAAAAACACGCACAGTTAATTGTTCTGTGATACGTTTTTAGGCAGCATATGTTTTGAAAGATGAACTTGATGGAAATATAACCATTAATTAAATTCTGATTAAATGCTTAATACGATATGGAACAAACGGTACTAGATGTTGAAGCGAGTTGATCGGCACATTGCTGTTATTGTTTAATCCACGTGGACAGACAAAGAAAATCATTGCACGAAATTGTTCACGACTTAATTCCAATTTGAAATATTCTCAAACCAGCAATAAAAGTGTCAAACACTTCGATGACAATTTCAGATTTGACATGGTTACATTGGTGTTGCCATACCTCCACATTTAGTAAGCTAGGAATAAATCACACAGGTCGAACCTTCTTTTTTCCAATATGCTGTTAGCTTTCAAAATTTCAATGGAAACGGAGTTTCGAAAGGATATGTACGAAAAGAGGATCGTCTTTTCTGTCAATTCGAACATACAAAGTTACTACTCGTAATAATATAAACGCAGCACAAACAAATACTTATGTGCTGGTTAAGCCTTCAGTCCTGCGAATAGCACGATGAATTGAATAAAATTTCATGCTATTTAAAATTGAAATTTTACGATTGGTTTCAAGAAAACATTGTAAATAAAAACAAACTTTGTATATACAATTTAGAAAAGTTAAAAAATAACTCAAATATTTTACGTATTTGAAGCTTCATAATTTCAGTTGTAAGTAATTGGTTTGGCTAAACACGACATTTTCACAAATTCTCTTAACTTATCTAAAACTTATATTATCTCAAAAACTCTTACCTTTTCCTCCAAATGGAATTTCCCAAAACTTAAAATGAAAAAAAATGTTTGTTAACAACGCAATAACTAACTATAGATAACAAATAAGTAAATAACAGATAAATTCGTATTTCAGAAAATTTAGCATAACTCAAATTTACTAATAAATATTCAAAGCTTTTTTTTAAATAAGACTTCTATAATATGAAGACACAAAACATTCGGTAATCTCTGCGAATTCGTGCAATTAAGTTACCATCCTACTCGCGAGTCGCCTGACATAAAGCGACGGCCGAAGTGTGTACTCGTAACATAAAAAATAAAAATTTTTCAAATATCGTGGTCGACAGTTTTCGTAGTGCAATTTATGGCAAGAAAAATTACACTACTAATTGAAGCAGAAACTCAGTAAACATGCAGCTATATTATTATTTTCCCTTACTTCCCTTATTATAAACTAGCTACGCTTTAAAAAAAATCAATCACAAAAAATCAACAAGAATTCTAAAAGAATATGATTCTCAGTCAATTCTAAGAAAAATTGATTTTCTCTTATTTTGATAAAATATACTCTACGCTATGCCCGAGCTTACTGTCTAGTCACGAAAGTGAAAGTAAGAAAGACATGTCTGCAATTGGTGTGTACAGCTAGCGATACTTTGATAAACAGTTTTACTGCCAAATTAGAGGGCTTCTTGTCTCACAATTTCCTTAAATAATGTCGAGAAAGATAATACGTTATGAAGGACTTAATCGTTCAGGTTCCAGCGTTTATAAGATCGTGAGATTGCTGGCGTATACCGATGATATCGATGATTTTCTAAACTATATTGAGCGGCATACCGAATACGTCTGGAATGTAGATGACTTCGATTACTTCGGAACCTATATTAACAATATAATGTCAGTCTTAAAATTCTATGGAGAATCTAACTTGTCCACAATTGCTGCTTTGAACTGAGTAAGAATTATTGGCAAGATTTATGGACATTTTCTCGTTGGCGACGGTGAATATCATAGATGATACAATTGAGCTGCGCCAGCTGTGCAAAGATAATAACAGAGTACTGATAATTAGGATCCAGTGGATACGCTAGCTAAGCCATATCGTGCGAATGAAACACTTTTGCTCTTCAAGTATTTCATGCAGTACTCGGAAATGGAAGTCGCTCTGCGATGTAAAGACCGAATGCAAATCCAGTTGGCTTCATTGGTCTCTTCGAATGCAGCCGAGTAGCGAGACAAAAGGAATGACTAACTATGTACATATCTGTATTAGAATAAAATCACTTGGGCTGTTGTAGCGTTAATTAAGAAGAAGCTAGAGAGAGAGAGACAGTTCGTTAATTATAAAGCAATTGACTGACTTTCTTGTTTGTTAATGATGTTGAATATTTTAAAAATTAAAAGGCAATTTTAAATAAACTATAAGTGGTCAATGGTATGGCAGGGTGAGTATTGAAACTTAAATAGAACAACAACCGAAGGGCGAATAACAAGAAGCGTTACACTAGCTTATTACACTAGTAAACAACAATATGAATCTATAATATTTGTTTGGTAAATATTGCATTAATATTTGCATTTTAATCGTTTTTTGGACGGCCTTCCCGAAATTCATTGCGCAAGGACCGCCGGTCTCGTTGGAACTCGTTGTACGAAAGCTTTGACGAGTTAATTTTTTTCTTTTGGTCAAAATGAATTTTTCAACTCACTAAAAACAAAACACAGCTCGTAAACGAAAACGTTATATGCAAGTTCATGCTAAAAAATACCAAAGTTTTTGATAACAATATCGTATTAGCAAACAAATTTCCTGCACATTGTGAAACTTTATATTACCCACCGAAGAATTACAACAATTCGAACATTTTTGGGAATCTTTTGTATCGAAATATTTTTTATCCGCTACAAATATGTTGACCCCTAATATACTTACATACAAATAGCTATGTACTATGTGCTTGTGAATGCTTTTACTATAAGAGTATATGAAGTGCCCACTTGGTTTCATAATTTAGCTTTCTTCTCAAGTGTTGGCTATGCGGATCACAAAGGCGAGAGGGTGGTTGTTGGAGATGGTTGGTTGCAAGCACACAGACGAATGTCTCCAACATGCTAAATACTTGAGAAGCTAGAATTACATTTATAATTTTTTTTTTTACAATCAAGAGTGGTTGACCTTCAGAGTTGGGAGTCAATGACAAGAGTTTTCAAATTTATTTAATTTTTCTTCAAATTTTCTTATTTTCTTTCAAAAATTTACGTAGAGCAATTGCTGTGGAATCGCTGGGCCGAGGAATGGGTAGTGCTGTATGATGATTCAACAATGGCTTGGTTTACGGTAAGTGCAAAGATTTTAAATGGTTAAAACTACTTAAAATATAATGAATAGCATGATATGCATAAGAATAGAAGGTGGTTCCACTTCAAATTTTTTTTTGGCGGAAACAGGCTTTTTGAAAGTTTCATAATTTGAAGATAATAAAAGCGGTGTTACCAGATTGCCCGAACTAAAGTGTAAAGGATGGTGTTACGAGAAAAAACTTTCTGCTTTTTTTCAATGGACCCTAGTCTTTTTAGGCGATCGTAGTATCTGAATACGCTCTTATAAGAAAAACGTAGCCCCGCGTTTTTTACGAATACTGACATTTTTGGTGTTTCAAATTTTTTAATAATCATGATTATAAAAACACGCGCCACATAATGCGATTAGTAAAACAAATTAGTGATATGTTTTTGGAGAAAATTTCCATTTAGAACTAAAATCGCCGAAAAAAGAGCTAAAAGAATCTAGATAATGCTATAAGTACGAGTAGCTAAAACAAATATCTATTTTTTTCAAAGCATAGCGTTTTTTGAGTTAAATACATTCATAAATTTTGCGTAACTTATTGTATTAAAAAAATAACTTTTTAAATTCAAGTGTATAAAATATTTTTTAATACAAATTTACATATCGGTACAAAAAATCGTATCTTCTGTAGTTTGAGTAGGTATCACAAAACCAACAGGATTTGCATTAGGATGGCACACTAATGCCACGACAAAATGTGATGGTGTTAGTCTGTTGTGAAATTTGCCATGTAAATGATTTCCCTGCTTAAAAGTTTGATTTTGATTGAGCCCAAATGTAGATTACAAAGAAGTTGCATGCCGTTTCGTTTCTTGGGGCAAGAAATGCTAGCTTATTTTGCCACACCAAAACTTAATTGGATCAACTTAGATTCTAATATCCATCAGAGAGTCATAAATTTGTTTTGGCAAGATAACACAAAGCTGAAATAAATATTATGTTAGTGTATTGGAGAAAGTTTGGCAATCTTATGGCAATCTTCATCTTTCGTCTGAACTATGTAACGAAATAAAATTTAAAAATTTTACTCTCCATTTGGCCATTTGCGGTTCTCCATCTATGAAGTTTCACTTCAAAAAAATATAGAACTGATTTTGGAACAAACGTAGCTGAACTTAGATTCATTGAGATCTAAAGCTGGATCCTGAAAATTATTTCAGGGGAGTCCAAATTAAATGCTTATGACATGGAAAAACTTCTCACAATTTAACTCTTCAATAAATTCAGGAACGTCCTTCGGCCATACTTCTCCAAAGGCATCAATGAGTTTGTTCCACTCTTCTTCATTAAGTTATGCACACAGCAGTTTTTGTATTCCATAAATCTTAAACCAAGCTCTTCCAAATACTGATCCAAAATGGACCGCTGATAATTCTTCACCATTTCCAGTGCAGTTGTCCCGATTGTTTTTGACCCCCATCACGTCGAGAAACTACCAGCTCTGTTCCAATAGATTCTGTATATTGAGTTGCTGATTTGAAAATGAACGTTGAAGCAAATGAATTCCAGTGTTTCATGAAACAAACTGAGTGAAGCCAGTTGTCACGAAATTTGTAATATTTTGTGCCTTCGTTTCCCAACGTTCCTCTGTGTAAATATAATGCAAATGTGAAAGAGGGCTTCTGTTGCCATGCCTATTGGAATTTAAAATTCTTCTTCTTTATTTTAGTTACTGGAAAAACAAAAAAAGTTTCTGGTTTGCATGCTCTTACCAGAAGTTCGTAATTTTCCGTATCGTACACTTTTTCTACAGAAACCTTGAACCTGATGTATATTGGAACGATTTTCCATAATACTTTGTCAAGTTTGGTTTGGAGACAAACCGCGTTGTGTCACCTTCAGTGCCATTTTCGTTCTGTTCAGTTAACGTCTACTGTTTCGTATTTATATGATGTGTGTATTATACAAATTTTGGGTTATTTCGCGGCAGGGTCTGTAGGGCATTTAGGCAAGTAGAAGTAATTTTGGCCTTGTGGGATATTTGGTGTTGTATATGTGGCTTTCTATAAATTTCATAACTGACCTTTCCTAGGATGTTGTCTATCGTCGAATTCCAGATCCAGATAGTTTATTCTTCCATCGTTTTCTCTTTCCATAGTAAATTGTATGTTTTTTTGTTGTTTGTTGAGACAATCTAGGATTTTTACTTCATTGTTATTGGCCACTACGCAGATAATGCCATCAACGTCTCTCGCGTTGAATGAAGAAGATATAAAATAAACGTTGTACATCATTATTTCGATCTTGCAATATTTGCAACTGCTAAAATTACATACGTTATCCATGTTTTTTACACATGAGTGATAAAAAAAAATTACTTCCGGTTTCAAATAATTTGCTTCGTATTTTCGGTTTGAAGAATGGAGTTATTTTTGTAGGGGCCATTTTCTAACGGTATTATTTCATTTTAAGTTTAATGCGATACATTCATTATTCTTCCCAAACGATTTACCAATTATTTTGTTATGCGTTGCACTTAACGTTTAGCTACACGAGTTTAACTGATCATCTATTGAGGCGTTAGAGGGATATTTTCTACAAATATATTCTACATCATTATTCTATATAGAACTGCTCATAATGTCATATATCTAAAATATAAGGATGACTCTGTTTCCTATGCTGAATTACTAACAGAATGAGTAGAGTGGGAAACTTTAACCCAATCTAAAATAAAACACTTGCGTATTCTTTCAAATCGCCAATGCACGAAATATTTTCATGTTCCCTTCCACCATAATCCGTGATCGGATCTACGATCGGAACCATGTCTAATCAAAAATATATTAATATCAGAAAAAATGTATGAAAACTTCTATAACATATATGTATGTAAGTTTTACATAATACATATTTATTTCCAGCTATCGAAATTAAGAAAATAAAGAACTATTATCGCTTATGAAAAGTTAAAACAGCAAAAGACGCGACTTTTGTATTTCTATGTCCGTAGCTGCACTTCGTATAAAATATAATTAAACACAAAATTTTTCTATGCAGGAACCTGGGAGAGCATCACCAGCTGGTAAAATACTGGTCAAAGAGGCGCCCGAAATGTTGGCCATCGCACATTGGACTGGGCAAATACCGCGACGCCCACCGCTGCCCGAAGGTTGCAGTGTGTCACAGTTAATTGCGTTGGGCTCGAGAAGAAAACGTTCCAAAGTCTATTGGATGTTAGCCAAATCAGAACAGGAAGTCAGGTAAACATTTATCAAATGCATGCATATTTTTTTTAAGTTTGCGCTCTAATAAATTTTAAATTCTTTCCTTTGTATTTGTTGTATAGTGAATGGGTTGACGCCATAACTAAGACGGTAAGTTAATTTGCAGTAAAATAATAGTAACAAAAATCATAAATTTGTATGCCTTTTTATTTCCTTTAGCTGCCTCCGCCACCTCAAATAGAGCTCGTAGTTGACAAGCCGCATCTTATGAATGTATTACGTCGTCCTTTGGTGCGCATACGGCGTAAGTTGTGAAACAACTGAATTCATTTCACATACATACATACATATTTTGAAAAACTTTTAACATTTTCTTACAGCGGCTACTACGTCAGAGGTAAAACAACGCAAAGTTTTGGCGCACAGAAGCAGCAGCGCTCATCCAGCTTTGGCACATCACCGTACTTTCTACGTACAAAATCCGCTCGTTAAGAGTGACGCCGCCGTAGCTATATTGAGTAAAAAGCCCGACTCGAAGCCGGCATTGACTTGCGCATTGCCCTGGGGACACGGTTGGGGCTGGGCCACTTTGCCGAATGGTGTGTGGAGTGGCGGTAAGTTAAATAAATATAAATTTGAAGTTTGCTTTTAGGATCTGAAATGTATAGTTTAGTGGAAACAGTTGTAGTCTTCGAATTATTAGATATATTTATGACTGCGCTCAAATTACTCCAAGGAATCTAACCTCGATGCCATTCCAGACAATTTCGGATTATCAATCAGCGTTGAAAGACTTGTGTAAATGCTTATACCTTGGTAGGTAGATTCGCGGTTATTAAAGTAGTTTTCATACCCACGGGAGGCAAGACCTCTCATGTGAAGCCTGAAAACTGTTGAACCGATAAGCCTTACAATGTTCATCCTCAGGACTCTAGAAAGACTGCAGGATGTCTTCATACTATGACATGGCCTATTCAAATCTTACTCAACCTCTGCCTTTAGACATGAAAACTGCAGTCGAGCTGTGATGGTATTAGGCTTAAATCGGTCATGATGTGGGGTGACACAAATTTGGTCATTCAAATTTCCGGAACATTAATTATACACTCCTGTATGTTTTCTTTGCTACGCGGATCCCTTCCAGGTTTAATGGCTTAAAATTAGACACAAGAGTAGAAAATGGAATTCACTCGCTGGAACTGTCACTCAATTTCAGCTTTCGCCTGTCGGACCACTGCAGCGTGCACCAATCGGAACTCACAACAATAAGAGAGTATTTCTGATTCACTCTTCTATCTGCTCGGATAGTCAGACAGCAATTAAATCGCTCGATTGCTGCAAAATCTTTTCAAGAACAGCGATAGAGTGTGGACAGGCTCTAACGAATCTTGACGCTAAATGCATTCCTTGTTCACGTGACTGGCAGGCAAGCCAGTAGGATGGGTCAGAAGGCAAATGACTTCTGTCGAAGAAAGTCGCAAGTGTAAAGCACTATCTGCGCCATTCTGTGCTATGGTGTGAATTAGCGTGAAGGAGGCCTAAGTTCGGCGGACATCGGCGAGTTTCTTGGGTTTCGCAAATTAAACAATTAACCGCCCAATTTATTCCCCCATTTCATATACTCTATACAATACGTAGGAAGATCAAAAAGTTTCTGACCTCCTAGAATAGATTAGATTTATGACATTTGTAATGTAAATATATATTATTCGAATTTTTGTGATAAATATGTGCAACGTTTTACTCAACCAAACCATTTTGGTGATATTCCTTAGATTTAATTTCCCCAAATTTCTTTCTGTGGTGTTTTTTGAGGGCACGGATTTATATGAATAAGCCACCGGCTTTGAAAGCCCTTTAGAAGAGAAAGCCAGAACTTCTCTCCAAAAGTATTGCAAAAACTAGTCTCAGTAAAGATTAAGTCGACTCTATGGCGAGTAGAATAAATAGAGGTTTACTGAATAACTCGCCTCTAGCGCTACTTAGCGCATATATTTAAAAAAAAAGTATTTCTTATTGCCCCAGCACCATACCTTTAAATACGAGTTTTTTGAATATCTCCACTCGTGCAAACGGATCTGTTTTGGTTGCAATCCGTTCATCGGTTATGAATCGAACTTGTACATTTTAATGTATATATACTTGTTGATATTTTATTAAATCTTGGAAATGAGACAGTTATGAAGAACTTTACTTAGTCAAAATAAAATTTTTGATTCCCATGTGGATAATGATAAAGAGCTACATATACAATATAAAATACTCCAATCACATCATTCTTCAGTTAAATATTTAGAAACGATATCTGTTATCTGTCCATTTCTCCAACTCCGTGGAGCCACAAAAAGATGTGGTCGGATTCTATAGTGTACTATTTAAAAAAATATTACTGTTACCCGTATTTTAAAAATTATCAACCAATCATGGCCTTCCAGACAATAATTGTACCTTCTTACTATTCCCCAGGTCTTACTTGGTCGCAGTGTGAGGACACTTTTACCCTGCATGCACTGCCCACCACGCACTGCACCAATCTTGTGGACACTTCATGTAGTGGTGCCGTCTACCATACCGATATTGGCGGCTTCGATTTTCATTCGACTGGCGTGGAGGATTTAGGTGGTGAAGATTTTGACTATGCAATGGATTGTGGAGATTTCATATTTTAAGCGCAAATTATACGAGTACACCGACAGAAAGCAATAAAGCAAAAGAAGGTGATGAAAGTGGAAAAGGAAATATGAGGAGAGAAAGCAACAGCAGCAAGGAATGAAAGAAAAATATAAACAAAAAACTGAATGAATTATAACCACCCCACCCTAGAAAGCAAGTGCGAAGGCACTTGAAACGCTTATAAGTTAAATATAAATTTAGATTTTCGTAAAGGCTCAAGAAACGTACGTAAAAAAGGGACTCACCTTCCACTTAGAAGTATTTTCACATTTTCGCTGCACCCGAGTCAGAAGATCGAGCCAAATTGCAAAAGAAAATAATTTAAAACAAAAAACATATAGAAATATTAAATTAAATGTTAACTAAAATTACGGGTAATACGAGAACGAATTTCAGTTGAGTTCTCAACTGCGTGACAATGTAAATTTTTTGCATTTTATAAAACGCCTTCGTTTAAGCGAATCGATCTGCGCATGGAAAGCGGCGAATTGGACTAACTTACTAGCCAAAATACAAATAAGAAAATAAGAGTATTTCAATGGATTTCAAATGATGCCAAATTTTTGTAGGGCGACGCCACAAAAAAGGGCAACAGGGACAACAACAACAACAACAACAACAAAAACAAAAACAAACGCTGACCCTTCTTTAGGCGCCAGGTGCACCTAAGGGCCGTGAAGCTGGGAATTTAGTATTACTTATGTGTATATTGTAGGGATGTTTACACACAATGTCGTCATAGTTGTAGTTGAAATTTAACCAATCATAGGGCATACTAAAAGAAAAAAAGATTAAACGATAAAAACAAGATAAAGAAAGATTTGAAAAAAACACAAAAAAAACGTAGTGAATTAGGTAAAGACGTAGCATTTTCAGCAGATAGAAAATGTTTATTTTCATGTGTATATGTTTATATGTGAGAAATATAATAAAGAGGACGCAAAGAGTTTCGAAAAATAGTAGTTTTAGAAAAAATATTTAAAAAAAAAACAGAAAAAAGATTATATACATAAGTGGTAAATGTAGGTTAGCAAACAAAAAACACAAAAAAGAACTCATTGATCTGCCAAATAATTTTGAAAGATATAAAAAGTAGGTAATGCTTTGAAATGAAAAAAAAAACACAAAAACCAAACAAAAACAAGGAATCGTTGTACACAAGGAAACGCCACCAAGCAAAAATGCGAAACACGAGCAACATTTAATTGACAATGCAAAGTTTTTTGAGATGCCGAATTGATTATAGATTTTTTAAATGATTTTTCGATTTTTTACTGTTTTTACGTATCGATAGAAAAAATTATTACTAACAAAAATAAAACAAAATTAAAAAAAATAAGTAATATTAGTGACAAAATAGGCAAACCACGAGCAACTGGCAATGTTCTCCGTTAAAATGTAAAACCAATTGTCAAATTTACATAGTATATAGCGATTAATATATGTATATGGCGTGCTGAAAAAAAAATTTTTATGTAGAGAAAAACAGTAAAAATTACTTAGAATTTAAAGCGCATGGCGAGAAATAAAAGCGCAAAATAATTACAAGCAAAATATTTACCTATTGGGGTTAAAGAAAAATTAAAGAAGTGAAATCCATGTGAGTTAATAAAAAGAGCTAAGCAAACGTAACAAAAAAAAATCAACAAAAACGTATGTATGTATAGAAAATCATAACGTACCAATCGTAAAAAAGTGTTCTCGAGCACTTAAAAAAACATAAAAAAATATATATATTAAACCTATGTAGAAATCCACAACCACGAGCGCCAGCCGACCAACCAAAAAAACCAATTTACGACAGGTTTGAAGTATACCAACGTAAAATACTATCCACCAGCAATCATTAATTAACAAAAATATGTTAAATTACAAATAAAAGTAAAAAAAAAAATATTGGTGATTGGTTGACGGCTGATGATCGCCCGCAACTAGTGTTCCTTCCTTACACCAAATAACCTCAAAAGCACCAATAACAACAGCTCACTTTGTAAATCGCAAAGCTCCAAAATGAGCACCGATATTTCAAGCGTAAATCTGCGGCGTTTAAAATGTATTTCGGAAAAGATAAGTGTGTGTACATAGGTATTCAAATCATCACTAACGGTTCTATTCTGCACGTTACCGGTAATCGTGTTACTATGGTAACCACTTCATGTAATTTTGGTGCGCATGGCAAGCCTATGAACAGTTCTTTTAATGAAAATACAGAATCAAAATTTGCCCCTTTTGCAATGAAAAGGGCGGTTCATTAAGATATTCTGTTTTTTTTTTAATAAAAAAATGAAAAACGAGATTAGAACTGAACCTTTAAGTATCCGGTGCTGTTTTATTTCCAATATTAAGGTTAATAAATTTCAATATTTACTTGAGCTTCAAGGTTGGTAGACATTGACAAAAAGGCTTCGAAGATTTACCGTATTGTTTTAAATGGGCAGTGGCAACCAGATTTTGAAAAGTTTTAATTTTCATGTATTTTTCTACCTAGCTAAATTTTTCGTAACAAAGTTAGGCGAATTTGTGCACAATTTATTAAACAAAATTTTTTTTCGAAATTACCGTTTTTTGAGAGATGATCGATTTCTACAACTTTCAAAATTATCTTACTGACTTGAAATTCAAAGCGTGTATCAAATTTAGTAGTTTGATAAAGTTTTTTCGGAGATGTACCTATTTTCTCTAAAAATACCGTTAACTGAGAAAATTAGTGGTAAAATACTCCCAATCTTTTGCTGATTATCGTCACGCTTGTGGTAATACAAAGAAAAAAATAAAAAATAGAAAATCTGTTTGTTTTGTGCGGAGCTATAGCTTAGTTTGTAATTTTTCGCATACATGGATAAGAGGTGAGCGAGGCAGATACTCATTTTCTGAAAGAAAGGAAGTTCTAGGCCAAAAGTTAAGATAATCGATTCATATTTGAATTCGGCATGCTGTGATGGGCGTGGTAGTAGAAGAATTACCAAATTTTTCGTGTCAGGAAAAATTTGCCAATACAATTTTAATAAAATCGGATGACTTTTACGTTCACGATAGAGGTGGACGTGGCAACAAGCCCATGCTTCTGAAATTTCAGATTACATTTTTCTTCTTCCTCCTCCTCTTCTTCTTCTTCTTAACTAGCGCGGAACCCGCGATTAGACGATTTTGGCCGGTGTCAACAGCTTCCTTCTTAAAAGTAAATACAAAGCAAAGTTCAGTTCAATCGGAGTTTGTTTACTACTCTTGTCCACAGCTTATACTGAGCCGTTACACTGAGGTTGTATATCCAACAAAGTGGAAGATACAAAAATTCATACGATTTCTACCGTCAGTAATGAAGAGCGCAGTTCAGAAATTCCCTGTATTCATATATAACTATTTGCTTCTATTCACTTTCACGTTTTTCGCACTTTTCAGAGCTGCGCATACACACACGGCTAATTGAGAATTCATGTAATAATAAAATTCCTCAACAATTGTCAATTAAGCCTTGAAAATTTACATATAAAAGAGCAAAAAATACAAAGTAATACAAAAAAACAAACAGTATCATGATTAAAAACCAATTGTTTCAAATACGTGTGTAGATAAAATTAAGCAGAAGGAGAAAACAAAAAAAAATTTAAATAAAAAAACAACCCACTGAAGTCTCACATGAAAAGCTAATGCAATAGTTAAGAAAAAATAGTTATAAAAAAAATATAAAACAAAAAATTAACAATATAGTTTCGATACGCATTTCGGTTTAATAACCAAACTCGGCTAGTCATATGCGGTGAATAGTTAAGGAATACGGCAATCAACACTTTGACTTCACTCTGCATAATTTTTTGATATTAAAAATTGTTCGCTAAGCACTAATAGAAAATGTGTAAGATAAGAATTTGAAAAATTTGTTTCAAAGTACAAGTTTTTCGAGCCCACATACAAACAAATAAGTATATATTTTTCGAATATAATATACATGTACTTTAAAAAACCAAAACTTTGATTTTCATCCGGCTAGCTGCTTTTAGAGTTCAAAACTTCATATTTACAAATGCATCGTGAATGGGATTTCTCGGTGCCAGAGAGGTAGCATACAGTGGCCGACATTCGTATAATTTTTCTTTACTAAAACCTTAATTTAAAAAGTAAAAAATAGGATATTTTTAATCCACATTATTATCAACATACAAATCAAATTAATTCATTTCTGAATACATATTACGAAGGAAAGAACAAGACTTAGAAAGCACTTTGTTATAGGCGCACCTAGATTTTTGTTAGTTGTTCCTAGTATTTTGTTGTGACCTACTCGGCTTTCAATCAATGCAAAAATACAACTTGGCATAGGACAGCAATTGTCTTAAAACAGTATGAATTGTTGTTGGATAAGATCTATATACACCGTAGAAGAACACTTTCCAAACTACTACGCTACCACTTCTGTAATTCCCTGTTGCCCGCACTACATTTCATTTTGCCAGTAATAACAGTCACCTTCTTCTCAATTTACGCTATAGCCGTTTGGGCGATTTTGGCCGATTCCAACATAGCACTCCAAGTGTTCCTTTGCCTTACTAACTAGCGGCAAGTGACGGCAAACCCTTATCCATGTGGTCTTCCTCTGCCACCATCTGCTGGGACCGCGTTGATTACTTTCGTGACGCTAGAAAGCTCAACGTTCCATCGTGTGCGGTATTCGCCGTTGCAGAAACACAATACTCCAAAAATCTTTCCGAAACTTATAAAGTGTGGTATCAGTACTTCGACAGAGGGCTATACTACGGGATTGCCTACTCAGCCCAGAATAGCACTTGTTGGCAAGAGAAATTCTTTGTTAGATTTCGAATCTGACCTTATTACTGTTGTGAGTGGTGGTTTCCAAAAAATCGCACGGAGAGATTCTTCACGATTGCTGGAATATAGGAAAGCTGGGTCTTTTCCAAGAATTGGTTTATCGAGAATATCTACTCGTAGACTTACCACACTAATAAGGTCCGATAAGTTCGTTGTCGGTTGGATTCATTCTTTCACACAATACACTCGATAGATCCTTTTAAGAAATGTCTGGAAAATTTATCCGCGATGATTGACGCACATTGTAAGTATTGTGGATTGGGCTGAGTACGAGGGTTGCCTTTTATATTTTGCGCCTAATAATGAAAACACAGTCAAATAATAAGGAAAACAGTTTTATTGTTTTTCAAAATATTCTCCATTCAAGTCAATACACTTCTGCATTCGCTTGAACCAATTTTCAAAGCGCTTTTGCCACTCAGAAGAGGATACCTCTAAAACCACCGTTTTTGGACGACCTTCACGAATCTTTTCACAGTGGCTAAGTGTGGTGATTCAACACCAAAAGTAGAAGTAAGTTGATTGATGCACTCCTGTCTCGATAATCCACGTCGGAAATCGTAGTAAATCATCGCACGAAAATGTTCACGGGTTAATTCCATTTTTGGGCAATATGAATTTTTAAACTCACTATAAATAAACACAAATAAAACTCGTAAGTGGAAACATTATATGCAAGTTTATGCCAAAAAATACCAAACTTTACGATAAAAATATCTAATTATCGTCATTCCTTTCCGCAGCGGCACGGCATTCCTCATTGTAGAAGCCGTTCCTTCGGTTTCGCTGGCGGTACTTAAAGAGCGAGAAATGGGGTTCCATTTCCCGTAGATATCGTTAGTTGAACGACACTTTCAAAGAGCGGTTACGCAAGTCTAATGGCGAAGTGCTTGATTATCTGTTGTGATTTATTTCAACGTCAAGTGATCGTTGTTTCAATATACACTCGCCTTTTGCTGCACAGAGGCTGCGATATTTAATTTAATTTCTTTTAAATGATTCCCTTATGTGCCGCCGAAGTGTCGCCACTGTTTGCTACTTTGCCACCACTGAGCATATAACGAATTACGCCACGACTAATATCTAAATTTGTCTAAACAAAATATCTGAATTTTTCTCAAAAAAATTGGGTGGTTAAATTTTAAGGGCCGATATTGAAATATCGCCCAAATGCCCGCCGCGACCTCGGCGGCACACCTCCATCCGATGGTCCAAATTTTCGATGACACTGAGGCATAATTGAGGTTCTATGCCGTTAATGCGCCGAATTATCTAATCCTTTAGCTCTTGAATTGTTGCTGGCTTATCGACGTACACCTTTTCTTTCAAATAACCCCAAACAAAGTAGTCCAACGGTGTCAAATCACATGATCTTGGTGGCCAATTGACATCGCCACCACGTGAGATAACACGGCCATTGAATTTGTCGCGCAAAAGAGCCATAGTTTCGTTGGCTGTGTGGCAAGTGGCACCATCCTGTTGGAACCACATATCTTCCACATCCATATGTTCCAATTCGGGCCATAAAAAGTTCGTTATCATCTCACGATAGTGAACAATATTCACAGTAACTGCCTGGACGGCCTCATTTTGGAAAAAATACGATCCGATGATGCCGCCAGCCCATAAATTTAACCACCCTTTAATTATACGAATGCCTCCCACTGTAGTATTCACTTTTAAGGGTTACCGTTTCTGGTCCTTAGGGATTGGAGGGGTGATGCCTAGCACAGGAATTTCAATTTTCCATTCTGTTAACTCACTACAATCTAGCAAAAGAGTTTCACATCTCTGTTTCGTATTATTATTATGTATTTAAATAAAACTTATGCACTCATATTGGGTGAACTGAAGTTTCGATGCATAATAAGAGAAGAGAATAATTGCAAAATTTGTTATTGTTAAATAATTTGTATTGAATTTTTTTATTCACAACACATGGTGTTTAAGATACCTTTTATTAGTATGTGAATTTTATAGGTATGTACTGCTAAATATTCGTAGCACGGTCCGTTCCTGGACCATCTATTGATCCCACAGTATGTATGTACTACATACACACACATACATACAGATGTACATTGGTAGACTACAAGACTTAAGCAATTGTCGCAGTGACATTAAATTAATACGTTTGTTTGTGTATGGAGCATTAAATGTTGGCTTTTCATGTATTGTACTATATTCATAAACACTTACAAAAAAAAAAAATTTATGAAAACATACTCGAACAATAATGAACAGAACATACAAGACAATTGCAACGCCAAAAGCAGCGAAAATTTTTGTCAAAACAAATGTTGGAGTATTTTGTTTTTAATGTGAAATGTGTCTTAGAAAATGCAAAGTTAAAATTGCCACTATAGAATGGAACTGTGTATGTAAAGTTTAAGAAAAATACGTTTAATAGAAATTAAGATGATGTATATGTACATACATACATACATATCTATGTATGTACATACATGTATTGTATAACAAATATAATTTGTAAAATGCTAAGCGTTCACTTCATAAATAATACACCAATTAAATATCGACGCCGATATTTGGAAAACAATCTTAAGCAGACGGTTTTTGTAACTTTCGCATAGCGACTTAATTGTTTTTTGAACACAGAGGTGAGAAAATTATTTTTTTTTATAGAAATAAATAAAAACATTCGCATACGTTTGAATGAAATTGTTGATATACATTCTACGTATACACATCATGTTTTCCAAAAATCGACTCCGATATTTACACATTTACACTAAAAGCCTAAATGTACATACATACATATATTCGAGAACTCAAATGACCTCCGACAATCATCATAAAATATCACATCAAAATAATTTATTTTTATATAGATTTTTTTGCTTTACTATTTTATTTGTATAATAAGAAGAACTGTGAAAGACACCAGCTTCAGTTTGCTTTAAGTTAAAATTGTTTGCTCTTTATATTTTGACGTATTAATTTTTTTTATTCAAGTATGAAAGAAATTACCAGGCAAACATTTTTGAACGAGAACGAGTCTTCACATCGAATGTAGTATTATATTTCAATGATAGGGCAGTATTTTTCTTCAATAGCAGAAGAGTCGCCAATTGCGAAAATTTACCCACCTTACGATGAGCCTTGCAGACATTTTTCAGACTATCCCGTGAGTTTTCAAAAAAATATACAAATGATACAATATCTTCTACCTTTCTTCAGAGGAGAGATGAATTTGATGATGTTTTGATGAATGAATAAACATAATAGCATACTTAGTTGTTAGACTTGGCGTAAATATTGTCAAAAGCTCTTTCCAAGAATCGTAAATTCAATGTGAAAGGCCACCTTGATTAACTTCCAAATATTGAGTTGAAAAATTTAAAAAAATCGAACCCTAATTGTTCATTAAAATAACACCAGTGTATTCACATTTCTTTAAAACTACACATAAATGTACCCAAAAAAAAATGTAAGCTGATTAGGGATAACTGAAAATTACATAAAAGTTTAGTTGAAAATTAGTGAAATTTAATTTGCTAAACAAGCATTTCTAAAAAATTGGCACACAAAAACCACCGTTGCTTATGACCAAAACCGGTGCAATGAAAGTCATAAGATTTCAAAAGAAAACATCAAAAGGCTTCATACTGTCATGTGAAACTTTAACCCAGTAAAACCAACTTGTCTTGAGCAGCGTCCCCGCCATACATTAGAAGCCGATTTCAGAAATAGACGAAAAACTTTCTTTGTCAGCATTGTCAGTAACCTCAGGGTTTTAATTCACTGCAAACCGCCTTTCAGGCCTCATTCCGCTCTATCACTTGCTCACGTACTAAATTTTCTGAAGCTACGTTAGGTCCCAAGGCTTCATTGCGCTGTTACTTGTGCTACGAAACTTTGTGGGTCACTTGACAGTAGATCTCGCAATTAGGGGTTTCTTCGTGGCTAAAACGATGATGATAGTTGTCGGAAGCATTCGTGGCCATTGACGACTAGTTCATCTCATAGGTTTTTCTGTTACTCATACCTCAAGGTTGGAAAAGAGTCGAGTCCATCTTCCTCTTCCTGAGCTCTGAAGGCATGACAATAAACACGAATCACTCTTGTGCAGAGCATACACGCAGAGCCCTATGTATGTAGAGTTCATGCATCAGAAAATGACGTTCGTTTAAAAGCTTTTAAGGCCAAGAGATCACAACTAGGCTATTTAGCTAGAGTGCGAACTTTGGCCTAGACTAGACGATGGGAGATCCTTTACTCTCATCACATGCCGCATCTATCTGCTCTGGTGAGATTGGGCCTAACGGATTTGGGTTCAACAAAATCAATGATCAGCTAAGTTTACTTAAAAAATGGTAGGACTATTTTTTCATCTAGGCGAGTGGGCGGCGCACACTGGATAGATTGGTAACACTATTGCATTCCAAAGTGTGATCTCTCAGTAAAACTCTGCTCAAACATAATTCTCTCAAAATAAATAATTTATTTACATTTTCTTGCGCTATTCTTTATATTTATACATCAATAGGTTTTTACATGAGGCGACATGGAACTTTTAGTAGAATGCTGCAGTTTCCTGATGTATATGGCCTTTAAACTATTGCTTATAGTTAACAAAGTTGGTCGCCAGCCAACCGGCAGATTTGGATTCAAAAAGTACGGGAACAAAACATTCTAACTACAAGGAGTTTACATTCCACTAAAATCGCTTCGTGAAACTTTTTGGCCGCCTAAAATTTTTCCAGAAACCTTTTTTTTTGTTTCGGGCTAAATGTAGGTGTCGTGTGGAATTTTTAAAATATTAAAACAGATTGAAATAATTTTGGTTTGGTCAAGGATTCTGAAGAGTCTCATTAAGTATGTATGTGAAAAATATATTAATTAACTTTCTCATAAGATCCAATTTTTGGCCGAAATTATAACATGCAGTTTTAATATTTTCAAAATTTCATACACATCCATTTTTAATCTGGGGTAACATGGATGGAGTGATGCATTTAGCTAAAACCTTGCATGTGTGTTCTAGATCTGTCAAATTTAATGTTTGGTCTAAACCGAATTCGTTTGAAAAGAAAAAGAGAATGTCCAGTCCTACCTAATGGAAATTTGTTTGTGCCTATGCGAAGGTTATACGGATAAGAGGCCTTTAAAAAGTAAAAACTTAAGTTATAAGTTATGGACGACGTTTTTTATTACATAAATATGATTAGAAGATTTATATATTGTATTTATAATTTTTTTAACTCTTTCCCTTTCTAAATAATAATATACCGAATAAATTTACACATTTGTTAATTTCAAAAGCGGAGTTGTATTCTTGTTTTCGTCGCAATAAGTTTATCATTTAGCTATCTCAAATTTGATTAATATTCTTATGTTTACCTTTCGGCGGAACATGTATGGAATGTGCATGGTTGTTTTTTACAGAGCCGTAGCAAAGATGTGGCGACTAAGATATTTATTTTAAGTGCCATCACAAAAGTTCCTCGGAAAATGTCTACATCGAAAATTGTCCAGCATTTTTGTTTAGCTGGCGTTCAAATAATCCTTTGAACTTTTTTCTAAAAGTTTTTAATTAATTGAATATTCATTTTCGATCAATTCCACGATCGATAATTTTCCTACCTTTGCATAAAAATATCGAATGGCTCAATTTCGATTCCCGCATAGCTTAAGTTGTGGTGTTATCTTTATTGGAAAAAAGTAGCGCCCACTCTATCAAAATATGAAATCACTAATAAACTTCTATTACTGCCCGTCCTGAGAGTAGAACCTGCTTCTTCATCGATAGGATTGGAATTAAGCTGGTTTAGATAACAAGAACACTAATAAAACCCGGTTATACTTTGCAAATTATCGAATTCTGCAGACAGTTCAAACCTAGCTTATTATTTGTTCAATCTAACCAGAAACTGCAAATTACAATTTCATTAATTATTTTTTTTTATATTCTAACTCAATTGCAATGACAAAAAACGTAAATCGAGTACAATTAAATAACTCATTAATTTTTAATATGTCAACAATAATAATATCAACTATATTTCATAAAATTTTCGTCAATAAATATTAGATTCAGCCAGATTTCATTATATCCATCTCGAGGAGTTTAAGAACTTAAGCAATTTCTTTAGTGTCACGTTGAGGAGCTCTTTTAGGTCTCCAAGAAGTCAGACATATATAGAGCAGGTGTGCTACCGTTTCTTAATCACCTGGTACGTAACAGACGCGCCGGTAGACGTTAGTTTCAAGCCATTTGTGAAAAAAGAGCTCTGTTAAAAAAAATGTTCAACTCTTTGTTGAAGGGAAACAAGATACCGAAGTTGCTGAATAATAGAATTGGTAGGCCGATGTTTTGAGAAGTTCCAAATCGTTGAAGCCTTAAGCAACATACTCCTTTATGGAAAGATCTAACTACAAATTATGTGCAACGTCTCCGTTGCAGTGATCAGCTCAGGCCGACCGCCACACCCTGTTTAATTCATTGGCTTTTTACCAGACTAGCTAACCGTGGGAAGTAACGGATTGCCGTCTTGTAGATACAGACCAAAAGTTCCAGACTCAGACCGCCGAGTAGGCTTTCTAGTAGTTCAATTTTAGGTTGGAGAGTCAGGTTACTAATTTCAGAACTTACCTAAGGCATCAAAAGGTTTGCTACCGATCTGGCTTTTCATGGCATATTTTATGTCTTCAGCATCTAAATATCTGGGCTTCCTTGAAGAAATCTATGCCCTGTAAGTATCCTTGTATACTAGGATAATTAAATTTTTTCGGCTAAGCCGTAATAAAAACGAATTTATTTATACGAAAATCCGAATATTTTCAATTTCTGCGAAAGCAAGAATACGCCTGCCTTCTTCTTATTTCTTCCCTTTAAGCGAATATGTATTAATTTTATTAAAAGTTTTTTAATAAATTCAAGAATTGAGTTACGGTGACACTATTTTTTACACGTTAAAGCATTTTCATCAGTGCTGTATTCGGTAACATTTACACTTACTCACGTAAATGTGTAAGACAATGTAGTTAGATGTATAGAATTTATGTATTGTACAATTAGATTAATGTAGCAAATATGTATAACAAATGAAAAAATTAAATGAAAGCCGACGCAATATAGTCCATGAAATCGTTAAAAAATGTGAAAATACAATTTAAAAAGAAAAAAAGTAAGAACAATTAATTGAAACCGACAAAAAAGAAATAAAACTAACGCATGTGTATGAAAAAAAAGTAAAAATAATGAGACGAACTAAAACCAAAATAAACGAGCGCGAAGTCTTCGAAATTCAAAATATTTTCGTAATAAATTGAAAAATAGGTTTCTAGTGCAATATTTTAAGCGAAATTACGAAAACGTAAATTTCATTGAAAACTCAAAGTAGATACGTATGTATGTAAATATGCATATGTCCTTACATATGTATGCGTGTATATGTATTTATTTACTTTCACATACATAACTGGTCCGTGTAAAAGGTCGGTTAAAAAAAGAGCTCAATATTTTGAAACAACATACATATGTATTATAAGAACAAGAACAGCAAAAACAATGAAAAATTTAAAAAGTGTTTAATGCACAATACAATATACATACATAATTATTGCATGGTCTATATATTGTATGTATGTATGTAATAGCGAAAGCGTGTAGTATGTAGGCATATAAAAAATGTGTATTGCATTGTAATTGCGTCGATGTGTTATTGTATGTTGTTATTGTAATGTAATGTAGTGTTGCATTATGTTTCGTAACACAACGTAAATGAATTGTAAATGTAGCCTGAATAAAACAAAAAAAAAACATAAATCAAACAAATAAATAAAATAACAAAATAAATAAATGTACACACCCCGCAGAAGAGAAAATAAGAGAATATTTATTTATTGCAAAGTAGGAGTCAAAATGGTAGTTAATTTAATGGTGTTTGTAGTGCTTGAAAAATATCAATATTATGAAAATATCGTATTTTTCATATGAACAATGAACAAAAAATGGTGCTCTGTCACAAAGCAATTTCCCAGCTTAAAGTAAAGTTGGTTCTTTCGTTTCGAGTACCACCCCTTTTCTCTAAAGCCAAATATAAATAAAATAAATATAAATAAACGATTGAAGAATCCTAACATTTTCTATAATCGGGAAGTTCTTTATTCGATGTAAAAATTAGGTGAAGCCGAAATTAATAAAAAAAAAAATACAAAAGTAATAACATTTTGAAGCCATGTTTTTATATCACGCTGGCTATGAATAGCGAGCGGTACGCTTTAAGCAAAAATTAACAACAAAAAATAAACATCGCTTCCCGATTACAGAAAATAAAATATGACTCAAAAGAAACTGATGCTAAACCATTCCTATGAAAACTGTATTATTTTGATAAATTCTACCCTATGTTATGTCCAAGGTAGCGGCCTAGTCCATTGATGCACCCAAGAGGGGGAGGAACGGGTTCATAACTTTCTCAATAGTTTGTTCAACCATTTTTTCTTCTATTAAATACTTTTGAAAGTTGATTAGTCTGTGGGAGCCTCAGGTCTAATCAACAGTTAAAGTCCCATGAAAATCCATTCAGTAGATAGTAGATAGAAAATAGTGTGCAGAAACAGACAAACCGAGAGAAAAAATGCTAAAGAATGGATCAAAGGTATTCTATTTCATTAACCGCTTTTCCTTTGGTAATTTCTGTAAAGGAGTTTTCAATATACAGACGCGACTTTTCTACGTTATTATTTTAGTATAGAAGAAGATTAAAATTAAAAGTTATTCAGAGTTATATTTCACATTCCAACTTTTTATACATTTATGTATTTACCAAAGAAATTTATATGTATGTAAATAAAAACATAGCATATTATACCGTATTCAAGGATATACATATTTATACATATTTATTAAATAAATCGAAAATCAAGTAACATCGAAAATTACCGAATAGCTCTTTTCTGATAGCGGTCGCCCCTCAGCAGGCAATGGCACACCTCCGAGTGTAATTCTGTTGTGAAAAAACTTCTCATAAAAATCATTTGCCGTTCTGAATTGGCGTAAAACTGTAGGTCCCTCAATTTGTGTTGCGACAAAAAGCCACGGTGTAAGCGCCAAATTCTTAAAACAACAAATAAAAACAAAATTGGAGCGAATAGAAAGAGAAATATAAGATTAAAGCTATTATTATCGTCATTTCGATTTTATTATAAGCATAAATAAGTACATATTTTTGCATGTACACATACATAGTTAATGGCAGTATCTTTATTTCTCTCGGAAGCACCGATTGAAGACTTTAGCATAGGTTTTCTGCGTCGCTCTCCGAAGCAACAACTATTACAATTATTCATTGTCTCATTTTGCAACAGTCAATTACTGAGTACTTATGTTGCGGGAAGTAAACTATATTGGCATTGCAGCAATTAATTGAAGTTGGAATTTTCCAATTGGCTGCACTTCTAGAGTTCTTTGGAGATATTTAGCGGTGAGCTAATATACAAGCTTTATATGTATTAATTTTTACATAAGATAAATACATACATATATAGTATATAGTACATAAGACTGGTTCGCTGCATTATAAGTATTTATTGTATTTCATGTAGTTTGGATTTGTGATTTTTTCAGTGATTTCGATAATATGAAAATATTATAAAAAATTTTGGTCATTTAAATTATAGATCTAGAAGAATAAGCCTCCGTAGGAAGAATGATAGAATACTAGATTCTCTGCCATAATTCAAAGATCGCCACTTCACATTTATTATTCTGTGTTTAACTTAATGTAAAAATCTCTCAAAACTTAGAAAAATCAACTTTTTAATGTACTTTAAACGAGGCACCTTCTTTTCTCTACATCATGCCTCCGTAGTCTAGTGTACGTGCTATCTCCTAAGTGTTCGGACTTGGGATCTCGGCCGCCACAGGATTGTAAGAAACGTTCGGCCAAATATAGCGCTGCCATAGTAAGCGCCAATATGCAAATGCTCGTGGAAAGCCTAGTTTCTAAATACATATTTGCAATTTGCCGTCATTTGAAATCAGTTAAAAATAGAAAAGTGGTACCACTTAATCACATCACGTAAGTATAAGTATATCTCACGAACCAGATGAAAAATCTTAACAGAAAGAGTATTAAAATTCCCCAAACACGGTGTATACACAACTTTTCCATAAGATTAAAAGTGTCTGCTAAGTTGATTAATCATTCCAGACTTTTATTCCTATGAAAAAATTAAAAAATATAAACTTTTGCAATTGAAAAAATTTGAAACAAATATACAGATTTTTTTCAAGCTACCAACGAAGAAAATCGTTGAATAAATAAAATCCTTGAATTAGAAAAATCAAAATACCCGAGTCGGGAGATATCAAAGTGAAAAGGCATTATGTGATGAGTACCTAGGCGAATTCATATAAAGTGATAGCAATAGTCAGCTGTTTAGTTCTATTTTCTTTCGCCGTGCGTGTATTTTGTTTTTGCTTTCAGAGGGATAGCTGTCAAAGCCGTAAAAGCAAAAACAAAATACAAGTAACTTTGACAATTTTCCCACAAAAATGCCGAAAGCAAAATACATGGGGTTTTTATGCTATCACCTTGTACGAATTCGCCTTGGATAGGTACATACACACATATATGCAATATTTTTTATATATTGTAGATTTGCCTATAAATAATATTTTTACACTTTAGCAAAATTAAACCCCATTTCTTACGGAAGTTATTCGTCCTTTCTCCCGTATTCTTTATTTACTGAATTTGGGATATTCATATCACTTCGCCGCGGGAAGGCAAAATCTGATATTAAATCATTCTTGAAAGTAAAGCTATAAAATTTGGTATATATTTGCATTGAAAAAATATGAAAATTATGGGCACTGGTTCTACCAAATTCGGTGAAATGGGCATGACATATAATATTTCGTGTAACCCATAAGTCTGCGTACAATAATTTTTTACAATATTGGCAATGCTTTTGACAAAAAAAAGAAGATAGCTCCACTTCAAATTGTTTTTTTTACAGATGCAGGCATTTTGGAAGTTTCATACTTTGTAGATATTACAGGTGAAGACGGGCATACATATTTTAATTTGGCCAAAATCGACAGGATATTTCAAGCTTGATGCTGTCTCCACTTAGAGTTACTGGTATCCTATTTGAGGTGGGAATTCCAAAAATATTTATACACCGGCATTGTAAATTTGGTAACAAACTCGTTCGAAAACATGCTACATACATATAACAAAAGTATGATAGAATTTTGTTTAGTGTGGTGCAAACATAAATTTTTCGGTTATGAGGAGCAGCTAAACTAATTCGCTATAAAGTAGATGAAACTAATGAACCGTCGTTGAAGCATCATGGGATATCACTTACATTAAGAAATGGAAGCAAAATCTAAGATTTGATGAATACACAATAGGGTGGTCCAAAGCAAATAAAGTCGTAATTTTAGCGCTCTTACCTCCTCACTTACTTACTTAATTGGCGCTATAACCGCTCAAGCGATTTTGGCCGCACTTCTGCTACAATTTATGGTGTGCGTCTTGATGTTGTAACACAAATTGAGGGACCTACAGTTTTACGCCGACTCCGAACAGCGAATGTTTTTTTGGGATAAATTTTCTTCATATCAGAAATACACTCGGCCTACCGAGTGGCGGCCGCTATTGGAAAAACCATTTTCTATAATTTTTGATCTTATTTGACTTGAACCTGGGACCGACCGAAGGAAGCGCGCACACGCTACAGACTTGGCTATGGCGGCAGCCCTCTATGTTTCTCACCCCCTAGGATTGTTTCATATGCATTGAAAAAACAATCCCCATTTTTTTTTAATCAGGCAGTATTTGGAGGTCAATCAAAGCGCTCAAAATTTCCCATGTATATATTTATTTTATATAGGGAAAATTAATTTTTCAGAGAAATGGTACATAATCCATAAAAATCAATATTTTTCAACCGATTATACAAACATTAAATATGTTTATTTAAAAAATGTTTGATATTAGTTTTACATTTTTTTTTAATAATTGATTGACCTATAAAAAATAGTTAATATTAAAAAATGTTCCAGTTAACAAAGAGGTAATATTCTTTAAAGTATACTGAGATAGAGTGTGCACATTTAAAACTATTGCTTTTCAAGTAGTATATACTATTTCTACGAACAAAAGAAGGTATTGAAATTTGAAAAAATTTAAGAGGAATATTTTCTCGGATCATTTCAAGCATCTAACTCCGCCCCTTATCCTTAAAATTTAATTTCGTTTGGAGGTCAAGGGTTAAAATTTTCCACAAAAATATTCAAGTATCACTGAAAACAAGTAGCGCCTAAGATTTAAAAAGTTAAAAGCTACTTAAAAAACAAAGTAATAAAAAAATAAACCTATAAAGTATAAAGTATATCAATAAATTATTAATTTGTGTCAAGATGGGTTGGCTAAGATCTTCAAATTTAATGAAGTCTTGAGGAACGAAGCGGTTTCATATAAGGTGTTAGCGCCGTTATAAATGCAAGTACTCCAATAATGATAGAATACGAGATTGCATTGTGTTACTTCGTATTTGTCTCGTTTGAAGGATTAACGTCATTAAAGTCTCTTTAAAATCTGAGGTTTCTGAGTTTTGAGTGATTTTTACATTAAGTTAAACACAGAATAATAAATGTGAAGTGCTGAGCCAAGGCGAATTTATAGAAGATGATGGCATAAGAGCAGCTGATTTGATTTTTTTTTGTTCCCCTATATGTATTTTGTTTTTGCTTTCGCTTTCAAAAGCCGTAAAAGCAAAAACAAAATGTATTTAAATTTTGACAACTCTTACGCAGAAACAAAAACAAAATATATAGGAATTTTGTAGTTGCATTTATAACACCACCTTGTATGGATAAAAACCAATTTTTTTTTCATTTTACAAAAAATTTTAACAAAACGATCAATAGTTCCGTCGTGCTAGTTTCTTCTGTTTTTCCTTCTCTTCTTTTTTAGAATTTTTATTTTGCTCTCTTGGCCCAGCATATCAAGCAGTTTTTGGGATGTAAGTGGAACTAAATACATATCACATGCCTTCTAGTAGTTATAAACTATCTTAATCAATCTGACGAGTTTGGAATCTACATACAACCGGGAAACAACTGAACCTAATCACCTAGGAAAAGGCCACTAATAATTGTTGAGATGCAGAGTAAGGTATGAAGTAAATCAAGTGCCCTTTTTGAAGTGTTTAAATTCTACTCATGCAGCCAGCGCGTTCTCAACAAAAAAAAACAAAAAAAAAAACAAATTCATCTTGATAAATTGGTTTTAACAAATAAAAGTTCCGGCATATTTGTTGACGATGCGCATGCGCGCTGACTCTTGCGTTACTTCATTGCTAATTAAAGTCAAGTGATTTTACTTTTGCCAGCGCCTCTGCTGCCCTAATGGACGTTGCCACAAAACAAAAACAAATTAAAGCACTGGAGTACTTTCAATTACTTTCATAGAGCGCTCAGCAAGGGTGTGCTGCTACAAGGGCCGCGCCTGTCTAAACTATATATACCTACGTCATTATTTACATACATACATAAGTACACGCTTTGCGGCGGTGAATCGCCTCTGCGGAATTTGTGGTGAGTTGAGGCGTTTGACTTGTTTTACAAATCATATACATTCATGTTTATTACTTATTACTTATTTCTTGTATCTTTACTTCTTTTTGGCTCTATTCTTTCAATTTATTTGAAACTTTTTTTTCCAACTAGATATTTGCAACTCACTCACAATTCATACAATTCGTTTTCGTTTAGTTTTTTTCTTTTTGTTAGTTTCGATTTGTTTTGTATCTCCATACAACCGCTGTGGGGTGAACTCACACTCGAGAGTTGAGAAGCGTAGATATTGCGAGCACTCGGTCATAGACGACCGGCAAAGCAGGCAAAGTTAAGTGAATGCCTGAAGCAAGTTTAACAGATGTTGGCGGTATAGGAGCCAAACGAGTGACGTGTATGTGAGCGTGGAGCGTGGAGCTAAAGCTGTCTGTCAGCTGGGCTGATGGGGCAGCGCTCTGCTGGTGAGCGGTCGAAATGTTTAAAGTCGGTTGCAAAAGTTTTCGCAAGCATTGCGCTCGACAGTCTTCGCATAAACCTCTAAGCAAACAGAAGAGTTACTGCAGTTCCATTCAGTTGAGCAGTAGAAGCGAATATCGAAATTTTTTTTTATGAATCGCGTCGCGCTGCGCAGCTTAGTCTTAACACAACGCTGAACAACAAAGAGCCAAAATAAATTGAAATTTAAATTCAAACAAACAAAATATCGACATAAAAAATAAATGCTTACTTACTTATAGTTTTTGCTAGAGCAAAATACTGAGGAGCACGAGCAACGTTTAATAATCGGAAAAGTTCATAGCGACATCTTCAGACAAACCACATACGGTGAGTGTGTGTTTATTTTTATGTGTTTCTTTTACATTTTTTCGCCATTTATTGCTATCATTATTAATCATTTTTGAAGCCATCGTTCGAGCTTATTATATTAGCTATTGTTGGGCTATATTTTGAGAATCATTCAATAGCCGTTAATTTGATTGTCTCTGATTTGGGAAAGCACACGAGTTTAAATTCAAATGACCCTGCATAGTTAGCTGTTACTTTCGATAAGCTTGTGGAATGTCATCACACCTTCTCAAACAACACCTACAAACACAAGCCGTTTAGTTGGAGGACACGTAACCGCTTTCATCGCGCCAACAAACATTCATACAAATTTTGCATATTCATATGTACACATTTACTTATATTTGTACGTCGGCAACTTGAGGAGCAGAATGTCATACTCAATAGCATTCGAATGTTTTGCAATTATTGTTTAGTTTGCTTTCTGCTTCTGCAAAGTCAATTTATATGTAATATGTAGATACATACATCCATTTGTATGTAAAGAAACAACCACGAGCCTACCGTTGTTAAGAATCTAAAATAGGGAAAATATAGGGAACCCCAATGAATGTGGTCACGTCCTGTGAGATATCGGTGAACGTGTATTGGCGCATTTTCATTTATTTATATACACACATAAATACCACATGGCTAGGCAGGAAAATTCTGACCTAATGAATCGAGTAAAAAAATGCTGTCTTCGTCCTTGCCGCCGCCTTTACAACTGTCATTCATATAAAAAAATGCATTGTTAGCGTAAAAATATTCAACTTTAGAATACTATTTACCTTTCGCATACAAAATAAAGTATAATATGATAAAATATCAAAGATGAAATGCAGGGTCAGAGCAGGGATTTTTATTGAGGAATATAATCAAAAATTATCCTTCTGCTTGCTGGACCTCGGACTGGCGAAACGTTTGCTATGAAGGAGGCAAAATGCACCCGCGAGGTCGCAGGGAAATATGCATCCTCTCAGATAGTCAACCGGTTATTCAGGCACTGTCTTCTACCTCGGTCGGATTCTAACTAGTGGATTGATTTCTGACACGTTTGAGATTACCCTAATATGGGTCCGCAGCATAGGGACATTTACGATAACGAAACGGCGCTCAGAGAGTTCCAAAGGTTGAATTACCAAATTTTAGTACTCAAAAGCCGAAAACTGATGACTGCCAGGATCATGCTGAAGACTTTTGGCAAACCATTCCTGCAGAACAATTTAGAGTGCATTCGCCACTTTCTGCATGACATACTGAAATGCATTAAAGCCGCCGGATGGCTTTAGGTCACCCGAGGTTTGTGGAGTAAAAATGGCTAATGCGCTAATTTCTTATCACTAGGGTGACGACAATCTCATTAAACCATAAGTTTTATTTTTATAAAAAAATAAGAATACCCAGATATAAGTATATGATAATTAATCACAATTTGCTGTTTTGTATTAGGGAAATTTTCAAGTGCAGTGAATGTACCCCAAGTTGGTTCAACCGCATTCCAAGGAATGCTATGTATGTTACATCAAAACCTATTCCTGATGATTTTCTCAGCAGATATTGTACGATTTATAAGTAAATGGCTTACACAATTTCAGGGTTTAAACTATCTAAATATAGGAGCTCTAAAGTAAAACCTCATAACTGAACAATCAGTCATATGGGAGCTATAAGTTATAGTGATCCGGTCTTAATAATTTTTAGTGATCACTCTCTATTTATAATAAGTGACAGGAGTGCGAAATTTACTGTACTTAGCTGCTTTGGTGCAGGAGTCATAATGGAAAACCTCATATCTGAGCAATCAGTTGCATAGCTGTTATATAATGTATGATCTGGCCAGTTCCGACAAATGAATAAAACATTATGGAAGTACATCTGCCAACCAAGTTTCAATCAGATATCTCAAAAACTGTAGGACCAGTTTGCGTTCAAACAGACATACTAAATCGAATCAGCTCGTGGCGCTGATCATTTTGGTACACTTGGGTGTGGCTCCATCTCTTCTTCTTCTTATACTTACAAATTTTGGACCTATGTTATAATACCATTTCATCTTAGTTTAAGTTGTAAGTTCAATACTCAATGTGCTCCAGTTCAAAAGTTTCTCAATTGGGGTCCAAAGCTATTTGTGTTAAAGCTTGATGTGAAGCGTCTTCGATTTCGGTAGTGCCTTAAACAAGCAACATCATAAAAATTAAAATATCTATGTTTATTTATACGAGTGATGTAGTTAATGGGTTATCTACAAGTGCAAAGCTAGAAATATATCGACAACTATAAAAGTATCGATAATGTTAATTACAACGATTATTGTATGTATATCGATAAAAAATGCATTCCGATAACACGCAAGGTCATGCAATATCGATTTCGATAACGATAACTATACAATCATTCATAATTGATAATGATAAGTTTACCGCAATTAGTATCGATATCGCTAAAGATGACGATACAAGCAAAGATGCGTCGATATTTATTAGTGGAACAATAGCAACTGGGTATCGGTAAAACATGATGGAATATGCGAAAGTATCGAAGAGAAGTAATCGATACTCACTTGTATCGGACTCCTTATAAAATTCTGCAAATGTGTGGTATACAAATATTAGACCCACTTTATTGAAGTTTTGAGCTATAGTAAAAAGTGATTTCTCTCATCTATTGATTTCGGTATTACTTACTCGAACTGTCGACAAAGGGATGCAATTGCCACCCTCTGAAACCTTAAAACTTCCCCATGTGGAAATGAAGAAGTAATACGTTGATTTACTTACAGGGTATGCACTCGTAAATAAACCTGTGTGTACGTGAATTGAAGTCAACAAACTCACCTAGTTATAAAGCCGCGCCTTCGTAAATATGTATGTATGTATGTTGCTAGATCTGATAGCTGTGGGAGTATTTTGCTCACCGAAGGTGGCGCCCATGTCATTACATACTTTGACAAAAATTAATGCAATATGTACATAATCCTTTGACCATTTAAGGCACCTCCTTAGGCACGCAAGTACTTTTAGTAGTATTAAGCCAATATTACGTAATAGAAACTCTAGGAATTTGGAAACCAAGAGAAAATAAAGTTGAATCAGATGTGCACACATACAGACACATTGGATGTATTCTTTTCGGACTTGGATTGCCACATCCAGAGTATTTATGTAATAAAGTTTGTTTATATGTACACAGTCTCGCGAGACTGGCATTATACATATATATATATGTATCTTAGAGAGTAAAATTTGGCGGTGAAAGTTAACTTACTTCACGTCGAGTACAACGCTTCAACGACAATCTGATTCATCTGAAGTTTATGATCGAAATTCCATCTTCGTATCATGTATCGATTTACATCTCCTTGTTCCATTGTTTTTCAAACTGTGTGCAAAGTTCTTCAATGCCTTTTCCGGTCGTCGTACGAAATAACACTATAAATATGTCCATATTGAAAAACAGCAAAGTAACTAGAATGAAAAGCGACCTTGAAGATTGTGCAACGTCTAAACCGGTTTATTGCTAACCAAAATATGACAAGCGATAATGGAATTTCGTTCCAATATAGTCAATATCTCGAAAATTGTGTACGATGATTCTCCTGTTGTCTAATGGAAACTTTCAACAAGCCTCAGACGAGATCTGCCTTTTTTCGATGACACTCGCCAACGCAATGTATTAAGGACTATGAAGTTAGCCATTGGCGTCTGGTCGTTGACGACAAAAACGTTAAAGGGCTTGATATGACGAGATTTCCTCTCACTATGGCCACGAATTCACCTGCTTAGTCATCATTACATTATGTAACATTGAAAGCGTATGTTCTTAAAATGAACAATGATTGAATATCAATTGAACGTACTGGCCTCGGCTAACATTAATCGATGCGCCCATCTTCACGTAAAAAAGCTTCTTATATTGTTTGTATGTATTTACAGCTTAAAATTAATTCAAATCCAACTAATAGGGAATTATAAATTGGTTAGCGGAAAGAACAAATAAACGCATCGTGTTAATTTTTTAAATCTCGTTTTAACCCTTTCACTACCACTACCACTATAAGCAGCCAAGTTAACAAAATGTAGGCCCCTTTTTCTATCGACGGACATCTTAAGTCCTTTGCATTCACATATTTCGTCGTCTCTTTTCTTTCTGCGATTAATATGCCTATCTTCCGTTTTCAACAATAGTTAACTTTGCCATATAGCTCGCGCTACCGCAGAAGCGAGACACTCCTTGTCGTACCAGTCGTTATTTCGGTGTCGCTGGAATCCAATAACTTCTTCAACGGAAGTATGTAGAAAATGTGAAATGTGTGCTCCCAATTCCACTTAGCAGCGATGTAATCTTACTAAGCAGGTGTGTGAATCGAGAGCCAAAGTTAGTAGATGTTATGCCTGCGACAAGAAAATGATCCTAGTCGATGCTCGAACCTCCGTTCGATGAGAGTTCGGTGTAAATACTCGTTATACACTGGAAACATGCCTTCCGTCTATCACAATTTGATCGATTTATTTTCGCGTCTTTCGATTTGGAGACAGCTACCATGTTTTGAGTATTGGCAAAGTCATTTGGCGTTTCGTACGCCCACGCCAAATGTCTTGCAGTATTCACTTAGCTAGTATTGAATGTATACATGTAGAATAGAATGACCAGTTTAGATACAAAGTAGTCCTAGAGATTAAAACACATTGGCGACTAATTTATGTTGACACCGAGGTGATCATAGTATACTTGAGATAATTTGGAGCCCATCTATGTAATTCCGTTTTTAGTTTGAACTAGAGCTTTGCACGCCCCTAGTGATAGTTCATTTCTGAAAACATTGGTTCCTTAAATTCCTTTTTCAACTTAAAAAATTCGATCCGAAATTTTGATAGTAATAAGTTCTCAAATCTTTTAATTTAAACATAAATAATTACAAAATTAATTTAAATGCCATTCGCAGTGGAATCAAATTCTTCTGGAAATTTTATTACCGCAATTCTGACGCAAATAGTAACGCTGTCAAGAGTTGGTCGAGTAAAATGGCAATGCTACCACTTTTACGTGCCATTTATGCAAAATCAGCTATAAATAAGATTGAATTGTTATTATTATAACTTTTTATTGGTTTATGAATTACGAAAAGGTTAAGTATGTTTGAAAAATGCTTTCCTAACTCCCTGTAACAAAATTACCTTATAAAAAGAATCACAGAACACTAAAGGGCTATAAAAGTTACCATAGAATAGAATCGTAGCACAGTGGTCCACGAAATAAAAAAAAAGAAATTTTGTATAGGTCTTCAAATCTTTTATTTTAATTACTTCATTTGCCTAATACAGCTATTGGAATATGAACTGACAGCACGACCGCAACTCTGTAGGAACTGTAATTATTTTGAGACCTATTAAAAAAAAATATTTTAAAATGCTAAACTTTGCAATCAAGAATAACTCCTGAGTTATATTTTTGTATTCATCATATGTTGAATCGTCATTTTTGGAAAAAAAATATTAAATCTATTTTTTTCCTTAAATAATCATTATTTTCTGACTAGGACATTCAAAAATTTAACCACAGTTATTCGAAAAACGTTGGTAAGTTTTGAGTCTTTCGATCTGTCAATGGGAAATCAAACTCAATGATGAATTTTTATTTCTGAAAGATAAAATAACACTCAAGAATTGAGTGATACTCTTGATCAAAAAAATATAACTATATTACATTTTTTTCATCAATAAAATTCAAAAAATTACGATTATTTTTTGGCAAAAAAATTAAATTTTTAAAACAGTAATTAAGTTTAATTAATCAATGGGAAATCAAACTCGATGATGAATTTTTATTTCTGAAAGATAAAATAACACTCAAGAATTGAGTGATACTCTTGATCAAAAAAATATAACTACATTGCATTTTTTTCATCAATAAAATTCAAAAAATTACGATTATTTTTTGGCAAAAAAATTAAATTTTTAAAACAGTAATTAAGTTTAATTAAAAAAAAATACCAACCAATTTATAAAAAAATCATTATTTCTGGGCGAAAAAGCAACACTCATAAAACATGTTTAATTTTTATTCAAATAAATATAGCTAATATATTATTCCTTAACAAAAACTGACCTCGAGCTCAATAAAATTACACTTGCTTCTACTATATAAAGCCAAAAATAAAATAATAATAATCCGTTTATGGTAATTTAATACTGTTATTTTAAGTTTATTGAACTAATTTTCGGCACAGAAATAATACTTTTATAGATTTTCGCTATCGCCAAATCAGCTGTTGTCGTTAGATAGTCGATTATCGAAAACTAAACTACATCAAATTTGATGTTATTACCTCAGTCGAGAAGAGAAAAATTCGTAATTTCAAATTAAATAAAATATAAATTTAAAATTCTGTAATTCATTGTCTTGAAATTAAAAAAGGAACATTAAATACAGGGGACAAAGAAATAATGGCTTCAACAGTGGATCGACGTTTACGCCGGGGTGTGAACAACCTCTTTCATTTGAATGCAACAAAATTTCAGAAGCTGCATCGGTTAACTCCAGACCCGGCTAAATACCTAATTTCTCAACTTGACAGGCTTTCCATGATGTTTTTGCTCATGTATCAATTTTGGCGCCAAAGAATCATGGGAGGCTTTTGTCAATCACCATAGCCACCATTGCATTAGTGTGCAAAAGCAAACTTTTATCAAAGATTCAAGTATAAAAACATAAATAAAGCTTATTTTTAATGTATAGATAAATGATCCTAATTAAAAGAAAATAAATATATGTAAATTAATTTATTTTTTCCAATCCTTTTTGTGTTTTTCCCAATTTTGGAATTTAGTTTGACCAATATGCCACTCTTTATCACTTTGAATAAATACACGAGCCAGTTGTTAAGTGTCGTTAAGAATAAGTTAATGAATCGCACAATCGTTAGCGCAAGCGACAAAAATTGCGATTGTCGCATCGTTTAAAGTTAGTGAATCGCACTACAAGTGGCTCGTTGCAGCAACGACTCGGCACTCTTCATCCATGCCAGCTATTTCTACGCGGGATATACTCGTAGTTACTAACCACATTTACCGCAGCGCAACAAAGAGAAGTTCTTTTTTTAAGCAGGAATGTGAGTGGAGCGCGAAATTCCAGCGATCCTGCAAAAGGGCCACAATATTTGAATAATCATACCATATTTTTTATTGCATAATTCCTGTATACTGAATTCAAAAAATTAGTAAGCAAACACTCAAAAAATCCAAATTTCAATATTGCATAAAAATTATATCATTCCACATTTTCTTAGATAGTCAAGGTCTCGTGCATGCTAAGTGCACGCACATTATAGGCCACATTATAGGCCACATTATGCTTACTTATGAAAGAATATTTATGTACGTTTACAAAAAAAGTACTGAAAAATTACTTCATTTTTATCAACAAAATGCTTTATAGCATAATAACAAAACCTATTATGGATAAGAGATACATACATATGTCAATTGCTTGAAGTTTTTTCGCTTTTTGTTTTTTAATTCAGTTCTTATTTGACTTTTTCTTTGACTGTTTGCAGCGTTTATAATAAAACAAAAAGTAATTGCAAAAAAAAAACAAAAAATCTTACGTGTCTACGAGTATATTAAGTGTGAACGAATATCTGTAAGTTAGTGTGTTGTGGCAAAAAGGAACAGCAAAGAAAAGTGGCTATTATTTTTTGTAGCTTTTATTTCAGGTTTAACCATTTTTGGTCAACTGCCCGTGAATTATTTAAGCTACTTTGGGACATGTGTACATACATAGATACTTGTACAAAAGTGAATTGTGCGTATGTTTAGTTGATTTTCTTTGTACTCGCAAATGCGTGGGATCAACGCAATCGCCATAAAAGCAATAAAACCAACAATAACAATGCTAACTAATTAAGAATTAATTTGAAAATTGGGCTAATTGCTGACATCCACCTAAAACATACATATTTCTTTTCTTCTCTTCTTTTGCCAAATTCTTTTGTTTTAAACAAATGTTTTTAATTGAAATTAAATAAAAATATTTATTATTACAGACTTTTTCAAACTACACTACTAACTCAGCTCAACATATCAATACAAATCTGCAAATTTAACGAAAATTACTAGCATTCGTTGTACCTTGGCACGCCGTACAAAATCATTTGATGCAATATAAATTTGAAAAGTGAAGAAGTCGCTTCTCTTGCCTACACTCTACACTTGAAAAACCACAATTGTTTTTGTAAACTCTACGAATATCGTATTTTGAGCGTACGCTCAAGCATTGCCCGCCAAGTGAAATCTCAGACATCTTCGCAGATCGCGTCATCCTCAGCAAAGGCAAATATAATATTTAATAATAGTTATTAGCAATCAGCAGCGACAGTAAATAAATAAAATAAAAAAAGCTGCAACGCCAGAAAGTCTCAGCAACACAGGTTTATAATCGACCGAGAGTATTTTGTGAACAACAAGCAAAAGAAGCGCTCAGAAACGTTTTCAAAATAAACCCGATTTGCACATTACGAAATATTATACATAGATTAGTAGCGCGCAGTTTGGTTGAGAGTGACTTTGGCGACGCGTGAATCATTCGACGACACGTCATCAACGCGCCAGTGTATCGCGGGGTGCATGCGCCTGCCGCCAACAAATTAGCCATTGCTTGTGTAAATCATAAGTAGGCAAACAAAAAAAAAAAAGAACTGTGGGACGTTAGCATTCGACGAGACTAATAAGTTGCAAACGCGCTTCGAAAGCCACAACAGCAATTTTAACAACCCACACGCTTCCTTGATACAAACGGAGACATTACTACCGCTAGTGATAGTGTTAACGTTTTCAGTACAACAACAAAAGCCAGTTGGAGCTGGCTTCCGCACGCGCTTACGGCCAACGATAGGGCGGGTGTATCTAAAACAGCAGCAATTAAATTGACAACAACTCCAGCGACATCAAAAGTTTTGGTTTGCCGCCGTCGCTAACTCGCCTCCACCGCTTTGGTGTTTATTGTGTTTCGCATTGTTGGAGCAATTCATATTTGGCGATGGCGTCACAAGGTGTCGCAGCAGCCAATTCAAGGCTGGCACAGATGAAGGTGAGTGTTCGCTTTTCCTATAGCTGATTTGGCGCATATACATATGCGAAATGTGGGTACACATAATTATGCATAATTTTTTATATATGTATGTAAGAATATTCTTTAAATTTTGTCTAATAAAATGTCTCTTAATGCACTCTTAAAATTATGCACAGTTGCTTTTGTTTGGCACAAGTGCATTTGAATAAGCGACAGAAGTGGCACAGTCGTGAAACCGTTCATATGACCCTCACATCGAACTGTGATTCAAGCACTGAACGAAATAACAATATTATGGGTAACTTATGAGTGGCGATTATTTCTCTGACATCCTAAAATCGGTCGTCGATTCTCACTGCGGCATGAGACGTTAAAATGACACCGAAGGTTTTTCTTTGTAATCGTTTTTCTATTTTCAGGATGTCCCCAATGCAACCCAATTCATATTTTGCTCGGACAGGTTCCAGTCTTTTATTACTTTGCTAGACATAGAACAGTGAATATAGGATGATCCTCTTATTGGCAATCACCTCGTTTCCTGCAATTCTGCATTGGTTGTTAGGTGACAAATATTACATTACGTCGCTTCCTCACAGTACATAGTAGGTGGAAGAGCTGGGATACCATCGATAGTACCGTCACTCGATAGTTTTCAAAACTGTTATTTAAAAAGTGGATGGTACTATCGTCGTGTGCAACATTATGTGCATGGCTAAGGCTTGGATGGTTTCAAAGTTGGTCTTAATACCCAAGCGAGGTATCTCGTGTGAATTCTAGCAACTTCCGGCCAATAATCCTTACCTCGTTTTTCTTTAAGGTTCTAGAACATATTTATGTATACGAGTGAAATTTGTTCCGAAACGTCGAAGTCACGCATTATCATGGCACGGAACGAGGGGCATGCCACAGTGCGTTGTATTCTCCCCCTTCTTTGGAATATAAGGGTGAAGAATATCTTCGCATATTGCTCTTAAAAATTTGGGAGCATATACTATGCTGACCCGTCTTTAAACTTTAAAACCGGATTCCCCACGCGGAACCCATTCGGGACAGATTGGGAGTAAAATACTAGTCTTGGACATGTATACCAGCTCAACTGCCTTCTGCACGAATGGCTCAAAAATAGCCACAAGAGTGGACAGTGGAATTCACTCGCAGGAACTGTCGTTCAAGCTAGGCTTTGTATTTTCCATCTGCAAAGAAATACACCCACCTTGAGCACAATGCTGGGTTTCCCAGAACGTTGACTATGTAGTTTGGATGCTTTACTTGTTGTATGATCTTTGGAATCTTTGTACTTTCGCATGCTGCTGGAATTGGAAGAGTGTGGTTACTATGTGAAGATGTAATTGACACGTGCGTTTTGGTAATATCGATGGGAATGGTTCGATCAATATGAACTTTACTCCATATATTTCCGTATTTTGGGAGGATAGCATAGGAAAATCGCATAGCCGGAAAAAATTTGCAATAATGTAACAATGATAATTTTTTGTTTGCTCTAGTTTGAGATAATAATAGTGGTTTAAGTTTTCCTCTTCATATTGACATAACTGTCGAAAAAAGAACATATTCGATTTCAGAGACCACAGCAGGTAACATAACTTCGTACTTGGGAATTATTTCTTCGCTTCAAAGCTTTCTGAAGAGCTACCTAACAGGAAATTAATTTTTTTTCTATAGTATTCACAATGTAAAATTTTTTACGAATTCATATAAAGTGGTGTTAAACGTACAGAAATAAAAATTGTACTCAGAAATTACACAGAAATTAATTTTAGCAGATCTATCATGTATTTTATTTTTCTCTTTGTAACGGTTCTACCTTTGGGATATAATAGGTCAGTGTACATTTTCCAAACTTTTTCATCTACCTGCCACAGATTTCTTTTAATTAATTGCATAAAATTCTAATTTTTCATTGTAGTCTCATTTGGACTTTATAAGATGGGGTTTGGATTTTTCAAATATTATCCAGCGTATGTGTTAATTTTCTGCAAATGACTGGTTTTTCTAACAATTCTTGTTGGGTTATTTCAATTAAATTAATTGGCGCTTTCTTTATATGTTGATTATATTGTTCCAATCATCTAGCACCTGTGCCTGAGAAGTGCTCTCTGCCTGCACAGTGTCGAATTTATCCATTACTGTATTAAAGTTGGGGGTTAACCAAATTGGCTTCTGAAATAAATTACTTATTATTCAGAAATCAAAAAATTGTGTCTTTTATAAATCTTTTTTATTGAGGAATTATATTATGAATATAAAAATGTGTACTATACTAAATGCTTTAAGATTTTCCAAAGAGTTAATCAATATGGGCAGTCAACGACCCAATTATCATAGAAGGTATAATAAATGTGTAACTCTTATGGACTGATTTTTTTTTGTCCCTACAATCAATTTGCAGATAGAATCTGCTACGAATTAGATTGTCCCAGGAATTAAGAGCTGGTTGACACCAGTGCTGCCAGAACTTTTTGAAAAAAGGGCTAAATAGACAAAATAAAAAAGTTGAAAAAGGCTAAATAAAATGTGTTTAAGGCAAAACATATAAATCAACAATTCAAATATTTTATTCGTATTACGATTTCATAAAAAATTGTATACGGCTATCGCTTATTTGTATTGGCTTTTTAAGCTTCAAGAACAATTTATTTTTAAGGTATATATCACATATTATATCTTCATCATTTAAACGAGATCCTTATCAACTGCGAAATCGTGGCAAAACTTTTCTGCCTCCTTCAAGTCACATCTAATACTAAAAATTACATTTAACATTTTAATACTAATATCTTGTTTTGACAATGTTCATAGCGCTCGACTCCTGCATTGCTGCGTGAAAACAAAACTACAAAGCAGAGCAAACGGATTTTCGCCAAGCGCGTTTTTAAATTTAGGAACCTTAGTCCACAGTCTACAGTAGATTGTAGATTTTCCCACCGATATAAGTGTAATTTTTTCCATTGCCTTCGATGGCGTTTATTTCATTAGTATCGGATTTACATTTTAAGAAAAGACAGGCTAGAGACTAAATTAAAATTGTCCAGCTAAAAGAAAATAAAAAAGTTAGATCTAGCCGGAAAAAGACTAAAATGGCAACACTGGTTAACATAGCAAAATGCTGAGTTGCTAGACGGGTAACTTTTAACCTTAACATAATATGAATTGATTGGGGTCTGCAATAAATTTAGTTCTTAATACTTGAACCACATGGGAGCTAGTTACTTTGTCTATTTATTAGTCCCTTTACAAAAATAGTTCGAATAAATTATACGTGATAAGGTTAATAAACTAGAATCAAGACACTATAGTTAGTAATAAAAGGACAGTTGCGTTCCAACAAACAACTTACTAAGCCTATTCCTATTCCGAAATGGTGTGTGCTAGCCTATTCAATTACTCACGGCCTGATGTTTTTTTCCAAACTAGCATTTTATATTTTTTTTTGCATTTTCCTTTACTTATTATTAAGTTGTTTTAACGCTCAATACCCGATTTGATTTGTTTTGCAATTTCCAGCATCTCAGGTGGGCGTCTAATAAATGTTAGGTGTGTGTTATGCAAAATTAAAACAGTGCACTTTTAAGCGATGATTTCGTAAGTTAAATATATAAATACTGCAAATTTAGTAGTAAATAGGAGTAATTCAAAAAATTTGGTTTTGTGGTAAAACACATTAAAAGTATAGTGCAAAAAAAAAAACACAGGTAGGGCATACTACTTATCCGTGTACCTCTGCTATTCTTGGGGTTTCAAGTTTTCTATCTATGCGCTGCATAACTGAATGATCTTCAAACTGTTTAATTTTATGGTTAAACCTCAAAACACATAAATTTTGAATTAGATATCTCTATTATTAAATCGGCGATATGCATTTATATTTATTTATGTAAATGAGTTGTCTACGAGCTACATATCTATGTACATATGTACATATATAAATCATGCATATGTGTGTATGTATTGACTGTTGTGATGAATCACGTTTCGATTCAATTAAAATTATTCCTTTTTCGGAAAACCTACACAAATTTTCAATAGCTGATGAATAAATATCGCTAGTGCTAGTAATGGTAAGATAACAGACAGTCTGTGTTGCCTTCCTAAAATGGGCGGATATGTGTATTTATGTATGTATGTAAATTCATATGCGTGTATTTAGTGCCCGGATTAAGAGTATATACGGATATTAAGTATGTATGTATGTAGTTATTTATTTACGAATATATTATGCACATAAATCACAGACAGCCTTGCACGGCAAATGCTGCTTTTAGGTAGGTAGTACTTTGTAATTATTGGATTGCGTAACTCAACCAACGTAATTAATATTTAAAGAAAATAAAGAAAATAAAATTAGTAGATCAACTTTTCAGTGAGAATATATGCACTTCCGAAATGCTAAAAGTGTGCTAGAGTCTTAAGGTAACATATTTCAACTTTAATAAAAGCTGAAATTTTCAGCATTCACTTGAAATATTCGGTTTGAAACCAAAACACAGTTCCTATCAATCATTTTCTACTTAAGTTAATCATTGCTGGTTTTTCCTGATATTAGAAACTATTATAAAATGTTATTTTGTTTAGAAGAAATCTGAGAACTCATGATCGCCCAGAATAACTAAATTTTTTTATTAGCAAATACATAAATGAATAACGGCATAAGCCACACATTTAGCCAGTGAATTAAAACAAGTAAAAAAGAATCTAAGCTCAGGGGAACTGAACTTTAAGTATCCGGTGTATGTTTTTACTTCAAATAAATAGTTACTATTTTGTATGCAATAAAACTACTTAATAATTTTCATTTTCAAAACTTAAATGATTTTTATATTAGCAAGAATGTGTACGACTTTTGTTCATTTACGTATTTTTATATCTAATTAAATTCTTCGTACGACGCCCATTTTCCATATTTTTTTTTTAATCGCGACTTTCTGTCAAAACCAATCCTTCGTATAAAAATGGAGCAATTTACCTTTGATAGTTTTTGAAATATAGGGTTTCATTGTTTTTGTAAATTACCATATACCGGTTTTTGGCCGATTTCTATACTTTTCGAAACTGAGCTTACTAAGCTAAAATCTGAAGTTTGTATCAAATTTATACTTAGTTGCTCTAAAAGGGTGGTGCTTCTTCCATTTTCCAAAAAACAAAAAAAACATTTATCCACATATTACTTTCTTTAATCCAATGCGGTGTAACGAACTTGAGGAAATTATCCATTATAGTTATTTCTTCTGCGTTATTATCCAATTTTGCCCAGTTTTAAGTCCAAGCTCTACTACCTAAGGTCGAACGTACAAAGTGTTTCGTTTCAATAGTTACTCAAGTTATCTGACGCATGGCCGGACGGGCAGACTGGCATGGCTTAATTGATTTCTTTTTTAATTCTTAACATTTTGGTATATATGTAGATGTCTATATCTATTTCTATTTCTTTAGTCTGTTACCAACAACCGTTATGTGAGCAAAGTTTAAATATTCCTGGCGCTAGTGAGCTTTGGTATAAATACAGTATCAACTACCATCTCCGTTTATAAAGACTTTCAAACTCCTTTTTTCAGTCAATAAAAAATACTTCGTTTCAGAGTAGTTTTTTTACGACCGCTTCTTTCTGAATAGACAATTGCAATTGATTGACTAAGTTTGAAGACTAACTGACTTTGATGACCTTGGGAGTGTTCGTTACAAAATCCCAGTAAAATAATTCAGAGAATAAGGCGGCTTACTCTCTCATAGACAGAAACTTACTGAGTTTTCCGCGAACTAAACATTTGCAAGGAAGCCCGCACAGTTTCATTTGGATTTATGCTTTTGAATCATTTTACGTATTGAGTTGATTTGTTTTTTTTTTTAAGCTTGCTCGTCAATAAATCGCTTCTTATTTTTTGTAATAAATCACTCATATTTGTGCTTTTGCAAATTTATAATGTGAAATATCGAATTGTTTTGCTGACTGAAAAGCAACCATATGCCACAGTCAGCTGTTTTTCTTGCTCCCCTCCAAATGAAATGTCAAAATTGCGCTCTCTCCTTGCTAGATCAGCAAGTTTTTTGCCAAGGCGAATTTATAGAAGGTGATGGCATAAGAGCAGCTGATTTGATTTTTTTTATTCACCTACATGTATTTTGTTTTTGCTTTTGCGTATGAGCTTTCAAAAGCCGTAAAAGCAAAAACAAAATGCATTTAAATTTTGACAACTCTTACGCAGAAACAAAAACAGAGTACATAGGAATTTTGTAGTTGTATTTATAACACCACCTTGTATGGATTCGCCTTGTTTTTTGCCTAAGCGAACGCGGTTTGGTGCAAGCTTGTACAAGTTTTCTGCCAAACGAACACTCTTACTTTTTGAAAATTGCTCGAGCAAGTACCGTTATTCCTTTAAATCTAAAAATAAAAAAATGATGGAAAACCGGGTTTATTTAGCTGTTTAGCACGCGAGAGAATACCTCTGTTATAAAAATAAAAAATAGGAATGATATTTCCAAAATTAGTGAAAGCATAAGTTGATCCACAGGACACATATAGCCCAAATATCATTAATCAGTCCCAAATAGTTGCGGAGATATGACCTTTCAGTTTTCTAAAATTATATACAGCTTGATCTATAAGCCACATGTAAACTAATTCATTAATCTGCACCGAACAGTTGAGGAGATAAGGCGAATTCAAATGTGTTCTTCTCTGGAAGCATGGTACCGCCCACTTTTCCAAAATTTTATATACATATATAGCCTGTGTATACTTCGAGGGACACATTAACCTGCTGTAAAAATTTCATAAACACTTTGAACACCTATAAAGGACACCTAAAGATTAATTTTTATATATAAGATTGTTAATTCTATAACAAAAACCATTTAAGTCGACGTTTCAAACTTTTTGGAAAACGTATAACTTCATATTCATAATTCTTACTTTTTAATCCGAAGTTTTAGAAATTTTCGGAGCATACAGTATCGGTGAATTCAGTTTTTTTTTTACAATAAATTGTAAGTTTCAAGTCTCCAAACATTCTTTTTGATTTTTCATTAAAATTTTTTCGCTGAAGATGTTGAGCCTTTTCCCCCATATAATGTATGAACAAAATTTGTTTTATTGAAGAAAATGCTCATAATCAGAAAATAGGCAAAATTTTCCAGACAAATCTTAAAAACATATGATGCAGTACGATTCCCCATACCCGAGATACAAAGAAACCATGTCGTCGAAAAATTTTGAAAAAGCAATATCACAGTTTATTCAAATGTAAAGAAACATCGTATAAAACTAAAATAAAACTTTAATAAAAAGCCTTTTAATTTAATTATATTAATTTTCGATATATCCGCTACGAAGTTGTAAATCAACTCTCATTTAAATTGTTTGAGCAGTAGATTTGAAGACGTTAACGGTTAGCGATGTAAAAATTAACAAAAGACTATAACTTATGGTATATACGATTTACAAAAACTTTAAGGTAAAAATTAAAAATATTAAGGAGAAATTTTGAAAGTGAAAAAGAACCAATAGTCGCAAGAATTTTCAAAATATTGAATATGATCAAACAATTTGTGCCTAATAGTTCACTCTCAAAAAAGGGCCAAAATGCGACTTTACGCGCCCAACGGTAACACTGGTGTTGTGTCCTAGTTGGTAATGTTAGCCAGGAAATAATGTACTTCTGCTAATGATAATTAATTTGTGAAGCAATTGACATATTAATAACAGTAAAAATGTGACAAACCACGAAATTGACACATTGACATACTTGTAGTATAATTTTCCAGTGGGAGTAATTAATAAATACATAGATTCATTTAAGCATTAGCTTTCATTAAAACAAAATTAATTATGGGATCGATTAATATGTACACAATTCAAGTCACGACTAGAAATACTTCCTGATTTTTCTTTAATTATACGTCAATCATAGCCCAAGCAAGTAAAAAGTGGTAAAGGTGGTGAAAGACTTACATAGATAAAAATGAGTTTACCAAATGCATGTCATCCAATTACGAATTGGAATATCCGACCATGGCATTTAAAAACTAATGGCTAATTTTGAAAAGAGATAATTTGGTGAATAAAAAGATGCTCTTGGCTATCCCAAATATGGATAAATGTGGCTGCCGCTGAAACAGAGTTCGATTTTTTCTTATCAAGACTTATCAAATATTACCAAAACATTGTTTTACAAATACATGAAAATATGCACACAAAAAAAATCATGTAAAGGGGAAAGTTAGTATGAGCTTCCCGAACTCAAAACACATTTTTAAAATGTTGTATATGAGCAGGTTTTTGAGTTAACGGTAATTTTATATTTTTTTTTGATATTACTTCATTTAAAGTTATTGCTAAGCCTTTATCTGTCTTACAATTATAATGAAAATACTTTCTCATTTATTTTTTGTATAATAAAATAATTAGTCTGATTCAAAGTGTGAATATTTTATTTATTTTAATAATAAAAATCCTAGTGCGATATAAAGAACCTTTCGATGTAGCTCTTGACCTCAGACATTATATTGTTCATTATACATATTAGACGACCACTGCCATTCTATTTATATTGCAGCAATTCAAATAGTGACTACCTATAGTATCAGTAATTCAAATGTAATTATCTTTTAATAACTTGTAAAGAAAATTTCTTGAGGGAATAACTCAGTTTAACTTTTTTTTGAGCCTTTACAGCTGTTGAATATTAACAGCCATATAGTAAATAAATATGTACATGGTATAAACTGAGAGGAAACAATAAGAAAGTCAACAATTTTTTTTTTATAATTTACTTATGAAGTTCTGTCTGCATATAAAATATTCATATGTACGTAAATTGCTAATGGTCTTTTTTTTTATACCTGAGCGCACTTGTGCCCAGGGTATTGGTATTATAACTTTGTTCACATAATGGATGTTTGTAACAGCCTAAAGCAAGCTACATAGATGTATAATATAATTATATGGCCGAACTTCTCCTACAATTTGTGGTGTGTGTCTTGAAGTTGTACTACGAATTGAGAGACCTATAGTTTTACGCCGACTCCGAACTGCAGATGACTTTTGTAAAAAGTTTTTCATGGCCTGTCGAGGGGCGACCGCTATTAGAAAAAGGTTTTCCTTAATTTTTTATTTTACTTGCCGCGACCGAGATAAAATATGCACATATAAAGCGTTGGCGAATTAAATAGAGTTGCGATATTTTACCCAACTTTGACTATTTTGGTTTTGTCTGTTTAATGTTTATTAATTTTTTTATAAAAGTATAGCTCATTATATAATCTGTACCGTATAAATCCACACTTCCAACTTTGTAGATAAAATAGGAAAATTCAACAAAATTTCATCAAATTTTCAAACTTTTTAATCAGAGCTTTTATAAAAATTCCAAGTATGCAGTTGTATAGAAAATTAAATTCTAGTTTAATAATATGTCAGTTCTAATTAGCATACAATTTTTTTTGTTGACGTTCAGTTATTTTCTGCCATACAAAAAAAAATTGTCGAACGTACTTTGTATGGAACAAAATTCGGGGCACGAACAGTAAAAAAAGTTATCAAAGAAAAAATAGAATTTTTGCACTAAGTTTTAAATTTGGATCAGTAAAGTTTCTGTTAGAAAATGAGCTATGCTTTTATACAAAATTAATAAACATTAAACAAACGGAAGAAAAATAGTCAAAACTTGTCAAAATGTTGCGACCATATTAATTGAAAAATTATGCAGCGTTTTGTCTAAATTTCAATCTTTTTAATCAGAATTTGTAGAGAAAATTCTGGTATGCAGTTTTATAGCCCATTTAATTTTAAAATAATAAATTGCAACTTTCAAGTAGCCGAACATTTTCGTTTATTTTTGATAATTTTTTTTACTGTCGGTGTCACTCATTTCTTCCATACAAAGTACATTCGACATTTTTTTTTGTACCTCTCATATGCATAAAAATTTAGATTTTGGGGAATGAAAGTGCCGCCGCCCACTTTATTCCAAAAAAAATGTATGTCTTTAAAATCTTTTTCAAGCTCTACCCATTTATCAAGCATAGTATCAGAATATAAGCGCGCCGAAATCTCATATAACAGTTATCTAAAAAAATTTACTATTTTAATACCAAATGAACAAAGAAATGGAATTCAACCTTGCAATACAAAAAGATGTTGTTGGAAACATACAAGGCAATTGACCGGCCGGTTGTAAGCTATGCTGTCCGAATTTTGACACCGGGGACTAGTAGGACAACGTGGACCAAGCTTCAGCCATGTTAAAACGCCGCACTCCTGACATACCTCCATCAGGAGACGTGTATGCTTAGTGGCATAACATCCAGCTCAGCAAGCAGTTCCTGATTGGATGCCACCGAACGAAATACCCAAACAGGAACCTGCAAATAGCCTCCTAGGAACGTCAGACATCTCCATGATATCGACATCTCCGTGAACTCAAGGACGGAGGAAGTCAGGTTGGATCTTAATAACCTCATCGATGGTACCCCCATTCCGAGGGTTAATCACCCGAGGATTCTGGGGAGCTACATTTAACAGCCTGCTCTCCTTCTCTGCGCACACTACCACAATCGCCAATGAGCCGCAACTATATCCTCGAGTCACTCGCCAGCAGAACTTGGGACAAAGGCAAAGAAATGTTGTTGGCAACATACGAGGCGATAAACTATGCTGCGCCAGTGTTGGCGCCGGGAACCAGTGGATGAAGCTTTAGACCTGCCAGAACACCGCACTCCGCACGGCGACGGGATGCCTGCTGATGTCGACAGGGGAACATCTACCATCAAGAGGTGAATGCGCTCCTAGTTAAAGATCACAACCTCATGCTCAGCAAGCAGTTCCTTGGGGCACCCATATAGGCATCTGCTTCCAGATGAGCCACCTCCCAGGCACATCAGAAGGCATCAACTTGAACTGAAGGGCGAGATCCAGCCTTATGTAACTGAACCGTTGGATCCGGAGGCATACTGGCATAATGCCGTAATAATAGCCCAACCACCACCTGTAGCAGATGAGGAGTCCCTGCTGACCCGCGAGTCCCGCGTCACTCTGGCACAATTACGATCTGGATACTGTAGTAAGTTCAACTCCTACCTATCCAGAATCAACCCTGACATACCCAACACATGTCCGGCATGTGGAGATTCTCCGCACGATACCATCCACCTATTCACATGCCCTCTCAAACCTGCTCATCTAATCCCTCTCTCACTCTGGTCCAACCCTGCCGAAACAGCACGTTTCCTGGGCCTTCCTGGGGCCTATAGACAGACTCTGAACAGCATTCACCGAGAGTCAATTACCACCTTCATGAACTCTCGTCATTGAAGTCAATTACCACCACCGATGGCAGACGAAGAGCGTCAACTGCATTTAGATGAGTTTGAAAATAACGATCATGGGTAAGCTGATCTAGCAGGGTTTAGCTAATCCTACAACAACAACTTAGCGGATTTAATTGACAACCGTAAAAATGTATTATTCTGATGTAATTTGTTTTTTAAAGCTGCATTATTAAAACGCCACCTTTGCAGAACTTGTAGTAAAATTTAAAATTTTTCTACGAAGTACAAGGATTTAATAAATTTCTGAAAGTAAAGTCAAATAAGTGGTTTTATCATAAGCATCTACTTATGTGAGTTTGTATGTATGTATAACATTTCGTCAATGACAACGGGGGATTCACTAGTGTGGGCCACATACAAACTTACATCGCCCAAACTATGGCAACGTAAATACATATGTATGTGCTGCCAGTTGACATCGTCGCTCGGAACCAGCACATAAATATTAAGCAGAAGCGCACTACATTACTTACAGTACTTATGTATATGGATATGTAGGAATACATAGTGATTGTATTTTGATTTCTAATTTTCATACGCTAAATAGCTTTCTTCAAATCGACTCAAAGCCTTTTATCGATTGACATAAGGTCGAGGCACTTCAGAACGTGCATCAAGTGATTGCAGCGGGGTGATGTTTAATTTCTTGAAGGCCACAGCGATATACAAATAATGTACATACATATGTACATTGAGGAGCACTCGAGCGGACACTATTGTAGTCATAAAATATTCGGCGATATAAACAACGTTTAACCTGTGCACGTCAGAATTTAAATCGCATACCATTAATAGCCATACATTTCCACAAGTCAAGTACTGCTGTTCTCTGCTATTATTGTTGTAGCAGTTACATATACATACATACATACATATACGATTTTATTTGTGTGCAGGCTAAAACTAGTAGTGTGGGTGTTTTGGTGTTGGCAAAACGGACTCGGATAAATTGACAATTTCGCTGGCGCGTCTCCTTTGCGCCCACAAGGAACGCATATGTAGGACCAAAGTAAGTTCTAACCGTGATATATGTATGTATGTGCGGGTGCGTGTGTATGTGGGTGTGTTGGGGGTGTTAACACTGGCATGCGTGGCTTGATATTTGGTTTATTTTATATTTGATTGCGTGTTGTTGTTGTTAATTACTATAAAATCCTGGACATTCGCCGCGGGTGGGTGTAGGCCAATTGCTTGTCGAGAAGCAAATAACGTGTGAGTAATGAGTTCAATCGAGTAATGTTTTTTAATGTCCATTCGGAAATGAGTGACAACGAATTGCACGCATATTCATCTATTTAGTGTTTTTCTGTCCATCGACGAAAGGACATGTCGTACATATTACGGTAGCGAATTTCATAGCACGTATACACATACATATCTACATACATAAGTACATACATACATATATTGAAATTAAGAAAGTGTGGAATTTATATTTGAAATGGTCATAGCAAGAAACGATCGTTTAATGTAATAACAGCAATATGGCGGCATTGAGTCCGAATAACGACTTATTGCACGATCAAATCATACCGCCGGTCAAACTCGGCGAGTCGTGGGCGGGGCGTAGATTAGTTGAGGCGCTCAGTCATCTGCCACCAACCGACTTCAACTCATCGTTTGATGTGAGTTTTGTCACAAATCGATTTGTAGCTTATAGTATAAGTATATTATATAAATTGTATGCTCTATTAATTTAAATGAAAGCCACTGAGAACATCGACTGGACGTCACTAAATTCTGGCAGTGTAGAACAAATCGAAATTAAATTAAAAGTTTGACAAATCGTTTTTATTTTTATATTTTTTTGCAGATGCGTTTTCAACAGAAACAACAAGAGGAGCGTGAGCAAAGACGCTTGGAGATGACAGACGATGGTGCGAGCACAACGGAAGAAGTCGTGAGCGCCAAACGCATTACAAACGGCAAGGTAACTGGCATAAGAAATGCAGTCCTTTAGTATAAATTAAAAATTTGTGTTTGTTTTTTGACACTCAGGTGCGTCAGATGTTCGATGAAAGGCGACGTGGCGCAGGCATCGACCGTGCCAATCCTTTGAAGCCAATCACCTCTACGGCCAAAGCGCCCACGCCAGTTGCTCGTCAAGCCGGTGGCGCCATACAAAATATGCACCAAATGAAAAATGGCAATATGGCGTCGGTTAGGGTTCGCGTTGTGTCCAATGGAAACAACATTTCCACGCACGCACGTAATCCACCGAAACGTCTGCTAAACGGCAACGATACGCTCTCTAAGGAGATGTCTTCGCTGAGCTTGGGCTTACATTCGCCGGAGGACCGCAACAACAATAGGAATAACGATGCACTGGGGCGTGCCAAATCATCCAACAGTCTGAAGCTAAACCCAGTTGTAACGAAGAAATCACCTTCGCCAGCACCACCAGCAGCCGTCGTACAAATCGACAAACGTCCAACAAATACATCAACTGTTACTTCACGACAAACGCCAGCACCCAGGCAAAGTTCCGATGCAAGAACCACAAAGCCCACTGCAGCAACACATGCCAAGCAGGTAGACATTTTTTCAAAGATTTCGTTTTAATTTTTCCGTTTGACTACTTCTCTACTTTTTAATTATTTTAAAAGGAAATAAAATTTTCCGTTCATTTTTTTTCTTTACTGAATTTTAGACTCCACCACGAAAAACTTCGGGAAATATGGCTTCTAATGCAGTAAGTGCAAGTGCAAGTGTACCCAGACATCTATGCCGATTTCGTTATTTTTTTTTTTTTAATTTTTGCAGGCCAGTAGAACGCAGCATTCCGCAGATTTGGATGCGGGCAATGTGGGTGTGTGCCGCTACTGCAGTCGCCACTTCAATGCGGAAAGACTTGCAAAGCATGAGAAAATCTGTGAGAAAATGGCGCACACCAAGCGTAAGATCTTCGATGCAGCTCGACATCGTTTGCGTGGCACCGATGCCGAGAAGTATCTGAAGAAAGCACCACCACGCAATAGCGCCAACATTAAATCCGCTTACTCCAGCGCTGCTGCGGTGAGTGGCATGACGGCCAGTATGAAGAAGAACAATTGGCGCAAGAAGCACGAAGAGTTCATACAAGCCATTCGCGCAGCCAAGCAGGTGCAAGTGCACTTGGCGCGCGGCGGTAAGCTAAGTGATTTGCCACCACCGCCACCTTCGGAGAATCCCGACTACATTCAGTGTCCACATTGTAAGCGCCGCTTCAACGAATCTGCAGCTGAGCGGCATATCCCACGCTGCGCCAACATGTTGCATAACAAACCGAAACCGGGACAGGCGCCGTCGCGAAAGAGATAGGACCACAATTCAAAAAATACATCAGCCATCTTACACATTTAATCTCAGAAACTAACCAACGTTGCAATTTTGGTGCTTCGCTGACAACATCGGTCAGGATTCTACCGACAAAGAAATGAGGTCGTTCTGTTTGCGTGGATTACCAAGAGTTTAAAAGACGACTTAATGTTAATGTAGACAGCGGATACCATTCACACCCCGTACATGTGATAAATTATTATTGTAAACTTGACTTTTGGAATATTATTAAAACATAAACTAAATCAAAACTGACTTGGGTTGTGATAACATCAATTTGAGTTTACACCTAAGTAAAATATATTTAGCTCTAGTTTTAATCTGATAGCACCTCTATTTTGTCCTCCTTCGGTGTGAGTCGGTCTATTAGCGCTTTAACCGCCTTTGCAGCGGCATTTATCTCTAAACCTTCAAGCATATAAGCCCAATTATCGAGGCTGGCATCGTCATCGTCAGAAAACCAATTACTAAGCATTGCAATGCAACCACCATCACGATCTGTATTCTCAGTCTCAAAGTAGAGTAGTTCATCTGCAGTGTAACCTAATTTTTTGCCCAATTTCTTCCAGTCATCACCAATAAGTGGCGCAATTTCTTCTATTTGCTCTTTGGAGGCCGTCATGGGTTTGGTGTGGTCATTTCGATCATCTTCGACTTTGTCCAAGTCACATTGGACATCTTCCTCGGTTAGCATCGCATCTCCATCTCCATCACCATCACCATCACCTTCGCCATCATTTTCACCATCCCCTTCGCCAACACCATCCGCATCCGGTTCACCTTCTGTTTCTTGTGTATTCGACTCCTGCTCACTATTTGATGCGGTTGTATGAGCAGACGTGGTCGTTGAACTAGCTGATCTGTTGCTGTTTGAATTCATAGCGGCTTTCGCATTATCTATACGATCTTTGGCCAAACGGCGGCGTACTCCCTCTAAGTAGTCAGCAATTTTATATGATGGTGAGTTTAAGAAGGTGAAGAAGTGCGGTGATTGCCGGGCAAGCAAGCGGAGAGCACGCCATTCGAACGATGGGTCGTTCTTTTCATGTGGATTTTCGAGGAATGTTTCAACATGTGGCAGGAAATTGCGCTGTTCACTTTTGCAAGCTTGCAGATTATCCGGCGAGTAATTCCAAAGGCGTGTCAAAACGTCACTATAAGATAGAACGCATTAAAATAGGTACACATATTTGTTTGTAACTTTTTTAATTGAAGGCCATATAATACTTACTTGCCCAGAAAGAATTTGCCATTGCGATGAGCTTCACGCAAACTATCGCCTAGTGTGCGTTTGGCGCGTTTAGCTGCAGGTGGTTTGGCCGATGTGGCATCACTAACACCAGCATCCTTATTTGTGCCATTCTCTGGTTCAGTGTGATCGGGTTTGCGGAACTCTTTGCAGCCATCATTTTTCCAGTTATTCCACATTTCCTCACGGTTTAGCATGTGTTGTACTGTGCGGGAAAAACGTTTACCATTCGGTGGTGTCTCTTCGAGTAATTTGTAGACTTTTGCTTCGGTTTCCTTGATGAAATCCGTCTGCGGAGTGGTCAGTGTATTTGATTCACTAGAACAAAGTTAACATAATATCAAAATTTTACTTCAATTTGGGAATGCTTCTCACTCACTTCTTAAATTTAACGGTTAGTTGAAGATATTGGAAGAGAATTAGGAACTGTACTAAAACTGAGCGTCTGAAGTTCGAGTCGGATAATTGCAACGTCAGCAGTTTAGGATTCGTTAAAAACTTTGCAAAGAAATGATCGGACTGGCGCACAATTTGTTCAGTTTCGATAGAATTTTGATTATCTGCAATATCGGCAGCATCTAATTCCATTTTATTGCTCTCCAAGTAATCGGCCGCCGTAACAGCACTTTCACTTTTCTCTGCTGTGCTACTCTGACGCGGTTCCTCCAACTTGAAACTGTCGAAAGCTTCTAAAACCGTGCCGGTATGCTAAGGGTAAATATTACAATATTTTAATAATTTATATGTTTACTATGCGTAGGCGCTACTTACTGCTTGAAACATTTTCCATTGCGCTTTACTATAGCACTGGTTGGGGTTGCGAAAAAAATCTTGTAGTGACCAAAATTTGCAATACAGATTATAATCAATTTTAATAGGGATATCCTCGACGGTGTCTTCCACAGTATCGTCCAGGTCCTTGCCGTCAACACCATATTCAGTCACATTGTCCAAATTGAATTCTGATACAATGTTTAGCCCCGAACGTTCGGAGAAGGGGAAAAACTTGGAAAGAAACAGCAGAATACGTCCACAAAAGACCGTATTTTGAGCACGCGATAAACGCCGCAACAGGTCGTTGCACATGCGGAGTATGTTATTTTTGCACGATGAGAAAAATATATCCTCTTTCCATACTTCAACCATTTCTTCTACGAAACTGAAAATTTGTTCACACTTGTCCAGCGTGACGGCATCGAATATATCGCCCAATAACACAACCGGTATGGTAACAGAGACAATTTCTGCACGAACTGCCTCGACCGAGAGGCGCACTAAAGTGCCTACTTTTCCAACGTTGTCACTTAATCGAAATAGGAGCATTTCACGGAAGGCTTGATCCATTGGCGATTTTTTGTCATGATCTGTGTTGGCGCCGAAAGATTCATAGGAAGTGCGCAATATTTGAGCGTCTTCTTTTAGGAAGGCTTCGTTCAGCGCTTTCTGGAAACAAATATACATATGTATCTACAATTGTATAGCTGAACTTTTTGTAGGATTTCAAGAACTTACTGTGAATTCTGTATGCAGGCCAATAAAGCCCAGAGGCCGCTGTTGAGGTGCAGCACCAATGATCATTTTTAATTCGAACGAATATCTAAACTTTGTCAGAAATAGATTTCTTTTACGCTAAAAAACCAAAAGTTATTAATCTTTCCGCAAATTCCTGCCAGGCGATCGCCAGATGTTTGCAACTAATTAAGAACGCTGTGGAATATTCGAAACGCGTAATCGCAATCCGTGTTGCCGTTTTAATAAAAATGCTACTAAAGTCGTAGCAAAGGACATAGATTACCAACGAACGTAGATTACGACGATGTTGTAAGGCGTTTTGTTTCCTTTGACAAAAATTTTCGTCCAGTATCAATACTCTAGAAACCAGTTGGATCCAAGGAGATTCTAATATCAATACGCAAAATCAAACTAGTTCTACTATGGTGAAATAACATAGGATTTTTTTTAGACGGAACGGAGTTCTTTGTTCTCCCGCAGAAAAAATTTACCGATTGGCACAGCAGAAAAGCAAATTTTCTCATCGTAGTAAAAAGGTAACTCCCCATCGAACCAACAGACTCATTCTTTTTCATGCTCCTTTTTAATTTAAATGACCAAACCAACCGAGAATTATCAGTAAAACTGTTTCCAGTTTTTAACAGCAACAAGAAATCGCATGTTTTACAAAAGATGCTGGCAATGATGCTCTTTCAACGGAAAAGAAATGTAAACCAATCTGCTGTGTGCCTCTGTCACAAACGGGGATGTCTCAACAACGAAGCTAATGACAGTTGCCATCATTATAGATTTTGATAAAAAGAAAGTTTGATTAAGAGTTTCTATCAGTGAGCGAGACTTTACTAAAATGATTTTTTACACAATGAGATTATAAGCGAAATAGTATAGTTTGTCGGCAGAACGCATAACCTGATTACTAATCGAGCTACATCAACGATCGCAACGTAGAACATAGTTCTGATAATGTTATCGATAATACTTTTTATCAAAATCGATATTTTATCTTTTAACGCTTTATGGGGTTGTCACATTTAGTTGTTTACATTTTTTGGAAGCCGAAATCAACAAAGCCATTATATTTTACGAATTAAAGATGTCCCAAGCGGATTTCAAACACAATTTGCGAAAGCTGGATTTCCCGGCTTGCGCGAAAGAGGCACTACCGCGTATAGGTAAAAAGCATACGTTCGCAAATGGTAAACAAAACCAAATGATTTTCGAACTTTTTAGAGAGCATTGTTGTGAGCCGCAGCAAACAGAATTTCGCCATTCAACTTATCTCGGAGTTTGTATTCATGGAGCGCCCGAAAGATGCGATAGACATTCGCAAAGGTCAACCGTTTCCTAACGCGCAAATGAACACTTTTCAAGAGTTCCAACTTATACTTGTGCTGATTGAGTTTTTCTCACAGCCTGGACCCGATGCTACACGTAATGTGGTGTTTCTATCCCTTTTTGGGAGCAACCTCACACCCCAACGATCTAAAATATTATGCCGTTTGGTGAGCACCGCCGTTTCGGGGTCGGTAGCACCTCTCCTTTCATCAGCAGGTACTTGGATGCAACAAGTGGGTTGTACGAACCAACCAAGCCTGGAAGTGGCACAGAGTCTGGTTAATGATTTTATAACATTTTCACGCAAAACTTCGGAACAATTTAAGCAATTGCCAATGGTTGCGCCACACTTTGCTGCTAATCTCATGACAGCCGTAGCAGACTTATATATGAATGATCAAATAGGTGCACTAACACCACCACCCGATGCTCTTATGGATGTTTTCACCGAGTGGATAAGTGAAAACTCCTCCTTATGTTTGGCATCTCAACAGCCTTTAGCATTGCCGAGTGGTGCTATTGCTATGCCTGTTGTTACGCCTTTGGCAGGGCTTATACGTTGGGCTGTGCTAGCACCCCTATTTTCAAATCGTTCCTCTTACAGTAATTTACACTTATGGCTTTTGCAAACGATGATGCAGATAGTTAGCTCTGGTCCGCCGACAGCGTTAAACGCACAACATGTTGCACAAATTGTGGGCCCCTTGAAAGCGTATGTAACTCGTTTGCTGACTGACAAGTCTGACATTACAAAGGATTCAGCCTATCAGAAGAGTATGGAGAGATTGGCACAAGCAGTTCAGGTTGCCATTTCGGCCAATTGTATGTATGGAAATATACCACAACTACTATGCGCACTTGAAACACTTCCACCACATTCGTTGATGTCAATAGTTATAAAAGCGAATAAAACCGTCTGAATAATTTAAGTTAAGCTTTATTTTATGCATTTTATAAGTTTTACAAATAAAATATACCCTAAAAAATTGTAACTTAATTTATTAAAGAACTACAATTTTAGAAGGGTCTAAAACGGCGCGTCTTTTTCAGTGCTTCAATTTTTTGTTTGTCTTCCTCGAATTTCTTACGCAATTCAATTATATTTTTCATCTTCGACTCACGTATTTGGAACGTGTAGAAGTTTTCTAGTTCTTTCTTTTTCTTGCCGCGCACAATCTTTTCCTCCAAGCGCCCAATCACAGACTCTTTCTGCTCGAAACCGGCATTACGTCCCTGTTTGCCAACAGTCACCCAACCGTCAGCATCTGCTTTGGAGTTCTTGGCCGCTTCCAATGCTGCTGCTTCGCGCTTATCATAAGCTTCCATATATTTGTCAATACTTTTTTGCACTTCGATTTCATCCAATATACGCTTTTCATATTGACTATGCCATAACTGCATACCCGACTCTAGCTCACAATTGCCATCGCTGTTAAACAAATCAATGCTTTTTAGTTGTAACGCACGCGCTACGCCAGTACTTTTTTGAAATACAACATAGGCTACTTTATATTTAAAGGGCGCTGTTGAGCTGGAAAATGGAACTTTGTATTGCAGCCATTTTTCACTTTCGTTGCGGCCTGGACGTTCTGCAAAACTTACTTTATTTTGTACATCAACGCTCTTGCGAAAGAAAGTGCCCAGACTCCCTTCGGACACATAAGGTGGTACGTTGAGTAGGAAAAGTGTACGTCCTTTCGGTTTGCCCGCATCTTCCAAGCGAATGAAGTGCTCGCGCATGAAAATTTGTGGACAGAGCTCCAGAGGTCGATCCGCAGTGAGTCGCAGGGGTACAACTAAAATAAAATTGAATTGAATTGTAGGATTTATAAGGAGATTTGTAATTGAGTATGATTTACCTTTATAGCCTTCAATTTCAGGCATTTTTATGTCTGAGGATTTAAAGAAATTGTACTGAAATATTGCACGTGTAGCGATTTGTTTACAACAGCTGATCTATTTTGCTTCTTCTTGCAGTGAGAGAACATTTACAATGATGGTGCAGTTGCTTTGATAAATTGTTGATGATGAGTTGGAATCGAAACGGAACAATTAATTTAAGTCGTTAATTGTTTAAACACAAAATTGATGAATACAAGAAATGCTAGCTGAGCTAGCAAGAATTTAATTGCATGATTTTCAGTCTCTTCTCTGTCGTATTAAATATAACTTATCTTGCGACGGAGTGTGTAGTCCCTAATGGTAAGCCGCGTCCTAATTACTTTTTGATTTTAAAAATTTTGGAATAGTGAAAATGTGCCAGCCAGGTGGAATATGGTTTGGGGGCAAGGTTTGGTGACGCTCTGGCGTTAGGTGAAACTCTGGCAGTGCTGTCGAAGGGGTCATTGATGGCGGACCTGTAAACGCACAATGGAAATACTTAAAAAGAAAGTACCATTCCAGCGGTGACATTGAGCGAGTGTGGACGCGTTTTTGTCTTCTTAGTGCTTTGTGCTACTGTGCTACAAGTGTAATATATAGTGTTTGTGAATACAGTGTGTGTGTGTGCCGCTGGCACGCAATCTGCGTATACCCTTTTTTTTTTTTTTTTTTTCTGATACACACAAACGTGTACAGAAAACCAGCCCTTTTTCTAAGCTTCTTTTTGGGGCGTAACTTTTTATTCTAATTTTTCTGGATTGTTGGATTAACTACCGGCCACATCATTGGAAATTAAACCTAAAAACCGTGAGTACTTATTTTTGTTGAAGTGTAAATTTGTATTAATTTTGTGAATTGGTGAAAAAATAAATTTTTATACTGCCGCCAACGGCAGCAAAGAAAGCCAAAGCCGACATGGCGTCGTCGATATCGCTATCGAGGACGTCGTCGGTGGAGGACGTTGGATTCGACATACTCTCTAATGTTACTCTTGCTAAAGGCAAAAAACTTAAGAAGGAAAGTGAAGCCAGGATAGTAACCCTATTAAGAAGTAAAAATATGAAAACAAAATGCGGCAAAAATCTAAAAAGTGAGGTTACGCCTGATCAAATTGCGCCAAAAATGTGCGTAGATGATGAGTCTGATAGCTTTAACGAATCGAATACCGTAAGTGAAAAAAATTGCGAGAGTATGCAAGTTACAAATACAAATACAGTAGATAGCGGAACCGTTACCAACCGCAAAGCGGGTGATGTGGTTCAAACAAATAACTTAGAAAGCACGGTTATGTATCCCGCCAATTTTAGTGGTCCCTTTTTTGTACTAGTTGACTCTTCCCAATGTGAGGAATTAAAAAATGAAAAAATAACAAATGGCCTTACTCTCTTTAAACAAATTAAATGCTTTAGAATAAAAGACATTGACCTCATTCTAGCCATTGGCAGAACTCTTTATAAAATTACGTTTCTAAATGCTGCGGCAGCAAACAACTTTCTATTAAACGAAAAAGTGAAGGCTAAGGGCCTGAGATCCTTCATACCACGTACGGCGCTTGAGTCCTATGGTGTGATAAGAGGTATCCCCTGAAAATGAAATAAAAAACAACTCGAAAACAAACATTCCAATAAAATCGGTAATGCGCTTCACGCGAAAAAACCAGGAAAATGGAAAAATAGATCCCACCACAACAATTAAAGTCGGTTTTCTTGGTAGAGAAATCCCTAAATCTATAATCTTTGAATATACAAGACTACAAGTTGACTACTATATTCCACCACTTAGGCAGTGCGCCAACTGTGGGAGACTGGGCCATACACAATTCTCATGTAAGGCAAAAAAAAGATGCATCCTATGTGGAAGCAATGACTGCGACTCAAAAAATTGCCAAAAAAATTGTATCCTTTGTGGAAATAAGGACCATACGTCCATGGAAAAGAGCAAGTGCGGGGTCTGGGCGAAGGAGGACCATATAAACTATGTGAAGGCTGTGAAAAAGCTGTCGAGACAGGAGGTAATTAAGGCATTAAATCCAGATAGAAACAACAAATTTCAAGCATTAGCAGTAGAGGACACCGAATTTCCGGTCTTGGGTGGAGAAGTAAGTGAAGTGAGAAACAGGGATGAGGAGATAAATAGGCGTATGACAAGGGTTAAATATAGTACTGTGGCCAGCAGAGCTAGGAATGAAGGAAAAAAAATCTTTAGACAGAAGTAGATCCCCGAGAAGGAAAAATAATCCACCACAACTTTTTGTGTTGGACACCCCAGAATATCTAAAAAATAAAGTAACGAAATTGGAAAAAGTAATCTCAGAAATGTTTAAATTTCTGCAAGAAAAATGTATTAATGATCAGCTAGGAGATGCCCTAGAAAAGTTAGCAGAATTAAAACAAAAATTTGATAGCAATGCCATCAGTGATGACGTTTCTAGAATTAAACAAATGACGTTAGATAAACCCCAAATCAATACATGAAGTTTTTACAGTACAACTGCCAATCACTTAAAGCGAATATCAATAGTGTTGAGTTTTATATGAACCATTATGAAGTGGATGTGGCATGTTTTAGTGAAATATTCACGTCAAGCGAGCCACAACACAGAAACATTATCAATTATAATATAATTGAAAAAAATAGAGAAGATGGTTATGGGGGTGTTGCTATTGCCCTCAAAAAACATATAAAATTTCAAAGAGTTTCCTTTCACACAGACTATGACGTTCTGATTATACGTACCAAAAACCTAAGGCCAAATCTAGTGATTTGTTCTGCATATTTTCCTCCAAACATTCCGATAACACTTTTTAACAATGAGATTGACAAATTATTGTAGTTTTTTCGATAGCATTAGAGAGAATTTCGACATTTTCCTAAATAATGCCAACTTTTTACAAATTTTCCAAAACTTCAACAAATATAAGATTACTCAATTAACGGAGTTTTTACAAATAATTGAAGCATCCTTTTAATAAATAACTAATTGTGGTTTAATCAGTGGTCTTTACCGCCCACCTCGCTCATATCCGCCAAAGTCGTAAAAAATCTATGACACAATTACCGCCGAAATACATTATTCCACCGAATAACGTATCAGTCAAAACGCTCCAGAGGACATAATCCCGCTCCAGAAATACTTATCAACCTTACGTATCAACGTAAAATAGCGTGATCGATTTGTGTACCAAACCTACTAAAACAGGAAGGAGTTCCTGGCGTCTCTCAAGTGCTCCAGAGGACATACATTGTCCGTTCCAGTACCACTTATCAAATTTTACATATCAACGCAAATTAGCGTGATCGTTTTTTGGACCAAACCTACCAAAACAGGAGGGATAACCTGGCGTTTTGTAAGCCGTCCGGCTTCAGCCATTCGAAATCAAAAAACAAAAAAAAAAAAAAAAAGAAAGTACTTGAAATGTAAAACAAAAGTGAGTGGTCATTAAATAGTGTTACTTCCACTGGTGAAGATGATGAAATTTTGTTGCAAGCGCGGGAGAACGGTAAAAACATAATGGTAGAAAAATATAACTCTTTGGAAAATAAAGGAACTGTTACATTGACTACAGGACATGTAGAGACAGAACCAAATGCGAATGCAACGGGTTGGAGTAATAAAACAGGTGAGAAAAATGCGATGAACGAAAATATATGAAATGATGAAACCAGAGGCCGTAATCATTATGAGCTCTATCAAAAAAATTCATATTTAATCATTATTTTAAGATTTTAAAATAATCGCTCAGTAATAATCAAAAAAATTCTAGTTTTATTTTTATGTTCAGGAAAAATAATTATATGTCGAGTTATATTTTTTTGAGCAAAAATAAAACTTGTTTTCTGAGTGTTATTTGTGTGCTCGGAAATAATGATTATTTTTTGTATTGCTATTTTTTGATCAAAAATAATTATCATTTTTTGAGTTAAATTTTTTTGGTCAAAAACTATTATAATTTTTTGAGTTTTATTTTTTTCATAAAAAATAATCATTACTTTTTGAGTTATATTTTTTTGATCAGAAATAAAACTCATTTCTTGAGCGTTACTTTTTCTCTCAGAAATGAAAATTAACTTTTGAGTTTTATTTTTTTTTTTTCAAAACGAAAAACTCAAAACGCCACACCATTTTGTTAATAAGTATTTCGTAGTAGTTTTTTTTTGCTATGTCATCGCCAACATATGCCCTCAAAAACTACAACACTTTCTACACATGCATATGTATAAAAAAATACGAATAATAAGAAAAATGTACATATTACTTCAATTGAAAGTGTAACAACGAAAGAATTACGTACATATATATGCATGTATTTATGTTTGCACATGCAAATATACATATGTGGTTGCATATATAAATGAACAAAATACATTTACATACATATATAAAATGTCATGATATTTACCGAAATTTTAACGATTTCTGGGTACGGAAGGGGGAAGAGTTTAACCGGCCAATATTTGATGCTGATGACTTTATTGTTGCACAGAAATTTAAAATCATAATAATAATACATTACGTGTAATATAATAATATATGCATACATATGTAGGGGTGTAGATACATACCTGCTAGCATATCGGCACCTGAAATGTAAGAACGGGTAACTCATAAAGATGCAAGCTAATTTAAATTTATTTAATTTTTTATTTAAAACTATTTGTTTTTAAAAATAAAATTTGTTCCAAATTTTCGACAGATAAATTACATCTTAAGTCACTTAAAACTAGTTTTAGCGCTGAAAAAGAGCGCTCCACACTGACTTGGGTCGCTGGAGTACTGTGAACCACTTGTGCTAGTAACCACAGATAGGGATGGGTGTATTGTTTCCTTTTCCAATATTCCATTATGGGAACGTCTAAGTGTACCTGTTTTGGTGCATAGCTTTCGATTTCTTGATTGGCTCTCTGTAACTCATTGTCCTGAGGCTCATCGTCAGACTCTTCATCCGATGGAGACACTTCAATTGAATTGAGAAGGTTTCCAAGCAGAGAAGTTGAACTTTGAGAATGAGCTTCTGGCCAACTTATATCCGAAGATCGAATAATCGGGGATAAACTAATTTCCTCCACCGTGCCGGTTTCGCCATTGCCACTACTTTGTTGTTTAGAAACCTTTATAATGAAATGTAAAGTTATATAAAAATATTTATTTTAAAATTACATACAAATTTTTAAATCTGGCTTTTCTAAGTGTAACTAAATATAATACAATAGCGTCCCGCTTTAGCAGTTAATGCCGTCTACTGTTTAGTATAAAGTTGCGTAATGTTAGGCCAGAGAATATCTGATCTGTTAAAATCTTAAATGGCTGCGAATCAAAAAATTGAAATGGTAACTTTTCGCTTGTAACCATATCTACGCATGCATTTTGCGCTTCACTGATGCTCATTTTCACATTAAATTTAATTTGAAAAAAAAAAAAATAAAACTCAAAAGTTAATTTTTATTTCTGAGAGAAAGAGTAACGCTCAAGAAATGAGTTTTATTTCTGATCAAAAAAATATAACTCAAAAAGTAATGATTATTTTTTATGAAAAAAATAAAACTCAAAAAATTATAATTGTTTTTGACCAAAAAAATTTAACTCAAAAAATGATAATTATTTTTGATCAAAAAATAGCAATACAAAAAATAATCATTATTTCCAAGCACACAAATAACACTCAGAAAACAAGTTTTATTTTTGCTCAAAAAAATATAACTCGACATATAATTATTTTTTCGGAGCGATTAGTAAAATTCGATATATAATTTTTAATTTTAATTTTTATTGATATCGCTTGGAAATTTCTAGATCGTAACAGATTCTTATAGAACATGAAAAGATATACACATATACGTACTCAAAACCGTTCTCCGGAAATTGGAACCTTTTGATTTTTTTCATTGAAATTTAAAAAATAATCATTATTTTCGGTCTCTGGATGAAACAGAAAAGGAGGTTTTGCGCTACACAGTAAACCACAAGGGTAAAGCTGTTGTACTTTTTCAAACTCCGCAACCGGAAATAAACCAGAATAAAAAGGTGCGTGACGGGTTATATTGAATGACAAAAAATAAAATACTTCAATATCGAAGGTGTTGATACCGTAAAGGCAATAGATATAAGTTTCTTGAAGCTTGTGGAATTATAAGAGGTATTCCGATGGAATACTCAGACCCTGAAGTCGGTGGTAGAAGTTACTTCCATTCAGAGATTTACTATAAGGGCGAGCAAAGAAAATGCCAGCAGAGTGCCCACTCTTTTTGCCAAAATTGGCTTCGCAGGAGAACATATTCCTCAATAGGTAATTTTAACCCATATAATATTTGATGTGTCTCACTTCTTCCCTATGCTTAGATAATGCTACAAGTGTTGTAGGATTGGACACAAACAAAAATCTTGTACAACAGAAAAAAGATGACGTAAATCACACGGTGTTCGACTGAGCTAATTGTTCAAAAAGAAAAATAAAACAATATTATTAAAATCATGACGTTGAAAAAAGAGAGGAGAAGAGAGTACTGTCCGAGTATAAAGCTAAGACATAGAACGAGCGTCTTCTTGAGTTAGGTATTGAGCAAAATCCCTATGAGGACAATCAAAATGAAGTAAATAGGATACTAGTACCTAACTCTTTTGCGAATACAGTTAAAAAATATTCATAAGCGAAATGCACGGAAAGCTACACAGGAAATCTCGGTATTACAAAGAATATCTCAACAAAATTGTGTAAATTCAAGGCAACCGAATTTAAAACTTAAAATTCTGAAATTAAAAAAAAAAAAAAAATAACCACGGAAATGCCAAATTTTGGGATGCCTTCAAAAAGATTAACTTGTGCATATGAAACTGCATTTTTCAAGCTTGGAACACAAGAAAGTAGAGGAATAGTAGAAGAAGACACCCAAAACTAAAATAAGGAAAATCAATGCCAATCTTTGAAAAAAATTTAAAACAAAGAATTCAAAATCATGTGTCTCACCTTCAAATAGGTAATAAGTAGGTAAGTGGCCGTTATCACATCATCAAAAAACAAATTGATAGACTCGTTAGGTACAATTAGAGTCGAACCATCCACTGAGGAAAGAATCAAAGGAGATAAATAGTCAACAGTCACTCTCAGCAACAGAATTCCAAAACCACATCGCCATAAGGATCTTGATTATCATTTTTTTATTCTACTGAGTGGCTACAAAAAATTCAATAAATATTTAACTGCTGTTAATATAAACTAGGCGATTGAAGCAACATTTTAAGACTATTGTCTATTTTTTTAATACACAACTAAACGGTAAGGAAGCATGGACGCTCATCAAAAACTTAAAAGGTGCAGCTAGCAATGCCAACAATCTCCGTTGGTCGGAAGATGACATTGAAGTCTTTCTTTAAAATTTGAAGAATCGAATTGAAGTCCCCGAAATTGATGACACTTCAAGGGTGCAAGATAAAGACAACGAAATCGATGAGCTTTACTCTATCCTAAAAAACCGAATTGAAAAGTCGGTAGGTTGTCATGACAAAATAACTTATGATATGATTTGGACTTTGCCTATAGAATTCAAAGATATTCTTCTTAAAGCGGTAAATAAGTTCTTTCAGCAAGGTCATATTCAGTACAATTAAAATCATACCCATTCCTCATTCGGATAAAAATCTCAATAACTACAATATATTTGACTCCTGTTCTCCTTAAAACTGTCTACTTGATGATCAAAGATAAAATCGAACCCTGTTCAGTGGAAAATCATTTCCTCCCCAACAGATGTTTCGCATCTCGCAAGGGTAGATCTGCGCCAATGTAACTTAATAAAATCCTCCATTATATTGCCTACTATAAAGATTTAGGTCTGAAGGTGGTGGCCTCGGTAATGGACAATAGCAAAGCATGTAACTATAAGACAATAACAAAGTCAATGCGTTTCAAATTAACGCTAGTGCTAACCCGCTCGACCCAACATTTAACATCTAAGCAAATGAGCTTGAGTCAAGGGAAAGACAAAAGATGTCGCAAATTAATCAAACTGAAACTCATTAACTCCATCTTATATAACTAAAATCAAGTTACTCCTCGACATACTATGAATTCAAAGAAATATTGGACAAAGTGAGTACTGATACTTGTTACACAAAAAGTAAACATCTAAAAATGATCGAGAATGTCATGGCTGCAAGGAAAGCAGATACACTCTAAGAGCAGTTGATCTCTGAATACAGGAGAATTCTGCACAGGTATAGAGGAAGAAAGTATATAATTTTTGCCACAGGTGCATCGGCGGAGTGACAGTGCTATGTGGTGTGGGGTGTACAACGCTACTACAAACAAAAGTTTCTTTTTAGTATTAATTTTGGAACGTGTTCATCATTTAGTGAATTGTGAGGCGTTGCAAATATCTTGTCAGCTTCTTTTCAAATCAATAGCAATACAAGATCAACGAAACAGTTGACGATTTGGCAAGATGGTCCGTTAATATAGGAGTTCCGCTAATTCCAAAGGAGACTCTAAAACAAAGAAATTCGGAGCTAAGGGAGGAATGAAACTCAAGGTTAAAAGGTTTTGGATCACCACTTGTTGTAGGATAAATAATAACTAAAAATAGGCTAAATCTACACTGACCGCACGGCACTGAGATGTACCCTATATCTACACAAAATCAAAGTTGTAAATTCAAACATCTGTGAAGAACTTTGGATAACCACAACCACTTTTTAATTGACATTCTGAAGGAGATGTGCGATAATACAAATGGAGCACAGATATACTTATAGCTTTAAACATACCCGTTTTACAAACTACATTTTGAAAATATAACATTAGCTTTATTAAAAACTTTGTTTACTTAATTATGAGTCCACTGAAATCGGGCTAGCTCTTTGGGGTGCTCCTGCAGATTCTGAAGAAATGTTTGACTCAGTATTTTAACTTTATCGATAACCGCTGGCATGCATAAATCGTTGTGAAGGTTGATATTTCTAACGAAAAACAGAGAACTTTAGATTGTCGTTTTTGGAGCTTTCCTATACTTGAATGCGTAGCAGTGCCTCCATATTTGTTGGTTTCATCATCGCTTTATATATTAGGATTTTTTCATTCAAGAAATAGAGGAAATTTCGAGTTGATTATCAAACTCCTTCCATTAAGAGTGAATGTCATGTGCACACATTTGGTTTAATTCCCTTTTACTTGCCCTTTTGGAAGCCACCGATCTAGGTTATTTCCGAGCTTCTGCAAATTTCTTGGATATGAGTTTCATAAGCACAAAAAATTGCAGTGCCCTCGGCTAATGATGAAATTTTTGTCTGATTTGAGGTTGGTATGTCATATGGGTAAAGAAAGTACAGACAGCGCCTAGAACACTGCCATGGGGAACATTCGGATTTATTATGGATGGCCGAAATATCACATCGTTTTACCTTACCACGAATTTGTGTGATTTCTGGTAGCGACGTTAATTTATAAATAAAATTAAAATAATTTATAAATAAAGTTCATAAGCCAAACTTTTTCGAATGCTTGAGAAATGACTAGAAAGAGCGAACTTCAAAATATTTTGTTTCTCGAAAGAATCTTCTATGACGGAGACAATGAAGTTGTCCAACTGTTCTTTATTTTGCTCAGAACTTATGCGTTAATGACTGGCGTGGCAAAATTATTTAAATAGCTTTTCAAATAGCCTTGATAATTTTGGTAAATAATTAATTGGTCTAATTGGTGACCTAGCAGGGATCTTTGCCGACAACAGTAGTTATCTGAGACAATGTCTTCACTTTTGGAAAGTAATCAGTTCTTGTATTATTTTAGGGGTTATGTTATCACATCCAGTCCTCCTTTACATACATTTCATTTATTGCTTTAGTAACAAGGCCAATTCATATAAGGTGGTGTTATAAGTACAACTAGAAAATTCCCATGTATTTTGTTTTTGGTTTTGCGTAAGTGTTGTCAAAATTTACATATATTTTGTTTTTGCTTTTACGGCTTTTGAAAGTTCATATACAAAATACATGAAGGTGAATAAAAAAAAATCAAATCGGCAGCTATAGTGGCTGTACCTTATATGAATTCGTCTTGCTTTAGTAAGATCTTTACATCCGCGTATCAACCGACTGAGTAGACTGATTTGGGGTAAAAATAGTTAGCAGGAATTGCGCAAATGCACAACCTTTTTCATTATCATCATTTCGCCCCTAAATGTATAAGGGGCTGATGTTGAATCGAAGATTTGACTTCTTTTATTGTCTTCCATGGGAGTAAGCATATTAGAGAATTATTCCGATTCTTCTAATTCTCTTCTTTTAAAACAAATTTATAATTTTATGTGCATTTGTCAAATAATTTTTTGTACCTTGACTATCAGTGCTGTTGTTAAAGTCCTCTTATTTTACTTTTCATTTTTAAAACACTTCATTAATATACTTTTTCAGTTTATAAAGCTGTTGATTCATTTGCTACCAATTTTGTAGAGCTACGTTAGTTTGGAGATGCAAACGAGAAAAGTATACAATGATAGTTAGTAGGATGTTTCAGTGAACACAACCACAACAACTAATTCGCATGTAATGATTTTGGCTAGACTTAAGTGTATTTTGTAATCGAAATATTTTGCTTTTCACAAGCAAAACAATAACAGTTCGGAGATCACCACATCCTTTCACCAGACTTCTTTCTAGACTTGAGCAAGTATCGATCCCCGATCCTCGGCATGCAAGGCAAGCGCGCAATCGCTATGTCATGTAAGCACCGTGTGAATTGTTGCTGCTTTCTACTAGTAAGTAATGTAGCTTTTACTCAACAAAAAATCTATACACTTGGAAATCTGTGCAAAAAAGTTCAAATTTTGTTGGTATACGAAAAGATGCCTAACAGCCCGAAAGAGGTTTCTTAAAACTTGTTCAATTCTTTTTTACCTGGCTAGTCCGAAAGGGTAAAATAGCCTCGACTGACTTAAAGTAATACAAATGAGTGTGAATGATAACTAAGAAATGGAATCCAAGAAAAATATTCGCACCACAGTAATACTACTATATACAAGGACATTTGTGACTATTAAATTCGATTAAGTAAAGGAGATAATATGTCTCTCAAATTTTCTGTGAAGCTAATCTGCACATAATTTTTCAAAAAATCAGTTTCATATTTCATCCAAAAATTTATCAACTGTAATCCACTATACAAAATTTATAATGAAGTGTCATTAAAACCTCTTGGACTTTTCTAACTCTTATTAATATAAACGTTTAGAGTTGACAATTTTCCACAATGTAATTTAATTGTGTCCAATATGTTTCCGCTACCATCACACCACCTAATACACAATTTCTTTTTTTAACCAAGTACTAAATGAGGGTATTGGTGAGTGCTTTCAAAGTTTGTTTACAAAATGGCACATCAGCTGCCGAAAAGCTCCGTTCGTCCTGTTGCATATACATATGTATATATATATATTAAGTTTCCTACCATTGCGCAGGATCAGGACAGCTGTCAAATGAAAAATCAATACAACTTTTTTCCATAGCGAAAAGTGTAGCTAAACTTTTCAGGATTTAGATCATTTGTTGGTAAATAATCAATTCATTAAATTGACATATTAAAATCAAAAGTTTCCACAACTAAATTCAGGAAGTGTGCCATTGAGCACTCACACGCTTACAGCAATTCAAAGTCGGCCAATTCTAATTACTTCGCCAAGCTATCCACAAATTAATTAATGGCAGCAGCATGAATCCAGTGCCAAATCGTGAATATATAGAAGTGTGTGCCGCCGCCATACACCATCATCAGTATCCACCGCATCAGCACCAACACCATCATCATCAGCAGCATCAGCAAGTTGCACTCAATACGTTATTAAATCCAGCACCACCACCACCGCCCCCACCCGCACCATTACCACACCCACACGAACTGCAGCCGCCACCACACGAACATCAGCCACACTGCAAACAGCAATGTTTTGTTTTCACAGAAATTGCAGATATTGAACTACCGCCTGAGATTACAAAGCTTGGCAGTGAGAAGCTAAAGAATGGTGCTATCGCCGCCGCTGCATATAAAATGAGCGCGTGTAGTGATACTGGTAGTGAGCCGAGCCGAACGACGCGCAGTCGCCGGCTAATTGTTGTGCTCGGTATAATGTTGGTGTGCATCGCCATGGCAGGTGGCATTCCATTGGCGTTGCAGTTGCGTTCTTCGTCTTTGCTAGAGGCGCGACTGGCCTTTATACGCCGCTTGTTAGCTGAGTCGCCGCTGATTGAAGGCTCCTCTTGGCAGCCACCGATGCGTGATGCTGTGAATCGCAGCAGCAGTGGTATGCTGAACGAGGTGCGGCGGAATCATGTTGGTGCGGTATTTTGGCCAATATCGGTGCCGTGCGGTGCACAGTACTTGGATGCAGTGCAGCTTGCATTGGAGGGCATCGACGAGGCACGACGCATTACCGCAAATACGGATGCACTGCATATTGTGCTATCTGCAGATGAAATGGAACAAACGCATATCCGAGGGGAAATAGCTGTGATGTTGGGTCTTGGTGGTGGTCATACATTGGGCGCAAGTTTGGCAGTATTGCGTTCCATGTATCTGCTCGGTGCACGATTCGTATCGATTACAAGTTTGGAATGCACAACGCCATGGGCCGCTGCCTGCATACGCAGTCATGATTATCTGTTCGAGGAGAATGCTACACACTCGATCAACGAGTTTGGCAAGGTTAGTATCTAGGATATCCTTATATTGAGTTGTGAATAAAACTATCACTGATATTCACTTTCAGACGGTACTTTATGAAATGAACAGATTGGGTATGCTTATCGAGATTTCACAATTATCAGAGGCGGCTATGGTAACTGCACTGCACACCGCCAAAGCGCCCGTTTTGCTACTCAATGCCGTACCAATTTCGGTCTGCAACAGTTCCGGTGTCGCCTCTATTCCCGATCGCGTTTTGAGGTGAGTACACTACAATCTTTATTTCACTAACTTTTCAAATTATTCGCTCACACACTTTGCTCTAACAGCTTGCTCTCAGACAATGGCGGCGTTATCATGCTAAATTTAGAACGTTGCGATGAACGGCGCTTTTCTGTACGTGAAGCTATCAATGCCATCAATTATGTGCGTAAGGTAGCTGGCGTCGATCATATTGGATTGGGTGGCGCCCCCAAGAGTTATGCCTTTCTACTCGCTGAACTGGCGCGTGATCGTGTTTGGGGCAATGCGGCGATTAAGAAGTTAATAGGCGGCAATGTAGTACGCATTTTGCGCGAAGTGGAGGCACTGAAAAATCGTTTGCCGTTATACGAGGATTGGATACCGCGAGAACTGGTGGAGAGTACTTCCTATTGTCGTTATCCCGAGACATAAGCTCAAGCTAATTAGTGCAAAGTTTTCAAATTACAGAACAGCTGATACTTTTTGTTAGAGTTCTTTTGTTTTTATTAGCGTGTGCACATACTACATATAAAGTTAATCTCACCCACCCAAATCCCCACTATATTTACCTATGGTATAAATGCATACATACTCTAATAGGAATACGTTAGAGCAAGCATACATACTTACATACATATATAGATAGACAGTCTGGTAATCATTAAATAGCTTTTCTCATCATTTCTACAGGGGCTTTCTACAAGTGGTTTAATTTTGAATCTGGTAAAATTTTTCTACTGTCTCAATACAGCATGCCAGTTGCATAGTTGATAAGAAAACATTAAAACTATTCCCTAATTGGGTGAAGAAAATGCATGAAAATAGTCGTGATGTATAGGTTGCGGCCAAGTTGAATTCGCTGGCCGAAGAAGGCCTCATATAGACCGATTACATCCGTAATGCCACCGTAGCTTTGATGACTTAAATAATCCTTGCATTATGGACGGTATTTGCATGGGAAAATCATTGAAGCTTCTTTAGCGAACTATAATAAACTCTCTGGTTCTTTTAGAGCGGTCAAGTCTAATAGTTGACCCTCATTAAGCAAATTGAGCCCAAAATCGGTAAGTGCTGGACATGCGCAGATTACGTGTTCAATAGTTTCATACAGCAGTTTACACTTCCTCCTAATCCCGTTAAGAAGTTTCGGGTCTATCCTGCAAAGTGAAGCTCAGAGCCAGTATATTTCGTGTATGCTCGGCACATGATTTTAGCTACATCCGCAACTCGTTTGCCCGCCTAATAGCACTTCAGGGGGCTAACTTACCATCGAGTTAAGGACCCTTATTGGCAAGATTGGCAGACTTTTCGTCACCTTCAATGCCCTTGCGCCATTAAACCCACTTGAGGTGTACACTTTTAGCAAGAGCCAACCTAATAACTGGCCTATACGAAAACTCTCCAAAACCGTCAGTGTGGAGCTTGGACCAGAACTAAACTACCAACCGCCTTAGTACCAACTCCAACGGTACCACCGTAAAGTATTTCGTTGGCAGGGGGTTTGAGAATTAAGCTCTACATTCGTTACAGTCCTAATGCAGTCCGTAGGAGGGAACGTCGCCATCTATTCTTCGTACGAGTGTTACCAACTTATTATGAGTTGCATCGATCTTCGACTGTAGTCGAAAGAGCTGATCGAACGAATTTTCATTTGGTATTATGACAGTTATTCTTTTGACGAATGCGCTATTTTGAATTTCTGAGTCAAAATAAAGTCGATTTTATAGTTATTTGAAGTTTAATTTCACTTTAAAGCCGACTTTATTTTGACTAGGATTTCGCGCCAGTATTTTTACCAGCTGATATTAACACTAATTAGAATTTTGTTCCATTAGTGAAACCAGACTTTGCAATTAATTTTTAATACTCAGGACTTTAAACCTGCATAAATTTGATCAAACGCGTTTAATCTGCAAAAAGCAATGAACTATCACAAATTTTCTTATATTTTTTTTCCGTAATTTTACAACCCTACGATACATTGTCGTAAGCAAAATTGTGTTCGACAGAAAATTGGCCACGCAACGAAAATTTCGACAGAATTGCACTGCTCATAATATGAATTTGACATTCGATTTTCGGTGTTCGATAATCAACGAAGATCGAACGTCGAAAGCAACTCTTAATAAATGCCTTCTTGCCTTGTATCTCGGAAACTCTGTTACTTTTGCAATTCAACCAACAGCAACGCTACTGAGACATTCGGAATGGTTGGAATTCCGACCCGTCCGTTTGTTAAATTTCGTTTTAGGCAGCCGGCCTGAAAAGTTTAGCTTCAAGGCCGTGTTACTAAATATTTTCAAAGTCACGCTGCCTAGGCGGTTAGATTGATAGTAATGCTTTGGATATGTAAACAAGCAAAATTACTGCATTGGAGACTCCGTAAATCGAAGAGAAATAGCCGAACAACAACATATTCAGAAACGAGTCACAGTTTAGAGCGGTTTTCGACCACTGGTGCAACATTGCCATATATTTCCGGAAACGAAGTTGGCTCAGTGCACAGACAGACAATGCTGAGTGATTTGGTTTAGCCTGAGATCGATTATAGGGATAGGAGCAACGTTTAATTCTAGCCGTTCGCCGCGATATGCCACATAGCAGGTGAAACAATAGCTCTATTACGTGAAACATTAACTGGACGTGTGATCTCTCGAAATGTAAATTTCAATTGACCCCCGCGATTGTGCGATAAGACTTTTATCCTTAGGGCAACATCAAGGCGGTTATCGTCGAATTAGAGCCGCAATTATGCGAAGACACGATAAAAAATTTCATTATAAGAATAACAATCTGTAAGCAATCGAGATGGACATTTGGCAAATTTTGCTTTTCATAATTTGTACTTTGTGTTAAAATAAAAATCGCAAAATATTATGAAAAATAAATAACTTGTTGAAAGACCCTTTAGTTACATGTTGTGCATCTATTCTTATAGATAGGCATACTTTGCATGCTCTTCGATACAGGTGTTAAAAACTTCTCTGGTGTCAGGTAGCAAACGAGAACACATACTGCGACGACTTTGTTTTTTTCAGTAAAAATGCTCATTTAATCGTTATTTTCAGATCTAAATTCCTTTCTTCACAATTAAACGTTTTCTATGAATTAATTTTTTCACATTTTTTTAAATTTTAATTTTTTCGATCAAACACAGTCTTTTTTTCTTGAATTTGTTCATCATAATAAACTCAACAAAGTATATTCGTATACTTATACTATATGTTAGATAAAATACGTTCAAAGAAATTATTTCTGAAAATAACGATAAAATGTGTTCCAAAAAAATATAAATTCGGAAACGACGATTAATTTTGATTGGAAAAATAAAAATCACAAAATAAAGATCAAGTGTGATTGACAAAGTAAAAACTATCAAGGTACGATTAAATATGATCGAAATATATATGTAAATTTAAAACTAACCATCAAATGTATTTGAAACAAAAAAAAGAAAATTATCATATAATTGTTATGCAATGATTTGAAAATAAAAATCTTCTAAATAAAGATTTCGTGAAATTACCACAATATTTTTTGTTTGTTACATTAAAAAAAAGAAAACTCAAAGTTACCCCAGTTTTCAGCATAGAAGTAACTACTCCATACAAATTTATTTAATGAAGTCATTGGCGGATCTTACAAGTTCAATATTTAGCATGATAGATGATTGACAAAGGAAAATCCTTATTGAAAAGGAAAATTCTGAATGAGCGTGTTATCTTACAGGGGTTTTTATTAAATCATTTAGTGAGTAATTTGAATTTATTGATTGAAATTTGGCTTCATAGAGAAATATAAAATTATAAAAATGATCCCTCATGAAAGCTCTCTTAACTTTTACTTTAATTAGAAACAATTTATCGTATCCGGTCGACCTTCTTATTCGGATCCAACCAACCTTATTATTTGGTTAACTTTTGGATTAAGCATTCCGCGGTTCTGAAATAATTTTGAATATTAAATAAACATTCTCAAATATATTTGGTCATTTGTGAACATTAACACCGACGCATCGTGAGAAATGATCGACAAATTTTGTTCAAAAATAACTGAAGGAGTACATTTTTTACCGAATTGGATACATTTTTTTTGTTGTTATATAATCAGAACGTATGCTGGAAAGATACTCTAATCCCGAATTTAAAAAACATATATGATATTTATCAGTATATGGTGAAAAGTCGGATATTAAAAAATCAAACTTTAAGTAATAATTTTCTGGAATACAAATTTCAGATTTTAATGATGGCCAACAGGTTTTTATGGTAAAATGGCTGCTGCTATCTTATTTTTGTGTATGAAATATTTGTATATTTAACGCCTCTGAATACTATTGTGATGTTGACCAAAATCGTACTCACCGACATCGAAAACGTTTTTGCAATGCTTAAAATCAAATAAATGTCACCAAGGAAAATAGTACTTATATTTGGTTGGGTTAAAATAAAATTCCGCCTTTCACAATTTGCTGATAAAAATAAAATAAAATGTTTTAAATTCGGTCTTAAATATACAGGGTGGGCCAAAAGAAACCAAGGGGTGTAAGAGTTTAATAACTTTTTCGTTTATTAATTTTTTTTTATTTTTTCTTTCTGATTATATAATATACAAAAGGGACATTTTTTTACACTAAGTATGAAAAATGATGTCTCTTAAATGGCCACCGTTTTCAGCTTCGCACTGATGGGCTCTTTTTAGAGCATTTTCCATAACATCTTTCAAAACTTGCGGCTGTAGCGTTCGAATTTCTGCAACAATGTTTGCCTTGAGTTCAAGGATTGTCTCTGGCTTGTTCACATACACTCGCTCCTTCAAATAACCCCAAAGAAAATATTCGGGTGCTGTCAAATCTGGCGATCGCGCTGGCCAAATAATTTCCGAATTTCTGGAAACTATTCGCCCTCCAAAAATTTTACTTAAAAGTGCCATTGTGCCTCGGGCAGTATGGGCAGTGGCTCCGTTCTGCTGAAACCACATACCAGGTCTGTTTTCAAGAGCAGGACGTAAAAAATTTTCTATCATAAACCGATACCGCTCTCCATTTACGGTTACAGCACTCCATCTTCATTCTCGAAGAAGTAAGGCCCAATGATATTTTCAGATGTGATCCCACAACATACTGTACACCTGATGTACACCTGATGTACATATATGTACACCGGGGCAATTGGCGTTGATGAATGGCTCTTGGATTTTGAGAACCCCGGAACCTACAGTTCTGCTTATTAACAAAGCCATTCAAATGAAAATGAGCTTCATCACTCATAATCAAATTTTTAATAAAGTTGATTTCATTTCTGGCCAACTCTTGAAATTTAACTGCAAAATTTAGATTAGAAAACTATAAGTTCTCCAAGTGTTGTCTATATAATCTGAAAGAAAAAATACAAAAAAAATTAATAAACGAAAAAGTTATTAAACTTGGTTTCTTTTGGCCCACCCTGTACAATCTTTTTTAAAATCAGTTCCAGGTATTTGATAAAAAATTTGTGCGGCAAGTGGTAATGGCAAAAAAAATTTGTAATCGATTAATCGGCCAATCATTTATCGTAAGCATTCGGTTATTAATTGCGATAAATCGTAAGAAATTAACTGATTAACCGGTAGTTTCGATTGAAATCTAAAAAAATGGAAAAAGATTTAGCTAGTTATAGAAAAATTACTACTTTGTTCCATTTTAAATTGTAGAATTTTACGCTATGAAATCAGTAGCTTTTAAAATATATATTATTATGCATATATATTCATTTACTTTTATATTTACTTTTTCATTCTTAAAGGCAGAATAAAGTAATTACAGTTTTTAAAAGTGTTTCGTTGTAAGTCTATTTCGTTTTCCGTAGCTACAGGGTGGCCCAAATAAGACCAGCTGATGTGAAACACAAATAACTTTTTTATTTTTTAACATAATTTATTTTTTCTTTTTGCAGATTATAACTGAACTCTTGGAAATTTAAAATGAATACGTACAGTCCACAACAACGCATTATCAGTTTTTATTATTCTTCTCAACGATCAATTGTTCTGACGCAGCGAAATTATCGCCGTTTTTTTAACGTAAGATCAGCGCCCACATCTTCCATGATTACAAGTTTAGTTCGCCGTTCTGAGGAACTGGGTTCAGTTGCTAACCGTCCAGGAAGAGGTGCTCATCGAAATATTCGTACTGAAGACAACGTGGAAGCTGTGCAGCAAAGTGTTGCAAATGATCCATCTGTCTCAGCTCGTCGCCGTTCCGGCCAATTGGGTATACCCTGAACAACATTACAGAGAATTTTAAAGTTGAATCTTAAGATGTATCCATACAAAGTTCAAATTGTGCAACAGCTTCTACCGCAATACCCCCAACAACGACTACAATACGCTATTCGCTTTACACAATTAGCCACACAAAATGATTTTTTACATAAATAATCTTTTGATTACGGATGAAGCGCATTTCCACTTAAGTGGTTATGTGAATAAACAAAACAGTAGGTTGTGGGGCTCCGAAAATCCAAGGCAAATACATCAGCATCAGTCACACCCAATCAGATGCACTGTTTGGTGCGGTGTTATATCCACAAAAATCATCGGCCCATATTTCTTCGAGAATGAGGATGAAACGCCAGAAACGGTCTCCGGGCCTTCTTACAGTACAAGGATCGACAACTTTTTGCGGCCAAATCCTAATTTGTGGTTTCAACAAGATGGAGCCACTGCGCATACCACTAAGCAAACTATGGACATGCTGCGTGAAATTTTTGGTGAACGCATAATTTCAAGAAATTCAGATTTCCCTTGGCCTCCTCGTTCACCAGATTTAACTGCGCCCGATTTTTTTTACGGGGATATTCAAAAGACAAATTGTATGTTAACAAACCACAGACACTTGGACAGCTCAAGCAGAATATACGAGACGAAATACGGCGCCTGCAACCAGAAACATTACGCCGTGTAATGCAAAATGCGCTAAAAAGAGCCAATGCCTGTATCGAGCAAAATGGTGGTCATTTGTCTGATGTCATATTTCACACATAGTCACGTTAAATTTCCTTAAAATGTATTTAACATATAAAAATAAATCATTTAAAAAAAAAAACGTTATTACAAGAGTTACACGTATTTAGCATCTCTAGGTCGCATTTGGGCCACCCTGTATTTTGAATGGTTTTACTACTCCGTCATTGTTTGTTAATTTTTTATAAAAATAATTTCCGCAACAATTCCACGCATGCAGATTTATATCCTATATAATTTGAGCATAATAAAGTGCAAGGTTAAAGTCGCTAATGGTTTGGCGTATTTTATGCATATAAATGATATTTGGTGTTTTTTAATATTGAGTCCGTTTCTATGTAACCTAGTTGCAAAAGAACACTATGAAGGATAACAAAATGCATGTAAAGCAACAGCACTAACTCGGAAAAATATCCGAGGTGAGTTGATGTAGTGTTGGGAAGTGAAAAAACTGCGCTATTGTAAATTCGCCCTAAGAAAATACAAGAAAAATTTGGATTTAAGACCTAATTCGTTCTTTTTTGTATAGTATTTGTTAATATATTGACTACGTAAACCTAAAAATTGCCGGCACAACTATTTTCCATTCTTAAATAGCACTAAACAAATCGCAACATTCATGGGAGTTGCTTTTGCAACTAAAGAAAATTTTTTTATTTTATTTTAAGTGATCCAGCATTTTGACAAATTTTCTGCTTTTTTAACCATTAACCGAAAGAAAATAAACGATTATAATTTATCCCTCCACGTTCAACCGTTGCCGGGTGCTCTGGGATCCAAGTTTCAAGTTTCAATTTTCCAAGTTTTTAAATATTTTGCAATCAGTACACGACCCACCCATATAAGTAGTGTGTATATATAGTGATGTAATTTCTCACAATACGTTACTAGCCAATTGTCGCAACAACTCATGGTTTGGTGAGCTTTATAAGCCTGCAGACTCGATTACGCGCTAGATATTATTATCTCTGGGATTGGGTGAAGTCATTGCTTTATAAGAACAAACCGGAAACTTTAGACGCCTTAGGGGACAAGACTGTATGAACTAAGGCGGAGATATGAGCCCGAATATTCGAGAAACTGGTCGAAAATTTGACCTCGAGTTTACGCCATGGAGAGGCGCCACTTTCCAGAAGTTATATGGTTTATATAAAAAACAACATACAAATTTAAAGCTACTTACGTGGTCGCTGTGCATTATGTGGATTATAAGTAAGTGGTTAAATTTATTTGAAACGGGTATAATATTGAACTTACCATCAACAATATAATTACATCTTTCTAAATTACTCTTTTCTCGTATAGTTTCAGAAATTGTGGGCGAAATAAATAATGTGTACGCAAAATTTAATTCAGTTATAGTGTCTATATAAAATTGTTTTCCAGCATCATATCTAGACATTCCAAATTCATTATGAATTTCTTGATTTTTGAAAAGTTCAATAATTTCTTCGAAATTCGTAGGTGCTTTAGGTAATTTTTTTTGTTTGATTCGCAGCAAATTCCTACGCATTTTATCATATTCAATTAACATCCCCCCTGCTTTATGCTTTTTACAGTTATCGTCAAACAATGCGCGTACACTTGAACTCTACAAACTTACAGTTTTAACATCGGTTTGAATTGCATTTATTATTTGTAATTTTTCAAAAGATTATTTTGCGGCCCATGATTATGTACCTTGCCCTGTTTACCAATTTTACGACAACATAACGCACTGTTGAGCTCAATTACAACTGCCATATTACAGTTCTTTTTATAACAATAATAAAAATCACCATTATTATATTTGTATTTATATTTATAAATTTGCTGTTCTTTTTCTACGTATACCCACTTGCTATTCTTCCTAAAGCCGGATATTATGTTATATTCAAAAATATTTTCCGAATTTTCCATATCACTTAAATCCATAAACACGTGGATCACCTGCAATGTCGGAGTTTGATTGATTGCCAACAACATTTTGGCAGAAAAATGCATTTTTGTCATAAAACAGGGCGACATGAAACAACAATGCATTTTTTACATGAAATAGGGGACATGCGATCATTATCAAAAAATATAGCTTTATGTCTCATTTTCGGAAAAAAATTTATGGCGGTAAGTCCCATTCCATTGAGACATAAGGGCATATGGGACTTGACGCCATATGGCTTTATGTCCTATGGCTTTATGACACCTCACCGTTCAAAAGATGTACTCCGATGTCTCATTATACCCCAGACATATCCGACATTTTATTTAGTTAGGTAATTAACAAGAAGCCTGATATCAGTCCTATCAAGCGAAGATATGTCTCTTCTTATGAAGGTATAGCCGAAAAACCGCGCCTGTCTGAGGCCCTAAGAGTTCCACAGCACTCACTCCGCTGGGACCCACTCAGTAACTAAGTCTTCAGAGAGAATGCTACGCTAAGGTAGCAAAATGGTTAACGTCCTATTAAAGCTGTTTTCGCGACCGGCGGTCTCGTTGCCTCCAATTTCAAAATGACCAGTTTACTCAGCTCAACTGTGTTTCTTGTGTACCATGTGGTTCAAACTGGCTCAGGTTGCTATAGTCCCCACCTCGGCCTGAAAGAAGGTGGTACATTTTCCCATCGCTATGAAAAGCTTAGTAAGAGATATCTACAAATGCCATCTCAATCATATTTGACCCGTCAGTGTACCGTTTGCTTCTAAATAAATATTTTAAAAAATTTAAAAACTGGACCCGAAGTGGTTGAAAAAACATTTCTCCACCTTTAATACCACCTATGATATTTAGTAAACTTATACTAGCTTTTATATATTAAATTCGCAAATTTGTGGTATGTTTTATCAGCATATCTTTTTCGTTATTTTGAAACATATGAGCTTGAATTTTAAACAAGCACTCATGGATGTAGATGGGTTCCACTGCAGTCCCCTGCAAAAAACACGGTTATACTCGCCAATAATCTTGAGTTTTTTGAATAGAATTCTTGAGACATATTTAGTCCAAAGGCTGGGTATCAAGTACCTAGGTATTTTATTAAATTTGATTCCCAAGTACATATTCCCGGATGTCAAGAGCACATATAGTTCTTTTTTCTATTCAGTTGTTTTATCATTTTACGGAAAATATTTGATATTTGGGTTACATATACGAGCTTATAAACTCCCATTTATAATGACTAATCCCCCTTTTTCGTATTTCCCTCCAAGCTATCTACCGTCTTATTTCGCACACACGAGTACCTCTAATGTTTTATATTTACTTTTATCATTTATTACACATTTTATAGCTGCTTTGATCTTCACGCCACTTGGTTGATTTTCCACATTTGAAACATTACACAAACGCTTAATGTTTCACCTCACCATTTCGCTAGTCTGCTCAGATCTTGGATATTTATATGTATTTTACTTTCTCAGCTGCTTCTGATATTTTATGCATTTTTTATTCGTTTATTTTGTGTTTCCTGTTGGTTTTTGGTAGTTCGCTTATCATCCCATGATTTTCACATACATATATGAATATGACCATATTTTGTATACATGTATGTATGTATGTATATATGTATATTTTTTGCAGATTTTTTTATACAACCCTAAAATAAACAAACAACACCAAAAATTGCAAAAGCGCAGTTCCAACAGATGCAAGGAAATCATGAAAGCATTGCATTATGCTACTGTTGCGAAAGCAACGCGACAACAATATTCATTCACAAAAAAACAAAATAATAACAACACGATATTAATTTTTTCACATCCATGGTTTGCCATTTTCCGCTCGTTTCACTGTACTTACATTCCATTCGAGTGTGAGTGAGTGTGCATGTTTGTGCGTATGTGTATGGCAATTGCATGGTCTTCTTGACTATAAAATTATGCTAATGAAATCGCATATCAGATGACGACTAACTTGCTGCTTGTAAGTACGAGTAGCTGCGGCAAGGCAACCAACCAGACCGCATTTTCTTTTCAGTCATTCCAACCGTGCGTTTCATGTGTTTGTTTTTGGTTTTGCGTTGACGTCTGCGAGGCGTTACACTGGAAATCCAATAAAAACCAACAAGTTATGTGTCTTTGAGTGGCTGCGGCCTGCATGTGGCAGCAATATTTGTGAAACGTATACACACACACACACAACCAAGCAATCACACACATTTACTATTGCCTCTAAAACAACATACAGATAAGTATGTATATAGCTGTGAGATGGTGGTAAATGCCATTAGCTATGTCGCGATTTATTTGAACTTGAAGATAAAACAAAGCGATGCAAAGATTTAAAAACCAACAGCTGCGCAAATTATCTTCAAGTGCAGGAATAATGCGACCTGTGGTGACACAGCGCTGGTGTACTTGGGCGTACACGGCGTATGAGCAATATTTTTATGTGGCCACTGCATTTGACAAGGCATACAAACCAAACCGGAAACAAATTTACATAAATAAGGAAATATTATATTATATATATATATTTTTTTTTTGGCAGGAAACAGTAAAGGTAACTTCAAGGAGTTGCATATCAAACGAAACACTTTGGATAATATGTCGAATTTTTGGGCATAAAGCCTAAATAAAATATCTGATGATCACCCTGCATATAGGAGCAGAGTTCAGTCACAAGTTAAGCATTGAATCTGATTCCAAACATTTTATTCTCGTTTTATAGATAAACTAGTTGAATACTAGTCGGCTTTGCTTACAACGTTTCCTCATACAATCAATGGGTATACAGTAAAAATGAAGTAAATTCTAAAGTAAGTGACCTGTTTTTTGATACAATTTTCAGATGGATATCTTGAACTAAGTCGTACTGTGAATATGGATTTACTGTACATTTCACCAATTGAGGTATACGAGTATAATAGTTTTTTACATATTTTCAATATATGTTTTCAATATCATCTAAATCGGAATATAAAATCATTTGTAATTACTCCTGCTACATATTTTTCTAATATAATCAATATCGCATCAAAAAGAAGGATTTTCAATTCTAGCGACCTCTAGCGGACCCATTTCTTGTAAAAGTACTTCTCGTTGCACCCCGTTATTCGTTTCTAATTTCATCAAGATCGGATTTTAAAAACAGATTTTCTGAATATCTCGACTCAAGCGCCACCCAAAACCCAAAACCAGAACTATTGAGTTTAAACTACTTGGGTTCGGTAATCATAATGATTAAACTAATTTCTACCTAATCGAAAAATTAGTTATCAATTATAGTAGAAAATAGTAACAAGAAATCATGCAATAAAAAAATAATGAAAAATAGGCGCAAAAAAAAAAGATTTTACAATTTTTTGTTTACTTATAATTATTCTTCACTATTTTAATTATATTTAATTATTAGTTTCCGTTTTTCACTATAAAGAAATATACTTGTTTGTTTCAATAGTTTAATGCTCCTGTGTAGAATATACAAATTACATTTTTTTCTTTCTTCTTTCTGTACGTAGCAGAACGGCAAATCCCTCCACGTGGAAAATGCTTAGCGTCCTTCCCATTTCCACAGACATTTGTCTTTTGGGACCAAAGACACCGCCGCCAATCCCTTCAGAATTTTAGAGCCGTGAGTGTACTAAGGTACAGTAATGCCGCCACATTTTTTATTTTAATATGATTGCCTGTGATTACTATATAACCTGTGAAAAATTTGCGATGTAGAAATGAAAACTTCGGGAGTTATGAATTTTTTGTATCTATACGCCCGCTTCGCCGCTAGCTAACGAGCGAGCGCACTCCGAGGCGCTATCCGTGCAGGTCCAAGCAAGTTCAAAAAAGGTAGTTCCAAATTTGGAAAAAGTTTAATTCTTTAGAAAAAAACACTAATTTGTTATAAAAAATCACTCACAGAACGTCTACTTAGCTGTGTTGCGAAGATAGGGGAATAACGCAAATCTTCAGTACAGGAAGAATTTTGTTATGACCAAAACTTTTTTTTACTGTGTGAATACTGAAAAAACGTCTTTTTTCAAGATTTCAAAAATTCGAAAATTTATTTCTCGAAAGTATTTATTAAAATAAAAAAATACGGGTCGATTATTTTTCAAAAAAGAACGCGAAATAAATTTGTTTTTCCAAAAAAATGTTTGAGTGCAAATTTTGCATGAAATGACCCGTATATAAAAACATTTCACTCTACAAAATTCTGTAAACAAACAAAATTGTAACTAACTAATCTTATATAATAAAAATATAGTGTTTAAAAATATTGCAGAAAAGCCAGCGAAACATTCTTTAACTTCTCCCTTTGAATATCTGCGGCTGATATTTTAAAACTTTAATAAAAGGTATCTGAATTAATTTTTAAAACAAAGCTTTTTCATTAACAACTTTTCGAGTTATATGAAACGCTCGATTTTGTAAAAAATTACGAATGAAAATTACCCTCTTCTAAAAGCATCCAATGGGGAAGCGCTTTGCCAAAAGTTTACATCTGTGGAAATGTCAATGATCTGATTTTGAATTGAAAAAATTCGAAACGGAACTAACTTCTCTCTTGTATAATGGTTTAAAGAATAGTGTAATGATATAAAGTATACCTGGTAGTAATTATCATTTTGACGTTTAACCCATTAGCTGCCTAGATGCAATTTTTTTTTTTACAATTTGTGTATACAACTTTTGCGAAAACCTTTCATTGCAATGCGCACCCAATAAAAATTATTGAATGTGTGCGTTGCACAAATAATATTTTTTCCCGGCATGTTTTTTTATTTCTTTTTTAAATTATTTAGCATTTTTATATTCAAAAAAATATTCTCTAAGCATATTAAAAAAATAATGACGAATGAAATATAATGGAAAAAATGACAATATATCTGCTAAGTCTACATACAGAAAATGAAACCAAGGCGAATTCATATTAGGTACTGACAATAGCAACAGAGAATTCATTCACAAAACTTACATGGATTGTGTTTTTGGTTTTTGGTGTGGCAATCGTCAAAGCCAGTCTAAGGCGAATTTGTTGGGCGAGTTGAGAAAATAAAAAACAAACAAACATACAGTGGCGAGCAAAACCGTTCAAATGGTGGCAAGGCGAATTCATATAAGATGGTGTTGTACAACTACAAAATTCTCATGTATTTTGTTATAGCTTTTGCGTAAGAGTTATAAAAATTTACATACATTTTGTCAAGGCGAATTCATATAACGTGAAGTTGATTCCGATTCACTAACCAATTCTTAACGACACTTAGCAGCTGTCTCGTTGTATTTATTCAAAGTGCTAAAGAGTGGCATCTTGGCCAAACTAAATTCCAAAATGGGCGAAAAACACAAAAAGGAATTGGAAAAAACAAATGAATGCGTGCTGCCGAATAAAAGTTTGAGCGCGTTTTTATTATATTTGATTTAAGTGAAATAAGATGCTAGTTTCCTTTGAACTAAGAATATTTATAATTGTATTTATATATTGCAATGTTCCATTGTAGCAGAATGTCGGGTTCTCTTCTGGTTTGGTATAATAGTCATCAGCTCGACTCCAAGGAATCACTTGCAAATATGCTATGGTTTTTGTTTTCAAAATTCGCTCCATTATGAATCGTGTTGCGCTCCGGGGCACTTTGCTTTTATATTTAAAATTTTTTAATTAGGAGCATATTCCTATATATTAAAAATAAACTTTATTTATGTTTCTATACTTGAAATCTTGATGAAAGTTTGCTTTTACTATTTGCACATTAATTGAATGGTAGCTATGGAGGTTGGCATACAGTCTGTCTAGTAGAAGCGTGATCGGCAAAATTTGCACATAGAGTGCCGTTATCAAAATAATTTGAATGTAGCGACATCATTTTTGTAGTACGCATTGCAAAAACTGTCAGTTTCGTGAAACTATTACAAAGTGCAAAAAAGACCTCACCAAAGCAGGACAAGAAGATCCTTGATTTGTTTGCGACGAAGCCGGGCTTATCGTTGCGTAAAGCTAAAGAAGTTGTAGAGAAAAGTGTTGTTAAAATATCGTTAGAGACGATTCGAAAACATTTAGGCGCTAACGACGTCAAATACCACAGCTCTCTTAAAAAACCGTTGCTCTCATCATCACACGTAAAAAAAATACTCGCCTGGGCCTGCGCCAATTCAGAACGGAATTGGAATAATGTAATATTCACGGATGAATCTTCATTTTGGGCAAATAGTAACATAAATCGATCTTGGTGTACCACTAACAATCGATTGCTCCAACGAACTGGTAAACACCCAGTGAAGGTCCATGTTTGGGGATGTTTCTCAGAAAAAGGATTTGGACGCCTTTTCGTGTTTACCAGCAACTTGAATGCGGTTTTGATGAACAAAATTTATTAAACAGCTTTATTGCAGAGTTGCAGAGTGTGCAGAGTAGAAACAGCAAAATGGTGTTGAGGTGTTAGATTGGCCTTCACAGTCGCCTGATGCCAATCCGATAGAAAATGTGTGGGCAATAGTAAAGCAGAAACTCAGAGGAAAAACGATATGGACAGCAAAACAGTTGTCAAAACAAATTCGGCTGATTTGGTAACGATTGCCACGGCAACTTGCTCAGAACTTAGTGCAAAGTATGAGTCGGAGGTGTGAGGCCATAATAGCGAATGGCGGTGACTATACATGTTATTAAAAGTATTGCGTACAATAAATATTATAAACGTGTAAAATGTTGTTTATTTGAAACGAATCGGACAAATAGTTTCTAAGTTATGGCGATCACGCTTCTACTAGACAGACGTAAGCCTCCTTATGATTATTTGGCTTCAACCATCCCAATAGTGACTCCCACAAAAAGGTGACGATACTGAAGCAAACATTTCTTTACCAGCTTTATTTGGTTCATAGGAAACCTGTCAAGTTGAGATATTAGGTCTTCAGCCAAGTCTGGAGTTAAGCGATACAGTTTCTGAAATTCTGTTGCATTCAAATGAAAGAGATTGTCCACATCCCGGAATAAATGTCGATTCACTGTTGGAGCGCTTACTTCTTCGTCACCTCGCGATAAATCATATTCGAAATATTCAAACGACATTGTTTAATCTTCGTCTTTCAATTTCAAGAAAACAAGTCGACGAATGTTAAATTTATCTTTTATTTATGTTGAAATCACAATTTTTTCTTTTCTCGATTAAATTAACAACATCAAATTTGTTGTCGTTTCAACCTAGCTAATCGCCTAGCTAACGACAACAGCTGGCTCGGCGATAGCGAAAATCGTTAAAAAATGGCTGCTGAATAGCAGCATCGTTAAAATTTTCGTTAAGACGAGTTAACCATGCGAATATCATTAAAAGAAATTAGTTAATCGCACTACTTGATTATTAAACACAATAAACAGAGAACTAATTAACTCAGAGCAATAAAGCCCTAAAAAATTGTACCAGCACGTCAGGCAAAACCACCTTTTAGTTTTAATTTGGTGCAATAAATAATTTGCTCAACTGCATATTTTACATTTATCAAACATAACTACTAACATTTGAGCCAATTGTTTAAATGAGCAAATTAATACAAAATATCCCGCAAATATGTATGTATGTGTATGATTGCAAGTATTTCCCACACGAGTACATATGTAGCTACATGCTAAGGGTGGACCCCAATAAATGTATTGCTAATGTCAAGGTTGAAAAGTCATACAAAGTACAAAACATTGAACCTTGACTGAAAGTAGGCTTACCGTATTTTACACCTAACGGAAGTTGCTGTTTATACTTTTGTTGTTGTTATTATTGTCGCCACAGTTGAAGCGGTCCCATGGGAAGTTAATAAATAAAGTTATAAGAAGTTAGTTTCGTAGACATACTCGTAACTCGTAACAATAACCCAATACGAACAGAAAAGTATAAAGAAAAATATTAACAACTATGCTTTACGTCAAAATGTAGGCTCTTATGTATGTATGTATTTATGTGCATATGTTCTAATGTGTATACATACATATAATATATGTATGTATGCATGTACAATGGCTTGGCTATAATAATAGCAAACAATTTAAGTTATAAATTCCCTCATTTGCCTTAATTGGCATAAATTATCGAAGTTTTGTTGGCATTGCCGCAATAAAAGTATTCGATTGGTTTTGGCTGGCAGGAGGCTGTACAAGAAAAACACAACCAAATGCATACCTGGATTAGGGATGATCTAAATTAATTGTTTACACATCGATTATTTTTTAGTTATTTAAATTTAATGGAGTGAAAAATATGAAAGACATAAATACTCATTATCGAAAACAGGTATCGGCTTTGACTTGTAATCAAAGATTTTAAAGGCAAAGTACCGCGGAGTGAAAATTAGTTGGTACGTTAAATGGTGCTGCGGTTCTGATGTTTAAAAAAATAATTTTCATGGTGCGGTTCATCGTATTATTGTTAATGTTTCTTCTTCTATAGTTCCAGTGATCCCAAGTAGACAGAGAACAATTATTACATCTTACTATATCAACAAGCCCCTTCCAACTCAACCCAAGTAATTTCGCTTACCAATTTATTGTTCACCTCTACGATTCGCGGAGTGTGTTAGGAGTTCTGACCTCTACCGATGAGTGGATTTCATTCTAATTTTAACTTTTCTGCGTAACTCCTCAATTGAGATATTCAAGACTAAAAAAGCTCGGGGTCTTTTTTAAATCTTAGCTCAAATTTACAAACAAATATTAACTGGACATTAATAGCTCGATTAGTTTGGATTTCCGAAGTCTCATGCCAGCATTGGTTCTTTAGCTTTGATCCATCATAGAGTGAACACTGTGTGAAATTCTGAACTAATTTTTCCGATTAGATGTTCAATGCAGCCTTTATGAGTGACCGAGGACAACTTCGTTACCAATCTAATTGAAATTCCTCACAGTCGTAAGAGATCAGTTGAAGTTAATCTCTAGGTCTGTTGACACAGGCTGATTGTGTTTCGTATAAGTACCATCTTATACTTACAAGAACTCCATGTATCTATTTTTTGGCTTTGAGTGGAGCGGAAGTCAGAGAAAGACAGCTAGAAACGAACGGGTGATAAATCAAAAAAAGAAAGCCAGCGTGAATTTTTCAATTAGAACTTAAATCGAAGGTGAAAATTTCAACAAAACGAATAATTTAGGTATTTCCTGGTGCCCATAAACGGGATAAGAACTATTGCCCGTTACCTAATGAGAATTCCTTCAGAAACCCTCACAAAAGCCACAAGCAACCTTACATGATGCCCTTCTCCATCGAATCAGCTTTTATCGCCAATGGGACTGACAAACAATGGAACATTTAATACGTAAGGGGTTGCTTATTGCTTCCTCATATATGCAGAATAAATAAATCAGCAAATTGTTTTCCAATCAGAAGGTATCGATACTTTTACTTGGAATTAGTATTGATACCAGACAAATATCAGATCTAAAGTATCGTTAGCTGTTATCATGAAGGTACGGAATGAACTAATTTAAACTTTATTTTTTTAGTTTCTAACTTATACATCGTTCGGAAATCTTAAACTCTGAATAATAAAAGCTCATAGTGTAGGAACCAAAAATAAGTAAAATACAGATAAAACATTGTAAAGGATTACAATACAGATGATTTCATTTAAGAAACAATTTATACTTTGTCCCAGTAATCCATGTACCTTGCTTCAAACCTTGATAAATTCTAGAAAGAAAGAAGTCTGATGAGCAGATGTCCTGATCTCCGAAATAGCAGCTATCACTTCTACCACCTTGAAAAATTGTTGTTTTCTCATAATATTCCCCAATAAATTCTGGCCTCGTGCTCAATAAAATTTTAAAAACTTTCTAAATATATATAAGGTCGAAAATAATATAGTAATTGAAAAAATGTATTCATAAAATATTTGACCGCGAAAGTTTGTTTTTGTTGTACTGATATTTTGTTAAACGATATTTTTTCAACAGTGGTTATTATTTTTGGCATGATTATTGTTACCCTCGCTTTCGAAAATAATCGTTTGTAATGAAGAGATGTTGCAACTGTATGTAAATAAGCTCGTGTGTGCTTATACAACGAAGGAATTGCAGTTTTAACTCCTCCCATTCTAAAGGGTTTGACTTCAGACGGTATACTGGGTTGGATAAATATAAAAATAGATACTTCGTAGACCTTCTTTTCTTTGACCAATGGTGGACTTTTTGTGGTGTTGCAAGAAGTCGAAGTCCCCCTTCGTCCCTTCTTCCTTTTCTGAGCTTGTTGAGACATCTGCCCCATAAGCGTTGTTATCTTGGAAGTGAAGGTTTTTGAACCTTGGGTAAAAAATTGCACCAAATTGTTCGATAAAATCAAATCTTTTGTTACACTCTGCCAAGAGTTTTGATGCAATCGATGTGAAAGTTTTACACATCTCAGATATAAAGCAGTTTACCATTGAAAAAAAACTTCGAATCAAAATTGGGGTTCGTATCGGGTATCTCGTTTGGAAGTACTTGGTTAAAACTTATCGATACTAAAAGTACTTGGTGTCCTAATAAAACAAATCGAGTATGTTCATGTATTTGTATCGTTTCATCCCTGGTTTTGTAAAAACGACTTTTTACTCAAAGTTGAAGTTTTTTTTTCAAAAAAGTTGAAAAATGGGGTATGCATGGTTTGTTCGAGAACGAAAGAAGACACTGAAGATGGCTCGGAGCCGAAACCGGTTTGTCTCCAAATCACATTCGACAAGCGATGACGGAAAATCGTTCCAATATACATCAAATTTATTCTCGGAAAATTTTTTGAGGGTTTTGTTTTGAGAGGCAGCTAATTGACAAATATGCTCACTAAAAGTATTTCCCCGTACGAGTACAATGTTCGTAGAAAATGCAAATATTATAAATATTTCCTTGCCTAGTTTCAACAAAGTTTTTTGTTTGTTTCAGAAATCTATCTTTTTCTTTGCTACAACTTGGCTCAAAAAAACACGCGTGTACCAAAGTGCGCGAGCCAGAAGTAAAACTTCTGTGTAATTAAAAAAGGACAAATAGTGGTAGAAATTAGTAGTAGCACTAGTGAAAATAGTGGTAGAATTTAGTAAAAATGTAAAAAAGAGGTAGAAATTAGTAGCAGCTGTACTAAAAATAGTGGTAGAAATTAGTGGTAGCTTTACTGAATATAGTGGAAGAAATTAGGAAAAATAGTGGTAGAAATTGGTAGTACTATTAGTGAAAATAGTGGTAGAATTTACTGAAAATGTAACAAAATAGTGATAGAAATTAGTAGTAGCATTAGTAAAAATAGTGGTAGAATTTATTAAAAATAGTGGTAGAAATGCGTAGTAGCATTAGTAAAAATAGTAGTAGTAATAAGTAAAAATGGTGGTAGAAACTAGAAAAAATAGTGGTAGAAACTGGTAAAAAATAGTGGTAGAAAGTAGTAAAATAGTGGTAGAAATTATTAAAAATAGTGGTAAAAACTAGTAAAAGAGTGGTAGAAAGTAGTAAAACTAGTAGTAGAAATTAGTAAAAATAGTGGTAAAAATTAGTAAAAAGAGTGGTAGAAATTAATTCTCCTTCCGTCCGACTGCCCCACCACGCGCGCCATCCCCTCCCTTTTCCTTTCGCTTTTTCATTCGATATTGGAATTACAGCCCAACGAGCGCAAAGAAGTTTCACTTCAAAAATCGATTAACGGAGCCGTGGCACGAACATAGGCCATATTTTAATCCGTTAGGTGGCGCTTGAGTTGAGATATTCCAAAAAGCAGTATTTATGATTCGATTTTGATAAAATTCGAAACATATAATGGGGGTACAATGAGAAATACTTTTACGAGTCAAGTTATTCAAAATATCTCTATTTATCGCTCGATTTTAGTGATAATATAAATGTTCGCTGCTGATGCGATGGAAATTGCATTTACTGCCCGATTTAGATGACACTGACAGTGTATAAATATGAAAATATGTATGTGCAAAAATCTATTATATGATTTAGTTTAAACCCAATAAACTTTGGGCAGCTAGCTCTACAAATCTGTTGTAAATATATGGAAGCGTAGATGATGCCGCAGACACAGGCGCGGGTATCATTTAGTTTTTCAACAACAATGGAAAATATATAAAAATAAAATATTTTTTACCGAAACAACTTGTAGTAAACTAGGCACATCCCTAATGAACACACCCAAACCAAAGTGCTGCTACAATTGTGTCTTGAGTAGAATTGAATTTTGCAGTCCATACTGAGCTTACAACGACGGGGTTCAAACTTTATCAATAAAATATCCAACAGGGCACATAAACATCCACACTCACAAATAAACTACCTACGTTCATATATGTATGTACTATATGAATAAATGCACAGCTGCATATGTCCATACTTTTATAGAAGAATGAATAGTCAGTCGTTCGAGCATTTGTCCAAGTTATGCGAGTAGGTAAAATGTTATCGCTTCATAGATACAAGTAAATCTGTATGTTCAATCCATTTAGTGGTGGTATGTATTAGAAATAACTGTACACATACATATTATATTATACATACATATACATGCGCATAAATACATATGTGTGTGTATATCTGCGACAATTTATTTCCGACTGAGAGACACTTATACGGCGATTGTTTGCTCTTTCCGTTTCCGGCATTTGACTTTGGCCATATGGATAATAATAATAGCATCCAAAACACGTTCACGGTTGATTAAATGGATCACACCAACGCCGCATGTATGTATGTACTATATTTGAGAGGAAATCTTGAGGCTCTTGAATTAATCCAGAATTTATTGTATTAGTGCAGCAAGATAATAAATGTCTGCATGAACAAATGCGCGTACTGTATGTCATGGCACTGCATCAACTAAGCAACAGATCAGCGGTAGAAGCATTTGCGGAATGCTGGCTTGAAATTCATTGGTCACGCGTAGATGTTGATGTTTACTGCTCACAAAGCTCAAACAACCGATGGCATTAACAGAAATTCGATTTCTGTTTGTTATTGATTATAATAAATTGTCAGTATCATTACTGAAATGAATTAGGTATGCATATAATAATTTAAGACTCACATATAAAATGAAATTAGTTATATATTGCAATGCATATTTATTATTTGGCACAAATTAATTTTAGGAATAGTAACTTTTAATTATATAGTTTTAAATTTTAATGCAATACATTTTTCTCCAATTTATCAAAAAACTAATAACTCATTTTAGTGAAATGCTCTTCCTTGGATTTCAAATGCCTTTTTTCGTTTAATAATTACTAACTGTGGGGTCAAAGGAACACTTAATGGCCAAGGAAATCAAATGGACGGGACAAGGTAAGAAAGCAATTGCATTTTGCGACATCTACTACAGCTGTCATGTAAAGGAGCGCATGCTCGTTGTTGGATTTGTGGTGAGAGAGAGACTTCGACGCGCTACGATTCTGATCAAACGAAATTCTTTAGCATCTCACTGATCAAAGATCACTTCTATGAGCGCCTAGAAAACATCTACGAGCACTGCTCCCGTCACGATATCAAAATCGTGCTTGCCGACTTCAATGTCAGGGTGGTTACGGAAGGAATTTTTGGTTACAGTGTCGGAAAATTCAGTCTCCACGATGAAACCTCCGCTAAAGAACAAGAACGGCGACCTGGTGACTGATGTCCAAAGCACGGTCAAATTGTAAAGGGATCATTTCTGCTAAATGGCGACAGCAAGAGCTTCGCCGGAAAAGATTTAGATCCCGAACCACAAATCGCTAATGATGGTGTTAACATTCCTTCATCCGACCTAGATAAAGTTCGAATAGCAATAACGCAACTGCGGAACAGTAAAACCGCTGAAGCTGATGGGTTACCAGCTGAGCTATTTAAGTTTGGCGGCGAAGAGCAGGAAAGGTACATGCAACAGCTCATTTCCAGAATAAGAGCGGACGATTGCGTGCTCTCCGATTGGAATTCAACTGGGATCTGCCTAATTCACAAGAAGAGTGATCTAGCAATATGCGCCAACTACCGAAGTCAACACTCAATGAACTGATTGGACCTTTAAACAGCTTTCGACAGCATGATAAGAAGTTGCCTATATGCTGCAATATTCGAATTTGGTATTTCTGCAAAACTAAGTGGCTATGTAAGATAACATCGAACAACACCACCAGCTCAGTCAGAACTGAGAAGGACCTCTCCGAGCCGTTTGACTCCGAGTGAGGTTTCAGACATGGTGAGTCCCTATCGTGCGACTTCTGTAACATTGTATTGGAAAAGATTAAGATTAGAAGAAAACCAGGCTGCGAAGGACTTCGCTTCAGTTGGCGGCAGTTAGCAAAGCAAAGGAATGAATGGTTTTGGTCAAAATCACCTAGGCAGTTACAGCGCCAGTTATTGATTTTATGAACTAAACTCAAAATATCATGTCTATTGTATTTGAACGTTCATCGATTACAAGCGCTTTTTGAGCGATTGTAGAGAAACTTGGAAAAATTTGTGTGGTTGGTTCAGTAGTCGGTTTAAATGTTTCTCACTTGAGGTTCTGACTGTCAACAATTTCGATATTTAATGTATATCGCTATTGGATATGTACCAGGGCGCATTTAATTGTATCAAAGACTTTTTGATTGAGCTCGTTGTATCATTTGAAGATTGATTTTATACAAGCGGCCCTCCACACTTCAATTCTATATTTCCAAATTGACAAAATTGTTGTTTTGTAGATAAGCACGTTATTATGCCATGATAGCTTAGAATGTTGCCGTAGCGAGTAGCGAGTAGAGTTGCCTAAATAGGTTTTTATTTCGTTGCGTTTTTTTAATTATATGGTAATTCCACGTTAATTTAGAGCCCATTGTTATTCCAAGGTATTTGGGTTTTGTATCATTGCTCACAGTAGAGTCGCCTAGTGCTCTTGGTCCAATGTTAGTTTTTGTTTGTAAAGAATTTTGTACTGTTTTGTCACCATAAATTTCAATACATCATTTTTTAAACCAGTCAAATACTTTGCTAATTTCCACTTCTACGCTATGTGCTGCTAGTTTAGAGTATCTGTTTGATACCATTAATACTGTATCGTCCGCAAAAGTAGCAACCATGGTATTTTTTGCAGGAGGTATAAAATTGGACCTAATAAATTACTTCGGGAGGCTTCCACCTTCATCGAACGTACGTCTGACTTTGCGCCGTTGAATTGGACATAGAAAAATGAAATGCCTCTCTTAGATATAGTTTTTTAATACGCATTTGGAAGCCAATACTTCAATTTATGAAATAGCCCCGTGCCATAAACCGAGAAACTCGAAGCTCTAATATGTGGAATTTTGTCTTTTTTTATAAACAATTTCACTTCTTTTTTGTTTTTGTTTTTCTATTTTACGAATTTACTTATATATTTTCAATACTTATTTGACACACAAAGACGCCGACTTCTGAACCAGCTCCTCTAAGCGGATGCCAAGCTTTAATAAGCGGACAATTTCGTTTTTTTTTTTCGTTCTGTTTTTGTCTATTAAAGAATTAGTTTTATTTTAAATAAGAAATCACTTTACCCATTTCTTTTCAACTGAATTTTATTATAACTTTTTACGGTATTCCCAATAGACGAACATCTCTCATAGGCCGACTCCATAGAGGTTATTGCATTAGAAATAGTTTAGCTTCCCGTGAATCGCATTTTTTGTAAATTTAATACCTCAAACACTTATATTTTGGAAAAATAAGCCATTTCCAAGCACTAAAAAGGGAAATTTCAAATTTTCATTATTTTAAGATATACATTCAATGCATTTATATAACAAAAAACTGCCCGCTGATTTTAGTTGTTTATTTTTTTTTTAAAGCTTAACACCGCACGCTATTTATAGCTAGTTTTCCAATAATATTTTTCCGCATGGACTCCCCACACGTATTACTTGAAATATTTGCTACTCGATTGACGTAACGCTGCCTTTTATTTGGTGAGTAGATTTTTGCTACAATAGTTATTTTTTTTATGTGCAATTTTCTCTTCCTTGTGAATATCTTTGCGGCGCATTTGTCCTAGGCCGCTGGCGTAATATTTGTATCTGCCTCTTGGACTGACGACTGACTGCATGCCTTGCTGTCTTTCTGTCTGCCTGGCAATGTGCTTGTAATTGTTGCAAAATAAAAATGTTTTATTCATGAGGCTATAAAATTGCCCAATTTTCAGTCCATTAAGAAAATTTACGCCTTTTTCATAAACGCGGCAACTTGCATTTATGTATAAGAATGTGTGTAACCAGGAAGAAAGTACAGATCGGCGAATTTCTTTATGAATGTAGAGCGAACCAGCATAGCTATCCCAAGTTTGTTTTATGCACAATGACACACAACTATACATAGAATATCCTTGGAAAGGCGCGTACAAGAGTTGCACAGTTGTTGGCAGAGGTGCGAGTAGTCAAAACGAGATAGTTAGGGCATTCAAAAAGAAAGTAACTGGGCAATTCGATTGTGGCAATGCTACTTTCGCACATACCTATACACACTCACACACTTAGCCACACACATGTACTTAGTAGTACTTACTATTCGGTGCCAATAGCGAGCACTGAAATGGTAAGTATCTCTTTTTTTTTGTGCATCCAAGGAAACAGAAAATAAGGATAACTAACTCACTCAGAGACACTCGGCTTCTGCTTGGACTGTCGATTTGCCTTTATGACCTGGCGTATAAATCAAACCAAAAGCAAGGTTGCTTAGGTACGATTTTCTGCACCTTCAAGGCAGCTTTTCAGCTTCAAACCACCGCTGTCCTGCATATTTCAGTTATAATACACGAAGGACCACCACATGTTGAAACTTCTCTGGTTGGTTTTTTTTCCCACTCGGTTGGAGGGGCGACAAACTAACTCAAGGAGGCATCAAGCAGGTGCAGTCACTTTCTTAGCTCTAACCATTTTGCCCTTGGCGTTACTTTTTTGCACACCTCGGCATAAGTTATGTTGTCGTTTTGTGGTAGGGCAGGTGGGAGAGAGGAGGGGTTGTGAAATGAATGCGGTTGACTTTGCCTTTAGTTATTTACGGTAGTTGGCGTGTGAGAATTTAAAATGCAAACTTAATGCCATTTCCGTTGCCGTTTTGCCACTCGACATCCGTTTGGTTTTTTATTCGCAGTTTTATTTTCGGATTTTTCGTTTTTGTGTCAGCACAGCGCCGATTATAACACTTTCAACACGTCGCTGGCAATTTGCTCAGTTACAGTTCACTTACAGTCACTGCACACGATTTGTAGATACAATAGATATGTATGCAGACACACACACACACACATCTATAGATAAGAAAAGATATGCGATGCGCATCATTTCATCGCACTGTCTACTCATATCGTCCGCTAGCTGCATTCGTCCCTCATTCATATTTATATCCTATCTGTGTGTATTGGCGTGAGTGTGTGTATGTAAGTATATATATGTACATACATCTTTGCTTTATGATTTACAATAGCTATCACATTTATTATTTATGTAGATTTTCACTTAACTGTCGCTTTGCTAGCAGAATATGAAAAATAGTGGAAATGCCTTCTTTGAAATTCTTCTTTTTAATACACGAATGTATTTATCTACATACATTTGCATGTATGTATAATTGTAAATTTGTACCATTTAGTGTCTGTTTTTCAGTACGATATTATCTCCGTTTGCCGTTTAAACTAAATTTAAACTCGTTTTAAACTCGCCGTTTTTCAGTCCACCATAAGCCTAGTATAAACTTAATTTAAACCTAATTATTTAAACCTAAACTGGCAGGGTTAAACTGAGTTTAACTAATTAGCTCACGTACATGTAGCAACCAAAAGTGTTGCATTGCAAAATAGCACTCGAAAACATCTCTGTGGTTTAAACTAAGTCAAACCGATTGTAAGTAGGCTGAACCTAAACTGAGTTTAAACTTGCACTGAAAAACTGCCCCTTATTTGCTAATTTCATATATAATTAAAATAAATGCAAATAGTTGTTGTATGAATATATGTATATATATCGTCGGAGATAGTATGAAATCGTGCATAAACACTTTGCAAATATCGGAGGACAGTTCACTCTGTAGAAGTTTACGCAAGTGGCGAAAATCTCTGATTGTATTCGATTCACGTGGGGGTTAACTAAAGTGAGAAGGTGGCCCTGGTGGGTTCTCTACGTCGTATTCGATTTCAAGACTCACCAGCGTTTGCAGCTCCCGTTCATCAGTAGCTGCGGCTTCGAGCGGGTATTTATATTGGAGCAAGCAGTTCACAATACAAATGTGTCTTTACAAAAAAATAACGCCTTAGGGGATGGCTGTGTACTAGAGTTTGGGCCCGTCACGCTAAAAATATCAGCAATGAAAAATTTCAAATAACCCCAGATCAGATCTTCCTTTTTGATAAATCCTTAATGGGAAACGTGCCGCTGTCGACCAGCTGGCTAATGCGCTCAGAAGAGCAAGCGCTATTCAGGATATGAAATGAAGAAGGGGCAAAGTAAGGAAACCATTGGACTTTGCAACGCCTGCTACAGTGAACGAGCATTTGGCTACGATTCGCATCAAAGGTTCAAAGGTCACTTCTATTAGCGCCTAGAACGCACTTACGAGCGCGACATCGAAATCGTGCTTGGCGACTTCAATGCTTCCAATATATTAGATGCACTCACATTCCAAGGATCGAGCATCGACTCGCATCATTACCTTGTCGCAACCAAGATTCGCATACGCCTCTGTGTAGCAAAGAACTTGCGTCTAAATACACCGGGTTCCGCGAGCATTTGAGAGCAGATTTCTCGCTCACTACTTACTGAAGCTGAGTAGGTACTTGGATTCCAGCGAGTCCGAATGTACAACTGGTACCACTTGGAATGTCGTGCTTCCGCAGGCAAGAAAGACGTTGCCCACAGGGCCACACTAAGATCGGGCGCAATACGAACTGTATGGGAGCGCTACCGTGAAAAGAGAAAGGAAGAGATACGTATTATTCGGAGAAAGCAAATAGGTCCACATATTTGTGGTCGAAAAGCGTGAAGTGTTAGCCGGCAGAAAAACGCAAGGAAATTTTACCAAAACGTACAGCGACATACGTAAGGTTTAAGACCGGAACGAATTCCTGGTGACTGATGACCACCGCACTCTCAAACTTCGGAGGGGACATTTCTTCACTTTGCTACGGCTTCCCCCATGTTTGGCAACCAAAGTTAGCTTCGGTTTTGGCTCGGATTCAGACAAAAAAAGGAGCTTTGCCCGAACATTTGTCAATTTGTATTGATTAAGAAATAGTATAAAGTTTTACTTTTGAAAAACAGTCAAAAGAGCTCTTCGGATTTACATACATGATGTGCTTTTCAGTAATAATACTAAAGGAAATTATTCATTATGATCATGAACATCTGTTGCAAATTTTGAATACTGGTTTTAAAACCTATACTTTCTGTTGGAAAAAATTGCTTTAAAATATCTGTCTGCTCTTTTATAGAGTGTGTCTAGTGAATAACTGCTCAGAGCTCCAGGCCAGCTTTATACCGATATACGAAATCGCTTGTAAGTTGTAAATTACGATGGGCTTTTCATTCTGTGGTTTGTGGTTGCACTCTTCCAAAACAGCACGACCGACATTTAAAAAGTTTTATCTATATGCTTTGTAGGTATAAGAACAAGTCGTAAGGAATATTTTATAGTTGGGAAAGCGTTGCCACCAGATTGAAAATTCAAATTTAATTAAAATACACACAAGTAGTATGAAGTATTAAAATATGGATATCAAGAGATGAACCTCGCGGTAAGTATGTAAATTATAGACAAGCTGTATAAAGTATTAAAATATCAAATGGTTCATCTCGACAAGGAGAAGAACCTTCTAATCTAAACCTATATTTTGGAGAGAGTTGCCACCTGTTCGCAAAGTCGAATAAAATTAAACTATACGCAAGTTATATGAAATATTGAAATATCGGTCAGACGGTTCGATTCGTTGAGGAGATGGTTTATAGTAAGGTATATGTTGAAGAGAGTTGCCGCCTACTTCGAAAGTCGAATTTAAGTAAATTGTACGCAAGTCATATGAAATACGAAAGTATTGGTTACAGATCGTTTGGTTTGCTAGGAGAATGTTTATAGGTACATTTTGCAGAAGGTTGCCATTTGTTCGCAAAGTCGAATTAAATTAAATTATACAAAAGTTATACAAAATACTAAAATATCGGTGTCAGACGGTTCAAGTGTTGAGGAAGGTTGCCGCCTACTTCGAAAGTCGAATTTAAGTATGATACGCAAGTTATATGAAATAGTAAAGTATGGGTTTCAGATCGTTCGTTTTGCTAGGAGAAAGTTTTAGACACAAAGAGGGTTGCCACCGCCTTGAAAAGTAAAATTTAAGTAAATTATACAAAAGTTTATAAAATATTACTATTAGTGCCAAAAGGTTCGTATGGGTGAGGTCAAGGTTTATTCTTTTTTTTTAAAGAGATGTACTTGAAAAATAAAATTTAGGTAATACACAGATGAGAGAGAAACCGAAATGCGATTACATATGCAAGGGCAATTAATATACAATATACAGGGTTTTCTATATATCATTTATGTAACTATAAAAAGGCGCAGTGTGTCTGCTAGTATGTAGCTTATAGGCTATTGTGTAAGAAAACTTTTGATAGGTGTCGCTGATGTGGAAAATTTCGAAAACCCCTTATTTATAGTTCGATTTGATTAAAATTCAAAATAGAGCTCTTGTTAAAAATCGATTAACCGATAACTCGACTAGTCGACTCTTTTGATAGTTGATAGTCGAATAGCAGCTATTCGATTAACTGTTAACTATTCGAATAGTGATAGCTAATCACAATGAATTCATAAAAACTTAAGCACAAACATATTCAAACATATGTATCTAAAATACAAATATGTTTTGATAGAAAACTACTATGTAGTCGAAAAATCGAAAACAAACGGTTAGTCGATTAAGTGAAGTCGACCATTTTTTAAAACCACTTTTGCTAATCGATTAATCGATGAGTCGATTAACAAGCGCTCCAATTCATAACATGTACTATTTCAAAATTAACCTATAGGTGGCGCTGTAATCAAAATATCTCTAAACCCATAAACACAGTTCAATTCGATTAAATATAAATATAACATTATTCAATTTCGAGCATTTTGTATATAGGTTTTGTACTGTTACTTTTACAAAAAAATTTCTTGCATGTTTATGTGATGCACTGTATTGAATGTGATTTTAACGAATGTACATTTTTTAATAACAAAAATAACAATCTAGAATTTTTATAATATCTTTGGTTGTTTATTATGTAAGACTTTGAAAATGTTCTGTTCGGTTCGGTTCGGTTCAGTTCTAAAAGCCGATGTTCAGTCGTTCTCTAGTTAAGACATATTCGTCGAAAAATATAGTCGAAAATTTTAACCCATTAGGCCCTACATAAAAGTGTCGTGTTAACGCTTAATACAACAAACCACTCCAAACCAAATTCGAAAGGTCGTTAGCAGATTAAAATATTATATAAAGTTATCCTGGGGAAAATTTTACTATGTATATTCTCCGAACAATAAAATGAGGACTCTCTAGGTTAAGCTCTGTGCTCAGAGGCGACAGATTTTCGGCCTCTCGCGGTTAATTAGTTGCTAAATTGCCTAATTTCTCAACTTTAACGCTGCGCTTCTCGTTTAAGATTAAATACAAGCGCATCGGAAAACTTTCGTATGCTTGAAAATGTGCTCCGTTTTTTTTGCTAACATTTTCTCAAAGTCAGTAAACGATTTGCTGGTGCACGGAGTAAAATTTATATCCACTTTAATGGAGTTTTGCCATAAAGAAAATTTTAGCTCCAAGGCTGCCATCTTTTTCTACTTGCAACCAAAACGAAAAGTTTCCAAAGCGAATTTGAAACGTCATTTACCGCTGCTGCCGCAACGGCGCCCTTAACTAAGTATTCAGGTGACAGAAAAAGCGAAAGTCACCAAATTATGGAAGCGCATGCTCATATGCCGATTAACATATGTACATATATACATATGTATGTATATGTATAGTACTTACTTGATGTATATGAACACAAACATACATACATACATATCTATATATGTAAGTATTTCTATGCAAGCGGAAGCGGTTATTTACGGCTGTGTAAGTTTGCTTGCGGCTGATTTAAAGTTCGAATATTTTGTTTGTGTACGTTATGCCCGGTGCTTGCACACGCGTGCCACAAATGAGTTCCATTGCGAATTTAGCAAAAATCTTTAATTTTGCATTCTTCGCGTAGATCGCAGCATTAGTTCTAGGTATGTATGTACATACATACATATGTCGCCCGTGTAGCCGAGTGCCAAAATGACTCGTAGTTGCGGCGACAGCGAAAGCTTCTCTTACTTCTTCAAAGTTTATTGCCAAAATTTTCCTAATCAAATTTAATGAAATGTGAAAAAGGCAAAAATACGACTTGAAAACTTTGTCGTCGTTGACAGGAGGGGTCGAGTAAGAAAACGTAAGAAATGAGAACGGTACGAGTGAGAAACGTAGAACAGAAAAAGGCGAAGCATCAGAAACGGCAGTTTTTCAACACAGCTGGATTCTTTAATCGAGCACAAAAAGTGAGTGCTTCGAAGTCGCCATGGATGTGCAATAAGTTGTGTGTGAGTCGATGAGTCGTTGAGTTAGTGAGGGGGTGAGTGAGGTAAGCGTTTTTTTGCATGTACGCACATTATTGCATGAATGTATGTGTGCGCGTGTGTCCCTTGACATTGTGATTTAACATAACAGAAGTGGTACAAAATTTGCTAGTCCTTGGCGCAGAAAAAAAATTAAATAAATCAAAAATGCTTGTTGTTGGTGTTTGTTCAGATTTTAAAGTTTATTTATTTTTTGTCTTTGTATTTGCGCTACTTGTGGTTAGTGTACATAGTACACAAAGCAACATATTTTGATTTTTAGTCAATGAATTGGAAAAATGCTCAACGAATTAAATTTTTTTGCCGGCTTCAACTGCTTTTGTGTTTTGTTTATTAAAAAAATCTTCGCAATTTTATTATATGAGCGGCAGATAAGGATTCGCAATATTAGCAAACTTTATGCCATTTTCTGCCAAACCCTATAAAATGGGTGAAGTTTACTTAATACCCATCTCTTTATTCTCCTTCATGTTCTCTTATTCATTGCGCTAAATATAAAACCTCCAATACTTGGCAATGAATACTGAATAGTCTTGCGTTTGTTGATGAAGTCAAGTGATGTCTTGTGGTTGTTATAAAGCGATTTACTTTGATGAATATTTTGCTCAGCCAGACAGTTTTATAATTTCTAGGAATTTAATATTGTACTCTTGCGAAATTCAGTTTGAAGTAAATTATATTATGTACATACATAGGGTAATCGGATGCAATATCGACGCGAAGTATTTATGGTTTTGAAAGAATGAAATTTCGCTAAGCTAATATAACAGAATTTAGCGGTATCGATAACAGCAAAGAATAAATAGTATATGATACATTTTGGAAGTGCAGTTTTACAAATGTTCCATAGATGGGCGATTTGCAGTACCAGTAAAGGAGAGGTGAATACCATTTTTTACTGATAATGCAATTTAGTTTGCCGTACCACTAAACCTTTGCTGATTACTGAAAAAACACTGTAAACATATTTTTTTACTGAATACTAATTATTATGTTATTTTATTTCCCCTATCAGTAAAAGGTTTGAAATGGAATTGAGGTAGGCCGGAAATCCGAAATCAAGTTTCCAAGCTCTTTGGCATAGTTTCACAATACAATTAAGGCTTGGGAAAGGATCAGGAGAATGAGTGCTAGTGTGCAAAATGGTAGGGAAGATGGTGAGGCAGATACTTAATTTCGACTCAAAAAATCTCCTCGACCCTGATGAATCTGAGAAGCTTGTTCAGGGATAAAGAATGAACGTTTTTCTTTCTTAATATATGAGACCCACACATGGTCCATTCTATCCATCAACGAATTCCACCACCAACCTGTCCGGTCTTTTCAAGAAGCATTTGGTTTTTTTTCAATTGTCGGTAGTTCACCAACGACTCTCCCGCATCTTATTCATGACATTCCGGAGGTACCTGACCGCCCCTGCAAAGCTTGGTCCTATAATTCCCTGCGGTCGAATGGGGTTGGATGGGCATTTAGTAATCTTGAACACCGTTGTGTCCCGGCACCCACATGAGAGCAAGCTTATTCCATTTATCAACAGAGTTCATCCTCAACTTACATTCTTGGGCAATTTTTGAGGAGGTGCGGGCAGTCTCTAAGGCCTTAAGTGCAACTTGGGTTTCTCTGCAGACTATGATTGCATATCCACGCCACCAATCGCCAATTATCATACCTTAAGCATAGCAAATATCTCCAATTGGTAAACCATTGTCATTGTGCCTAAGTCAGAGAAGCATCTGAAATAACCATCCAGGTGCCAACCAGCCCCAGTTCCATTATCTGCCTTGGAGCCGTCAATGTAAAAAGTTTTCAACAGAGTATATGGATCGCTCATTGTTGTCTTGTAAGAAAGCTTACGGTATACTTACTACCAAAGAGACTTTCGGTATAAGTCCGTCTTGCGATGACCTTCGGCTACTTGATTTTTGTCAGTGCTCAGCGTTAACTCGATGAATCGAGGATCAGAAAGAGGTTCACCTTCAAGGCTTTCCATCCTTTGACTTAGTGTTAAGCTTCATTTTGCCTCTTCAGCCCGTTTCGCAATAAACCAAATTTTTTTAGTCCATACGTGGGTATATGTGAATTTTGGTACCCATAGGTGCGAACTCGTACTACTTGCTAATAACAACATTCCAAAAATACGGACCAGTAAAAGTAACAAAAATTATAACGGAAAATGCCACTGAAGACGCCACAACAACAACACCTGGTTGCTCCCAAGCCAAATTAGGTAAAATACATCAACTTTTACCACGTGCTACATGCCAATGAGTTTTTTAGCGTTTATATTGAAAACACTTGTTGACTTGCACATAAGAAATGGGATTTCGTGCGAGAAATTATCGCCATCACAGCGGAATCTGTCTTGCACACCCTTTTAAAATCCATAGAGGAATCCCTAGTTGAGTTCATAAGCAGAGAGTGGGCCAAAACCGACATTATTAGACTCTTCCACTGCTGGCTTAGCGGCAGAACTGTTATTGCGCAATGGCCCTCCCTTATTATCGTGATCGGGAGCGGGAATGGCATGAATACGAAAAGCTGCTCCGAACCTATAAAAAAGTTTTAAGGGAGGCAAAGATACCCTCGTGAAGAAGTTTTTGTGGCGGCATCGAAAATGCTTCCGACACTGCAAGGCTACGAAAGATTCTCTCGGAATCCTCAAACCCGATAGGAAAGACGGGTCCTGGGTCTCAACGAGGAAGGGACCCCCTGAATTGCTTTCGTGGGAACACAACCGAACATCCCTCCTTTTATGTCATGTTAAGTGCTATCGCAACTGATGCAACGAACACTTCGTAATTTATCCAAGTGGTCCATCGCTACTGGCTTAGACTCAATCAGCTCAAGTAAGATGGAACTTGTTTGCTTTACGAGGCGGTATAAAATGCCTTCGGTAACTCCACCGGAACTAAATGGCGTCCGGTTGAGTTTTAAGTGCCAAATTTTTATTTTCTAAATATGAAGCTGAGCAAAAAATAAAACTCAAGAAATAACGATTATTTTCTGAGCAAAAAATTAAAACTAAAAAAATAACGATTAAACTTGTTTTTTAAATAAAACTCAAAAAATAAAAACCAACCTCGCTGAAGGTAGTCCTTGCTGCACTCCTCTTTCCGCATAATTTTTGCGTTGAATTTTGGAATTTGAATTATTTGTTTCTGAAAAAAATATTTCATTTATCGTTCTAACTTTTAAAATTAGTTACCCAAAATAGCGTCGTGTCGGTCTCACGGACCGATAACAGTAATAAAACGGCATATGCCATATGACACCAGCGCTCGCGCCACTAAACGATATCTACCTACCAATTAAGAAGCTACTCAAATCTTCATTGCTACTGTGTCAATGAACTGTCGTTCTATCGACGGAACCCGCGAGTATAGGAAGGTTAATAAAAAAATTCAGTAAATTAATATTGAAGAACTCATATAAATATTTTGTGTAAATAAAAGTTACCGCGAAATTCTAACAAAAGTTTCATATGTGTGTGTGTGTATATGTGCATGTGTGAAACCAATATTAAAATTTATTTAACCACTTTTGTGGTATTAAAACTGAACTTTTTTTTCGTACGCGTGCAAAAGCTGAATATAATCAATATAATTGCACTTTTTTTGAAGTGAAAATTTCCAAACTGTGTCAAACTAGGTAATTTTCTGCTTCGAGGACTTACAAATGTATGAATTAAATGAAATTGAATTGCATTGCATTGTAGTAGCGCCCAATTGATACAACCACATTTACATTTAAGCGTGCACATACACATACATACATACATACAAACACAATATGTACATATACCAACCCACCGCCAGTAATTTGTATGCAATGAAAGCCAATGCGAATATTCCAATGAGTCGATAATTGTATAGAAATTTTGTAAAATTTCAACGAAATTTCGCTATGCTGATGGCATTGTTGGCAGTAATGAAATTTGAATTTTAGTTGCGGTTGATAAGCAGCCATGCGTGAGCGGGTCATGGGTGTGTGTGTGTAGTAATCAAATGTACATAACGAGTTCCGCTAGCCTTGTGCAGCGAGTAAAGTTTACGCAAAAAAAATAAAATACACGCGAAAAAAACCAATCCATTTACATTTGCACGTCTGCGGTCGGCGGTAAGTGGTCGGTCAGCTGCAATGGAGCGGCAAACGCGGCTATATGGACGGCTTTGAATGGCTAGCCTTGAGTGGCGTGTTCGTTTGCTTTTGCAATGATGAAGCCACAGGCAGCTGAGGGCGACTCCCGATTGCTTTCATTTAAATACTGCTCTACCGTTGTTGCTCTCAAATTCATTGGTGGTCTCGGGAGTGCAGTTATGTAGCAGAAAGCAAGTTCATATTGTGTGTATAGTTTTTAATTAATTCGCAAGCACAACGGAAAGTGACAAATACTTCGAAACAGAAGTGAAGACGTAGGGGGTACCCGACCCCATAAGTAGATGTTTGCTTTTAAGACGTCTTTATGAGCTCCTGCTTGAGGTCTTCTTTCGACGAAAAAGATTACAAAAATCTACGTACAACGGGAAGAGTCCGGTTATAATAAACAGTTACGGGCAATAAATTAGAATCAAGTCGGTTGCTGCGAAACAATCAGCGGTTCTTCCTCTTTGCTATTATATTTCCAATAGCTTTTGTTTGTAATCGAATCTGTACACTATTTGTCGTTTAAAACGTCACAATGGAAAACCGTTTTAATTTTCATGTTAATGTTGTGCTTAAAACTTGCAACGGTGGGCTTTTACTATAGTGACAATATAATAGAATGAAAGAAGGAAAAAAGCAATAAAAGTGATTTTTGGTGCGCAAATTGTATTTTATACACTATATCATATTATATACACTATATTGTGTTATAAATTTTCTTTAATTTAAAAGAATTAGGTAGCGGAAAGCACTGCACGACATACAAAATTTGCAAAATGAAAAATGGTTTTACGCAAAGGGAATTTGCAAAAATTATTAACATATAACAAAAATTTGTGCTTACTACCCTTTCGCCTAATAAAAAAATGCAAACTGAGAGGTCGACCGCAAAAAACGACGCCAGAGTACGACAATTTCATTGAGAGACAATCAAAGCGCGACCCTTTTAAATCGGCTGCAGTCATCCAGAAGGAAATTAGCGTGGAAATATTTGCAAAAACTGTTTCCCGCCGTCTTGTAGAAAGGAGCCTCTTCGGCAGATTGCCACGAAAAATTTCAGTGTTGACAAAAAGACAGCGACGAAATCGATAAACGTTTGCGAGAACTCACATAACTTGGTCCGGTCCAGAAAACTCAAAAAAGTGGCGAAATATTTTATGTTCCGACGAATCTAAAGTAAACATAGCGGGTAATGATGGTAAGGTCTGGGTCCGATGAGCGAAAAATGCAGAAATGAGTTCCAGGTACACAACAAAAACATTCAAGCATGTGGAGGGAAATATAATGATCTATGGATGTATTTCGTGGTATCTAGACGGACCGCTATTTTAGATTCGGGGACACATGGACCGGTACCGCTACCTAAGAATATTAGAAGACGTTATGCTATCCCATGCCGAATGGAACATGCCTTTGATTTGGCAGTTTCAACAGGACAATGACTCGAAACATACTTCGGGTCTGGTAAAAACGTGGTTACAGAGTCGTGGCATCGATGTGATGAGGTGGCCTTCGCAATCTCCGAATTTAAGCCCGATAGAGAACTTGTGTAAGGTGGTAAAGAAAAACCTTGGGCTCGTTAAATCAAAGAATAAGGAAGAACTTTGGCAAATAATCCAAGAAGGTTGGTACACGTATTCCAAACCAAATTCGGTTTGTGAGACCCTAGTTGAATCTATGCCGAAAATATGAACTGACATATTTACTTGCAATTAAAGGCTTTGCTACAAAGTTTTAAAAGTGTCACACTTTTTAATAGAGTTTTATTATTATTTTCGAGTTTAAGTTCTCTGATTCTATTTTTTTGTCAATTGAATCTCACTACTGTCTACTTTAAATTTTTTTTTTGAATGCAATAACTATTGATTCTTGTTTGAGTCACTAATATGCTAAATTTATAAACGGAACTAAATACATGTTTTGATTTGGTTAAGAAATGCTTTTAATAACTGTTTTTGGCAAATATATGTGGAAGGATTGCTTGATTCTATTATAGGCATATTCAACAGTGAAATTATGGTTCAGAGTGTTGTTGCTAAAAATTGGAATTGGCGTATCCGAAATCACGGACGCGCTTCGAATTTATTCCATTTGAAAAAGGAGCGTATGTTTGGTTATATGCATATTGCCAGTAGGTGACAATGTTCGTAACGCGAACTGTGTTTCACTATTAAGTTTTGAGAAATCTGTATACTTTGTGTTTAGCTACATTAACAAATATTTTTGGTAGCCACATTAATTTATTTTATGGTGTAAAGTTTTATGCGCAAAGTTTCGAATCATAAGAAATCTCGTGAAGTAATAATCTTCAATGAGTGTCAAATCGAACAAAAAATCTGGCTCAATCAAATTCATTAAATATGGACATTTGTAAATTCTTAAATTAAATACCTCTTCTTTCGCACGATCATGTAAATATAATATATATGTTATAATCATAACATTATACATAGATTAGCCTAGTATTTTGATTTAACTTATAAATATTAAAAATTTTAAAATGAGCACAGATGTGACTATGCAGTTTACTGAAAAATGATTGTAAAATGTCATCTTAGCTTTTTTGGAATCTACGGAGATAGACCGTAAGTACTTTATCGGTGCACTTGGAATTAATGGAGAACAATGAAAGAAACATACATATATATTCAAAAACTCTGTAGGCGAATAGTGAACATTTTTTTCATTACGTTTGTTTCCCACAGCAAGATGCAATTTGTAAAAACAAAAACCTGCAAGAAGATGCAAAGACTAAATTAAAACAATCCTGTGAAAAAGATGTGTGGAATATCACGAATCAGCCAAAATGTATCTCCTCTTGCAGCTAGAATTTATCAGCGCCTTGGAAAACATCTTGAATACCTGAATAGATTCAAAAACAACTATTGCAGCATTTCAGCATCTAACAGCGCTTAAAACCTTAGATTTTTAGATTTCATTTCAAGAGTTTGATTTGATTTTTCTCTGGCTTTATGATTGAATCGAGTTCGGCAAACTGAAAATTAAGATCTTAATGAAGCCATAAAGTCGCAGATGCAGCAAAGAAAGTATTAATAGTCAGTTTGTAAAAAACACCATATCGATATCGAAGTGAAGAAAGCCAGAATAACTTATTGTCAGACTCATCGGTGTAATCAGATCTCTACTTCCAGATTTCTACTTACATATCATATCTGAATTCAATCGTAACTCATCTTGAATAACGTTTTATAAATCACCGTAAAATAAATTCGAATTTCATCTGTCCTTTCCTATCGGAAAGTCTTACTCTAGATACAGGAGCGTGCAAGCAATTATTTGAAAAAAAAACTCAACGATTTTGCATGAGGATTGTGTTGAAGTATTTGTCGACGAAGTACACTTTTGGCGAAGACGAATTTTGGATAAACATATTCACAATTCTATTAAAGCACTTGATGTCTGCAATGAAAATGCTTTCCCTAATGTTCATGTAAACTCGCTGCTCTATCAGTAAAGACATCGACGAATGAACCCTCACTGACCATGGTAAACTAATATTTCTGTTCCATAGTTTATGTAGTTGAATAACGATGCCACCTAGGAGAATGCGTCTTTCTTTGCCTGGTGCCGGGAATTCGTAGAGGACATCTTCTGAGCTTTCTATTTCCATTCCACAGAATCAACAAACGTCGGTATGCGGTAGGCCCAATTTTCTCCTGTGGTACCTCAGATATTTCGTTAGAGGAAACAGGGGATTGTTTCGGCGCTCGCCTGCGTTATTCAACCAATACCTGGCAAATTTCTTTTCTCTAGTCTTCTTACGATTTCGTTAGAATGGCTTTTGGAGAGTCCACAAAATGTTTCAGACTCAATAAATAGGGCATACAGACGCCTAGTTTAGCACTGGGAGCCTGAGTTTCGACTTTCTCATTTCCCTCATGCCCCTCGTGAGCAGAAATCTATCGTAAAGTTAAGGTATTTCACGTCTCTAGTGTGTTGAGAAAACTTAGGCACTCAACGGCCAATTCAGAGGTGAAAATGTTTGATTTTAAGGCTTTAAGGGCGGCTTGAGTGTCGGAGAGAATACATATATTTGCTACTCTTATTTTCCTGCTCCGACATTCTCTAGCACAGAATTCTAAAGCATACAGTTCTGAATGAAAAATAGATATGGGTATGGGATTTTGAACCTATTTAAACATTATCCAATTGTAATCTATCCCTAAACCAGATCTGGGAATAAGGTTTGTTGCTGATGGATTTTATGATCCAGTCTTCTCGACCATTAATAGTCACTTGAAAGCATTTGAAAACAGATAATTTGGAGTAAAGAGTGTAACCCGTTTGCAAAATTGCATCGCATTTTAAGTTTTCTAAGATCTTTAGATGCCGCTTAATATCTACGCCTTCGAGGCCGGAGATGCCTTTTAACCTTAGGGCTGCAATACTTGCTTTACTTTCTATTTGATTAGAATGCGGTGGGATATTAAAAAGCACACGCAAGGTAACAGTGGGGCATGTTTTTATTGCCACTGCAGTACTAACGCAAACAAGCCTATGTAGTTTGCCTTGTAAGTCAATTGCCTTTCTTTGTTTGTGAGGTATTCTTATTATTATTATGCTTGGGTAAATTCACGCTGCGATCTGAAGAGATTTTTTGTGTTGCTTTGGAGAGTGTCATGATCCAGATTTTAGATGGATGGATGGTGTTTAAGTTTAAGACTTTGAACATGTGGGCAATCACACAAAACATGCCAACACAAAATCTACAGCCCACTTTCTCAGCTAGTCTCATTTTACAAAGATAGCATCTTAGCTTGCAGTGATCTGTGTAGTAACCAGTAAGAGTTCTTAAACTCGCCCGGCTGAGATTCAGAAGTCATTTAGTGATCTTCCGAGAGAGAGATATGAACCTTTTATCCATTGCACTAAGCCAGTGAGTTGCACACTGAGCCTCCTCTTATCTTCTTATTAGTTCTGCAGTGTAACCCTTGGATGTTCCACAAAAAGGCTCTGTAGCAAGCAGATGTCGTTGGGCCCAATGTTTTGCGAGACCATCAGCCTTTTCGTTGCCTTCAAAGTCCTTATGCCTGGAACCCACCACAACGTTATTTTGTTGCATATGGCCAGAGCATATTTAGAGCAGCCTGATTGTCCGGCATAATATGTATTCTGGCCTTCTTTTTACCTCTCAGAAGGCATTCGCGGGTACAGAGTTCAATTGCTGACTTTCCTTTGGTTCGAATATTCAAGCCCCGGAACTTGAAAACTCTTGCTTGGATATATCAGTGTACCACACTGAGAATCCTTCGGAGGTATATTGTATTATCGCTCCGCAGCAGTCTCTTTCAGGAATTACTAACTTGTAGTTCTAATTGAAGGATAGATTTGGTACCATGATATCAGAGCATTCCCCATAGTATTCCCATATGACCCGAAACTCTCCACTTGTCCTGCGATGTGTACAGGGTATGGATGAGGAAGCGCAGGTTATCATCTATATCCGAGACCAAGGCAACATAATTTAATTTATCAATTGTTGTAAATTTAATACAGCAGCGTGGTTTATATTTATTATGTATATATGTACATATGCCAACAAATTGTAGATATGAGCTTCAAGTGTCGGCTAGCCGTTGCATGGACAGCGGATGGGGCTACGTAATTACCATCACACAAATTTACAAATACCCTGTGGGTCTAAACACAGCCTGTCACCAGCACCGCCACCAACAGCAACAACAACAAGTGTAGGCGCGTACAAATTTTGTTTAGTGTTGATGACCAGCGGGGGCCGCAAATATTTCGGACATTGCCATTAAGGTGAAATTGTATCAAACATAAACAAAAACTAAATAATTTGGATGCCAGTTTACGTATAGGCCGGTGGGATAGGTGCAACATGCCTTGCGGATATTGGCATTTCTTCTCCGCTTCCATTCACACAAATATTTCTCATTTAGCTTTATGCTGTTGCGCGACAGGTGTTGTTGTTAGCGCTGATTTTCGTTGCCGTTAATGTTGTTGATGTTATTACCAGTGATTTATTTTTAATTGTTGTCATTATAACCGCCATCAGCCTTGCAGCAACACAGCACGTACATATCTCCAAATACACCCAGTAAGTAGGCAGACCATGTCATCTTCTTTGGGATGTGTGTATGTGTATTTGTGCATCGCTACCCTTAGGCTTCGCTTTGCTCGTTCGCTTTTGTCCCAGCCCTCAGTTTCTGCATCCGCTACTTTCCGTTGTCCGCTGTCCGCTGTCCGCTGTCCGTGACCGTGACACGTCGCATTAACACGCGGAACTGTGCGCTCTGCCCAAAAAGGCCTGCAGCTCGTTTGCTTAGCTACGTGGCGTTTGCATTAGAGTGTTGTCGTTATGATATTAAATTTTTCTTTTTATGACCCACAAAATAACGAAACAATAAGTTCTACTTACTGATCCGTGAGTGCTGTCTTGGTGTTGGCATCCCAGCTCCGGTGCGGACTTAACGCTGGACAGTCCTTGGATTTTGCCTTCCGCAATGATTGGTACAGTGAAAAGTAACAGTGGCTGCTGCGGCTATGTTGATTTTCATTAATGCGAGTTTGTACTTAGGTGTGTAAGGCTGACATTCTAACAACTTGTTTGAAATGAATTTATCACTGCTGGGCATTTAAAATGGAATTTGTTGCGCCATCAATGGTGGGTGGGCGGAATTTGTGCTCGACTTAAGGCCGGTACATTTATTTAAAGCTCCATGTAATAAGCGTAAGCCAGGTGAGCAAAATTAATGAATCAATTAGGCTTTCACCAAACCCAGAATTTGGTATTAATTTTGTGGATTATACTCGTACATAGTACATAGAAAAATGGGAGTGTAAAACCCACTGCCGCTATTTTATTTAGAAATTACATGTTTATGCGTCTCAGAAAAATAAAATCACTAAGTCCAATTTTCGTGGTAGTATATTTTCTAAATAATATAATGTCTGGTTTAATTAGAACTTGAAACGTGAACTTACACTTTCCTAGTAAGTGTTTTTTACATCAAACCTAGCGTACAACTTTTCATTCTTCTTCATTCGCTATATTACTGCCCAGGCTGCCCGCTAGAGACCCCAAGTTGTCTTTTCTATGTAGAGGAAGTCAACTTTTTTCTCGTGTGCAGTATTCTCCATCTGTCGAATACTCCAAGAGCCATCTCATTTGAGGTTGACATCGTTCATGCTTCTGCTACAATAGCGCGGGTATTATGAGAGACTTATGGAGGTTTTTCGGTTGCCAAGCGAGGGCTTTACTACGCAGGTGTTTACTCTGTTCAAAGTAGCACATGCTGGCAAGAGAGATTCTTCGTTAGATTTCGACGATGGAGTTATTTTTGGCGCTAAAGCTGGTTCCAAGATAAACCGAGTTCTGTACTTTATCAAAATTATGACTGACCATAGTGACGCGAGAACTGAGACGCGAACGCGTGGACTGTTTATTTGATGACGGTAGGTATATCGTTTTACCCTCGTTAACCTGCATGCCCATTTCATTTCATTTTCATTTCATTTATTGATTCACACATTAGTGCAGTAAGATCAAAGATGTCTTTTGTAGTACAACAATACAAAATACAATAGTGAACACTTAAAATAAACAAATAAACAAGTATATATGGAAATTAAATTACAAATTATATTAAAACAATACTGATATATAGATAATGATTTTAAAAACTAGAGCTTGGAAGCAATGAAGCATAGGTATGACTAGATATACATGTATGCAGATAGATATAAATAGAGAGCACATCTTAGGCCTATACATAAGAAATTATTTAAAAACTAACGAAAATGTGAGTACAATACAGTCTTAAAGTTGCTTTTATTTAAACTCTTGCGAGTAGTGGCAGGGATAGAGTTCCATAAACTTATAGCGTTGACGAAAAATAACTATGCAGAGGAAAGGAAGTTATAATTAGGAACTATTAGGTCATTGGCACGTGTTGATTTTGGAACTAACAATTTCTCATAGAGATGGCCAGGTGTCTTATCAATCATAAGCCGAAATAAGCAAATGCAGTTTCTGGCTTTTAAGTAGTCGGAAATTTCACAACCCAACAGACGCTTCCTCCAGGCAGAGATATATTCATATTTCATTAGCCCAAACACATAACGTGTTAACTGGTTAAAGGCTTCGCTTTTTTTTACAGCTTAGCAAAGGAAAAGCTAACGACTCTGTTGTTGAGGCCGATGATGCCTGACCGGTTTAATTCTGCAGCTCGAATTATCTTTTCCCACACAATTTTGAAGAAGTCACACGATAGTGAGTCACTCTGTCTGAAACGCCATGTGGAAAAATCGCTCCCGATTCTGATGGAGCTCAAAGCCATATTAGTTTTGCAGAGACACCAAATACAGACATCGCATTATATAGGCAACTTGTCCTCGAGCTGTCGAGAGTTGATTTAAAGTCGACATATTTGTGCTGTGTTTCGAACTTCTTCTTAGGGGTATTTTTCAATCTTTGGCATATCGTGAATATCTGCTCGATGGTAGATTTACTAGATCTAAAGTCGCACTAATAAGACCCAGGTAGTGCGTTGACGGTTACCTTCAGTCATTCCCACAATATGCTCGATATAACCTTATACGAAATGTGAAGCAGACTGATCCCGCGGTAATTATCGCATATCCTTGTGGATTATTCAGAGCACACTTAAATTCCAATCGGCGGGAATGACTTCGTCCGATCATATTTTTCAAATAAGCCGGGGTATTCTATTAACCAGCTCTTTGCCACCCCTCTTGAATAGCTAAGCGGATGGTCCATTAGCGCCCGCGTTATTGCTAGCCGAACTTCATTGCGGTTGGCTGATGGGATGTTGACCGTAATCAGCATTTTTAGATTCGGTCACGATTTCTTTGTCACTATTTACCAATGGAACACAATAGGACACAAGGTTTACTAATTCTGGAACAGAATAAAGCAACCGATATAGTTGTTTATAAGTATATCTTTGTATAAATATTCTTTCAGCCATGTACCGAAAAAGTCGAACAAATATGAAAATATCTCAAGAAAACTCGTAGCAGATATTGCCGTTGATCCAAGGTAGGGCGAAAGTAGAACAACAACCATGCTCACAAAAAGTCATTTTGCGATAATCAAAAAAATGCACTGCTCCAGTAACTATAAAGCAAATTGCGCTTTAATTTGATATACAGAATAGTTTTGCTTGCTTTGCATTTTTGAAGGCCGGTGATCAAATCTTGGAAAAGTTTGAAAAAAATTCTGATTTCAGTATAATAGTAAAAATAATCAATAACTTACATTTCGGAAGTAGGTGACTAAATCAATAAATTCCACTTTGTGAAACATTCTTTAAGTTTCTCGTTGAACACCAAAAAAAAAGGGATAAAGGTTTAAAGCCGCTAATTCCGAAAAATTACAAAGTTTGTACTAAGTTCGAGATGCGATAGATTCGGTGGCTGCTTTATGAAAATTTGGACTACGATGCATTTTGTGATAAGGCTGAATAATTAATTTTTGGATAATTAAATAAGAACCTCGAACGTGCTATATAGGAGGTAGTAGTATCGCTATTTTTTGGTATAGCTAGGCAGCGATACGTACTCTCTGCTCCGGAATGTTGGTATCTAGTCTAATCAAGCGGTGCAGGGAGTCCCTTGCAGGGAGGGCATGCATGCGCTTGTGACCTTCTTCCAATGCCAAAAAATCTTTTGCTGTCATTAAAATGATTCAGATGGACAGCTATAGGCAAACAACTAAAGGGTGGTTAAATTTTAAGGGCCGATGTTGCATGTGAACCACACCTAAACGTCAAGTTTTTTTCTGCATTTCATTTGACATTTCTCAATTTCAGACTAACTCAATTTGAACATGGAAAGATACACAATCGAGCAACGTGTTAAAGTTATTCAGGCTTATTATGAAAATGGGCGTTAAAATCAAAATGCATATCGCCTTACCTCACCTCACCTCAGTGGATTCGTCAATAAACAGAATTGCCGCATTTGGGCGAATGATAATCCAAGAGTGATTGTCGAAAAACCAATGCACCCACAAAGAGTGACTGTTTGGTGCGGTTTATGGGCTGGCGGCATCATCGGGCCGTATTTTTTCCAAAATGATGCCGGTCAGGCAATTACTGTGAATGGTGCTCGCTATCGTGAGATGATAACGAACTTTTTATGGCCCGAATTGGAATATATGGATGTGGACAGGAAGGTGCCACTTGCCACACAGCCAACGAAACAATGGCTCTTTTGCGCAACAAATTCAATGGCCGTGTTATCTCACGTGGTGGCGATGTCAATTGACCACCAAGATCATGTGATTTGACAACGTTGGACTACTTTCTTTGGGGTTATTTGTACGTCGATAAGCCAGCAACAATTCAAGAGCTAAAGGATAAGATAATTCGGCACATTAACGGCAAAGAACCTCAATTATGCCTCAGCGTCGTCGAAAATTTGGACCATCGGATGGGGGTGTGCCGCCGAGGTCACGGCGGACATTTGGCCGATATTTTATTCCACACATAATTGAACCACATAATATTATCATAATAAAAAGAAATTACAATAATTTCCAAAATAACTTGTGTTTTATTCGAAATCAACACCGGCCCTTAAAATTTAACCACCCTTTACTTTCACCGGTCACTTGGTGCTGGGTACTCTTGCTGCCCGAATGGGATTAGAACACAACGCCTACAGCCGCCGCTATATCTCACCAGGTGCGGAAGAAATGGTAGAAAATATCCTCCACAGCAGTTAGGCTTTTCGCAAATTAGGGCAAACCACATTTCGAAAAGCTAAAAGAGTTGGGTAACGCGGCTTGCATGATTTGCATAGGTTACTAAACTCCAATAATGTGTGTAATAGATTAAAATCTATATACGTTTTTTATACGCACTTGTTTTTATTTATTTTTAAACAATTCTGTGATGGTACTGGAAGATAGTTTAAAGTGTTATGTAAGAATTTAAGTACACAGACAGGTACAGGATACGCAGTTACTCCGGTATAAAAATGTTGAATAACTTTTGAAAGAAACCATAGATAAGAAGAATAGAGGTTTTTTTATTTAATACAGTCCTTTACAATATATGGGAACTCATTTTTGAAAACAACATTGATCACCTTTATTGGTTACCTCAAACTGCGCCGCTTTTCATGGATTTCCCATAATTACTTCAAGCATCTCTGTCGGTTTCAATGGTTCTCGGCTTGCTGGTTAAATCGGAGGACCATAATGGCCAGTCAATATTGCCTATTTTCAATATCACACATCTAAGGAATTTCTGCTGTAAAACCCGCAATTGGTTGGGTTGCCATGTGGCTTGGGATACCGTCATGTGGAAACCAGAAGTTAGAAAAATGGCCCAATGAAGGAGTTTACGCACACGCCGTCCCAAACAGTGACTTATGGTGTAATGTAATGGTGTTTTATGAAATGCGGGAATTTTGTTTATTATTAATGCCCTCTCTGAAATGCATCAAGTTGGTCATTAAAACTTGCATACAAAATTGAAATTGTACTGGCCTGAAGTCTCCAAAACGTGTCTAAGACAGCAATTCGGTTGACAAATAGCGAAGTAATTCAACATTTACATACCGGAGGAACTAAAGGCGTACCCTGCTTAGTGGAAAATTTTGTGATTCCACTATCTTTGAAAATAATAAAATAAATATAAATACCGGAGTAACTAAAGGCGCACCCTGCTTAGTGGAAAATTTTTTGATTCCACTATCTTTGAAAATAATAAAATAAAATTATAAAACTAAGTTCCACTACATTTTAGTGGCATTAGAAAAAAATAAGCTTAACTAGTTTAAATATTAGAGGTACTTGAAATTTAATGCGCTAATGAAGTAGCTGAAAGATTTCATATGGTATACAATTTCGCAAACTGGTACAATTCGAGTCACCGTATAACTAATCGCAAAATTTCAGTTCAAGAACTGCTAGTTTGCTGGCAAAGTGCGAACTTTATTCTTTAAACATTGTAATACTGCAGAATATTGACCCCTAATTGGCATACAATAACAACACATATGTTCTTTATGGTTTGTTGTCATACAAACAAACAAACGCATAGATATACCCATAACGTCACAGAGGACTTTCCCTGTACTGATACATATGTGGTTACAGCTGTTATTAGATGCGAATGTTGACCCATTTTTTACGTGCTGAATGTGAAAAAATCGCTCCTTAGTGTAAGCAAAAATGTTAACAAAAATATTAAGAGAACGTTTGCCGAAGAAGAGAATGCAGATGTTAGAGAGCGTAAGAAACGCCTGAGAAATGAAATACCTAGGCGCGTTGCTCTCTCTCTTCCTTATTCAGCAGCCGAGTGGTACAGGGCGTATGAGCGACTAATGTTTGATGCAACGACGCTCTAAGACCAAGCAAAACTTTACTTGCGCCGTCATTTGCTACTACTGCTGTTGATAGAAGTCAGTGCAATGCTGCAAATGCTATTGGTATGTTCTAGAATTGAATTCACGGCCTACACTTGCAGTGTGTTGCAAAATTAGCAATGAGGAAGCAATGCTTTTATTGCAACATTTATGCTATGCTATGAATTATATTTTGTTAAATTATTTTTGCATGCTTTTGTATTTATATAACTTGCAACGGACAATGCCCTTTAATTAATTAAGGATTATAATTTAATTCAATTACACTGCTGCTGACGCTAGTGTGGTAATTAATTTTAATGTTCATAATGGCAACGTTTATGTGTTTACGTGTGTATGTGTGAGTGGATGCAGGATTTAGCTGCGTGTTTGTGTGTGTGTGTGTGTGGATGATATAGAAGCGTGCCAATAATTGCGCTGGTCAATGACACAAAAAACACACACGATAAGCATAATTTAATAATAGAAATGAATGGATATATATACATATATAAATATAAATATGAGTGTGTATGTGTGTACTCAACAACTGCAATTATTAGCCAAACTGAGGCTATCAGCTTAGTCAGTTGAAAATGATTTAACAAACACTCACATGCAAATTAAATTTACATCTGTAAAGTGACACAGCGTTGGTATGTAATTCACCTCAATTAAATTAGCACATAATTTCAACAATTCATGTAACGTTTTACCCTCTAAGTGAATACGGCTATGTGCATAAATTTGTTGTAGTAAAATATTGTCAGTTGCTAAGCCTCATTCACTTACAGGATTTCCGAAATATATGTGACTGCCCATTAACTATCAAATAATAACTTAAAGCTCACTGGGTGTAAATTCGTTGCGAGTTTTTAAATCAGCCCTAGCATCTTAGGTCGTTTAAACTGTTTACTATTTTTTGCGCTATATTCACGTAGTGTTTAATAAAAAAATCGCAAATTATTCAATGTAATATTAATCACGCGTAAAATTTATGCAGAAACGCGTTGAACTTGTGCAGAGTTCGAGAGAACTTTACATATTTAAATATTTAGAAACGTAAGCAAATTCTGGGGTGGGCACTGAAAATCTGCAGTCAGAAAAAACACAAAATATGGCGTATAACATAAGCTTTATTTCAAACAAGTAAAGAAGGGTCTAACTTCCAGTGGAAGCGAACTTCAAATATTCGGCACTGGTTTGCATTACAATTTAGCTTTTACTCGCTAAATATGTAAATCATTTCACCAATGGTAATAATTTAGTTTAATTCATTTTTTGTTATTAATTTTTTTATTATCTAAACAAAACATTCTACATATATGAGGTACATATGTACAGAATACTATAGCTACTTACTGGACATCAAAATGCCCTCATTCTGATGGTTATATAAATCAAGCAACTTCTTCAATGTTAAGGAAGTCTCGGAAATTATAATCCAGAAATTATATAACATTAAGAATTCTATTAAAAAAAGTATCCTGATTAATTCAAGCACTAAGACTATTTTCATAACAATTTAGTTTTACATTATTTACCATATTAAACTTTACCTTATTTCACCAAGGTTAACAAAAAAATTTATATAGAATTTTCCAACAGATGGGAACCCTTCAAAATTTTTTTGAGTCTAATACCGCATTCAAATAGACGCCTCAAATTTGTTAAATGACATTTTTCTGGTTAAATGGCAAAATCATATGTAAATTGTTGTTGGAAATGCAACCAGTTCAACTATTTAATACGTTTAAAAACCAGTTCGACATATCAGTGTAGGCATTCTGCTGCATACTTTTTGGCGCATCGTATCCAAATATTTGAAAAAAAAATCAGCTAGTACAGCGAGAACTTATTAAAATATTCATATTTCCCCGCTACTGCTGACTTAATTTGTTCAATCCATATGGGCTCCTCTGTTACAGTCGATAAATCTATTAATTTTATATAGGTCTTTCTGTTAACTTAAACACGTAAACGCAGTTCGCATTTAATAAGTTAAATGGCGGCAATTTGAATGCAGTATAAGCTTTTTTAAACTTCTATTAGTTCAAAACTGTATTGTAAACCTTTTTCGTTTGATATCGTTATATAATAATTTCCCTTACCCTACCAATTAGTTAGAATCAACGGCCTTTAAAAGGTGGCAACTCTCAAAAGGTTTTCGTATAAACACTTTAGTTTCAGAGTTAAACTGTCATATTTCAGTAAGATTAGAAAATGCTAACAATTTATAGTCCAAGTCCACGAAGGGCACACGTAGACTGACAAAGCCCGTTGTGATACCGCCTCATGTAGCATAGAAGATCGATTAGATAATAATGGTCTTGGACAGGGCGAGACAGTGCCAGAGATAGTGTTCGATGCTCTCCTCTTCCTCTTCGTCCCTGCAGCATCGGCAGAAATCATAAGTTACGCCTCCCAATCTCTTCCCGTGTGTGCCCATAGGGCCGTATCTGGTTATTACCCAACCATTAGTCGATCGCTTTACGTCAACCTTTGGCGAAACTTGTGTGGTAATTTGACAGGTAGAACCCACTTGGCCCCACCTGATATTCACTTCCTCGATGAGTTATGCCCTTAAACTATGTTGGCAGGAGGTTAGAGGCATACCCGCTTCTAGAGCAGCATTTATCATAGGTAATTCCATCCCTTTCCTTGCCACCTCGTTTGCCACGCAATTTCCGGGAATGTCACTGTACTCAAGGTCCCATGTCACAGTCACGGAATGCTTAGACGCGGACAGATTAACTGAAATTTCTGCATTGGAAACTTTGGTCGTTGTTTTGTGTGAATTAAGAGATTTAATAGCCGCTTGACTGTCTGAGTATATAGCGACAGGTCTGTCTGTAAGAGCGGACACTATGCTTTAAAAACGCTACAGTGGTGAGTGAAAGCTGAAGTCCAGCGCTAATTCGTTGGAGTGAATTCCGCTGCCCACTCTTTCGTTGAGTTTGGAACCATCTGTAAAGGGAGCTGCCGAGTCTGTGCCTAGGTCTATGGCATCTTCCCATTCATTCCTGTCTAATATTCTTATGGAGAATTTGCAGAGTAGAGGAGTAGAGTAATCTAAATATCTTCCTTAGTGCATTCGGAAGAGCTTCCAGGACCTTTGCATGCCCGTACTTTAGCTCTTTCCACGGCTGGATCGCGTTAAGCCCGGCGGCAATACAACCAGCCAGAAATTTACCATATATACCCATCGGTAGAAGATTTTAAATTACATCCAGAAATTTAGTAGGTGTAGGGGATAGCGCTCCTCTGATCAGCATGGAAGCCGTGCGCTGTACTCGCTATATTTTGACTTTTGACAAGGTTTTGCTTAGCGCTGAAAACCAGGCGCAAACCCCGTTGAAGAGAATAGGTCGTATTACTGCCGCGTACATCCAGTGTACTATGTGTGGTTTCATTCCCCATTTTTTTCCTATATATACCTTGGAAGCGTACAAGGAGGTGATAGCCTTCCTGGAGTGGTCTTCGATGTTCCGCTTCCATTCGAGCTTCTTGTCTAGAATAACTCCAAGGTACTTGACCTCGGTAGTGAGAGTGAGTTCAAATCCGTTTAATGAAGGTGGTTTGAATGGAGGAATGAAAATACAAAAAAAAACCAAAGTCAAAAATTGGTATTGTTTTTCTAACACCCCCTCTTTATCTAAAGTTTTACTTCCGGCGTATTTTAGCCGGCTTTTTATTTATAACTATAAGTTAAGAAAGTTTTGAACGTACATTCAACATATTATTTTTATTAACAGTTTTTACTATGGACCTTTCTAGCAAAACAACGCTACTTTTCAATCTTTAAGCTGTATGAATAGAATTTAATTTCTTTCTATCGTTTTAAACTAAAGTTTTCGTTTAGTACCATGGCATATCTTCATAGGCATCCGGAGATCAAATATTTCTTGAAAATTCTAAAAAAATATATTTGCTTCATGGTTGTCTTGATGCCTTGGTTACACTTTATTTATACAAGTTTTTTTCCTTTTAGGGGATATTTGGATTTGAATTCACTTTACTTACCGGGGTTGCTAAAATGTTACTATACCAACAATAATATGACTAGTAATAATATTTACTGTAAGCAGCTTAGATGATGTACGTACATACATGCAGATGTTGATAAATAGAGCAACCGTAATTGATGAAAGACTGACCGAATGGATGAGTTTTATGTTTTAAAAATAAATAGTTTTGCAATAGTACACCGAGATAAATAAATATAAATATGAATGAGAAAGTTTATTGGCATGTAAATGCTTATCTGCACGAATGAATTTGATTAGACGATGTACGTCGGTATTTTGGGGAAAGGTAATTGCTAATATTCGGCTCTTATTGAGGATAAAACACGTAGTAAGGTTGAGAAGTTTCACACCTACACAGATTAGGTTTATCGTAAATACAGAACTTTAAGGACTGTGAATTACTGGATTTTACGTTATTTATCCTTAATGACCAATATTCCATTATTTAATTTGATACAAAACTATTGTGTAATAAATTCACACAGTCGAATAAAAAATGGAAATTGTGTATCGAGCTTTGAATGAATTCTTGACAGAAAATTGGAAGACAACAACATTTTTCTGCTATGTATTTTACCCTAAAGGAATAGACGCAAGAATTTCGGTTGGGAAGATAATTCATTGACATCCATGACGTCCATCTGAGGCCGAAAACATCAAATTTATGGAGGAGACAGTACTACCGTCAAATGTTTCGTCTGGAAGTGATTTGAGCACTAACACCTATGTTCATTAAGGTCCTAATGTTTGTATTTGAAGAAAAAAATAGCCCTTCATTGATTTAAAAATATTACTGAGGTATCCGGAATGGACTGAATTTCAAGCCGCACCTACAATTAAATTTCCGGACTATAATTCGTGTTGGACAGGCGGTATGAGAATACGAAATAGTTTCAAAACCATGCTGCTTAGGAGGTTGGAATATACTGATGTACTGGATTCCAGGCCGCGTTCACACTTTTACGAAGTTCTGCCGAGCAGTTTCACGAGACGCTATTTAGTTAGATTTTCTTACCTTCATACACTGCTTCATCGGTTGCCTTCTTGCCGCATTCTTCGCCACAGATCCAATTTACAAGTACTACAGGGTGGCCCAAATAAGAAACACAAATAACTTTTTTATTTTTTAACATAATTTATTTTTTCTTTTTGCATATTATAACTGAACTTTTGGAAATTTAAAATGAATACATACAGTCCACAACAACGCATTAAAATTATCAGTTTTTATTATTCTTCTCAACGATCAATTGTTCTGACGCAGCGAAATTATCGCCGTTTTTTTAACGTAAGATCAGCGCCCACATCTTCCATGATTACAAGTTTAGTTTGCCGTTTTGAGGAACTGGGTTCAGTTGCTAACCGTCCAGGAAGAGGTGCTCATCGAAATATTCGTACTGAAGACAACGTGGAAGCTGTGCAGCAGAGTGTTGCAAATGATCCATCTGTCTCAACTCGTCGCCGTTCCGGCCAATTGGGTATACCCTGAACAACATTACAGAGAATTTTAAAGTTGAATCATAAGATGTATCCATACAAAGTTCAAATTGTGCAACAGCTTCTACCGCAAGACCCCCAACAACGACTACAATACGCTATTCGCTTTACACAATTAGCCACACAAAATGATTTTTTAAATAATCTTTTGATGACGGATGAAGCGCATTTCCATTTAAGTGGTTATGTAAATAAACAAAACTGTAGGTTTTGGGGCTCCGAAAATCCAAGGGCAATATATCAGCATCAGTCAAACCCAATTAGATGAACTGTTTGGTGCGGTGTTATGGCCACAAAAATCATCGGCCCATATTTCTTTGAGAGTGAGAATGAAACGCCAGAAACGGTCTCCGGGGCTTCTTACAGAACAATGATCGACAACTTTTTGCGCCCAATTGTGGAGCAACATCTTAACTTGTGGTTTCAACAAGATGGAGCCACTGCACATACTACTAAGCAAACTATGGACATGCTGCATGAAATTTTTGGTGAACGCATAATTTCAAGAAATTCAGATTTCCCTTGGCCTCCTCGTTCACCAGATTTAACTGCGCCCGATTTTTTTTTTATAAATCATTTAAAAAATATATGCTAGTAAAGCGCTCTGAAAAGCGGATTGAACTAAAATACGATTATGCTGAAAAATAATTGTAGCGGTTATATGTAGATACTCTTCGTCTTATAGTTTAGCCAGAATCTTTTGGGCGAAATTAGAAACGCATATAGTTTAAATGACGTAAATATAGGGTGCGTTGGGTATTTTAGGACATTCACATATGTGTATGAAATTTAACACGGTGTATGTACAGTTATGTTGTAATGATAATGATAATGATAATGATAATGATAATGATAATGATAATGATAATGATAATGATAATGATAATGATAATGATAATGATAATGATAATGATAATGATAATGATAATGATAATGATAATGATAATGATAATGATAATGATAATGTTAATGATAATGATAATGGTAATGATAATGTTAATGATAATGATAATGATAATGATAATGATAATGATAATGATAATGATAATGATAATGATAATGATAATGATAATGATAATGATAATGATATTACTTTCACCAGGTTTACTGCCTAGCTAGTCTATCGATCCCAAAAAGTTTTAAAATTATTATAAAGCATAAATTTAAAAAAAATACATTCAAGTGGGTAGATACAGATTTATTTAATCTGCAAATACTTTTCTGTTTACTGAACTTGTGTATTTTTTTTTGGAAGTTGGTTATTTGACTTTTAACTAAGATTTTATTTGAAAACTAAAAAAAAAATATCAATAACAAAAAATAAAGACCGTCGCCATTGAAAAAAAATAATATTTTGTGTTATGCCCGACACAGACTACGAAGCTACGACCTACTATTCGAGTGTGAAGCCATCTCGAAAAGACGGCAGCGGTATCTGGGCTCATATAGCCCTGAGCATGAACTCGTACGCTCGCTACCACTAACCATCATCTTAGACTTCAGAGGAGCGTTGGGCCTAGACGTGGTATGATAAGGAACGGAGGCCATAATGGATCACAAGTTGTGCGAACCGCAATACTAATATCCATCCATTTATGCCCGACATTACTGTCTAGTAATAGATTAAAACCCTATAAAAATCACTTCAGTGCTTTTCTGAGTTCAAACAAACATACAGACGAAATTCTAAAAAATGGTCGAAATGTATTCTAATACATTCCCTGCGCCACCTGTGATCATTCTTTTAAGGCAATTTTCAATGTACACTATAAACAACCAATTGCAACTTTTTTGAAGTCAGTTAAAAATAGACTCAATTTTATCTAAAATATACGATCTCAACTTTTAATGTCAATATGTCCTTAAATGCCTGCCAGAATCTGTATACATATTATATGCATGTAAGCATGCATGTGTATTATATTAATAAAATCTAAATATGCATTAAAAAATCCAAACCCACGATACTAGCTTTGTAGTTTATTTTTATAAAGCATTGGAATTTAAGAGCAGGATACGGCCATTTAGTTACATCCCGTCCAATTGAGGATACAAGAACTCTATTATCATACACATTCGTGCACTTCCATTTGGACACCCTCTACATACATACATACATAACTATACTTGTAAAATGGCAGATGTCTTTTGAATGCAGCACGTAAGCCGAAGGCCCCAAGGAGCCCTCCATTATCATATCAACTTTAAATATCTGTGTAGAAGCATTACAATTTTTTACTACAATCTCGTGCGAGATGTGATGGATGTGCTAGATTGCCTGACATAGTCAAAAAGCTATGCATATGGGTGGTGTGTGAATAAGTATTGATGTTTTTGTTTGTGCATGTATACATATTTTTATATGTATGTATGTATGAATATATGTATGTATGCATATTTCATAAGTACGTGCTTTGTGGTTTTAAAGCGTTTAAAGGATTTTATTTGCATCTTAAATGCTCCAGTACTCAAAGTAACTCATTAAACTGCACTCGTCTTGGTAATTTTAGACCGTTGTCATTATGTGCGTGTAGCTATTTTTATTTTGGGTGTAAGCGAAACATCAAAGACGAGTGATGGCTGAATACGTGATTATACATATATACACATTATATACACTTGTAAGCTGAAGCTTAGGAAATATAGCCGACTACAACACTCACCTGAATTGCAAGTTTGGGTAAGCAGGGAAACAAAGCAGTGGGCAGAAAGTTGTTAAACGTACACACATGCATATAAGGTGTTCACTCAATGTATGGGAAAAATTAAAACTCGTCTGTTTTAAAATCGGAGGCCAATTTAGTGTGAGGTTGAAAATTGCCGCACCACATCTACTTTGAATTTTGTGGGAGCGAAATTCGGGCAAAATGAGAAGAAAACACTCGTAACTACTCAGCAGTCAATCCTAGAGATGTACAATAAAGAAACAACCACATTATTTTTGTATTTCCAATATTTTTCTAGAATAAACTCAACCTCCATCGCCAACCCTTCATGTGGTCGCCGTACATTTTCCGAAAATTATTCGCGAAAATTGGCAAAAAAAATGCGGCAAATTGCAATGTTAGAAAAAGTTTTATGTTTTCGAAGTCGCCAAAGCGAAGTTAATGCCAAATTTTTGTTTGCTACGGGTAGCACCTTCAACCTCTTCAGAGCCATCGGAACAGTCTTCGTCATCGTCATTTGTCCTCACTTTCTAGATGGACTACCCCTTCTATTCCTTTAAAGGCTTCTTCTCCGTCACCTGCGCAAAAAACAGCCAACAGTTTCCGATTTATCGCACGCGAAACTTCTGCATCAAAGAAGACAAGATATACAGTCTCCTTCGCCAGATATCATATGCCTGATAAACTTTATTACTATAGTTTTCGATAACTTGTTATCCAAGTCCACGTACGAGTGAAGTGCTTTCAAAAAGTTGAAAGACTGATTCGGCACTTTGATAGCTTCAGTACAGCCATGCCAGACTTTAATGAATAATCGAACAATAAAAACTCGCAGACATCTCGATCTTTATTACCCGCTTTGGAAAACTTATAACTTACCAAAGAATATTTAAATATTATGATTTTAGTTTCACATATGAGAAATTTTGTTTGGATTGTTTTGGATAGTTCAGTTAAAAATGGCAACCGAGTTAGCAGTAAGACAAATTATTTTGCACGAGTTTATAAAAACCTTGCTGCAAATGTGCGTGAAATTGCTAAAAATATTAAATATTCCGGAGTTTTGAATCGATACAAAAAAGAACTGACAGTTACTAGAAAACCTAGCAACGGCGATGAGCATGGTCAAAGTGATCAAATCAGTGCTTGGAAGGTTATCAAGGCGTTTTCGCAAAATCCGAAGATTTCGTCGCGTACTTTTGCAAAATCTGTACATAAATGACAGTCTTTCTAACAAAAGATGGAAGTTGAGAAGTTTCAAAGCTCAAACAGCGCCAGATCGAGAACGCTAACCAAAATCTTACAGCAAAATCCCGCAGCCGGAAGTTGTATGAATCATAAACCACAAAATAACAATGCATTGTTATGGACGACGAAACCTAATGCTTTCAAAATTTCAAATATATTGCTGTCCTAGAGTTTTCTATATCTGCAAAAAGCCAAACTGCTCCTGATAGCTGTAAGTGATAAATGAAGTCCAAGTTCCCAAAAAATACATGGTTTGCCATTTGTTCTTGTGGTCGCAAAAGCAGCTCTTTTATCACAGCCGGAACGCTGAACGCCTAAGTTTATCGATTTGAATACTGCAAAAAGCGCCCCTGTTCTGGTCGGATCTGGCAAGCTGCCACTAGCCAAGGACATATTACAGTGGTCCAGAGAATAGCCCATGAAGAATATTGGTCAATTGGAAAAATAATATTCAAGAAGACAGGTGAGGTGGTAAAATGTATAGGAGAATTTAAAACAAAGAAGTTGTGGGCATCGCACAAATTCGACGATGGAGAAAATAAAAAGGATTATTTTAATTATAATTAAGCCCCAAATTAAAATAAATTTGATTTCAAAGCCTTCTGGTTTTTTCTGGTAGTAATTTCTAAGTGTCGCAGTTTTGGTGTCTTCATAATTTAGTCATTGCGGCGTTGTCTTTACTGTAATTGGGGAATTTATTTCCTTTTCTGTTAAATATAAGATCAGTACAATAAGATTGAATTTCTTTTTTTAGTACAACGGTAACTTGAAACTAAGATCAAATAGTAAATAATAACAAAAATATAATGTACGTCAAACGCTTATTCCAGTTTCGAATTTATTTCGATTAAGTTTCCCCCCATTTTTGCTGGAAACGGCGAGGAGCAAGTATCTCTCTAATATCTGTGCAAGTAAAACTGCAGTCCCCGCAAATTCACCGGTATGTAAAACTATCGTGTTAAAGGATATGGCTTAAACTCATTTTGAAATTGTCCATTCTGATAGTAGTTGGCGAATTGCCGCTGCAATGATGTTTGCCCTTTCCATAATCTAGTTTTGGAACGCCTAATATTTATTGATATTGAATTGGAAAATATCGAGAGATAAAAAAGGTTTTGTAAATTTTCGGGGAAATTCAGTTATTTTCGTTCCCTATTAAATTATGTTTATTCTAGAAAAGTATTGGAAATACAAATATAATGGGAAGTTATTCCAACATTTTATTTCTCTAGGGATACCTCGTGAGTAGTTACTTGCGTTTTTTTTTTCTATTTTGCTCGAATTTCGTGTCCACAAACTTCAAAGGGCGAGCGGCACGACAATTTTCCTCGGTCGAGTTACATTTTTTTATTGTAAAATTTTTATTTACCCTAACCTCACACAAAACAATGCTTCGAGCGATTGGAAAAGCGAAAATAAAAAATAAAGACTACCTTAATACACATGTATGTGTGTATATGTACATATATTTTCGCACATGTTAATATTTTCAAAACGTTTCCAAGTTTCTGCCATACTTTCTAAGTATAATAGAATAAAATAAAACAAATGTATGTCTTTTGAGCCATATTTTGGATACATAAAATACGCACACACGCAACCATACAAACAGCCCAAAACAAGTATCTAAAAATAATGATAGAAAACAACGCTCACAAATAACGTGTGTATAAACAAGAAATGTGATTACGCTGCAAGTTTTTGTTTTGGTTTTTTTTTTTTTGGGGGGGGGGGGGAGAGAGAAAATTCGTATAATATTTCATATCTAAATACGAACGCGCATCACCAAAATTGCTGAGTAATCGTTCCGTGCAAAGGTGAAAATCACAAAATAGGATAGAAAAAACAAAATATGGCTAGAGTTGTAGTTAGTCAGAATGTATGTGAAAAATTTGTTCGGCTATGATTTTGTTGAAATACTCTACAGCCGTGTATATTTAAGAATAAGTATTTTGCTATTGCTTGTTTGACAGAATATCGAAGTCATGACAAGTAAACGAAGCAATTGTGGATGGTAAAGCAATTAAAATGCTTAGAAGAAGTGGCCAAATATTTTGATATACATACATACATACTTTTATAGTACCTGTGAAAGCAGATAGTACAGCTAAACTAATTTTCTACTCCTGGAGATGAGTAAGTTTACTTAATTCGTGAATTCAAGGCGACATTTATTCCTCTTTATTAAGTTTGAATAATCAAGTGGTAGTATAATTAGAAATTTTTCTTTTTCTTGATATTGATTTTCAAATCCAAAGTGGTTATTCCTTTTCAACACAAATATGTAAGTAGCTGCTTGCAGTTTGATTCCACTAGGTTCCATAGAGATTTTTTCGCGAGTTGATAATCTGAATCCCAATCTGATGTACGGAATGCTACAGAGTTTTGCTAGTCATCATTGTGCGTTTTCTTAGATAGTCTCTATTAAAAATATAAGAAATCGTAACTGTTCCGCGCCTTTTCTTAGTAAATAAAACAAAACTTCAGGTATGCTTATTTTAAGTTAAAGTTTATTTGCTTAAATTTAGTAATTAAAATATAATTAAATATAAAGGCACTTCAGCTTTCACAATTTCGGCGTCTTACCTCCTCTTTTCTCCGGATCGTGCCGTCCTTTCGTGTTTTTTTTACTTTAAAATGTCCCAACCTATAGCTTTGTGTTGTGTTTCGTTCAATCAACGTTCAGTCAATAAGTTTAAGGTGGGTAATCAGCTTTCGTCAGCAGTCCGTTAGCCAACATCCAGCAATGCATGTGTACATATAAAGAATTTGAAAATTATTTTATAAGTGGTAATTATGTATGTTCAAGAATGGGTCTTAATAAATTAAAACTAATTTCACTGGTCGACGGCCAAAATTTACCAGAGACGCCGTTATGAAATTCGTATGTAAAACCACCCCCTGATTTCGAAAATCGAGTTCATTTTTGATTCTATGGTAACGTTTTTAAGATATTTGCAATTTACCGTTATTCGAAAAAAACCAAAAAGATGGTTTTCTTTAATTACGTATATCTCACGAATGGGTCAAGAAATTGCAAAAAGACAAAAAGAATCGGAAAGACGCTAAATTTTGCTATAAATCTATCATACATTGTTTTTTGCTCAACCATTTTAGATTTTTGTTTTTTTTTATGAAAAAATATGAAAAAAATTACTTTTTGCGAGGGCAGCATTCCAAAACCATAACTTTTTTCCCAGATATTTTTTCTTTACATAAAGCTCTCTTTAATTAGAAAAAAGATAAGCTATCATCGAAGAAAATCGATGCAAAACTACGTAAGTTATAAACGATCAAATAAAAATACCCAGGTTGCGCAATTTCAACGTATACCTCAAAACGTATGTATGGTATAAAGAAGAGTGAAATATCTAGCTATGCTCTGTTTCTATTGAGTTAAAAGTTCAATTTATGAATGAAATTACCCATATTTTTAACTTTTTTTTAAATTTATTTATGTTTATACTATATTCTAACAATCTTTATCTTAATTTGATTTTACTACGTAGTCGAAATAATTATGTGTTCTACTTTAACGCTTATTCAGTTTAGGATCGGTTTCTCTTATGAGAAACCAGCAGTAATCACCCATCATTGCGACGTCCCAGAATCCTTGATATCAATTCTCAATTAATTTCATTTGCTGATGAAACCTTTTGCCATGTTCGTCACTTTCGTCGCCAAGATTTGCCGGAAGAAAGCTCAAATGTGAATGGAGAAAGTGAATTTTTAAAGACATATTTACGCCTGGAAAGAAAATATTAGTTAGGTAAACAAGTTATAAAATTTTGGGAAATTAATTTTAAGAAGCCTTTAATATTTACCCACTTTCGCATAATTACTGATTAAGTCGTTCACTATCTGCTCGTAGTTAGGGTTTTTGTGTCTACCGAGAAAAGAAGCAACGACCTTTTCAAAGGATTCCCACGCTGCTGCCTCAACTGATGAGAGTAGTCCTTTGAATTGATTATTGCTGATCAACTTTTTTATTTGTGGTCCAACAAAAATACCTTCCTTTATCTTCGCTTGAGAAATATCTGGAAAATTGTCGAGTTTACCGTTGGTGTGGATAACATCAAAAACACCCCTCTTGTCAAGAGGAGAAAATCATATTTCTACCCTTACACATCAAGCTCGGTCTCATTAAAAACTTTGTTAAGGCTTTGGACCAATAGTGGAATGCTCGTAAGGACCACTACGTCAGAAAGGATTGGCCGGAAAGAGTCGAGTTTACCGTTGGTGTGGATAACATCAAATACACCCGTCTTGTCAAGAAAGAGAAAATCATATTTCTACCCTTACACATCAAGCTCGGGCTCATTAAAAACTTTGTTAAGGCTTTGGACAAAGAAGGCGAAGCATTCGACTATTTGAAAACAATTTTTCCAGATATTTCTTAAGCCAAGATAAAGGAAGGTATTTTTGTTGGACCACAAATAAAAAAGTTGATCAGCAATAATCAATTCAAAGGACTACTCTCATCAGTTGAGGCAGCAGCGTGGGAATCCTTTGAAAAGGTCGTTGCTTCTTTTCTCGGTAGACACAAAAACCCTAACTACGAGCAGATAGTGAACGACTTAATCAGTAATTATGCGAAAGTGGGTAAATATTAAAGGCTTCTTAAAATTAATTTCCCAAAATTTTATAACTTGTTTACCTAACTAATATTGTCTTTCCAGGCGTAAATATGTCTTTAAAAATTCACTTTCTCCACTCACATTTGAGCTTTCTTCCGGCAAATCTTGGCGACGAAAGTGACGAACATAGCGAAAGGTTTCATCAGCAAATGAAATTAATTGAGAATTGATATCAAGGATTCTGGGACGTCGCAATGATGGGTGATTACTGCTGGTTTCTCATAAGAGAAACCGATCCTAAACTGAATAAGCGTTAAAGTAGAACACATAATTATTTCGACTACGTAGTAAAATCAAATTAAGATAAAGATTGTTAGAATATAGTATAAACATAAATAAATTTAAAAAAAAGTTAAAAATATGGGTATTTTCATTCATAAATTGAACTTTTAACTCAATAGAAACAGAGCATAGCTAGATATTTCACTCTTCTTTATACCATACATACGTTTTGAGGTATACGTTGAAATTGCGCAACCTGGGTATTTTTATTTGATCGTTTATAACTTACGTAGTTTTGCATCGATTTTCTTCGATGATAGCTTATCTTTTTTCTAATTAAACAGAGCTTTACGTAAAGAAAAAATATCTGGGAAAAAAGTTATGGTTTTGGAATGCTGCCCTCCCAAAGAGTAATTTTTTTCATATTTTTTCATAAAAAAAAACAAAAATCTAAAATGATAAGCTAATATCTCAAAAACTGTCTGGTAGAGCAAAAAATAATGTATAATGTATTTTGCAATTGCTTCATCCATTCGTGAGATATACGTAATTAAAGGGAGCCATCTTTTTGGTTTTTTCGTATAACGGTAAATTGCAAATATCTCAAAAACGGTACCATAGAATCAAAAATGAACTCGATTTTCGAAACCAGGGGGTGGTTTTACATACGAATTTCATAACGGCGTTTCTGGTAAAGAGAAAAAGTTGAAATTCGTGGTCCAGTGTTTTCATACAAATATAAAAATTTAGTATTTTTATATTTTATTCAACTGAAACATAAAAAAACTTTAATTTTGGAAATGTATTTGATTTTTCAAATAGTTGGCAACCCATAAATATTTTTCGATATTTGGCTTTTCTAAATCTCTATCGGTTCACATCTGTATTGTAGTTTTTACTTATCTTATAAATTTAATTTCTTAATCCTAATTCGTTGACCCCACTATGGTACAATTTCATATACCTTACCAATAAAATTTTATGAACTCAGCTGTCAACCCTCTTTAAAATTGTTTTCGTACAAACTTTTTTTATGCACACTATTACTGTAGTATCTCAATTCATTTTTTAATTCAATTCCGCAGCTCTTTTTAAAGAGACGACATCCTTATTTAGAACCAGTTTCATGATTAAACCCTTTGTGTGTAATAACAATGCCGTTATAAGTCATTTAACCTAATAATTTAATTAAAATTAAAATTGATACTTTCTTGGAATTAATTTACTTTTTGTTTATTAACTTAGCGTAAAACCAACTCAAAATTTCTCCAGTCTTCGTATTTAAATATATTGCTTAACCCTTAACCCTTTTTTTTCAATTTGAAGTAAATGTATGTGGTGAAGCTAAAATCACACAATTTACGAAAATGAAGTGAGAGGTGAAGTATTTGTATAGACTTTCTTTAAAAAATAAAAAAAAATACACTTGACACAAAGTGATGATATACGTCCGCACTTACTACTAACATTTCAATCATAAATGATAATTATACATCAAAAAAGTGCTACAAACATTAAAATAAACATTTTAGTTTGTGATTTCGCCACATCATGCAATGCCACAATAATTTTATTATAACATTCAATTTAAAGGTATGCTTCAATTATGCAACATTGTGCATCTAAGGGTTAACTTAATTATTCAATTGAAGTGACTTTTTAAAAAGCATCCACTTCTCTTTAGATATACGCCTAATGTTAACTGAGATAATAAGCTATTCTTGTGCCTAATTTAATTCAAACATATGTTGCCGTTTCGGCATGTAAAGGTAACAAACATCGTTATATTTAAGGATGCTGATATTGCTCTCTTGCTATTTCATTGCTGATATTTTATTCCAAATACGTTATCTGTTGAGGGCGTTGTTCATCCAAGCCCTTCGTCGGTTGGTTGCTTGTGCTATTCTTATTTCAGTTTCCACCACTAGTGTAGTATTTCCTTTAACTTCATTCAATATCGCAATTTGTATCTTACTCGGACATCAATCAGTCGTACAGAGGAACATTTACAATTAAAGTGTTTGCTTCGGCTCTCTACCGCTTCTAATTAAATCGATAACGGAAACTGGTAAGCACAAGGTTCGCCTTTTCACTGTGTGCTACTCAGATACCATATTTGAGTGAAATCACTCGAAAGTCGTTAACTGCTCTCCCAGGTGAATGGCAGTAAGAGGCTTAGGAAATGTTAACTACTTTTGCAGAAAACATATTTCATATTGTGTACATTTTTTATTAATCTTGAAGAAGCATTTAAGTAATCAATTTAAAAAAAATGAGTGACATTTTAAGCAAATCAAATTAAGAAAATTTTTCTTCCATTCAGAGATAAGCTTTCTTTTTGTGAGATGTAATTTTACGAGTATTCCCTCAAAATTGCAGTAATAGATTGAAGTAAATTTTTTTATTTTCATTAATGGCATGAAAGTATGTTTTGTAATTACTGAAGTATCGCGTTTATATAAATTATAAAGAGTACAGTTATATGAAGGGTGGGTGTAGTGTTTTGCCCATTTTCAATATCAGCCTACCATGAAAAATATGTATGCACTTAGTTTCCTTTCGATGTCTGAATTTTTAATCGAGTTTTTTATTATAAGCTCAATTGGACGGACAGTAAAAAAATTAAACCAGGGTGTATTTTAATTCTCAATATTCCAATAGGTTTGGTATCGAACTACTTCTCAAATTAATTCAGTGTTATTTAGCTTAGACAAAATTTGTTAATTTTGGAAAAACCGTAACTCATTCATTACCTGCATTCAAAAAACGTTTGTGGTTAATATATTTATATGTACGTAAGATATTTTGATTTCACTTATATTATTTATAACTTTGCATTTAAATTTCAAAAAGTTGGCATCCCCTCACACGCCCTAAACGGCCGCCATAGCCGAGTGTATAGAGTGTGTGGCCTTTATTCGGTGTGTCCAGAATTTGAAACCTTTTTGTAATAGCAGTTGCCACACAGCAGCCAATAGCTAGCCCCATAAAAAAACTTGGCACAAAACTCATTTGACGTTCAGAGCCGGCGTAAAATTTTTGAACAAGTTGAAATTGCAACTGAGCTTTCTCGAATCTTTTTAGTGTGACATTGATATTTTAAAATTTCAATTAATTTACCTTAATTGTTATACAGATGCTAAAGATCTTTCGAAACATTTTGTTGTCATATGAGAATATGTGGTTTAGCTTAATTATTTAATGCCTGTAACTTATTTAATTTTGTATTAATCCAGCTTATAAGCCAAATTTTATAAAAATCTGTTGAGCCGTTTGGGCGGGCAAAAGTAGCAAACATACACACACGCCCACTCTAACACTTCATATTATTTAAACTGGTGGCAACCCTCAACAAATAAATTTCTCGAATATAGATTACTTAGGCACCCGTTTAGTAGAATTTCCGCAAGCGCTTTCAACTCATAGTAATACTGCCATATTTCAGTTTGCGTAGAAATTTAGTCAAATTAGCTTTTTAAAACACGTGGCAACTCTATGGAAAAATATCTTTAAAATTAAGTTTTCATAGTTTTGCACTCATATTGTAAAATATCATTAGCTTTTTAATTTAATTTAGTTTGCATTTAAACAGGTGGCAACCTTCTTTCCAAATATTTGGCCTCTTTAATTTGATACCAATATTGCAATAATTGATTTCATTCATTGCTTTAATAAAATTTAATCTTTTAAAAAAGTGGCAACTCCATTCAAAAAATCGATTCGATGATAACCAATACAACTCACTATATACATACGTGACAAATCTTATCCAGATATATCGAGCCGTCATAGAGCAATATGGAATTTAGCTTATGTACTTAGTTGACTAAAACTTTTCTAACAGGTGACAACTCTCCATAAAATATAGCCCATGTGTTAACATAGGATATAGGCTACTTGTGCGATAAATTTTGTATAACTCCGTTTAGTCGTTTACTGTAGTCGCCGACTGTTTGGCCGAATATGTAAATGTAGCCGAATTGTATCCTTTTTGGTGTGTTGCTGCCATAGGCGCCATATCTAATCCTTGCAAAAGCGGATCATCCTTTTTAGGATATGAAAGGTAAATAAGATTTGCTCTACAATGAAGAAAACTATGCGAATTAAAACATCTGTATGTATTAAAGAGTTTTCTACCATGCCAATTTTAGAAGAAAGAAAAAAAAACCTACGCATTCCATTGACGCGCCAATTGAGGAACATAACTTTAAAATCGAGTGGCCTTTTAAAACCCAAACGTCTGAACATTTTGTTTTAAAAATGTTGGAAATGACTGCAGTTATACAAATCGAAATTGCTACTTTTCCCAACTAAACATAGATTTTTTTCTTGTAATATCCTTGGCACTTAATAACTTTCATCAAAGAGCTTCACACAGTAACACGAACAACATGGCCTACATGGCGTATGAGTAGTAATTGTATTTCCTGAAAGTCATCAAAATCCACTTTAGTGCTCATAAGTACGCATATCGGAAATGGCATCGGACAGGTAGAGGTAGCTAGGAACTACCGTAGGTAGAAGTAGACCAATAAATTTACGCTTAACGAGTGACTGGTGCGTATGATATATGTTTATTGAAAGTCATATATGTACACCCCCATAAACCAGCTAGTATTTATGTATATTCCTTTTTTCGTTTGCAGATATTTAACTTTCGATAATACGATAGCAGAACGCATGTGGCCCGAGAGCCTAACTAGAGCTACCTGCGGCTGTTCATTTTTCGTTTCATTATTTATACACAATACTATTATTAATAACAATAACAAAAATATTTCTTTATTGATATTAAGATTTATGATGAAATGACGGCGGGTGGCCGGCAATTGCCAGACGGTAGCGGCAAAAGCGTAATACTAATAGCAATGCAATTGATGGCGTCGTACACATGCCAACGATGATTTACGCATATTTGGGGCAAATTGCTGACTCAGCCGCAAGGAGATATCAAATGAAATGTGAGAAAGTATTGGTAACGTAAAAACAAAACAGTTTCTATACCTGCGTACATACATAACTAGTATATAGGTAAAATGTTTGGATAGCTGCGTATATATTTATATTTATTTATACACGCGTGTTTTGTTATTAGAAGCGGAAGGTCAACGACAGAAATCACTGTCAAGCTAATTACATTTTTTTTTTTGATATTGTTGTTGCTAATGTCGGATTATATTTTAGGCAGGTTTCGGCCGTTGGCGTTGAATATTATATGTTCAGTGCTGTTTCCTATTTCGCGATATTGTTGCAAACAAAGTACTGCCACAAGCCAATCAGTTTTTGTTTTCCCCCAAAGGTAAATTTGTATGCGGCATTTGTGTGCTGTACACTGGTGGTATGTCGATGGCGCCATTTGTTGAGAAAAAACTCAAGGCACAAAGGAAAAACAACAACAAAAATGAATAGTTAGAGGCACAAAATTTAATTTCCGTTTGAAAAATGTTACAGCATTCTTGCAGCTCGAAGTATGTGAAAATTTCTGAAGCAAAAAGTGACTTTCATAGACGTGTTTCTTTTTATTGAATATTCAGGAAACGCGATCTGTTGAAAGGTGTACTTATATGTAGTACATATGTACTTAGTGCATATTGAAACCAATTTTCGTTGAGAATAGAACCAATGACTGACGTATGATGCAAATGGCAGTCTCAAAATTCTTTATTGTACATAACAATAAGTGAAAGTGTTAAATTTGAGGAATCAAGAAAATCGGTTTTGTGGTTCCAATTTTTTATACAATTAATATATATCTTATATATATATTATATATATATATTATTCTAAGCCATCTATGTATTATTTTAAGACAGCGCGCTTATGACCAGCGATCTACTACTTAATCGTTTGAGACGAATTACATATCAAATTAAGGCGCTCGAGCACATATCTACTTTTCATATTTATAGCCCAATGGACCATTTTTACTATTTGCTTTGAGAAATATTTAAATTTTTACTTTTAGCATTTTCATTTTCATCATCATAAGAGAGTAAAAATCCTATTCACTTTTGTCGCTATAATATAAGTACATATATATATAATTTGACGCTTACACCATGGCTTGATATTTAGACGAACTTTTCCTACAATTTGTGATGTTGTAACACAAATTGAGGCACCTACAGATTTACACCGACGTGAGAATTTTTTTCATGGCAGAAATACATCGGAGGTTTGCCATTGCCTGCTGAGGGGCGACCGCTATTAGAAAAAAACGCTTTCTATAATTTTTGATGTTACTTGCCCTGGCCAGGATTTGAAGTCAAGACCCGTCGAATAAAGTACTTAGTCACTACTACTAGGCTCTGGCTGCCGCCTTGTCGTTATTGGGTTTTATTAATTTTGTATATCGTGGCTGCCATAAATAATACATATTTCAATTAACATTAAAATTGAATCGAATTTTCTAAATGAGTTTTTGTGTTTGTCAATACCTATGAGTAAAATACTTAATATTACGTAGTCCACTATTAGAATTAAAAAGGAATATGTGAAATCAAGTGTTACAATAATATTTTCACCGAAGAAAGTTCTACGCATTGCCGGGTTAAATCTTAAAAAAATATTAAAGCTCAACTCAACGGCCAAATGGAGTGTGTTGGAAATTCAGTTTTCCATATTTATATATTAAAAATAAATTATACGTAAAGAATTCGTGTATTATATTTCGCATACAATTTTCGTAGGTTATGTCTTTTTTTGTAATATTCTACTTTTCGTAGTAGGCAACAAATACACAAAATTATTGAAAGAATTTCCTACGCTAATTGCTGATCCAGACTATTCAAACCCCTCTAAATATGCTACGGTACATTGACTTGTTACGAAAGGAAAACTTTCAATTTCTAAGCCCAGGCGTTTAGATTCGATAAACTACAAAACACAAAAAGTGAACTTGAGTTTTGGTTAAAACAGGAAATTTTCCTTTATCATATCCACATCCCTTAATATAAATATTAATAATACAATGTAACAATTTTTCGCTTATATCATATAGCCCAATGTTTGGCCGAATTTCTCCTAAAATTTATGGTTTGCGTACGAACGGAAAAGGATTTTTGTGACAAGAGTTTTCTTCTGAGCATTCCATGGAAAGTGATAAAGTTCGACCGCTAGGTTATTTGCTTTTCCAAATGAATTTTTCAGTATATTTAAAATATATTTTATACTTCAATATACAAGTCGACCTTTGAATTGATTTTACTTTTTGATACCTTTTTATACCAAAAACGAGATATTCTTTCCATTTATCGATAATTGTTCATATTCATACATTTGTTTTCTTATATATGGAATGTTATGTTTAACTGATACTTGTTGTTAAAAGTAATATCTTTAATATTTTGAAAGCTAATATTTTTAAAAAATTGTATATATAAACTTGTCCAGAAGTGTATGGGAAATTTACCGAATTCACCCACAAAGCGAAAAGCTGGTAAAAGAATTTTACTTCCGAATTTTGACATTACAGAAGGATTACCTTGCTCTATTTTTTTGCAAGGAGCTTTTTATGTATTTAAAGAAGAGTTTCGAATCGATAGACTACAGTCAAAGAACGTAGATTACAAAGAAGTTGCATCAGTGAAATTATACTGTGGTAAGAAATATTAGCTTACTTCACCACAGCACCAATTGGATCCAATAAGATTCTAATATCAATCAGTCGAAATCAAACTTGTTCTGGTATGGTGAAATAAGCCAAAACATTCTGTTGGCATATCCGGTGAAAGTATCCTACTTCTTTGTAATCTACGTTCATTGCTACAGTGTTATTGATTCTGTGTGTTACTACCGTCAAATGTTTTGCTACTAATAGTAAACCCATGTAATTTATTGAGCTCGAGGCCAGGCTTTTATTAAGTGAATAATTGAGAAACAACGATTTTTCAAAGTGGTAGAAGGGATAGCTGCTATTACAGAGACTACTTTCTCTCTAGACTTTACCAAGGCCCTGGCCTCGAGCTCAATAAGATACTCTGGTTTCCAAACATATAAGGCCAAAACAATATAATAATTACTAATAGCAAACATTAGTAGCAAGCTTAGTTCTTTCAACAACCATTTGTTATATTATTGAATCCGAAGTAGCTGAAAAAAGTCAAGATGTTCATCCCTGGGCATCGGACGAACCCTATACTTGGAAAATCGAAATTTCATGAAATATAATTAAACGAGCGTGAAGTTCGATGCAAAAACCACTCTCTCGATAAGCATAGCACTCTATAGGAGATGTGAAAATTTGAATTTCAAAACTAAATTTCATATGATTTTCGTACAGAAAGTTTTATTTTAATACATTTTTTTTGAAATATGTAAATATATTTTTCATATTTTTATATTTTGAATGCTACCAAATTTTATTTTTGTTTTTCTTCATTAAATATAGTTAATTTTGCTGAAATTTCACCTGACTTGCAGTAACTAAAGATCATAGTGGACTACAGCTGCTGTTACTTGCGCCGGCCGAGATTCGAAGCAAGGACATTTCGAAATGGCCACCACTTTAGGTAGCACTCAAATCAACAGTTAATGACCTGGATCAATTTGGTGAATTCCGTAGATTAAATTAAGCAACTGTCACGGGTCATTTCTCCCTATCTCATGTACACGATTTTTTCATGAATCTCAGAAAAAAAGAGATATATTAAAAATTATCTTTAGTTAGGGCTTATCATCAGATCCAATTATAAAACGACAATTACAATACCTTTCGATATGTTCGAATGTAACTCTGCCCCTCTGCGCAAACGTCTCAAAGGTTCATCAGCAAAGTGTGAGCCGAGCGAAATTAATCGATGCTCTTTTTAAAGTAAGAATGGCATAATATTTTTGGCATTATTTAGATTTCTTTGCAAAAATAGGTATGCAACAAACTTAAACTTACAAACAAAAGAAATGGAAACTTTTCCCATTTAGTTTATTCGCTTAAATCCTTTTGTTGATTTTCGCCAATTCAATCTAAATCTTTTTAATTTCATTAAATAAGCAAATCAATTTAAACAAACAAAAGGAATAATAATACCATGAATAATCTGCCCGTTGCAAGATTTTGCACATGTCCATATGAATACATTAGTAGACAAGACTATTTGTCGAAGAGAAAGAATTTTAAAATTGTAAAAAATATATATAATGTTACCAGTAATATATAGTAATAATTTGGCGCTTACACAATAGCTTGATGTTTGGCCGAACTTCACCTACATGGTGTTGCAATAGGGAACTACAGTTTTACGCCGACTCCGAAAGAAATACACGCGACGGTTTGGCCTTGCCTGTGAAGGAGCGACCGCTAATAGAAAACGATTTTGATATAAATTTGATATTATTTGCCCCGGCACTCATCGAATGAAGCACATGCTACAGACTCGGCTTCGGGGGTCGCCAGTGGTCAGGATATCTTTATATAAATCAACGCTTTAGTGCTTTGGTTTTCTTATTGAAAGCTGCTTGAAGTGTGGTGTTTTATTCGGCGAGTTGAGACCAGTTGGTGTGAAATGGGATTATATGTATAAAAAATATCCTAAAGCGATATAAGGAAACAAGTTCTGTATAAAACTGCAAAAAACAAGCTATAAAGCTTGTGCGAGAGCGGACTCGTAGAAATTGCGTATGGTCAGCAAGGACTATGGCTAGCTACATATATCAATGTCACGCAAATTAGTAAGGATAACATAATTCCACAAAAAAATATTGCTTCTTTTGAGCAGGTGATTATTATTAAAAGTTTTCGGGGTTGGTGAATCCAACTCTGAAGTCGATCGGGCGTCATATCGTCAAGTTTTTTCTTTTCATAACCGCAAAAAAAAAACGACAAAAAAATAAATCTTTAAGAATGCTAATTTGTAGCCAAAAGACCACTGTCCACGGAGCCGTAACCAGCAAAGCGACCTAAACTAACTGAAGCTAACAACCTAATCGAAAATGACCTAACCTGACCCAATCTTACATATTTCACAGGGTGATGGGCATTCAGCATTCTCAAAAACATATGTATATTGTAATATACATGGCCTGCTCAAAAGGAGTTCCTTTTTTATGTAGAACTGTGTAATTTAATATAAGATTTTGAATAGCAAAATATTAAAGAAGAAGAATTTTTAAGTATCGATACGATATAAAAGCAATAATCTATAATAAAAATACTGCTCCTGGCACGCTGGAGATTATACTTTCTATATACTATATTATTTATACTATTTTTGTTCTGGATGCTCCTAACCACGGAAAAAACAATAAATTGAAGGAGGTATGTAATTATGACATCTTCAATGACAAGAAACATGTCCCCTCGGTCACAAAGTCCTCATGGATCAAGGGGACTTGTCGCTACGGTTCATTGGGAAAGGGGTGAGGGCGAAAATTTTGCGGATAATTACCATAAAATATAATTTCTTCAAATTTAATTTGGCGATGTGATCGAAAAAGGATTACGCAGGCTAAAGTTTGTAAGATAAATGTTCATGGCATGGCCCACTTTAGAGTAAATAGATATACACATGCGTCGTCGAAACTGCCAAACCAACCTCTACCTAATTTAGTGCAATTTTTACATTTCAACTCTGTAAGTAAACACCACGATGGATTCTTACGAGGCAATTTTCAAGAGATAAAAAAACTCGCTTCTTTAGTAAACAATTGAAAAACTTCGCATCCATTTCGATACAAAGAGTTTAATTAGAGAGCAGAATATGTAAAAAGCAAAATTTTGGCTACTGTGTACAAACCAAAACTTAATCTTACAATTAACGTAATCATTTCGCCAATTCACTTGATTTAGCAAGATTTCCAAAAACAAAAATATCGTGGAAGAGAAGTTCAGGACTTAATCTACTGTTAAACTGCAACCAAACAAACATATCCGAATTTATATAAGGTGGTAGCGTTCCATGAGCTGAATGCTGTGCCATGTGCCTTGAGCGCTGAAAATGTCATGCTGTTATCCACTCCAATCAAAATCAAACAAAATACATGAAGTTCTTGTAATTCTAATGACGCTACCGCATTATATGAATTGTAAACCTCAAACCGCGGTATAGACAGCAATAGTAAATGAAGATTTACATCGATCTGAGACTGTATCGAAAAGAAAATTTAGAAAGAAATACCGCTTACGTTTATTTCCCATCAAGGTCTCGATATAATGCAGCAGCCAAAGCTTTGTAATATTCCATGCATTCTATATTCCAATACTTACATAGTTTTTGCAGAATTGCGTGTTGTCAGATTTTTCTCCGAGTAAAATAATTCTCGTCAAAAATATTCTGAAAATAAATATGCTGAAAAATTGAGAAAATTTCGAAAAAATTTCGCTTGCATTTTCTTTCTCTGCTAAGGATCATTATAATATTTCATTACACTATTAAGTTAAATAAATTTGAATTTTCAAAAATATTTTCAAACATGAAATTTAATTATCCCTTTTAAACAGTTCGTAACGCTCTTCGAAAATAGTTCCTATCGCGTCACACAAATGAATTTAACTTTTAAGCACTTGCCAATCCTATCCAAAAACATTTTTCAAACAAAGCATATTTAAAAGTATTATATAATGTTATTGATGGCATTAAATTGATTTTTCTTAACTAGTAACTCTCTTAAAATATATTCAAAATAGGGCCTTCTATTTGCTTGAAACCAATGTTGAAGCATTTCAGTCAATTTACTAATTGGATTGAATTTACCCTTTAAAGAGTTGGCAACTCTCCGCAAAAGTTATTTATTAATTATCTCTTTATTTAACACCAGTATTCCAATATTCTATTTATTTGTTAATTTGTCAATTTGTATGTAATTTTTTAGACAGGTGGCAACTCTTAAAATATTTGCAGCCTTATTCTGAGTCCCACCCGTAGTTCTTTCATTCACCCGAAGTGAACACACTCATTATGTGCTTCGCCCGAATAAATTCCACTTCGAAACTGCTGGTAAAATTCGAACACGAAGTTACTATTCTGTGTTTTCATAAATAATTCTTAAAAAATATTTTCAACATTCAATTTAATTTAATTTATCTTCGAAAATATTTCTCTTCGGAAATATTTTTGTATAAAACTCTATCGCTTAAATTTAACTTTTAAGCACGCGGCAATCCTATCCAAAAACAGTTTTCAAACAAAGGTTTGTTGTTTAAATCAAATCCACATTTAGGCAACATGAACTCTATTGCAATTGGACTTTTGTATGAGGAAACAGGCAACGCAGATCAACTAAATAAGGCATACTTGAAAGACATTTCCAATCCGTTGGAGTATCTGAAGCTTTGTAAGTGAAATTAATGAAATTTATTTGTTTAAACAAAGAACTGTCTCCATATTTAATGGACTTGCTAACCAATACATTTCAAATCCATTGTGTTCCGCCAATTGTTAAACGTAGCGCTTCTTTGAGTTTTTGCGGAGGCAGCCTATCAAAATGTTGCTGGTAAAAAACTTGAAGTTGATCTCGCGCAATTTAACTCCTACCTTAGCACATCCTCTCTGTTCTCCCCACAAATCGTTTGGTAAGGCCTAGATTTTCCTGCATCGTACTTGAATGGATATCACTTTGGATGGAACCCTAGAATAAAAGTAAATTCCGATGTTTTTCTGTAATACCTTACATTATAAATAAAACCATAACTTATATTTTGAATCTTACCGGAAACTTACCGGGGAATTTTATAACGAGGGAAAGTGAGTCTCGGGCAAAAGTGAAACTCAGGCATTACTATTTTAACTTATTAATTTCTTGTTAATTTTTGAACCACCCTAACATACATACATATGTATGTACTCGTATAATACACACTCATTAATAGTTCCATCTGTCTTTGAAGCTTCTTGCGATTGCGGCATTTGTGGCATTGCATACAACTACGCTCGTCAATCAACATATCAATAATACTTAGTAATTTTCAATAGTTCTGAAAATCTTATTAGAATTTCCTTGCTGCGTTGGTAAAATTTAATTAAAATACTGCAACTTCCATGTAAGAATTTAGTGATTACACCAACAAAATTTGTTGCCATGCTGTTTACGTGCAAATGCATACACAGCTCCCTGTATTGTTGACTAAAATCAGTACGCTTTAATTGAATTGAACTATAAAACGTTGGCAAATTGTGTGCAAATTTACATGCCTGAATTTGTATGTGAGAGAGTGTGTGTGTGTGTGTATGTGTGTGTGTATGTGAATATAATCATCGAATATGTGGTTGAATAGCCAAAAGCCCAAACGTCATTTGCCGTGTAATCAATGAGAAAACTTCAAGTAAACCAAGTAAGTAAAACATAGAAACCAATCAAATATTTTCGGCAAGCTGATAGATAAATATTATTTATTTGTTGGTGGCAAATGAAAGTGAAAAGTGTGGATTATGCAAACAGTATGCGAAAATAATAATTATTATATATATATATCTATATATATATATCTACATATATACCCGCAAAAAGTTAATACGCAGTACGTGCAAATATGTAAGTACGTAAATTCAATTAGGTATTGAAAAGGCTTAATTACGATTGAAGAAGAAAACAAAAGTGTTATTATTCATTTGGAAAATGCTTGGAATAAATTATTTTCAAAAAATAGCTTATTGTGAACACAAATTCGAATTTTTGCATACAGCCACACCACAATTTAATAAAAAAGAATGTATTAACGTAAATCTATAAGTTCTGGTAATGGTCTGATAACGACAGTTTTCTGACACAAAAAAGTTTATTATGGAAATAATCGCTTTAACGTACAGAATAACAAGTGACAATAAGTTCAGGTGCAAGTTTTTATTTAGTACAAATTGAATGCAATAAATCCAGTTAATCTTATATATAAAAACCGATAAAAGCCGATCTTTATGAAATTTTTACAGTAGGTTCATACGGCGCTCAACCCCAATAAAGGTGCCTAGGCCTATACAAGAGAAAAGCCTAATATTTGACATTTATATCATATATGTCAGGCTACATATATTTTTTATTGGGGATAAAGGCGGCTATATATATATATGATATATGTTATACAAACGATATTATATCAATTTTTAACGTATAATTTTCCCAAATTTTAAGTTTAATAAGCTTCGTCACCACTGTTATACCAAAACTAAGCAACTTAAAAATACAGTAATTGTTTACATTTTTCCCACTTTCTGAAAGTCCTCGCCTAAATTTGTACCTTATGCTAAGCTGACTAACGAAAATAAAATTCATTCGCAAGCTCAGCAGTGGCAAAAGAACTAAAAATAGCCATCACCTTTTTATTTATATGCCTTTTATTGCTATTAAGTTAAAGTTTATAGTGTGTACCAAATTTGGTTTACAATGAGCGCCGCCAAACACATTCTCACAATTTCTGTAACCCCCGTCTTGCGCTCTCCAGTCGCATCCTGCATATGATATGTATATGAAAAAATGTTGTCCGATCTTTCGAATTTTAGAAATTTTGCTTACAGACTTATAACGCAATCGTGTACTAAATTTGGTAGAGTTTGCTAGCATAGTTTCGGAGGTATTACTATTAGCTAGAAATTGGGCGGCGTCACGCGAATGCCCTTTATTACTATTTACCGAATTAGCATTGAAAATGGTTTTATTGTGTTCTTATTTATTATAGTATCCATGCTACGTCAACTCTGCAGTTCATTCTTGACCTTCGGTACTAGAGAATAAAACACTGGGTACCAAGTCAGGACTGTACGATAGATAACCTAATGATTTAATGTTTCCACAAGTCAAGGGAGCTTCCTTATTCGTTGAAGACTACTGGCAATTGTCTTGTAGCGTACTATTTAGAATTGGCTGTTTTACGTTCTCGGTGAAAACCCCACACTCAATGTCAGCCAAATGTTCATACAATATCAGCCAAGTGTGATGTTTGAATTAGTTCAAGCACAGTATCGATGTCTTCGGTGCACGAAAGCTGATTTTTGAAAACCTTCACAAAATTTGCCAATGAGCGAACAAAGAGTACTGAGTTCATTAAACTGGCGATGAATAGTTGCTTTACATATCATCAGTTTCACCTTCAATAGTTCAGCTAACCGGTCAGGTGGCGGCGAGCTCAATATATTAAACGTCTATATAAATACCTCCTGCCATCTGATGCATAGCAGGTTATTACCCTGACTTAGGCTCGGTGCTCGGCAAATTGGCTGAACACACCAGATTGCTGGCGCGGGTCGCAATAAATAGCATATCAAGGCTATCCTACTCTATGCTGCTCGGAGCAATTTTGATCACCAAACCTGGAGATTTGCTTCCGTGGATCAGCGAACCCCAGGAGTTCACCGATGGCGCTTTAAGTAGTCTTTCCTCTCTAACTGATGTTTTCACGGGCGAACATCCGTAAAGTGATCACGATTCTAAAAATCTGCACGAATTTCCCGGCCGAACTGACATACCTTGCCAATGAGGGAGACCACTTTCGCCGGCGCAATTCTCGTATTCCCCTTATTAGCGATTTACAGGCCAAAGATGCGGAGACTGGTAGATCATAATAAGCGGGACAAGGGAAAGTAGCAACTACAGTCCTGTCAACTGTTCACGAATCTGGTAAACTTTGGTTTACTGTAATGCTGCACTTCATCTAACCCGAAAACATGTAGAAAAAGTGCGCCACTTCCGTCACTTGCGCTGAGTTTCAAAAGTCTATCGAGAAGACGAAATATCCCTTGAACATTAGACTCGATAGCATAAACAAGTTGAGTTTGGAAAATTTAGACCCGATTGGGGTAGTTCTCAAACCTCTCAATTTCTCCTCTCTCCATTCCAGACGACTTGAACGTGGGAGAGTAAAGCCGCTGCTAGAACCAGGGAATCCGGCTATCAAAGGCGAAACCTATCGGCCGATCTCATCCCTTTCCTGAGCGGTTAATACACTTGAAACCCTGCTAATCCCGTACTTTACATGCCATCTAGGTCTGGCTAAAATCAACAAGGCTTCCGTGAGGTGCACACCATAACAACAACACGTAACAACACATTACTGACTTGTTGAGGAGAGTTAAATAAGGGGTACCACAAAGTGCAGCCTTACTCCAAGCTTCATCAGGCACCAGAAGGAGTCTCCAGCATCTCCATAACCTCTCACGCCAGTGTTCGGTAATGGCTTGCTCGGAAGTAATCGGCTATCCCTCCGACCTTGCTTGAATTTCTCCTTACAAAGTCTACGGCAACCTTATTTATTACATTTACGAAATCCCTATTCTAACGGTCAGTCATCCGAAGGCTTTCGGAAAAGTTGGTCTTGAAGAATTCACTCTCTAAACTTTCGAAACTATGGTTAATTGGCTGCTCTAGCGTTTCAAATACGCTATCTGGCTATTCATCTGTCTTCGGATCAAAAAATATGAAACTAACCGAATTATATGGCTAAAAAATATATTCTCCTTGTCTTTCCTTGGATGTGAGTTCTTATAACTCGAAGAGCTACTACGCTTTGGATTTTTTCCTGCGACTTTCTACATATATCTAATAATAATTTGATTTTAATAAGAAAAGTGCAGAAGAAATAGCTTTTTGGATGAGTTTTTTTATGTTTAGTCTTTTCATATAGACTGAAGTCCCACGGAATGGTTAGACGCAAATAACTGATACTATATTTCGCGCATTGATCTTTCATTGAATGAATTATACAAGCGCCATCTTTTTTTTTAATTTAATTTTTGATGTAGAAATGAGTATACTATATGTATTTTATAGTTTTTCCGAAAATTTATTCTAGAGTAATGGTTTCTATATATTATATTTTTATTGCATTTTAATAGCACTAATTTTCAGCACTATTCTCTTTTTCTTCCAAATTTCTAGAAGACATTGAAATGCCACAATTTGTTGCCTTTTAAAGAACATGGAATGTAGAAATAAATTTTAGGAAAATTTATAGTTATTGAATGTGAAGTTAGTATTTAAATTTTATTAATTTTATTGCACTATGCAGATTCGATACAAGATTTATATTCCAATTTATTTTCTTACGTGTATGTATAAAAATATTTTATGTACATATTTACATATGAAAGCTATTAATATGAAATCTCAATATCTCATAGCAACTTTTTGCTATTTACTCTTTTTGCAACAGATGCCGCGGTTCAGATTTGAGTCCACCAAAATGCAAAAGAAAAAAATCCTCATTACCTGATAACTTATGGTATTTGTAGCTACGTATTGCCGTTGAAACATAAAACAGCCTCCAGTTAAGAATACCCGCGCGAACAACTAACAACAAACAACTGTAGTTAACATAACGTATATGAAAAAAAAAAACAACGGTTCCAACCAAATATTGCAATGTCGGAAACGTTTATAAACAGCAGTGGTTAAGAATAACCGAAAAGCCGGCCACAAAAGTTGGCGCCAAATGTGCGGTGCCCTAAAGAAAAAAAAAAAAAATGCGCTACCAATTTGAACTGCTCATGTGGCGGTGGAGTTGCAATGGAACCGATGGCGGCAGTAAAGATTGTATCTGTTTACGTGCGAGTATCAAATTAATATGAGTGCGAATGCTGCTACTTTTTTCGTGAATTTTTTTGCTTTGCAATTTTTTTTTACAACGCTTTCGTTACTCGCTGCACGCTAGCAAACAAAAACAGCGAATCAACAACAAAATATGTAGCGTTTGCGTAACTAGAATGGCGGCTGTAAAAAAAACGCTAACAGATTGCAAATGTGCCGTTTATCAAGGCGAGCAGCCGCACAAATAGTCGATGGGATGGATTGTAGGAATGGTGGGGGGGGTGGGCATGTAGTGCGAAGGAGGGAAACTAAGAAGCAGTATGCTAAGAGAAATTGCATAACAGAATCATAATATTTATAGTTTGTATGCTTTGGTTGGTGGTTGATGTGGAAACAACTTGATGGAAAGAAGATTGCCACCGCATCACTGCAACATAGACCGTTGTGGATTGTACAGTGGTTTGAGATTCAGATGTTTAAAAAATACGAGTATTTTTTTTATGAAACTAAAGCAATAAATTTGTACTTTATTGGCTGAATTAAGGTGGTAATGGTATTTAATTAATCTTGTCAGCTGTTTCGACAAAGCGTTTAATTTTTGTAAAACATCACTGATGAAAAACAAGTTTGACATATTGTGACTAAATAAAACAAAAAAAAAATAAAATTAATAATAATAAATAAATGCGTTAATGTATGCGGATATAAGCATAGCTTAATCTCTTTTAAACAAGAGGCTGGATTTAACTCTTTCCCTGATATTGGTGAATATATTGTACAAAAGATAGTCTGCCATTCGTTGGCCAGAAAATTTGAACTATTATAGCTTTGGACAAAGCCGTTGCGGCTTTGGAAACTAGAATTTTCTCGTTTTCATTTTATGAAATCTTATAAACACCGTATAAAAATCAATGACTTTATGTGACTTTGCAAAAACGTTCATGCAAGAAATGGTGTTCCTGACACAACCTACTGGTACATCGGCTAAAATTTCATGAAGTTCGGTCTGTTCTTCGCCTTGTTTAAAAAAAAAACAGCATTTGCTAAATATGTAGAAGTTGATCGATAGTCTTTTTCTATTTTATAGCATAGGCAAGACGAGATGAGAATGACAATATTGTGGCTTAAGAACATCAAGCCTCCTGGGACCGACAGTAAGTCGGCTGGGCTGTTCGAAGCCGGCGGCTGAAAGCTGAAGGTCGCAGGGAGCGGCTGTTTATCGCAATTTGGACCGATGAAAACATGACCAGATTGTCACGGAATAAGCCTTATTAATGTTACCTAAAAATCCTTTCGATGATCAGTGCTAAATAATCTGTAAAACCCACAATTGACCCGAAATTCATAGTGGGCCGAATTCTGAGAATACCACAGATAAGCAAATCGACACATACCACCTTTTGGTCGATTTCATAGCCCCCTTTGGAAACTCGTAGAGCAGTTTTTATGTCTAATTTTGAGATCCTTGTTGAACTAGCAGATAGATTGACGTTCAGCATAACTTTTAGTTTCGCCAAAATTGGGTAGAACCTCTCCGTGCCGTTCGAGATATCGTAGTGGATGTATGCCATACTGTTCAGGCTAATACTTCTCTATGGATTATTGGTATACTGGCCCATTCAAGAGAAGAAATCAAGCAGCCTCTAAAAAAAGTGCAGAGAACGTATCTATGTGGCGTCATTTGGGCCCAAGCGTCGTAGTACCCATTCTACTATCCCTAGAAATCATCAGCGTCTAGACTAGTAAGTACTAACGCTAACCTTCACCAAAGAGTATGGCCTAGCAATTTCAAATAGAGAGTTACGGACCGATCAAGTTCCTGGATCTAACTACTCTATACGGTTCAAAATTGATAGATCCAAACTGGGGTAAAGAGTCGCCGGGACGTATATGCTGAACAACTAGGAACGAAAATTTCCTTTTGGACAAGTGTATATGGTGTCTTTCAAGTCTAGCTAGCGATAACAGAAGAAACGACAAAAAAAAAAATCTAATATCAGCTGTGATTACAACAAATAAATTATATAGTTACTCAGATAATCAAACTGTCCTGAAATTGCTTGACTCTGCCACAACCAATTCGGAAACATTTCCGAACTGGCACCGATCACTTAACGTAATGGCTGCTCAGTTAATTCAGGCCAATTAATACTCTTCCTAATAAGGAACAAATTCTTGAAATCGTAGTAAAATCCAATTAATACTCTTCCTAATAAGGAACACATTCTTGAAATCGTAGTAAAAACCACAACAAATAAGAATATCACGAAGATTTAGAATACATAGAAAAAAAATGGTATCATTAGATCATACAAATACTTGGGTAACAAATATAAACCAGTATTTTGAACGATATACCCACACGAGAGATGATCTCAGATAGTGAGGGGTTTTGAAACTTTATTATCATTACCTGAGTGATAATCTTTGATATATAAATTACACCCTCTCTATATATGAATTGCGAAGCAAAATATGTGCGAAAATAAAAGTTTTAGACTAGGAGCATAGGATCTCAAGTGAACGAGAGGTTAAAATACTTTAATAAACTACCGTCTCCGATATTACGAAATTATGACAGTTTGGCCAGATTCAAGAGTATTTTAATTAAGCACTGCCAGACGCTACCTATCTAATAGAAGGGATACATATAAGGGATTGACCTGGGAAGTAGGAATCTCTACCTCACCGCTCATAGGGTGTAGGAGTGGAGACTCGGTCTTTCTACTCGGATGTTTCGATCACTACCTTCCGCCAAAAGCCATCGAATAAGCGGCAATAGAAAAGATTATTTCTGTAATAGTCAGCGGCTCGAAAGCTTAATCCCTTCGATTTGAGGGTGTAGGCATAGTGATGCGGCCTTTCCTCTCTACGCAGAGAAATGAATCGGAACCTAGGACATTTCGATCACTCCGTCAACCAAACGCCACGCCACAGGCAGCGACTCGGAAGCGACACGTGTCATCCGACCGCCTAAAACGCGGCTTGGAAACAAGGCTAGATCAAGTGGATCGGAAGCGCGTTATTTTATCGTCATGTGCAGCTGAAAACACAATGGCCGAGCCAATCGGATTCTTGTGCATTCAGACCTCCTCGTTATATAACTCGATTCGAATCATACATGTCCAGTCTAAAGCTTGTGAAGCAACTGCACTAACTCGGAAAAATATGCGAGTTGAGTCAACTCGGTAAAATGATATTCGACCAGACATGTAGTGTTGGGAAGTGAAAAAACTGCGCTATTGTGAATTAGCCTTAAGAAAATACATGCGAAATTTAGATTTAAGAACTAGTTCGTTTTTATTTGCATAGTATTTCTAAATATATTGACTACGTAAACCTAAAAATTGCAAGCTTAATTATTTTCCGTTCTTAAATAGCACTAAACAAATCACAACTTTCATGAAAGATGCTAACAGGGTTGCTTTTGCAACTAAAGGAAATTTTATCCGAGTAGGAGCGTTCTTTTGCAACTCGGTTACACTAAAACGGGGGCATTATAAAAATAATGTATCCATTAAGTGGATACTGTAACAAATAAATAAGGAAAACATTTTTTTTTTAAAGAATAGCGAATGAGGGGTTGCCCTTACAATCCAGCACCATTTGGCTTCATATGCAACCCACTAGGAATTTTCGAATGAAACTTTGTAGGAATATTCTATTAATGTTCCTTTTACTAAAATTATCACTCAAACCGTTCAGCTAAATACACTACTTCAGTTTTTTTTGTTAAATTATATGTCAATTGTACACAAAACTATCAATAGTTAATTGAATTTTTAACATATATTTTTATAAAAATTTAACTAATTTATCTTTATTTTTACATTACACATTCAAGAAATAACCGAAACGCATATCTCGCGTATTATTGTGGTACCAGATGTTCAAAAAGTAAGCTTTTATAATAGGCAAAAAAAGAAAGAAATATTAAATTCCATAGAAAATAGAACGAGGGGGCGAGCCTACGCCCAGTGTAACCGAAGTTGGACCGACCAGGATTATTTTTTTTAAAGCGCAAAGCAAAAATACTGCGGATGGCGTAGGCAGGGTTGTTTTTTTTAATACTGTGGGTGACGTAGCCGAAGTTTGTTTTTGTTTTCAGAGGTTTTTCTTTAGCAATAGTGGCAAAACCGAAATTTTAGTTCAATTGATCTACGAAGGAAATAGTGAGGTTAAATTTGACCATTTTTTATACAACTTCAACAACAAATTACTCAAAAACTGTGAGTCTCATCGCCAAACGGTTTTCTATTTTGTGATGTATAGAAGCCCCTCTACCCCTCTCAAAAAGTAATTTTTTACAAAGCCTTGTGCCTATTGTAAAGTTGAGAGCCTGATACTCTTGTTTTTTTTTATTATTTACTTGATGAAAATGTTTTACTGTGCGGCGTGCTGCAATTTCGCAGCAACAAAAATAACATCAGTAGTCGGCAATCTGGTGAACGAGCCAGACGCGGAAGAGTCCTTCAGTGGTGAGTGCAACGCTTGTAATTTGTTTGTTTTTAGCATTTGCATTCCATAAAAAATCAATGTTATTTGCAAACTGTTGCTACACAAAATCGGTAACTAGCGTCGGCATAGATAAACATAAAGTGCGGATAGACAAAAAGAAAACACACACAACAAATCGAAAATTAAAAGTAACTAAACGCCTTTTCTCGCGACTGTAACGCGGTGATACTCGGAGTTGCATATTTGCGCGTTAATCCACAAACCACTTCGACGTCCACAGCCATCAATGGACAATATGGTTGGGAGTGTAAACGTAGATACGCACACACACAAACGCAGCCACTTTCCTGCAGCGGAGAAGTGTCCCAATGAAGTAAAATTACTAGTTCAGAGATAATATCTAACAGCACAAGACGTGGACTGGCTCCTCGGTAATGCTATGCGAGAATCTGGGATACTTATAATTTTCAATTACTGTTGGCATACGAACTGTAAAAAATCTAAAGTATACTACCATTCGTGTAGAGAAATATTTTATTTCATTTCTTTTTTCGCGCACTTATCTCAATATGATAAAAGAGTTAACCTATAGTGCGATTCACTTGCCTTAAACGATTCGGAAGTCGCAATTTTTGACGACAATATTTGTCGTTTGCACTAACGATTGTGTGATTCTCTAACTTATTCTTAACGACACTTAGCAGCTGTCTCGTTACATTTATTCAAAGTGATAAAGAGTGGCATCTCTGTCTAACCAAATGTCAAAATATGCGAAAAGCGCAAAGAGGAATAGAGAAAAAACAATCGAATGCGGGCTGCTAAATATAAATTTGAGCGCGTTTTTTATTATATTTGATTAAAGCGAAATAATATACTAGGTTATTTCAAACTACAAACATTTTCGATTCTTTTTATACAGTGCAATGTTCCATTGTAGCAGAATTTCGGATTCTCCCCTGAGGGATTTGGTAGAATAGTCATCAACTCGACTCCAAGGAATATTCATAAATATGCAATGGTTTTCATTTTCGTAATTCGAGTTATGATCCAGCGTATTTAGGATTTACATATTTATATTTAATTTTTTAAATTAGAATCATTTATCTACTATATATTAAAAGTAAACTATATTTCTGTTTTTATACTTGGATCCTTGATAAAAGTTTGCTTTTACCATTTGCACATTAATTGAATGGTAGATATGGTGGTTGGCATAAGCCTCGTTATGATTATTTGGTAGCAAAATTGATATATGTATGCGTGCAATCGACGGCCTCAATAGTGCCTCCCTCAAAAGAAGTAGAAGAAAGAAACCTCACTTTCTGGTGAAAGAATGAAACAGTGATTGCATCCCGATGATTACCGGCTTACGTATGACTGGTTCATGGATATTCCCCATTGTTCACCTACGGGTCGTTGATAGCAACCTGTTGCAAAGAATCTCAAAGCCGCTAGAACCTACCAATCTAAAAGTAAAATTTAAAATTGCATACAGGCTTAAAGATTACACGAGCTACCAGTTTCTTAGGCTCTTGATTGGTTGTCAAGCTGAGAAATTAGGTATTCAGCAAAGTCTGGTGTTAACCTATACTGCTTCTGAAATTCTGTTGCATTCAAATGAAAGAGATTGTCCGCATCCCGGAGTAAATGTGGATCACTACTCGCTCACTACTTCGTCGCCTCGTTATAAATCATATGCCAAATATTCAAGTGACATTATTTAATGTTCCTTTTTTAATGAAAAGAGAACAAATTACCGAATTTTAAATTTACCTTTTGTTTAAGTTGATATCAAGAATGTTTCTTTTCTCGATTGAATTAACAACATCAAACTTGTTGTCGTTTAGTTTTCTAGTTTTCGCTAATCGACTAGCTAACGACAAGAGCTGATCAGGCGAATGCGAAAATCGTTAAAAAATGGCTGCTGAATAGCAGTATCGTTAAAATTTTCGATAAGATGAGTTAACCATGCGAATATCGTGAAAATAAATTAGTGAATCGCAATACTGGATAATCTATAAGCAAAACACACAAATTTTCGAAGTGCCAAGATGTTGTTTAGATTTAAGTTTACAGAAGAGTTTTTATCGAAATGCGTGTTAATATTTGTATTCAAAAACAAAATTAACAAAAGAAATTGATTTTTCTTACCACTTTATTTATTATTTTTTAAAACTTTTATTGAGATATAACTGTTTGTTTGATTTAAAAATAATTTAAAAAATCAGTAAAAGAATTTGCGTTGAGTAGGAAAAAATACCGTTTTCATTTTACAAATATAAAAAAAAATGTTTTCCCGTTTAGCTCATTTTTCTATAATAATAATTACCATAAAAGAAAATATCCCTTTGATTTGGCATCTATGTATGCATCCATTATGTATTGCGTTGTTGTTGGCTAAGTTATCGTAACACTTCATTCTGTCCGCTCGGCTTTCACAATTTTTAGCGATCACCATTGTTGGCTAAGCTAATTTTCGACATTTCAAGCGTCATTTTCAGAAAAGTCGCATTGCATTATTTGTGAAACTACTAAAAGTCCAAAAGTAATTAAATAAAAAACAAAATGAGTAAGCGGAATATCAAGAGGCAAATGAAAAACCAGCAGGAAGTTTATTTAAATAGACTAAGAGCTGATAGTAGTGAAATATTAGAAGTTGCAAAAGTGGCAGTACAACCTGCAGTTTCAGGTGCAGGTCAGCAGAAGCTGACTTTGCTAGTGAAGAAAACCTGAGTGAAGACGAAATTTACTCAAATAATTTCACATATTTTATATTATTTTTTGGCCTGACTTTATTAAACGACAATATAATGAGCTCAAGGCCGGTGTAAAAAAAATAATTTTGGAAAAAAGACAACAACAGACAGAAGTGGTAGAAATTATAGCTATTTCGGAGATCACCACATCTTCTCATCAGATTTCTTTCATGACTCCGCCGACATTTGAACTCACAACCTACGACTTGATGGGCACTTTTAAAGAAAAAATTATGCAGTGCTATATGCGGAATAGACCGTCCCGTAAATTTTTCAATTACTTAACTACAATACTGACGTGACCCTTGGACAAAAACCAGAGCACTTTTGGGTACATTGAACTTGCAACCTCATTAATTAATTTTTATAAAAGGCGAAATTTTAAAATGATGCCCTAATCAAAAACTATCCATACCAATACCGCAACCGGCAATCAATCAGAACTTTGAACATTTGATTAGTTGCTCAGCCGAAGTACACAAAAAATTAAATAAGCATCATGCATGTACAGTCACTTACAAAAGTAAGTATACAGTGATATTTTACACAATATTTGCAATGTATCTCAAGTAAAAAATTTCGTAAGTTTTTTATAAAAATATAGTTCGTTATTTAATAAAATCCATACATACATATGTTAATTTTAAATTTTATACAAAGCTTCGAAATATTCAACAAATTTCCATCAAAATTGTATTTCTTATTCGCAGTTTTTCGTAACTTCTTGGTATGTATGTAGTTTTATAGTCTATTCAATTCCATTATATTAAAGTTCCAGTTATAATTAACTAAATTCTCATTAATTTTTGGTAATGATGTTGTCCGGGGGTATTTAGCGTTTTTTTCATATGCAAATATTTCGAGCTTTCGTTATATGGAAGAAATGCGCAACAAGCTTAGCGAAAAAAAATATACCACAAATTAGCGACAATTTTCAGCTAGTTAAACTTTCACTTTATTATACTGAAATTGAATGACCTACAGAACTGCATACCAAGAATTTACTAAAATCTCTTAATAAGGTACTATACAATTTTCATTAAAACTTGTTGAATACTTCCAAGTTTTGAATAAAGTTTAAAATTTTCATTTGAATGGATTTTGCGAAAGAACGAACTATATTTTTATTAAAATTTAACAAATCAGTTTTTACTTAAGATGCATTATAAATATTCCAAACAAAACTATTGTATTCTTAAAATAAAAACACCGTTTTATGAATAAATATATGAAATAATTAAGCATCATTATTTGAATTTAATTTTCAATTAGTTCTTTTGTGTATTTTTTGCAACGTGCTCAAAACCACTCAATACATATGTAATTAGTTTATTTATGAATTTTTGAGATTTGTCCAAAACATTTCTTTTTTTGGAACCATCCCTGAACTGTATACATTGGAATGCATAAGGGGCAACTTTCCACCGCCAATGACACCTCCATGTTATAGTTAGACAGTTGAAGCCGTTGTTTGGAGATTGAACGAGAACTAGTACTGTGGAAAGTTCTTGGACTAGACGAATTTGCTACAGGTATTTTAACGCACACTCTGCACTGCACGAAACCAATTCAATCACATCACTTTGTTTACCAACAATTTCCTTTTGGTTTCATCTGCGCTTTCTATTTGCTTGATGCCTGATGGTTACCATCACTCTTTGCCCATTTCTATGTATGTATGTCTCTAAGCTAGTGCTGCATAGCGTGATGGTCACACGCTTTTCATTCACTTTGCTTACAGCTGTAGGGCCAGCGATTGATGGGACAACTGGATGCGAGGTGCAAACGGCAGAGCGGCAGCCAAAATGGTGGTAAATTTAACTCGCGCCGCAATTTGAAAAGTTATCTCAGCGCAAACAAACTATGTACAATAACAGTGCGCTCCACAGCCAAACCAATTCATGACAATAACATCAAGATAGAGCAACTCCTTTGCAATACTTGCAACATTTCGGGCCATTACCGCGACGCCACGTCAAATGAATATTAACGACACAACTACAAATACCGCAACAACATAAACAACGTGAACAGCAATAACAACAACAATAACACCAATAACAGCAGCATTAGCTACTGTCTTCAAGTGAAACAACATTCTAGGAGTCGCACCCAAAATATTACAGCTACAGCAGTTTCTGCACTTTCTTTCAATTCCGGGGCGAGCGCTTGGCATCGCATCGCATGGCATCACATCGCAACGCGGCTCAGTGTTGCTTTGTGTAGTTGACAGCAGCATAGTGCGCTAAGCTTTTGCCGATTATCAACAACTTCCTTGCAACTACCTTGCAACTGCCCTTCACCGAATTTACACTTTTGCGCGAGCGGGTGTTTGTGTGTGTGCGTGCGCGTTTCCTGTCAATGCGCTCACCGCTGTTTTCTTTTCCAATTTCGCTGTATGTCCAAAACTTGAGAACATAAAACAAACATTGACACTGGCTGGTCGTCTCTTGCCGCCAACGTCGCGCATCGTTAAACTTGTACCGAACAAGTAAAGTTAAGAATACTTACTCACCCGCATCCCTCACACCGCGACGGGAGCACTTAAGCCGCGCTGAAATTCACACCGCTTCTTGATGCAGCAGCGAGCGCCACAGACGCAAGTGAGTGGGAAGATGGCAAATACTTGATAGGGTTTAAGTGTGCAAAAAACCAGCAGGCGGCGGTTGTAGACACCCAGACAACAACAATAACGGCGACAGTGGCGCAGTGTTGCGAAAGTGCAGTTATAGTTGAAAATCCCCACGCGTCTCTATTACCATTGATCAATGTGATGAACCGCAGCGAACTTTACCGGTAGTAGTGGTAGAGAAGGAAAGGAGGAAGGTAGAAAATGGCGAAAGCATATTAAAGAAAAGTGTGTATAAAATTGAAGTTAGTCTAAATAGTGTATAAATAAAAATTATTTCGTTGAATTTTCTTTCTTTCTTTTCTCCCTCACAGCTGAGCTCCCTCACAGCGCAGTGGTTAGACTAGCTGGACTAACTTCCCATCACGCTTTTGTGGGCGTACGCAAGAGACAGCTCAGAAAAAAGTCTCGCTGCAGCGGTGAGATAAATCGGTAAAAGTCGTGCATTTTCACGGCGGTTGTTGCATTTAAAAAGTTTCAGTCGGTGATCGCCAATGCTCGATTTTAGTTAATTTATGAGCGAAGCAAAGATAGAAGTCTAAGAATTTATTTAGTTGTTGTTGGAGATATGGGTGAAAGTTATTTATGACAAAAGTTTTTGATGGAAGGTAAAATTAACATTCAAATTCATTTTAAGTATTTAGCAACTCTAAACTTATAAAAAATATTCTTCCTCTTCTTTATTTGTCATTACAAGCGTTCGTCGGCAGTTGCTGCTGTCCTTTGCGAATTTGTACCAGTTATTCTCACCAAGTGTGGAGTGGCCGCTCTGATCTTGGTTCTTACTTTGTGTTCATCAGCGCCCTTGCATTGATAGAGCCGAGTGAAAAGAACTAATCGCAATTGGTAAATTTGTGTGGGTTTGATTATCTCGCTGTCATTATAGAGCTCATCACCCGACCTTCTTCAGTACCCGTCACTACGCGAGCAATACCATAGATCTCTTGTTCAATAGTTCCCTCGAAGCCTTCTCATAGTTCTTCAATATCGTGCACAAATTGAAACAGTTATACGAAAGTAAGTCATCCGATTGAAAACCTAATTTGGTCTCGTACAGCTCGGAATATCCTTCAAAATTTGAAAAGTTGTTGTGTGCTGAAACTATTTGATTGCCAAGAACATTAGAATTTTTTCAAAATTTTAACATTTCCCACCTCGTAGGTGATAATTATGAAAAAATATATGTACTTATGTACTTAAATTGTAAGGACCCTAAAGGAAGCCCTCCTTGGAGCTCCACAGGTTATCCTTAATTAATTTTGTGTATAAATGGAGCAAAGTACAAAGACCTATACAACTTTGAATTTGCATACACGGGACCGATGCAACGCGACTGCGGGGGGCAATCATTATAAGGAGCCGGCCAGTTCAATCGGTGAAAGCCAGTCGTGAGTCGTCAGCTGACTTAGAAAGACGCAGGAACTTGAAAATATAGTGTAGGCCTTCTTTCTCTCCTCTGAAAACAGTATAGATATTAGGAGACGGACAGGTACTACCACCTCCCCTCTAAGGGTATATATTAAGAGACAAGCAAGTTCTACTCCATCTCATTAAAGGTTGTGGGTAAGTCCTACTCCCACTCCTTTATGATTGTAAATGAGTGTAAGTGACACTAGGCGGAATAGTACGAAATTGAATCACAGAGAAATGTAACTCTTTAAATTTTTGGGGAGAACTCCGAAATGGTGAAGCTATCGTGACATTACGGCCTGACAGAGCTTCTCCGTATCACCACAAGCCACCAGCTAGTATGCGAGCTATACAGATCTGGCCCGTACACCTACTGCATATCCCACTCTCACAATCCATTCGGAACCAGCTTATGCCACGATTATGGACCAAGTGAGAAAGTGAGAGTTCAATTTTGATGACGTTAAATACCCCTTAGGATTCCTAAAGCTAGTTTAAGAGCTAGCTGAGCTCTACGAGGTTAGTCTCGACGCGCACCCAAAAGTTATGTCAGAACTAGTGTGGATCGAGCAACAAACGCTGGGAGCTACTCAGAAGAGACTCTGCCAAATTATTTCTGTTGTCCCGGTATTTCGAGAGGTCAGACGATCAGATTCGCCTGCGAAATCCGCGACCCTACGAACGCTTCAAGAACTGCATTCCCGCATTGCAAAATTTAACGAGGTATGCTCGACCGGATATGTCGAAACAGCCTGACCGAATACTAGCTTTACATCAGATGCTGCAGGAAATGGTAAGTCTTGCACGCCGCACAGTAAGCCACAAACCGATTTCACAGAGGCACTCAGGAAGCGAAAACGCGTTCTGAGGTAGACAACAGTGAATTCCTTATCAAAGCCAAGACGGCCCAGCGGTGACGACCGGAAACTAGCACAGACAGATATAGACACGAGAATCGAAAAGGACGGATTGACTTTTGCTAAACTAACGAGAGACTGATGCCGAAAGATGAAGGGAAACAAGCAGAGGGGGGGAGTTAGACAAGTAGAGCGCATGGTGGGGATTCCAGCCATCATTTTTGAATTCTGAAATGAACCATGATTTGTTTTATTTAAGATATGAGAAGGAATTTCATTAAATAAGTCGCATTTCCCCTCATTTTACTAATGCTGATATTTATGTTAATCTGAAAGAAGTGACACTAATTTAATGTTCTATGGAAAAATTTATCAAATACAGAAAATCAAATTCCTGGTCTATCGACAAACTTATAAATGCCAATATTCTGCATCTTCTCTACATGACGTTAACGTTTTATTACGCAAATGAGATATTAAAAAGGTAAAGTGCAGGGCATTTTTAATTTTGCTTTATTTAAGAAAAGTTCTGACCAAAATTCATCGAAACTAAAAATGGTCACAATATTGACCTTTTTATACTGAAGTTATACTGGGAGGAGGAAAATTATTAACTATTTGTAGAGTTATATCGCAATATTAAGAGCGGCGGAACCTATTCGGCAATTGAAAACTTTACTTTCTATGTGGATACACGATTGTTTTCGGGAAAATATTCGATGCTGACTTCGAATCCGGATTGCGTTCTCCTCTGGGTGGCTCTGGTTCACGTAATATACTCGAAATCTATTCGCTTATCTTTCCTCCCTTCCCAAATGACCTTTGTAATTTTCCTCAAGTCCCTTCAAACCTTAATGCTACCGCTCGTTACTCGTATGATCTAAATATTCTGAAATCGACCTCATCTCAGTTCTTTAAAAGTTCTGGTGACCAAGCAAAAGCACATTACAAAAATATCTTAAGAATCTATGTTCAGTTCGGTACAAAAGTGGATCGAAATTTGTAATCCTGTACTTAATGTTTTAAAAATATCGCTTTAAGAAATCATTTCATTGGCACGGAACAAAAGATTGGTATGTATTAGAATCGGATATATATATATAATTGGAATAGCCACGCCCACATAACGGTATATTGCGAAAAATAAAGAATGCAATATTTCACTATATAATCACATTAACTATAAAATACAATTTACTTAAACTAGTTATGTAGTGTTGATGTCGAGAAAGAAATACAAGTTTATATTTTTCTTACGGTTTCATCCGAACTTAATTTCTTCTTTATTACTTTTATATCGATTTTCAATTTAGCCCTAACCTGAATTTGTTCGTAATTGAAAAAATTTTGAGATGGTGGATAGTTGGGTCGCTTATATTGAGAATGGAAAATGTCCACCCCTATATGTACCTGGACAAGCTTCTCCATTCCATGCCTTTCCGAGTATACGTAAACATTTTTGTTCTCACCTTACTCATTGCAAGATACGTTCTAACAAATTTTGATAAATTTTTGTAGCTTGATTAACACTTTGGTACACCATCGGCTCTTGGTCAACAAAGTTTTATTTAACTATTTACTCTTTTTCACAAGCAGTTGTCAAATTGTCCGCTGCTTTGATATTCACATTATTTAAAAATTGTAGAGTTGCTGCAAATGAAACTGAACTTTAATAGTTTAGTTTTGGTTAAACCTACACATTTATTTATATCGCACTGCCCAGTCACTAGTTGCATTTCAACTTTTATTTGCTTTGGCCTAAATCTCTTGAAACATCTAGCACAGATTCGTTGATACAGTTCGTTTTTGCCAAATGCGTAAATTTAGCTTCAACAACAAATACGTACATACACTTATATGTATATTCTAATTAAAATATATCTTGAGGATATTGTTTCTTGATGTTAGTGTGAATATTGAATATTTTAACTTGTGAGTAGTGCCTTGTGGGCGTGACTGCAACATAATATAAATATAACATAATATTGGCTCGCATACACAAACAAACTATAGGCTTGTATGAATTTATAAGTTATAGACACTTTAAGAAGAAATATGTACATGTCTAGCTATTAGTATTTTATAAAGCAACGAGAGTTTTATGGGAGTCCTAGGGATCTTAAATCAATGCAAATAAATATTTGGGGTCGTAAGGCTAAAATGTATGCCAAGTATTAAGATATATCATTGCAGAAAATAAAATTTGTACAAACGATAAAACTAAAAAAAAATCAGCAAAATATTTAGTTAACTCCAGGGCAGGCCCGTCGCGAGGACGGCGGGGGCCCCTGTAATTTGAAGAGCAAAAAAAAACAAAAAAAAAAAAAGGTCATCTCCGAAATCAAAAAGCACAAGACCCAGACGCGTCTATAAATGTAGTACCACGCATTCCGTCAATCCGACACTGTATTATCGATTTCATCAGCCGTACTTCCTTGCCTTTGCTTCAATTCTATCAATTCTATTATCTAAATCGCATGCGAATTCAGCCGGAACAAGAGCAGGCACAGTGGTGCTTGATAACGCGCAGCTGATTCGTGTTGTTTACGTTCACAATAAACCGACAGGGCTTATTAATAATACTGTTCCAATTCAGCGAAATGCGCCGGACGAAGGAAAATAGTTGCAAGTGCACTGGCGAACCTCATTCGCGAAAAATTTTTGATGACCTTTTTCTTTTTTTTTTTTTTTTTTTTTTTTTTTAGGTCGCGGGGGCCCCGGCTGCCCCACCCTCGCTACGGCCCTGCTCCAGGGGCATAGATGAAGGGAGTAAAGTGTAAGGAGAGCAACAATCATAAAATATACACTTCTCCTACGTTTAGAGGAATTACTTACTGGTTAAAAGATATATATTTAATAGCTTGCCTTTTTCTTAAACCTGGGTCTTATTTGATTACTTAATATAATTGCGACCATTTGGATATATGCCCCATATATTTGTCTACAATGAAAAGTTCGCGTAAATGCTTGTGTGGTTTATGACAGTTGCTTTCAAGGTTACAGTCGTCTAAGTTTCTTGGAAAATACTCTAGGTCGCAAATATTGATATATGTACATACATGTAGGAAGCGAACATAAAAGCAGACTGCACTTGCACTACAAAATGCAACCATGACCGACTCACCGAACTTCACGAACTAGACGAAAAGCTGGGTAGACAGAACAAACGGGCGATTTTAAAAAGTTAGTCGTTAGCAATGCATTGCGGAGTCGCCATCCGCAGCACTTTACTTATAAATTATAATTTCCAAATAAACTTTATCCATGGTTGCATTTATTAAATAATTCATAAAATTTGTAAAATAAAATGTGAACCACCTATATATATATATATATATATATAGGTAGGTTATATATATATATATATAAAAGTAAACTTCCGATGTTTTTTGGCTGTAATTTAAAAAAAAATGAAAAACTTTTATTCTTCTTGTGGATTATTTTTATTTGGTCTTTTAATTTTTTTTACATCAAGTCGAGAATATGATGTCATGTAAATGGCCGCCGCCACAGTTGATTGTCATTTGAGCCCTTTTTATGGCATTTTCCATCACTTTGGCCAAAACTTCCGGCAATAGGTCCTCACATTCTTGACGGATATTCTCTTTAAGAGAGATTAGGCGCCCGGGAAATGCATCCTTCAGCATATCGGTTGTGGCACGTGCAGTGTGTGCCGTTGCACCGTCCTATTGGAACCACATGTTTTCCAATCCCAATTCATCAAGTTGCGGCAAAAATAACTCGTTGATCATTGCTCTGTAGCGCTCACCATTCACAGTAACCGTTTGGCCTGCGACGTCTTCGAAAAAAAGGTCCGATGACTCCTCCAGCGAAAACAGCACACCATACAGTGACTTTGAGCGGGTGTAATGGCTCTTCGTGGGTTACACGCGGATTTTCAGTGCCCCAGAAGCGTAAATTTTGCTTATTTACGTACCCGCTAAGATGGAAATGGGCCTCATCACTCATGATTATTTTTGATGAAAAATCATCTTCCTCTTGGTGGTGATTAAGGATGGCTTGAGCGTATGTTAGACGCGATGGGCGGTCAGCAGCTGACAGCTGATCCACCGTCTGGACTTTGTACGGAAACATCTTCAAATCATGTACCAAAATTCGCTGTAAAGACCGTCGACTGATGCCCATTTGCGTGGCACGTCGTCTGGTCGATGTCGACGGCGCTTCCATGACATCCTCGGCTACAGCAGCAATATTCTCTGTAGAACGTCTACTCCGGGGTCTGCCACGCCTGGCAGCATCTCGTGTTGTGCCAGTCTCTTCGAGGCGAGCGGCTAAACGTCGCAGTGTTTCACCAGTAGGCGTTGGACGGCCAGGAAATCTGCGACGAAATTCACGTTGTGCCAAAGTCACCGGCCGTTTATTGGTCAAATAAATAGTCAGCAATATTCCGCGTTCTGGAGCAGTGTAGCATAACATTGTTTATTAACGTGTATTTCGCATGTGTTTACTACACAAATGTCAAAACAGAACTGACATTAGGGGCCAATCGCAAAATTTATAGCATTTTCTGATAGGAGGATTACTTTTGCGCCACCTTGTATATATTATGTGTTAAAAAGATCATCAAAATTTATGAATTTGAAAGTGTTTATCGGCTATGCTCTGAAAATCGAACTATTTGGAATGAAAATTGTAATATATATAAATAGTTTTAATTGCCAAGATTTACGGATTTTAGTTAAACATCTTAGAAAAGTTTTTTTAAGTTAAATATACATTTTCCGCTTTGTTTATAATCAGAACCCGTAAATATATCATGATTTAATCGTAATTTTTTGATTTGTATTTTTTCGATCACTTTGATCGATATATACTTGCTTTTATTTTTCCGATCAAGTATGTATGTTTTTCTTTTTTAATTTTTATATTTCGATCCGATTTAATCGGTATATTGTGATTTGTATTTTTTGATCAAAAATAATCGCTATTATTGGATTTACAATTTTTTGATCATAATAAACCTGGCACACGGTTATGATAATAATATAAAAAAAAATTATAATGATTAAATCGCTATTTTATAATTCTATCATCACAATTGTTCGACATTTGGTAATTTTTATATTATCGATCATCATACACGCAGCAAATTTGCGTCGACAATAATAACAGCCACACCAGCAATGCGATTTGTGTTTTTAATCGAAAAAATAAAATAAAACACAAAATAACGATTATGTAATGATTTAAAGGAAAAAATGTATAGCTCATGACCAGTGCTCAGATTCTGATGACCTAAAAAACAATGAAAAATTGCCCAAAAAAATGACAAAAATACCCAAAAAACCCTAAAAATTACCCAAAAAATTTAAAAAATTGTCCTTAAATTTATAAAGTATTATAATAAATTTAATAAAAATTATCATTTTTTTAATTTTTTTAAATTTTATTTAATTTTTGTCTTTGTTTGCGTTGCAGTAAATTACTAAATACATTTTTGAATTATCAAATAGGAAAGACCTTCGATCGTCACTTAAAATATTTTTAAACATTGAGAAACTTCTCTCTACGTCGACACTCACAAGAGGAGCATATTTAAAACATGTTATGTCGTAAGAATTAATTTCACTGAGGTCTACATTTTCGAAGTTTTCACCACCTAAAACATCAGAAATAGAACACATAATTTTGTAACCCTTATTTTATCGCAAGTGTGACTGAATAAGAAAAATTTCAATGAGCATTAATACACACGCTTGGATTGAAATATGCAAAAGCAGGAGAGCATGCCATACTAACAAAACAGATGGATGTTCAAACAGCATAACTATGTATTTGCATATAAAATTGCCACATTGAAATATTGAAAATTTTATTAAATCTGACATAAATGACATAAAAAATTACTAAATTTAGCAAAAATGATATAAAACCAAAAATTAACAAAAAATGACAAAAAAATGACCTAAAAATTTGTATATTTGGAATCTAGGGAGTACGTACGGCATTTCCCTTTCATCAGACATTGGCTACGTAGCCGCAGAAAAAAGATGACATATCATCAAAATCCGAGCCCTGCTCATGACATAAGGATTACATCAATATTTTCTAATTTTTTTAAGAATTCTTCCCAATAGTTTTTGTATTTGAAAAAATCTAAATAACGATTAGTTTTGATCCTTGTTTATAATATTTCTATTTTTCACCAGCAAGAAATTTTGGTTTTGGTAATCTTCATGCTTCTTGAATAAAACGTACGCATATTTATTTTAATTTATTTCAATTATGCGGGCGACTTTCTGAAGTCTATGCCAAAAAGCCCGAATCGATCGGAGCCCTTGAACAGACAGACCCATCCAGACTATCAGCCAAACGCTGGGTCTATGAGTCAGATTTATTGAAAATTGGATCACTCAGATTCGCGTCATAAGGAAAAGCGGTGGTAGATATTTGGCGTACATTCAAATGAAAAAAAGATCGTTATTACCTTAGTCACAAATTGTTTTATTATTTTTCTTCGTGCACCCGCCCTTACTGATTCACGAGCAGTGGGATCATTGAGTGAATAATAAAAAATAAATTATACGTTACGCTTTAAAATCAAATCCTTCAACATACATACAAAAAAGGCATCAACGGGTTTACCATTCTTATCCATACAACTGAGGTATGTTTCATTTAAAGTTGAAAATAAAAAAAAAATTTAAAAAATCAATAACAAAAAATATTTAACGCCTGCATTAATGTCGTTGAAAACAAAAATCTTTCAAAAGAAGATTACCCTAAATCATTTCCATTACGTTGTTTTTGTTTGATCAAATATCCCATATAATATTTTGATAAAAATGCCATATTTTATGCCTGAGATTACTGCCTGAACATCAATTGAAGTCCCATGAAAATCCATTCTGTAGTTTCGGAGATTACTGCGTCCAAACAGGCAAGCTGACAAACAGACAGACAAAAGTCTTCAAATGGATAAAATATTATTTTACATTCCCTGCATAATATTCGGTATTTTTTTTCAAGAAATTTTCAATGTACAGACAGGTCTTCTCTACAGTTTTGTTATAGTATAAACAGATAAATTATAAATTGAGAAATAGCTTTATTCAAAACTCAAGCGGGTTTCATGCCATTTAAGAATGAAGTTCGATTTAAAGCATACGAGTATGATCTCCGAGAGCACGCTTGTAGCGACCGATTCGTTAGCCATCTCATATCACTGGCGACCAATGGTACCGAAATTAATTTCGCAATAAAATTCTATACCATACATAAGCCTTTTGTGCATATAACATGTATCTTCGGTGTTTAAGTTGATACCAATGGTTAATATCATATTTAATGAGTTTACTCTTTTTGCCTTTCCTTTTGTGGATGAAAATATCATTGAATCTTATCGATCATCACCTATTGTGATGTGTAAATGATTGAAGCTTAATTTCAATTTACTGAACGATCGTTCACAAGAAGCTTAAGAAATATGCGGCATTAAAATTTGTCGCACCACATTATCTGCTTTCGTTAATGCAATTTTCACTGGACTGGTCAGTTTAGCAAACTTTTTTATGGATACAATATAAATATAGAAGTATAGATTTCTTTATATTTACTTATAAATATATTGGACCAAAGTTATGGGTAGATGCAAATACATCACGAAAAACATAGAAGAATAATAAAATAGCAATTTCAGATTGTCAGCTATTCTTACAGAACCTAACATAACCTTTAACCCCAAAACATAAAAATCGCATATATAAAAATCTCGTGTAACGGAGTTTCAAAATCCAATGAAACTGCTCGACCGGTTTTTATGAAATCGTGTATGTATATTTGGTAGGCATGCGAATAGGTCGTAAAGTATATTTCATGCTTAATGGTGGGTTTCCACCTGTTTGAAGAGTCAAATTTAATTAAAACTAACACAAGTTTATTCCGGAAAAAATTTACTTAGTTAATTTTTATGAGGATTGCCACCTGTTTGAAAAGTCAAGTATAATTAAATTATACACAAGTTATTTGAAATATTAACATATGCTTTTAAGCGGTTCGTCATGGTGAGGAGAAGGTTCATACATATATTTTGGAGAGGGATGCCAAATCTTTGAAACGTCAAGTTTTACTAAATAGGTAACATACGGTTCGTTTCGCTGAAGAGAACGCTTATAGCTAGCTATATTTTGAGGAAGGTTGCCACCTGTTTGAAACCCGAATTTAATTAAACCGAATTACCCTACGTAAATATTTTGTGTAATTTCGAAAAAAATATTTTGCAGTATCCTTTAGGTCAAATTAAAAACGTATATGAATTTATTTTTTTTGAAAAAATGAAAATCTGACGTCGACTGTTTGCCGGCTGTTCGCACGTCTCTAGCATATCGCCTCCCATTTCCGCTTGGGCTCACTAGGTGATCAGTCCTGCCATAGCATTCGTTGCGGATTTTGTTCGTTTAGTTGGACATTTTTCGAACATTTCGGTTGACCGTAGTGCTTACAGTAGTAAAAGGTTACTCCCTCCTGAAATTTTTAAGCAACACAATCTCATTAGCGGGGTAAATATAAAGAACTAGCTGGTCTTAATGCTCACCAAACTAAAAATGCAATGCCATAATTTTTTTCATCGAAAAGAGATGCGTTGGCCTGAAATATTTTGGTCAAATCGATTCACACCCATCATAAATTTTTTGTACTGAAGCAAGGCAGACTACCCATTTTGTCAGATGAACTCCCACCTCCTCTTCGCAAGTCCTCCTTATGTGGAATAATAGAATTTTTTTCAAGTAAATCATCAATGGTATTGCAGTGAAAAGATTGTCAAAATAAAATAATAACCTTAGTTCTGGCACTTTTTCCGGGTTAATTACAGGACATTGCTTATGGTCACCCTAGGCATAATCGATGAATCGATGTGCACTTCATGCCTGAAGACGGACGACAGCCGAAACAGTTTTCTCTATATTTGACCAGCTTTTGCTAGGCTGGGATGGAACATATTTGGGCCAGATATATTGAGAATTGAAAACGCTTATTTTCTATACTTCGGCAAGCTTCTCAGGTTCATTGAAGAATATGGAGAATTTCCGAATGAGGAGAAATGCCCATCCCTACCTTTTTACCCATCCTGTTCTCATATCCCTGAATCCCTTTTCCCTTTCCAGGCCTTCAATACAATAAGCAAGCAAGCTTGAGTGGTTGAAACCCCGATTTCGGCGTTCCGCCTTACCTCAATTCCATTAGATATCCTCTTGGAATACCAAAAATAAAATAAAATTCAAGAAAAGTTTTTTAAGGGAAGCGTATTTTGGCGAAATAACCAACTTACACAAATCAGTTTTCACTTCTGTATGCGCATATATGTATGTATGTATTTAAACCTAACAATTTATTAACACACATAGTTAAAGCAACGTCACAGAATTTTATAAAATATTTATTTCTATCCCCATGCAACTATTTATCTACGTGCAGAGTTAAAGAAGATTATTCGGCTTTAATATTTTGCAAATGAAATATAACCGATACTAATACAGGGTGTTTCATTTAGCAATTGTAATATGATTTGCTGTAAGTAAAGAATATCCAACTTTGTTCACGTTATTCATCTGGTTAATTTTGCAAGATTGATTCGTTGAAACCCCGCTTCGACGGGCATTGCAGTAGTCCATATTATAAACTATATCAATTTCTCTTCTATTAAATATTACATTAATGGAGCACCCGTTAAACGTACAATATATTTGCGGGTATGTACTTACATCTGCACAAATGCAAGTTGAGAGCAATTAGTTTATGCCAAAGTTATTATTCTGAGATTTGCTTTGGAAAATCTCAATTCTAGTTAAGGTTTTGTCGACTTTGCTGAGTTCAGTGTGTTAAGAGAAAACAAATATGACTTCAATTTGTTCAAGAATGCATATTTATTTGAACTATGCTTGTATGCTTTAAATATAAATGTTGAGTATACACTATATCTATATCTATATTTGTATGTATGTATATATTTTTGGCAAAGTTATGGCGCTTTAATATTGTTGTTAGAAAATGCTGAAATATTACGAAAAAATTGTTTGCTGTGTTTCGGAAAAGTTCAATTAAGTCGTATTCTTATTTTCATTTTCACCAAAACTGCAATTTGGTTGCTAGAGGTCACTAGAGACCGAACAAGGTTTAACTATTGTGACAATGGAGTGTATTATAGTTGTATGTATGCATAGACATTTTTGTTTGATTTTCATATAATATGAAAATATTTAATTATTATCTTGTAAGATAATTAGTGTTTTAGTTGAGGTGTACAATGGAAAGTACCACAGGGATAAATACCTATGTATATTACAAATTTTGGCAATATGATTAAGTTTTTTTAAAAAAAGGTGCACAACAATTGAAATAGATTTTGAAATGCACATTAATGATAAACGTTAACAGGGGAATCCTACAAAGGGGAATGATCTCCTCATTGTTTGGCTGTCTTTCTTGCAGCTGTGGTATTTGCGTCCCTTGTGAGTACCATCATGGACGGAGACTTAAACAAGCTCAGCCAATAGGCAGGATGAGCGCCGTGGTTTATGGGCTAACCCAGACGAAACAATAGTAATGCCATTTTTGGGCATGTGCAAGATTCCTAGCGTTTAGTTACCAAAACTGAACAGATAGGCATTTAGGTCGGACCATATTTATAATACCACTTCATCTTCATGAAAGGCATACAAAGCGAGCATTGAAAGCGGCTTTTTGGGCATACATGGCTGCAAATAGTCCCATGTAAGTTCACTGCTGTAGTTTGTCCAGTCTTATGTTATGGTTTACTGGATTGGTGGAGATTTCTACGTAGCCGATATCACCAAGCCAATATACATTGGTAGTGCGCATAGAGCTGCGTTGTTGAGGTGGAAGAGACAGTGAAAGTCTATCTTACAGATGCCTGGAATTTTTTAACACATATCTTCCCAAAAGATCTTCATATAATGCAGCGGTGCTTAGCAAAGTTAACTTAAGCCAGGGTAAGCCACAGAGATGTTGTAGTGAGCCAAAGTGAGCTAACTGAGGTAATATATAAGATCATTTACCACTGGCAACTTCAACAATTCCGAATACAACCGACAAAAAGATAATATCCAAACTCCACGTTGTGAGTATGGTATTACACAAAATATTTACTGCAGAAACTGCAGGGATGAGAAAGAACAAAAAACTGTTGAGCACCTTCTATACGGATTTCCAACCTGAGGGCGTTTGAGAATAATTTTCAGAAACTTAAGCACAACAAATCAAATCTTATCAATTGCGAGAAACGCCGATATTCCGTTCTTAGCAGGGTATTTCACATGTAACAAGTGACCTGCCCCTTAAAAATACATACGGCTTGCGGACTTACAAAACCAACTTGTGTAAGAATAGAAGCCGAACGACCATCAAACGCGTCGGACTTTCGGTGAATGGACCCAAAACAAGATGGTCACCAATCCCGATTTTCACAAGAAAATGTTGATCAGCGATAAAGCTCACTTTTGGTTGAATGGGTACGTTAACAAACAAAATTATCGCAGTTGGTGTGTTGATAGTCCATAAGCCATTTTTGAGACGCATTATCTCGCGTCGTCGGCCGGTAGCGTGACCTCCAAGGTCGTGCGATTTAACACCGCTGTACTATTTTTTTGGGGGGTTATATGAAGTCGCTTGTCTACGCAGACAAGCTCGAGAAGATTGCCGCCTTGAAAGAGAATATTTGGCGCGTTATTGCTGACATATGACCCCAATTGCAGCAAAAAGTGGTCGGGTGGAAGTGGGCCTCTCGGCTGGAATTTATTTGAGCCATCCGCAGCGGTCACTTGCCCGAAATTATTTTCAAAAACATAATGGCAAGCTCTTATATTTATAAAAAAGCTAAATCCATAGCATGAAATTATATGCATTTTATTTCATCTTCAAAAACACATGTCTAAAAAAACACCCTTTATATATGCGCAAATACAGTGTTCAGATACCTACATTTGATACGTAACAGAAGACGTTAACTGAACAGAACGAAAAATGACACTGTAGATGGCACAATGCCGAAACCTGCTTGTCTCCGCACCAAGCTTGACAAGAGAACACGGAATATCGTTGTAATATACATCGTCTTCAAAAACGTGTCTTGCCCTTATATTTTGACCGGATTTGGATCCAGCACGATGCGCTAATGTCACTCAAAAGTGGCTCGAAGATGACAATGTGCATTGCGAAAGGAAAGAGTTGAATCCTCGAAATGTGACAGTAAGCGGTCAATTGAGCGATATAGGGCAGTGATGAAAGTGAGAGTTTTGAGAGTTGGCAAACTAACCAAAACAATCACTGAATTAACAAATAAGGAAACTTAAATACCCAGCACAAGTTTTTATTTCAAACAAGCCGTGCTTGTTGTAATAATCCTTATTTGGAAACTAAATTACTTTGTTTTTACTTAAATCAAAACTAAAATAAATTGGTATGTTTTTAATGTATGAGTTTATGAACATTTATATGTTTATGCAAGTATTGTTCATAAGTTACTGCGTTAACCATTTTAACATCCAAACCTGAAAGCAGCCAGTTAATTTGCGTCCCTGTAGGCGTAGTAGAAAATTCTAGAACTAATACCGATCTAAAACTGCTTTACTTAAGAATCTTTTCTATTATATACCTAGTAGACTTTAGGCATACATTAAAATTCCCAAAAATTATGACTTCCTAACTACAAATGTCATTACTAAGAACATCGTGGCTTATATAATTTTCAAAAGTTTACCGTTACATGAGAGGTGGGCGTGGTCTCTGTCCCGATTTTAACAATTTTCGTACTTTTGCTTACTGACTTTGAATGCGGTACGTGTACCAAATTTGCTAGAGTGGGGTAAAGTAGTTTCGGTGGTATACGTTTTTCTTAACAAGTGGGCAGGGCTACGCCCATTTTGCGAAAAAGGCGTATTCCCTTTCAAAACTCAATCCTATGTGTAAAATTTGAGGAAATTAACTTCAACAGCTACTGAAGTATCGCGGTGGATTTTCACAAAGTACAGTTATGTGGGCGCGGTTATTGCTCGCTTTCGCGCATTTGCAATACCAAAGTACCTTGAGACCAGGGCAATGTGTATGCCAAGTTTCGTTAAGATAACTGTTAACCGAATTTTGAAGAATTTTGGCATATATCGGGTCTTGCAATAGGAACGCTACAAAAGTTTTTTTTTAATAAAACAAAAATGGTTTGGAATATGAATTAAATTCTTTATCCTGTGAAAGAACATTCGATGCCATTATATATGAAACTCGATCTCTTTTGCATGGGAACCACGGGCACGCTTGCAGAAGTCTAGACGCTGAACCTAATCTTCGACGGTTTCCAAGCATAAATCAGCCGATACTGCTGCAATTTCACGTTCGATATTCGTACGAAGTTCATCAATCATCGTTGGCTTGTTGGCACAGACCATAGACTTGACGTAGCCTCACAGGAAATAGTCTAACGGCGTCAAATCGCTCGACCGAGGCGGCCAATTGACTGAGCCATTTCGTGATATAACACGTTCACCAAACTTGGCTTACAATAAATCGATTGTAACATTCGCTGTGTGGCTTGTGGGACCGTCCTTTTGGAACCACATATTGTCCAAGCCCATATCATCCAATTCGGGCCATTCATTGAGCGGTAGCGATTCCCAATCACAGTAACGTTCCGGTCTTGATCATCGTGGAAGAAGTACGGCCCAATGACGCCGCCGGCCCATAAACCGCACCAACCCGTAATTTTTTCGGGAAGCAATGTTGACTCATGGAGTACGTGTGTATTGCTGCTTGTCCAATAATACATATTTTGCTTATTGACGAAGCCCTTCAGCCAGAAATGACAACGACCATAAATTGGACGTAGCGCTCTTAAAGTTGAGGCCATTGACTCCGGATTTCGGTAGTAAATTTTAATAATTTCGACTCGTTGTTGGATCGTAAATCTTTCCATGATGAAATGGCAAACCTTACTGAAGGGAAATGTCAAAAGAGCGGGAAAATATATGGCGTCGTTTGCTGTCACTATCGGTCTTTTTTTAGCGTCCCTATTGCAATATGCCTATATCTACCTCGGTTATTTTAAGCTGTTACAAACAACCGTTAGGTGAACAAAGTTATAATACCCTGTACACCATTACGCTCGGATATAAAAAGAATGTGGCGGACGGCATCGATAAAAGTGGACAAACCGGTCCTTATGTAGCTCGATGTTTGGTCGGATTTCTCCTACAAGTTGTCGTGTATGTCTTGATATTGTAGCACAATGGAAAGATCTACAGTTTCACGCCGCCTGCGAAAGGTATATATAGTTTTTGTGAAAGGTATATTTCAGTTTTTTTTTTTTGCTAAAATATTCTTGAATATCTATAATTGCCTGTGGAGCTATATAATATTAAACTACATAAATAATTGCCATTGAAAATCCTCTGTGCACTCATGACATCTGATAAAGTGCTAATCGTTAGTTACGCAATATCGTTTGACTTCTTTAAATAGCTTGCCAGCATTTTTTCGCGTTCATTTTTTAGTTCTTCTCTTATTGGAACACCCAAATTCAAAGCAGCGCTGAAGAAAGTTTCTTTTTTTTTTGTACATTGTAACTGAGATGGGAAAATGGCGTTTACTTTAACCTGACCACGAAACTTCTGCATCTCCCATTTGCTACGCCTCTGGTATATACTCACACATATTTATAACATAAACAAACAATTATATTTTCGCAGCACTGCGTATTCAAAGTGGCTCCGTCGAGCTTTTTCACAAATTTATGGCTTCCGAATTTGTTTATAATTGTTTTTAATTACGGAAAAATTATTCAAGAAGCAAAGTCAACTTTAATACTGAAAATGGCCAAAAGTGTGGCGAATCTGCATAAGAGTGAAGTGGAGGCAAACTGAGGGCATGTATACTGTTGCTATGCCATTTGCCAACAATAATGAGTACATACATAGATGAACGTTTGTATGTGTGTGTCTGTGTTATCGCCACATGAAGTTTACTTAGCAAATCAACACTCTTTTCTTTCACATTAGAAATTACTCGTTCCAAAGATAAATATCCTGCACAAACACACACACACACACACTCACACACACTCGTAAGCTTGCATGCCACTCGAATGGGTCAAGAAAGCATGACAGGTTGACAGACTCAGCAGTGTTAGGCGACCTGCCAAGCTGAGCCTGGTGAAATGCGCAACTTGTATTGTTTGACTGGTGTCTGTGGCAGAGTCATTGCGTTTGCCCATTTTCAGTTCCGGCTAAGCTGAGAGATGCACCAAAAAGTTTTTGAAGTTATACACACACACACACATACGACGGTACGAATGTAGTGTAGTTTCATCAACAGTAAGTACTTGCCAAGACATTGCCTCCCAGCGTGATTCGGCTAAAGGATGGAGAGCTAGGAGTGAACAATTTACATAACAAACAAAGCGATTTTGGTAAAAACAACAACATTCAACAACAAAACAATAGATGCATCAAATAGTAGCAACAGCAACAGCAACAGCAATATCAACAAGAGCAGTAGCATCGTTTCCAACTCGCCTGCTCGTTGGCTGCAGTTCATGCCCTGCAGTTCTGCAGTTATACAGAGTAAATACGAGATTATTCCTTGGTTTTTAAATAAAGAGCAAATAAATCAGAAATTTCATTTCATTAAATGCAACACGCCAACGCTTGTTTGTGCTACATTCCTTACTTGGCTGAGCATTGCGCTACAGCATTCTTTTCATTCGGCCCTTTGTGGTAGGGGAGGGGAGGGGAGGGGAGGGGAGGGGGAGTGGTATGATGGAATTGGGTTGCCGCCATGGCGTATGAGTGATATCAGGGTAATGCCTTGGCTTGGCTTCGAGTGAAAGCATGTAGGCGAGTTTTTGGTTGTTATTTTTTTATATTTACAATTTAAAATTTTTTCGTTCATTGCTATGCAAAAAGTGTATTGGATTGTGCACTGTGCTTCCCGCTCTTGGCTTCAATTTGCAAATTTCATATTTATCTCAATCTCGGTTATTAGCTGAGATTTCATGACTTGGCTCTTTAATCAATGAAAATAACTGAAATATTATGGTATGGTATAATTCTGTGAATAGTTACTCTGAGTTAATAATTAAAATTATTTATTCCTTTGCATGCCACACTGCAAATAATCGTAAATGAACTTAATGATTTTATACAATTTGTACAATTAATAAGTATTTGTTGAATAAGCAAACTCTTTGTTTTGTGTTGCAAATAAATTTGGAAAAAGTATAGTGAATATAAATAGATATGTACGAGTATACTTAGTCTTGCCATAAATTCCGTTACAAACAACACATGCAGTGTTGACAAAAGTGCCGTTATTTTTCATAATAATTTGTATGCAGTGCCTGCTTATTTATTATAATAAGTTCGGGGGTTGCTTTCGCTTATTAACAATGGACTAGGAAACTATAGAAAACCGTATTGCGGTGATTGTTTTACAGTAGTGTGGAAAAACAGCAAGCGAAATTTACGAGCTTCTCAAAAACATTAATATTTCGAAAATGTTTGGTTACCGCACTATACATCGCTTTACCATGGTTCGAACTAATTCAGGAAAATGGATATATCGACCAGATCAATGTCATATATATTTAGATGATCTCCATATGAAAGCCTACCGTCGGCTTCCTCAGTGGTACGCGGCCAATGGCCATGAAAGTAGGATTTCTACAGATGAGAAACTTTTCACTGTTGAAGAAGTTTTTAATAAGCAAAACCACAAAATCTTCGCAAAAACTTCCAAACACGCAAAAAATGTTATTCCAAGGGTTCACGGTGATCATCTTCCAGATGCTATAATGGTATGGTGGGGAGCCTCCTGCAAAGGCGTTACACCTCTTTACTTATATGAAGAAGGGGTAAAACGGGAACCAAAATGTACTAAGAGGATGTTTTAGAAGGCATGGTAAAGCAGTTATGCAATTTTCTCTTCGATGGAGAGCATTGGCTCTTTCAGCAAGATTCTGCTCCAGCGCAAAAAGCAAAACGCACTCAGCAGTGGTTTAAAAACAATATTCCTGGTTTCATAGCTGCAGATGATTGACCGTCTGGAAGTCCAGATTTGAATCTATTCGACTACAGTTTGTAATCAGAGTTGCAGAACATGGGCTGTCGAGTACCCCACAGAAATTTTGAGAGTCTCAAAAAATTTTTGGTTCGAGCAGCGTTGTTAATACCAAGAGAAACTGTGCGTCTTGCTATTGATCAATGGCCGAATCGTTTGAGGGATTGTGTGAAAACAAAAGGTGACCATTTCGATTGAAATAACTTATCCGCTCATTAAATAAAACTGACCTTATTAGAAAATGTAATATAGTTTAATTTTTATATTGGCCTGCACTTGTAACAGGACTAAGTACAATAAAATATTATATTTTTATGTATCCAGATATTCCCCACACCTCACACGCCATATTTCTATCATTTCTCAACACTTAATCCAAATCCCATTGCTCATCCTCTCATTCTGTATTAAACATTTATCATCTTCTCTTTCCCACTCCGTCCACCATTCGTTAGTACATAAGCAGGATATGAGCCTTATCAATGTAATTATCATAGTCAGTTCGAGTTTGACTTATCCCAAATAAAGAACTCACTTTAAAACTTAACTGGCGCAGTCGAAGCGAACCACGCGATTTTTGAGGAAAAGAAATTGCTTTGAATAAAAGCGCGAATGTAAAATTCAGCGCGAGTGATACATTTTAAAGGAAAATAGAAAAATTTAACTAAATACAAATAAAACTTAATAGTCACACTTTTGTAGGGAAGAAAAATTTACACAAAAAAAAAAGGAAAAGAAACTGAAGTCAAGGAAAAAGAAAGTTGCAATAATAAATTTACTTAATAAACTGCGAAATTTAAAGAAAAAGAATATTCGAATGAAATGAAATGAATGAACACTTTTATTCAACCCAAAAATGAAATGAAGTGAACTTCTGAACTAATTTTATTCAAAGAAATTTATTTAAAGTGGAAAAAAATTTAACTAACACCAGTGCGTTTGTATTTACACAAAAACTTATAAATGGAAACCGAAAGAACAAAAAGCACATACACGAACAACAAAAACAATTAAAATTTAAAGTTTTCATCAAACATATATTAGTTGTGCAAAATTGTGAAACTGTACCAATTGGATATAGCGGTACTACAGTAAAGAAAACAAAAACTTTAACAGTTAGACATGTGGAATCGATGCGACAGAAAGAATACATTTTTTATCCTAAATTATTTAAAATAATAACCAAAGTCATTAATAGTTGTTCAATTTGTAAAATAGAAAAACACGACAGAAATCCAGTTAAACATCCTTATCAAATAACAGAAATCCCAAAGCATTTCAACGATGTAGATCACATAGACATTTGGTTTCCATACAGAAATGGCATGTACCTCACAAGTTTAGATAAATTTTCAAAATACGCAACGTTCCACAAACTTAACGACAGAAATTGGGTTGCGATCTTAGCAGCTTTGAAGCAAGGTATACAATTTTTAGGTAAAATGAGAAAACTAGCGTTTGATAACGAAACCCTGCATATTACACAGCAGGGAACCATTGCGACACATGTAACCACCCCATGGCGCACAACAGGTAACTCTGACATCGAACGCCTACACGGTACATTAAACGAACATTTGAGAATAATGGAAGTGGATAAAAGTAATAAGATAGCAGATCTAGGTGACAGACTTTTCAAAATATTTACCTCGTACAATAACACGATACACTCAGCAACAAGAATGAGGCCAATTGGTTTTATAATAAAAAACTACGATAAAGAAACGATTCAAAATTTATCTAGAAAATACGAATAGGAAAAAACTTAAAAAATTTATCAGCTTAACCGAAAAAGGCATCATGAATCAAGTCAGTTAGATAGTGTAGTGTTGAACAGACAAATTGCAAAGAATAAACCTAAATAAAAACGATTAGATAAATATGAGCGTCATGGTGATTACGTGGTAGACACATCAAATAAAAGAAGAACGAATATTATAAAACACAATTGAAACGCAAATGTAAATTCCAAAATGAACGAGAAAAAAAAGGTTTATGAGAAATGAATTGGAAATTTAAAATACGATTATAAATTAATTTTAAGAATTTATGATTTAAAAATGTTTAAAATTAAAAAAAGGAAAAAAGCAATTACAAATTAATTTATGAAATTTATGTAATACGAATTAAAAATATTTTACATTAAAACACGATTAGTTTATATATTATGAATTAAAAAAAAACAAAAAAACTTATACTGAGAATTTGCAGAGACGCAAATTTCTTAAGGGTGGAGGTGTTATGTATCCAGATATTCCCCACACCTTACACTCCATATTTCTATCATTTCCCAACATTTAATCCAAATCTCATTGCTCATCCTCTCATTTTGTACTAAACATTTATCATCCTCTCTCCCCCACTCCATTCACCATTCGTTAGTATATAAGTAGGCTATGAGCCTTATCAATGTAATTATCATAGTCAGTTCGAGTTTGACATATCCCAAATAAAGAACTCACTTTAAAACTTAACTAGTAATGTAAACTAGAAAATCCCGGCAGACATCGTGTCCTTTGCATATGAAACCTGAAAATGCATTTCAGTTGCCCTCGCCGAAACAAATAGTTTGATATTAGTATTCAAATATTTAATATCCTTTTGTATAATTTAAGTAAATCTGACTTGGTAGCCACGCTTTTCAGATATAACCACAAACTTTCTACCAGCGAAGCAAATGGTTTGACACCCATTTTTTTTAGTACTTCACATAACTCATGTACCATTTAATTAAACATATTTTAATATCTCATTTAAATTTGATTAAATTAGAGTTTTGAAACAGGTGATAACCCTCTCCCTAGCATAAAATATATTTTATGACCTATTGTCATACCTACCGTACAATAAAGTTGAAATAGGTTTCGATTTTTGAGTTCCAATTTGAGTTTGAAAACTCGTATAACTCAAGACACAAAACCATAAAAATTTCAAAATTTATATAAATGTTAATTTTTTAAGTCCATTCAAGGTTCTCAATACAGTAGCAAACAAGCTTCGTTGAAATTAAAAACAAATTGATTAAAACATAGTTTCATTTACACGGACGGATCTGCCACTAATGGGTCTATGATATACAGTATCTAATACGATCACAAATAATGAGAATATCAAACATCTCTCACTACAGCAAAGATTTCTTAGCAGAGATAATTGCAAAATGTGAAGGAATAAACCTATTTAAAAAAAAAAACAATCGTGCACCTAAGTGCGCGGGCAGAAGTTAAACTTCAGTGCCGATTCTACAGAGAGATAGAGAGTTAAATATGGGAGTAGTAGTGGTATTTATCGTTAGTATTAAGCAGCAGTATTAATAGTTGTATTAGTAGTAATACTAGTAATAGTAGTTAGTAATAATAAGAAGTAGCATTAGAAAAAATAGTTGTAGTAGTTAGTAGTAATTAGTAATCTCAGTGATAGTAGTAGTGATTAGCAGTTGTATTAGTGGTAAATAGTAATAGTGCACGTTATTAGTAATAGTATAAGTTGTAGGAGTAGTAGTAGTTTTAGTAATTAGTAGTTGTGCAGTAGCAGTAGTAGTAGTAATTAGCAGGAGTGGTAGTTTGTAGCAGTAGTGAAAGTTGTAGTACTAGTTAGTAATTAGTTGTAGTAGTCGTAGTGGTATACCATACCCAAATTACTGAAGAAGGGTCCTGAAACGGTTCCGAAATATCTAGTCCGAAAATAGTACCGAAACGGTCCAGAATTTGTCCTCAAATGGTGCTGAGCTAGCGCCGAAAAAATTGATTATTTATGCTACCAAATTTTTTTTTAATTTTACTGTTATTTAAAATATTTATTAATTAATATTTAATTAATATAAAAATAATAGTCCATTTTTTTAATTAATATGCAAAAAAAGGTTATTTATGGCACAATTTTTTTTTTTTAGTTTATTATTATTTAAATAATTATTAATTAATATTCAATTAATATTAAAAATAATAGTTTATTTTTATTTTACTATATTAAAATAAATTTTTAATTTATTATAAAAAATTATAAAATTTTTTGTTTTTAAAAATTTATTCGAATGTTGAAATTTTAATAATATTTATAATAATACCATTCTTTTTAAAACACATAATAAAATAAATTTATTTTTAAAATCTTAAGCAACAAAATTCAATATAATACAGTGGGCCACTTATGTTTACTAATTTATTTTTAATATTTTTTTTTACAAAAATATAACTTATTGTGTAACATAAACTACAAATAAATCTTTCAAACATTTTACGAAATTCATCGAACTTCAAACAATTTTCATAAAATTTCAAAACTTTTAAATCAGAATTTTTAATAACTTTTCAGGTATGCAGTTTGTTTTAGGTGGCTAAAAATTTTGGTTGAGAGGGTGTTGGGCATTTTCCTCCATATATCATATGAATCAAATTTATTTTTGTATGGAGAAAAATGCAGAACACCGTGTGTATTGTGTATCAAAATATTTATGTCCAATATAAAATTATCTCTTAAAGTTGCTAAACATTTTTTTTTTTTTTATTTTCGCAAAATACCGTTAAGAGCTCGTGGTTATTATTCGATTGTGCCTAATTTCGCTATCAATCTATATTGGCGCAAGAGGGATATCCATTATCTAACTTTATCGATTATTTAACTTAATCGATTTCTTTTTGCGTTATAACTATATCGGTTGCTTTAGGCAGCTACAAACAAAGTCATAATATCCATGGATCAAATATGCTTTGTATTAAAGTCACTTTTACATTAATATTTTATTTAAAAAAAGAAGTAGTATACATATGTAGATCTGATTTAAAATTAAAAGGGAATATGCCAACCAATTCGTGAAAACCATTCACAAAAGTTGGACTTGAAAATGAGTGTGTAGAGAGTAAAAATTTCAACATTTACGCCAATTTATGGAAAGGCGACGTTAATTTCCCGAAAAAGATTAGAGCGTAAAAATAAAAATTTTGTGCCAAAGACAAGATAAAGTCGGTGTAGAAAGTGCTGGAGTGTCAAAATATTGAAGAGTGTGTATGTAAAGTATGCAAGAAATGGTTTAAAAACATTTTGGAAACTCCGGGTCGTAAGCTTGCAGTTGCGTTATGTCCTTTCCAAGTGATAATAGTGACTTTGCATATTTGTGATACATTTTTCACTATTTAACAGAGGACGGATGCGAGTAACATCAAAAATATATAACGTCTTTCAATCACAAGAACTGTTAAAATTCCATGTAAAAAATTTTCAACCTAAATATCTAGAACTAAATTTCATTAAACTGCGCGGAGTTCTTAAGGAATTTGATACGCTTCCTACTACGTTTGTGCAAAGTTTTTTATGGAAGCTTTACCGAACAGTGTACGCTAGCTTTTTTTTATTTATTATAAGATTTCCAAATTTGTGTGCACCATATTTCGTTATTCGGCTCGGAGTGTTCAGAAACATGCTTGTAAATTATTGGTGGGTGTCTTTGAACAATGAAATATAATTTCGTAACTTTGTATTTGTTTACAAGTACATGCATTAACACTCACCTCTAAAGGAACTTTCTTATCACACCTAAGCTATTGTGTTAATATTGTATTAACAATACAAAGCGCCAGGTATTTAAGCATACATATCCGCTTTGAGATGAGTTAATACCGAAGTTAGCAAACCGGCGTTGCAAAATTACCGCAATTCGATAAATTCCAGTTGAGGTTAATCTGCATTCAGGATAAACATATACTCTACATAGTAATCAGATATAACTAAAATACATACGCAATGAAAGTGCAATTAGCAAAACCAAATACTCGAGCTGTACACACATAGATATTCGCAAGTGTAATAGGGTGGCACAATTTTTATTGAAGAAATATTAATCCATCGGAATATGGAAATCAGACAAAGCATATGTAGTCGGCGTAGAGATATATAAAAATATGTAAAAAAAATTTCAACAAAAAGAAGAATTAAATCACACGTTATATTGTTAATTTTTTTTATTTCAACTCCTATTAAATATTGCCCATAAAAAAAGAGAAATTTTAGGAATGAACTTTGATATTCTCGAAATTTAAATAAGCAGACGTTTTGAGAAAATAATTATTCTAATTTAACTTACATGATCTTGCATGGTTTTATATTTTCTCGGGTTTTTCTCGTTGACGTACTTTTTAGGGAGTTTCTGTGAGTTTGTGCTGTGCCGGAGTAAATATTTTTTCACATTTTTATTGAAAGTTATTGTACATACCTGAGATAAAAGTGCATTGCCGGTGCTATTTTATTAAACTCAACAAATTTTGGTAGACTCTTTGCATTTTAGCTCAATAAGATTAATATTGAAAATTAAAAAAATCTCGCATATTGGTAATTTACAAAGATCCAAAAGATCCGATATTTTAGTAAATGATCTAATAAAATCGCTCAAATTTTATACAAAATAAAAACATAGAAAAATAAAAAAAGTAGGCGATTCAATTTCTAGTTTTCAGCAAGTACCTCCGAGACTACTTTATCAAGCTACCCTACCAAACTTGGTACTCAGATTAAGCAAAATATCGAAAGAAAATAGTACAGACTGTTAAAAGTTCCGATTCACATGAAAAGTCAAATTCTCTACTTGCTTAATAATTAAATAAATAAACTTTATAGAAACTAGAGAACAAAAAAATACATTGTAAGGGATTTCATATGTTAGCGACATTTTAATAACTAGACATTTAAAGTTTGTTGTTTTGTTGTAGGGGAAATATTCTAGCAGCGCATGTAGTCCAAGTTGGCTCTATTACATTCCAAGGAATGCTATAAAGGTTAAACTCCAAAACCTATTTTAGGGTGAACCCTTAAAGTAAAACCTCATATCTGAACAATCAGTTGCATGGGAGCTATAAGTTATAAGTTTTGTGACCCGTATTGATAATTTTCACTGGACACTTTTTTTATTCTTAGCTACTTTGGTGTAGGGGTTGTAACGCAAAAACTCATATCTGAACAATCAGTTTACCGAAACTATAAATTATGCTGATCCGATTTTAATGGTTTTTATTAAATACCTTCCATTCATAATAGGCGATGGGAGTAAACAATTTCTTGTTCTTAGGGCCAGTGTTTCGAGTTTAGCTCTCTTTGCCATTTAAACTTAGTTTAAACCTCCAATCTGGTAGGGTTAAACTGTATAACTATCCAATCGGGCCGATTCTGATAAATGACTAATACGTTATAAAGATACATCTGCCTACCAAGTTTCAGTCAGATATAACAAAAACTGAGGGACTAGTTTGCGTTCAAACTTACAGACGGATATGGCCAACTCGAATTAGCTAGTGATCGAGATCATTTTGGTATACTTTGATATGGGTTTTCTCTTCTTCTTCGAACAAACAACGGAAGTTATAATACCATTTCGTCTTAATGAAAAAAAAATAATATGAATTTTGTCTGCAATGGAGAACATTTAAATTTAGCCGAAGCAATGTATCAACAAAAGAATATTTCTTTCGAGTTTATTTATTCACTTTGAAAAAATCCTCCAATTGCCATAGATTGGTATTATTATTTGTTTTATATTATGTATAAAAGATAACATTCAGTTAAAGCGACGAATAAAATAAAATATTGTAATATGGGTATCAAAAGGTTGCCTGTTTGAATACAAATTAAGTTAATTAAAAAAAATTAAATGACACTTTACAAGTTGAGTGCCAAATAAAAGTTTTGAGAAAACTTGGTTTCAAAACATATTTTGCGATGGGTTGCACCATGTTTAAAAAATTAATCAAAATTATAATAAGTTAAATCAACTCCATTTAATATTGTTTGTATGGAGGTTACCACCGGTTTATTTGCACCTCGAGTTAGATAAAAAATGAACGATATTTTGCAATATGAGTGCCAAGCTACAAATTTTAAATATGCGTAATTTCAAAATAATTTTGGGCAGGGTTGCAGCCTGTTTAAAAAAATTACTTAAAATTATAATAATTACACGGATCTTATACGAAAGAGTTTCAAGAAAGCTGTATTTTGAAAACACTTTTGGAGCGAGTTTCCACCTACTTCAAAAAGTTAATAAAATTAGAGTATTAAGTTAATGGAAATATACGGGATGGGATTCAAAAGAAGTAGGCTTAAGAAAACTTAATCAAGAAAATGAGATTTCTAAACGTCAACATCGTTTAAATACGTTGGACATTTCTAACAATAAATTAAGTTTCACTAAACCCGAATGGCATGGCTACTGCGTAGTTGCCAATGAGAAAAAAGTTTCAGCAACCAGCCGTAATCTACAATTATGAAGTAGGGGAATATTTCGTTTTGGATAGTAAAAAATAAAAATGCAAAACTAAAAATGAACTAAAAGTTATTACCCTTAATAAACCTTTTTATTTCCTTTTTCGTTACATTCGAATTCATAATGCTAAGCCGAACGCCGTGCGAGTGAAGCCGCGGGTAAAACCTAGTTAGTATATGTTTCCACTTCAGCCAGCTGTTCCAAAAATATATGTGACATACCTTTATTTATAATGTGTGGTTGTAACCGGGTTTTCCGCTTCGAGTGCTGTCACAGTTTTCATTCCTTATAGTCATTAAGCAACATTTTTTGCAACAAAATATGACACGAAATGACAAGATATTGACATTTTATCATTTTTTTCATTCAACTGACAATATTTGATGTCAAATTTGTCGTTATGAAAATCAAATAGTAGATTTAATTTACTTCTGACCGAGATAATGTCACAGCTTCCGTGGTGGCTTAAATCTATAGCTCCGAATTATAATTTTCATCATAAGGTTAAACAAAGCAGATGATGAGGAGTGACCTTGTCTGAACCTATGTCTGGTATCAGATGGCTCGGAAAAGGCTTTCCCAATTCTGAACGGAGCTGGTGGTGTTGCTCAGTGTCATTTTACATGACCGTACTAGTTGTGTAGTATTAGTAAAGCGGTTCTTTGTTTTGTTAGGAAGCTAACTGTGTCATCGATAGTAATGCTTAATGGTATTTTAAAAGTACAACTGTCAATAATTTCGTGGAAGCGGAGTTCTGCTATCACTAAATAAATGATGCGGAAAAGCAAATTTGTCCATTATTTTCAGTTGTGGAGTAAGATTTAAACAAAGTTTTTTTATAGGTATAGAGGCAATATGTTTCACTTTCTTTAAGCAATGGTAGAACAAAATATGCTAAATTTAATTAGTGGATTTCGTTTTATCTCCAACTGTGGTTAAGTGTCTGTTTCACTATCACTAGAATAATAAATCACGATTTTGTGATAATTAAAAATAAAGATCAGTTAAAATGTGGAGCAGTTTCCCACCTCACTTTTGAAAAACTTCCAGGGAATTTTATCATCCCTTTGAATATTTGAGTGGACTTCAGCGAGAACCATGAGAAGAAGCAGGATAAATAAGATAATTCAATTGCTATTTGCACCGAAAACTTCCGGTATCAAGGTATTTATCGTTCTAACTACCTAAATTCATTGACAACTGTCGAGCGGCATCATAAGGCATTAAGAGTGCTTAGAAGTAGCAGCGGAGTAGGGATCCCCGAAGTCGAATTTCAGAATAGACAAGTTTTATTGGACATTATAGATCAATCATTATCATTCATCTCACTCACCAGAGTTCTCGGCCAAAGAAAATTGCAAAGTATGCGAAGTTTAACTAAGTAATTGATCTATTATTATGCATCCAATACATAAACTCTTTGCAGTATTTTGGGAGTAGATAGTTCGGCGTGCATAATTTTATCGGCTCGGTTCGGGTCGGAGGTAAATCATAATTTCAAAAGCCCTCACGCAATTTCATATTTTTTTTAAATACATACAAGCATTTGCATACTTCTGCACAATTTCTACGAAGATCTACTATAATGGCCTAAGGCTAAATTGGCCTCGCATAAATCACACAATGCCGTATATGAAAACACGAAGAAAGCAAGTGATCGAATCAATGCGGCCTTTTAAATGAAAACATTTAGGAGTTGTTCGAATAATCCATAACAAAAACAAACATATTTATCAAATCCAAACAGTTTGAAGATATACAGGGTGAAATATATTTTGTTTTTTTGTTTGTGATTTGTTGAAAAATTAAAACAGTTCTTTTCAAATAGTTATAATAATTATTGAGAGTGATGTCTGAAGTTGAAAAAAGAATTTTTTAGTTTTTAAAGTTTGCGGTCGAAAGTTCGGCAGGCTCGGCGCCAACCACTTCCGAGAATCATCTCTTCCACAATTTCGACAATTACCTATTGAAACTTTGACACGATATTCTTACTTACTTACACGCGATATTCTAAGGCGATATAATTATCGATTAAAACAATAAAAAAATAGATTTTTTTTGAAAAGAAGACATATTAAACTGGAGGTAATTGAGGTTTGGGTCAGGCACATTTCAAACGTATTCAAGTAAAGCTTTCAACGTTTTATTGAAATAAATAATGCGTCAAGAACTGGAACCTCCTTAATGTCCCATGTACTTACATTGAATTTCAAAATAACACAACATACCTTACAAGTCACACATTCACTCTCCACTCATACAAATTCCTAAAGTTCGAAATTCACGAAGTTCGTTGGTGCATTGATGAGCAACGATTTGAAGTACATGGATCAAATAGCTTATCGGCGTTGGTCATTTGCAGTCCGTCGTTGGGCCTAAATTACTTTCCGCAATCGCTTTGAGATTGCAACTGTAAATTTCATCAACCATACAATGACATCATACACCGACGCCAACAAAACAGCTCATTATTTGATTCTCCGATTAGTATCGGTTTTATTGAGTAAGAGTAAACATTTAATGAAGCAAATTTAAAGTCGTACGCATATATGTATGTTTGCATGTATATGTGTCTAGTATATTAGTGTTACAGTTTGATTTTAACAAACTAATTATATTTAATATTAAAATTAAGTCTAGGGATTTTAACTCTTGTACAGCTTTTTCTTATATTAGGTACATAACTATAAACGTTGTGTTCGTAGAAATTCTCCGAGTAGATTGCTCGTTTTATTCAAAAGTAATTAAAATCGATCTGCGGTGGTTACTCTTTCATCAAATCGTCAACTTGTAAGGGTTGTATTTAATAGTAGTGTAACTTAGTAGTTTCGTCCAGTTCGTGTAGTCTTGTCATGGTCCAATCTGATTCCCACATTAGTTTGACTTTAATGATTATGAGAAATATAACCTTTGACTTGGTGACAATAACATTGGTGCAACCAGGCCTTATTAAAAAGCCTTGGAAAAAACAAGTATTTCAGATTAAGGGGAAAAAGGGTATCTTTACCAATAAAAAACTTAAGTTTGTTTTTCAAAACAATTAATACTCTGTAAGATTTTGCGTAACACGTTACCTTTAAAGCGAATGACAAATTAAGTATAGTACAACAAAAGAATCGAAAAGGTAATGTCGGAAATCAAAATTTTTATTTAAAGTTAATAAAACTTGTTGAATGCAATAAATTCAGTTAATTAAATTTATATATAAAAATGAATGCGAGTCTCTTACAGGCGACCACAGTATTCAATCGATGTTTATGAAATTTTGACAGTTCATGTGGGGTGTCCGGGCCCTACATACGATATATGTATATAAATTTTAGTATAAAGTGGGCAGTGCCACACCCCCAAGCAAGGGAAAATTTGACCAAACTGTGTTTGGAGAAATGGGCTGTACTACGCGCTATACAATAAATAACCAATTATTTTCTATACGGGTCCTATATATAAGGCTATATGTTTATTTTTTAGCAGTAACGCCCTCATTTCAGAAAAAACTGTTGTTGATCTTCCGAGCTTTTTGACGTAAATATATGATATTTGATATGCACATATTTCTCTTAGATTAAGGTGTAAGGAATATTATAGATCCAAAGACACTGAAATAAAACCAAAGGAATTTGTATGTTTTTAACGTACCACACTCATTTGCCAAAATTTTGATTCTTTAAATTTCTCTCCATAATAAAATTCTTCACACTAAATTTAAAAGAATTCACGACATGATTTAATAAAAAATTGCATATTTTTATTCGTTGTAAATTACCGTTACATGAGCGGTGAGCGTGCTTTTAATCCGATTTATATAATTTTCGAAATTGTGACCAGAAATACAAAGTAGACACTTAAATTTGGTACAATTTGACAAAGAAGTTTCGGAGATATACCTATTTGCTCTAAAGTGGTTGATACCATGGCCATTCCCAACCTTTTTGATTCCTTGTATTTCATTTTCGAAGCTAATGTTGCCTATCAAATTTGAGTAAAGCGCGTTGTGTAATTAATAAATAATTAATTAGTATTAATAAATTTCGTTTTTTTTTTTTGGATCTTTGTGTTATATGAGAGGTTGACGTGATTTTTGTACGATTTTTACAATTTTTAAAATTGTGCTCACTGACTTGAAATGCAAGACGAATACTAAATACTGTAGGGGTTGATAACGCAGCTCGGAGGTATTGTAGACGATGCTATGCCTATTTCCAAAAAAAAAAAACTCCATTTATTTCCTTCTCGAACCAATTGCTGCCTATAATATTTTACAGGTTATCTTTAATAGTTAATAAAAGGTCGAATTTTTTGATTTATGTTAATTGCCGTCATATGACATATGGGCGTGGTTTGTGCCCGATTTTTAAAATTTTCTAAATTTTGCTTATTAGCTTGAAGTGTAATATTTGTAACAAATTCGGTAATTGTGGTAACATAATTTAAGAGTTAAACATATGCCACGCCATTCTCCATACCTTTTTTATTTCCTGTATTTGCTAATGCAACTTTATTCTGTATATTAAATTCGTAAAAATCTACATTAGTAGTTACTTAAATTTAGCGGTTTTTTTTTTTGATTCATCTAAGTTGTAATTATATGCGGGTGTGGTTTTGACTTAAAATGCAATGCAAGAAGAAAGACCACAGGGTCCCAAGGCCTTCTGCTCGCTTATATAGCTATAAAAAAAACTTTGTCAAGCATATTTAAAGTATAATTAAAAAAGAGTACCAGTAATTACGAAATCAATTTAAGAGAAGTACAATAAATTTGATAAGATAACATACCAAATTTAGATTAATTATTTCGAGCCTGATGTAAAAAAATAAAAGTTATATATTGGCGACATTTTCTATCGAACTGGATGGACGTTTGTTTTCGCAGATATTTCTGATAGTCACTGTAAGGTGCGAGCAGTCGTCGAGCAGATGTTATACTGTTAAAGAAAATGAACAACAATGTTGGTAGAAATGCTGACTGGAGCGATTTAGGAGAAAGAAAAGGTTAGCAGCGACTGTGCGCCCAAGGGGAAGACGAAGAAATGTTTTCTAATCGTTACAACGACAATGTGACGAATATCAAGGTCTTGTGCAGTTAGGATCGTGCGTAATGATTTGGTGTGGAATTGAATCCCATGTCTCAATTTAAGCTTGACATTGGTGTTGAGATAGAAAAGGGTATAAGTCTCTTATAGCGATATCGTAAACAGCTAGAACCATTATATTTGCTGGTGAATTTAACTCTCGTCTGAAAGATCGTTTCCATTTATATCTGCATATCAGGTATGCATACCGTTTTTAGGTTCAATCAGCTTGTTCGGATTCTTATAATACAAATTTTATAAAATCAATTCTGAGTGTATATTTGCGATAAGTGACAAGTTCTGATAGGAAATTGCATTTTTACAAAACAGTTGAGACATTTTTGTATGCTCAAAGTGTGCCAATACTAAGCACGCGCATTTTTCAGACTTCTACTAGAAATTATGATAATAGATATGGCCAAAGCTAGAATAATAAACCCAATTGTATGTAATATAAGTTTGTGGTCATAATTTTTAAGGCCAAATTGACGAAATTTTTACGAAAATTCTATGGCTTTAAAATCTAGTGGAAAATATCTGCGGTTTAAATAAATTAATGTTTCATGTACGAAAATAGCGGGGGGTTTCGAGGGGTACACAGCAAAATAAATAAAAACAATTGTTTCAATAATGATTTGAAACAAACATTTAATTATTTAACCTGTTTTCTGAGTCTTCTTGCAGTTATTGCGAAAAAACCGCAAAACAGTTAAATATGTTACCTGTTATTATGTAATTCTGGTTTCTTCAGAGAGTATCAGTAGATTTTCAGATGTTATACGCGGACATACCTATAGCCGCTTCTAAGGTATTTTCTGGGTGTATTTTCACTGTGGTACTATGTTATTATTTCAAATTTTCAAAAAAAAGTAAATAATTGAATTTGTAGTTAGAACAGACGTCCTTTTAGGCTTTTCAATTTTGCAAAAAACTATTTGCAACTTAAAATAAATGTTTGCTAAATGTCAGTTATTTTACTGAAATAATATAAAGCCACAATGAAAATAAACCTTTCTTTTAATTTATGCGCCCATGTCCCAAATTCGAAATGTAACTCCCGATCAGCTATCAGATAAAGCCAATTCCAGAATGCGAAATCCAGTGGTGCTAATAATTTTTGTTTATGTAAGGTAAGAGTTTTTTCAATTTACAATTTTTACCTAGTATAATTTTTTTTTAATCTTTTATAATACATTAATTTATTTTACTAAAAATTGATTGCATATTCATAATTTTAGTAAAATATACTAAATGTACACCAAATCAATAAATATACCAGTTGATTTGTGAAAATAATAAATTTACATGTGAAAAGGATACTCATACGCCCCGACTGACGGCTGTATCAGAAAACCAATAGACACTACCCTAGTACTAAACCAATATAAATATATGCATGAAGTTGTTCTACGTAGTTAGTAATACGTAATAAGTGTAGGTAGTGTTTTTTACAAGATTACAGCAAGCAGTTCTTAAGAGGACTATTAGCTTTAAAGGACAACAGTTTGTTGGGGCGTATAAGTAACATTTGAACATATAATAAAAATTTGCATCTTTTCCACTAAATCGCCTGGCATATTTATATATTTAACTAATATAAGTTAAAATAAAACTCAAAAAAAACTTCAATTCAAAATTATACTAAATAAGAATTTTTCGAGTGAAACTAAATCATTTAAAAATAGAAAAATTAATTCAGTGTACTCGTACGAGTATACCTTGTCTGAAAGCTGCCCCGGGTTTACCGTTTAATTTAATACTTTTTTCGAAATTAAAAGAGCTCTCACCAAAATATATTGTTGTTTTAAACACTTGAAGGAAATATATATTAAATTAAATTGTTTTGTCTCTTTGTTTGTCATTATTTATTTATTTATGCCTTTATTTAAGTAGAAATTAGTCAACAAAAACAAATTGACTTACATAGCATACGATTTCGAAATGTTATAGTTCATATTATTAATAAAAGTGAACTTCGCATCAAAGACAACGCCTAGGTCTATAGTGTCATTAACTGAATTCAAACGACAATTAGAGATAAAATAAGATGTTTGTACCGGCGAAAAATACTTTGCGAAAGTACTTAATATGAAAGCATTTTGGTTATTTAAAGACAAGCGATTACTAGTACAGCATAAGAGAACTTTATCACGATCAGCTTGAACCGCCAGAGAATGAAATGAGGTTTTTACAATAGAATATATTTTTTGATCATCAGCATAATGTGAAAAATTTAGCGTACGAAAAATAACTTCTAATATCATTAATAAACAGTACAAGTACATAACAAATTATCCAAAATACTACCTTCGGGATACCAGACGAAGCAATAAACGAATAAGACTGAGAGTTGTCAAAAAGAACCAGACACTGTCTGTTCGACAGATAGGACTTTCACCAAGAGAAAAATACGGAGTAAAAGCCTAGGCACGCTAATTTCTTAACTAGGATAGCATACGATGATACATTTAAACAGTTTAGACGTAGTCGAAAGCTTCGAAATCAGTCTATGATTACTCACACCGCATTTGTTTCCGCTTTTAAAGATGGGTGCAATAAAAGGCACTTTTTAATCATTAATGCAATCCGCCGAAGAGAGATTTCTATTATAAATTATATTCAGAGGATACGAAAGCAAAAAACAATTTTTAAATGGAGTCACAGTAAGATAATCAACGTCTGCCTGCGAAGAGCACTCAATTTTGGCAATACCATTGACAATAACGTCGAAAGATAAAGTGAGCAAACCTAAATCAACAGAAGATTCCAAATCACGCTCAAACTTGAAGTCCCTGTCCGATGGAAGAGTAAAATTGGATTTTAAAAAATCTGTTATGAGATCGGCTGCTTTATTGGCTGAATTTGAAGTTTTATATTTCAAAAATAAAACTAAATTTCCTCCATTTAACGAAACTCCAGAAAGCTTTTCGATTTGATTTTATATTGGTTTCAAAATTCCGAATATACGAGTAGTTATTATAAAAGCTTAACCAAAAAATTATATTTCTTTGCATATTCTTTGAATTTCAAAAGATGAACTGAATCGGTTTTTTTGAGTTTCCTAAGGAATTTGTTTTTTAAGTTTTTTAGTTTCTTCAAGTCTTTGGTATTCCATGGAACTTTATGTTGTCTGCTTTTGTTTAAATTTCAAAAATTGTAGATTTAAAAAGGTTAAAGCAGCTTGAGACATCTAAGACAGAAAGCAATTAATATTAGATAATAAATACAATATTAGTAATAATCTTGTCAATACATTTATTTACATATTTATATATTATTTCTATCACAAATTCATTTTCGTACTACTGATGGATATGTGAGGTTAAGCCATTAGCTATATTTCAAATTAAAAGGGAAACTGAGAAAACTTGTTTTGGTTACTTCAGTATAAAAATAAAAGTCCGATAAATACTTTGCTCATAAAGTCGGTAACTTTACTACATTAACTTTTTTTTTATCACATATTGTTATGACAGTTGTTTTACAATATCTATTAATAGCGAGGAATACTTCAAAACTTATTCGTAATAATGTCCCCCTTTGCCAGGAATTATGTACGTTACAGTGTGTGTATGTATGTAGCTGCCTTATAAAATATTCAGTATATATAAATTTATGTATGTATACTCAATTTATAGCTGCATATTTTCTGCATTGTTGTCACAATTTTCTGCTATATTTAACAGATAAACGTAACCAGTAATATATGTACATTTTTTCGAGTATGTAGTGATGTAGATAAATATGTATCAATCTGTGTATTCAATGCAGGAGCAACCACAAAGCACACCGCAATCACTACAAAAATACAAAAATACAAAATCGAAAAAAAATTGAAAGCAATTGCTATATTAACTTGACACAATGACAGTAATAACAATGATAAAAACTGACATAAATGCTGCAAGAGTGACCAGTGTGGTCGGGAACATTGTGCACATCATCAACAACAGTCAAGGCAGCAATATGAAAGCAACAACCACAACAATAACAAAGCAAAAATTGTGACAAAATCCAGTTCAAAGACAAGTGATAGTAATATATAGCAGGAGCAACAAAACAATAACAACAACTAGCAGTGAATCAAAGTGAAAATGACCGCACCGAGAAATGGACGAAGCAGTAATCAAGCCAACAAAAACAACAAGTACAACAAGAATGACAATCTGATATGACAGCAGCAATGTTGCGCTTATTAGTTGCGTGAACGTTGAAAGTTTTTAATTGAATTATGTCCCTCCAAAGAGTGAACGACGAGTAGAGAAGATAGTGTAACAAGGAGGAGGTGTATTGTCTTGCGACAATTTGCTGAAGTTGACGCTGTTCATTCATACCACATTGTCCAGCTGCCAGCTCAATCAGCGCTGATGAACCGCGAAAGTTTTAATGATAGAGGGAAAACACGAATTCAGGCGAATAAAATTTTATATACCCTGGGTGTGTTAGAGAAAAATATTTTTTGTTAACTTTAATTTCGACCAAGGACGGGGGGATATTCACTCAAGCGCCTTTACAAACAAGCGCCAACGGTGGATGCGGTACCATTGCATAAGATATGCCGTACTTAATATATGGCTCCAGATATCTTATTAATTATAACATGAGATTTTACACTAATAAATATAAATACAATATTTAAAAAAAAACTCATGTTCTCAATCGAGGTTTTATACCTGAGGATAATCGTTTCAGAAAATATTGAATATCACCACGTTATAGTGGCAAGTTTTGACTATTTATTTTAGTAATTACATTTTCTTATATCAAAAATGTAGTCTTCATAATAAATCATTGAAGCTCAAGATTAAAACATAGTGAGACAAATTTTAAAAGCTTATATCACAGTGCAGCAATCAAAGCTACCCAGAACTTTTTTAATATTTTTGTTAATAAATATTTTCTAAAAGTATAGCTCTTCAACAATAAAACATTTGATGAATTGGTAATAGTTAGCTCGAATGTTTTTGTTATGACTTATTAAAAGTTACATATTCCGGTCTTCTACGGAAAATTGTACTAGGAGTCTTCTTAGACAAAATCTTTATACAAACAAGGTAAATTCTACAGAGAATGAAAAAAAACCTGTGTAACATAAAACATTTATTTATGCCCCCCAAATTTAACATAATATTGGAAGTTAACAAGATTGTTATTTATAAGGTTTATTTAGATATATTAGGTAATATCTTAATAGTATATGGAACTATTTGCAGCTTTATTTTATGTAGAATTCGGCTTTATGCGCACACGAGTTGTATTTGAGAAGACTGATTGGGAAAGTTGCCGGCAAATAATTCTCTAGAATATTTTAACATTCTAACGACCATTGAAATTTATTTTTGGAGTGGGTTCATAAAGGCTAACGCATCTGACCACTCATCAAATGAAGATGACAAACTTTGAGTCTAATCAACTGTTTTCTAAACCAGAATAAGTTTTCTCACAATATATAAGCAAAGTTTCTCATGTTCAATTTATAATTTTATATACAAAAATATAATTTATACTATAACAAAACTCATACAAACTAATGTTTCAAACTTTATGCAAAATTTATTAAAACTTAGCGAATTTAAATTTCTTTGGGGTATGCAATATTTTAGCATATTTAATTTTAGTATGAAAAAAAGTCAATTTGAAATATATATTTATATTATTATTTTTTGAATTTTTAGTGCGAACTTTTCTTTTTAGAACACATGCATTTAATAAAAACTCCTAATAAATTATAATTATTTTATATGCCGACATTAACCTGCATTTTATACCATAAAAAATACGTACTCCGTTGTTTAGCCCCTATATGAAAAAAAGCTCCCAGGGCAAAAACTTAAAAAAAAGTATAACAAGTCAACGGTAGTTTCTAGCCATATCGAACTTTCACCTTATTATAACTAAATAAGTTATACAATTTTTTACCCAAAAATAGTTTATAAATGCTTCTAAAAAATTTAAGGAAATGAGAATTTCTTGAATTTTTGAAATTTATGTGTACTGTATAGTAATTTACATCGTTTTTAGTTAAGTATGAACTATAACCTTTTATAAAATTAACGAAAAAATATATAACCTCGAAAAAATATCCTAATCTTTGAAAAAAATTACCATTCTACCGGTTCTGCTCGCTGGTGTCTTCGTCTTGCTGAATTAGCTAAATAATACGATCTCGCTAATCTCTTTTGGGTACTTCGGTGGGACTTTGTGTCCTCAATATAGCAAAGTTAAATATGTAGTTTGAGCAAAAAAAATTTCTATGGACACTTAGTTTCTTAATTTATATGATCTATATCTGAAAAATTCTAAATACCTTCATATTTAACAATATCGTTTTAGTATTGTTACTGATAACACTTTTGCCATGATGATCATTGGGTTCGAGACCGATATTACTATAACCATAATCAGAGTTAATGATATCGTTATCTTCTCACACAGTTTTATCATTACCGATATCGATTCTGTAGGCTGGAAAGATTTAATTATACTCTGCCGTTGCTGCCGTCACTGAGCGCACTAGAGGTATGATACCTTACAAAACGGTTGTTTCTGGCAGCCTAAACCTGCCAATGTAGATATAGACGTATCTATGTATATACAGAATAATGCTAAGAATGGAAAGATGAATCAATTCATCTACGTCTGTCTGTTATGGATGTCAAATCGGGATCCGGGATCGTGTAAATTGTTCAGTTCCGAAAATCTCGAGAATACTCAGTTTGAATCCCGGTAGTTGTAATTATCAATGATTTATATCAGATATTAATTCGAGCAACGAACCTTGATTTGGGGACAGACTCTTGATTAAATTAGTTTTTACACATAAACAGTTTCAATCCTTTTGATTAAGCTTTTTTGGAAAAAGATTGCACAACCTTCGGAATTAAAATTATTTTATATTGATCTCAAACAGTGTTCTAAAATAATTAAGACGAAACAGAAGTAACTACAAAAAAATTAGTTTGTACTTGTGGCACAAAAAAGTTTGTAACATATTGTTTATGAAAAAATGTATTTGTTGTCTGAATAAATATCTGAATTACTAAAAATAATATTTCTTTCTTAGTGTTCTACTTTAAAATACCATAATAGAAAGGATCAATAAATTGCCAAAATTTACATCTCTAGAGACTGAATGTGCGGCCGTGCATCGGAAAAATCGAGCGAAAGTATCTCAACAACTACATACAATTGTCATGCGACAGTGTAGGTTGGTATTAGATATGGGCGGACAATAAATTCGATTTATTTATGTATTGGAATTATAAAACAAAACTTGCTCAATTTACACATACACGATTCGGAGGATTCGGTTAGACAAAGAAATTCGTCGGTAGGTTACATTTCTATTTGAAAAACGGGCGTCGCGCCGCTCAGTTTATAAGAAATAGGTATATATTCGAAACTAAATAGCAAAACTCTATCAAATTCCATATACGCTTTAGATTTTAACGCAGTAAGCTTAATTTCCAAAAAATATACAATAGAATCGATTAAAAGCAATTTATTAAAAAAAAAAAAAAATAGAAAAATGGTCAGCCTAGAAAGCTAGGCGATAGAAGAGAAACTTCAAAATACTCACCCTAGCCAGCAAGTTTAATGAGATAGAAATATTTCCCCGATAACAGAAGCCACTATTCATTATTCTGGAATTTTTAAGGGTGTTAGGTTAATGAAAAAAGATAGTTGATGTTTTCGCCTCCATTTATAAAAAATCTATTCATTCACTTCCATACCTTCTTGTTCAAGAAAAGATACAATTGGTTTGTGGTATGAAAAATATGAAATAAAAACTAGTGATAGTAAATTATTTAAATATCTTGAGAAAATTGCATCTATTGTCGTGCCTGATCTGGTTGGAGTTACTATTAATTTTTAAATTAAATTTACTTTCTAAAATTGTACAAGTGGTCGAGCTTCTTCCAAGGCAAAATTGACATTAAAATCACCGCTCAAAATCATTGGCATAGTGCGCAAATCTTTTCCTAATTCTGCTGCAGCAGAGGTAGTACGAGTATATGTCAATAATGCTCTATGTATGAATTTTATTATACCGTTAATTCTCTGGTGCGGAGTGATGTAGAGAACAATCACTCGCACATTCTGTCCGATTTGCTATCCCTCTCTCGTTTTTTCCTACTCCGAATCTGTCGCGTTTTCGTTTCTCTCTCATGTCTCCTTCCGTCCGACTGCCCCCCTCCCTTTTCCTGTCGATTTTTCGTTTCATTCGATATTGGAATTACAGCCCAACGAGCGCAAAGAAGTTTCACTTCAAAAATTTAATATATCATGTAGCAAGTTCGCTCATATTTGATAAAAGGAATTTGAGTGGAGAGAAAAATGCACAAGGACAAGTTTGAAAATGAGCCATAAACCACGCCTATCTCACATGTAACGGAAATTTAAAAAAAAAAAAAAAAAATATCCACTATTTTATAAAAGCACGTGGCAAATTCGCACAAATTTGATGCGATGGATTTGATTACAAAGATAAATAAAAAACTAAAAATAGTTTCTTATAAGCATAAAAGCGGCTTAAGTTTCTAAAATCAAGATTATTATATTAGCTAGTTTAAGTGAATGAAACAAGTACTGTTTATTTAAAATAAAAATATTTGTCAAGGATTTAAACTTCGGCTTCACCCGAACTAAGACCCTTCTTTATTTTTTGGGAATGTAAAGGTGGCGCAGATTGCGGTACCGCTAAACCGCTCTTGGAAATTTGGACAGAATTTCTACGTCACGATACTGTTTACAAAAACCGTGTACGCATGTATACTCGCAATCATGTGTATTCTTTCCAACGTATTTAACAATTTTAGTGTGTATTCTTTCTGACATGTATACCAACGTGTTTGCTCTCAATTCTCTTCAACGGTAACTCCAATGTGACGTCACAGCCATGTTACTCTCTGCATTTCAGATCAGACAGCGCAAACTTGTATTGTTTTATTTTAGCATCAACACGTGTGAAATCTGATCACTTTAATAAGCATAATGTTTATTTATGAAATAGGTGTTTTTTTGGTATTAAAAAATTTTCAAGCATACCAAAATATAAGTTCTACCAATCATTTATAATACTTAGGTCAATATACATATATTCAGTTACTCAAGTGTGTATGTATAGATTTCAGTTAAAAAGGACTGAAATGTTTTACAATTTTGTGTCTGAAAAAAGTTATTAGCTGTGCACTGGGCATAAAAAGTTAGAAAACGACCGCGAAAATCCTCTACTCTGGGATAACGCGCAGATGTAGGGATGTAGGCGAGGTAAGTAAGCAGAATGTTGCTGCTCTTAGCGATTACTATAGCAACGTGAAACTTTATTTGTGATGCGCTAATGGGCAGCTAAACTTGCTTATATCTTCTAATTTCGTGTGGCATTGGCTACTTTATGCTGTTTACAAACAGAAAAGTGAGGTACATTTGTGTGATTGTACTTACAATTGAAGGGGATTTTCTCTGGTTACATTTATGCTCTTTCACTCTTACTGCTTTTAGATATTGGTTAATTTAATTTCGCAATTTAGTGGTAAGTGGTTTAGAAATTTCAATACAAATTTGTGCTACAAAACGATTTAAGTTGGCAATTTTAGTTAGATACTACAGGTGACATGCAGCGCGAAAACTGAACAACAGAAAGAAAGTATTTAAAACCCGATTTGCTAACTACAAGTTAGATAATTATGTTTTCTTCCAGTTCCAATTTTATTAGATCTATTTCGAAATTGTTCAAGCGACTGCAATATTTTCTCAGATTTGCTGCGAAACAAATCTGAGTTGTCACCGACTATTTTTAGTTATTGCAGAACGCAAAGGTAAATTAAGCAACAAATAATATTTTAAAATTTACTTGTTAAAATAATAGTTCATATAATGTTGCTTTGTTAACAAATGTTTAAACGGTTTTTCTCGAAACTACACTTTTCGATGTGATGGAAGTGCTATAAGGCGGAATAGTTGAGCAATCGTCGTGCAATTTCGATGTTTAATTTCAGTAGCTTATAATTTTCTCAATTCTCTGTTTTTTTACCATTCTAGTCGCAAATATGCAGAAAATTATGTAAAATAAGAAAACGTGCCCTTTTCTTGTTTCAAATCATTTCTATTGCCGATAGAACTTCCACCGGCAGGAAAAAGTTGCCGCCAACCCGCCACCATTATTCAGTACCTTGCATCACCCTTTCTGTATTTTATTGCCAAAATATCTTCTAAACACAATCGTCAAAAAAAAAGAATAGCACGCTTTTGAGGCAAGATGGTAGTCGCCCTTCTAATAAACGTTTTGAAGTTATCATTTTATAAAACTGACACCTAAACAGGGGTTTTCAATAGGAACGCTACAAAAGTTTTTTAAATAAAAAAAAAAAACGGTTTGGGATATGAATTAAATTCTTTCTTCCTGTGAAAGTATATTCGATGCCATCATGTATGGAACTCGATTTCTTTTACATGGGCACCACGGGCACGCTTGCGGAAGTCCAGACGCTGAACCCAATTTTCGACAGTTTTCAAGCATAAATCGGCCGATACTGCTGCAATTTCACTTCGATATTTGTACGAAGTTCATCAATCGTCGATGGCTTGTTGGCATAGACCATAGACTTGACGTAGCCCCACAGGAAATAGTCTAACGGCGTCAAATCACACGACCGAGGCGGCCAATCGACTGGGCCATTTCGTGAGATAACACGTTCACCAAACTTGGCTTTCAATAAATCGATTGTGACATTCGCTGTGTGGCTTGTGGCGCCGTCCTGTTGGAACCACATATTGTCATATTGTCCAAGTCCATATCATCCAATTCGGGCCAAAAATATTCGGTTGGTTATCATTGAGCGGTAGCGATTCCCATTCACAGTAACGTGCCGGTCTTGATCATCACGGAAGAAGTACGGCCCCATGACGCCGCCGGCCCATAAACCGCACCAAACCGTAATTTTTTCGGGATCCAATGTTGACTCATGGAGTACGTGTGGATTGCTGCCTGTCAAATAACGCATATTTTGCTTATTGACGAAGCCATTCAGCCAGAAATGACGACGACCATAAATTAGAAGTATGTAGCGCTCTTAAAGTTGAGACCATTGACTCCGAATTTCGGTAGTAAATTTTAATAATTTCGACTCGTTGTTAGATCGTATATCTTTCCATGATGAAATTGCAAACCTTACTGAAGAGAAATGTCAAAAGAGCGGGGAAAAATATGGCGTCGTTTGCTGTCACTATCGGTCTACTTTTGTGCGTCCCTATTGCAAGACCCTATACTAGTAAGTTTTGCCCACGACTTCGCTCGCACGATATCCAGTTGAACGTTATGAGTTCAAATACAACAGAAAAAGAAATAAATAATTTCACTATGGTAATAACTTTTACTTCATTTTTATTTTTATCTTTTTAATTTTGTAATTTCTAGTCTTTTGGTAAATTTTTTTTAAATTTTAGTGGGTCGCAGTTCTATTCAAAAATACACTAAATTTTTTTTTACCAATTTAGTTTTATTATACTTTATTTAACTGAAATACATATTTATTTAATTGTGGAAAAGTGGCAACTCTTTTTTGAATTGCTTTCACAAATCTGGCGTGTGAATATACAGAAACGTGAGATGTCCCGATTTCTTTTAAGTTAATAATAAGTTTGCATTTAATTTTTAGACGCTTAGTAACCATTGCAATTCTTCAATTGTCTTATAAATTTATTTGAATTTTTGAATATTGACACACCGAGTTTAAAAAGGTGGCAATTCTCTTTAAAAATATTTTCGTGTAAGCGCTTAGAAATTAAACAAAATTAATATTTCTAAGCTCGTAAAACTCTCTCGAAAAATATTTTTCAAAGTAGGATTTCTTAAAACTTTTAGTAAAATATCATATATTTTTTAACATTTAAACTGGTGGCAACCTGCTTTCAAAACATTTGAAAAATGAAGCTATATTAAGCCTCTTTCATTTGGTACCCAATTTATCAATATTTGATTTCTCTCATTGTATTGTTTAATTGAATTTGAACATTTAAAAAACTAACAACTCCCATTAAAAAGTCGATTATACGGCAACGGTTTATGTATGTATGTGCCAAATCTTATTCAGATCTATTAAGTACGAATGTGTGATTTAACTTATTTATTAAATTTACTACAACTTTTTAAACAGGTGGCAACTCCCCAGAAATTTTAACTTTTTGCGCTTTCGTTTAGCCATGATAACATTGCTCACACACATTTTCATGCTTAAGTTTGTTTTATCATTATTTCATTGAAATCCCATTCTTTCACTTAATAATTTCATTTACTTTTTTGAGTTGGAGACAACCCTCGCTAAAAGTGTTTTCAAAATAAAGTTTTCGTAAACCTTCTTCGTTTGAGCGCAATGTATAAATATTTGATACACCTAATTAAAGCTTTATTTAATTTTTTAAACTAAGCTTTCCCAAAACTTAGTTTGATATTCTTGTTGGAAATTTAAATTTTTTTCAAATTACCTTTTCGGCTATATAAATATTTTTTTTTATAGCATAAAATAAGTTCTGAATCAAAATAATATAACATTACATGCATGTATTAATTTTGACGTAAAAACATTTTATTTCCAAAACTGTTGTGTTGCACGGAAATTTGCATTTTTATATACAAAAAATATATACGACTAAGTATCCGGATACCAGTGCCACCTTCTTAACGGGTAAAAGGTAAATTGGTTACCACTCCATTCCGAACTTATCTCCTACTATAGAATCAGAATTCGTGAAATCGTACAGAAAAAAATGGCTAGCTGCTTTTTAAAAAAATCCAATAAAAACCGGTAGCCATAGTATTACGATATTTTCTTCCATACTAAATTTTTTTAAACACTATTTTACTTTTTTTTAATCTCAGGTTCTGTGTGGTTTTTAGTACCAATTTAAATATCCCAAAAATAGTATTCATATTTAATTAGTTTAAAAAGCATTACGACGTATTATTATCTCTTCTAATATTTGAGGTTATAAAACATTATCTTTTCCGTATTAATAACTATTATATTCTTATAACCTTATCATCTTTAAATTTATGGGATTTGCATAATCAAATAAGCTACAGTGTAATCAGCATATCCAGCTCTAAGTGCGAAAAAAATGTAAGAAACATTTTTTTTTTAAATTTTATTTTTGCTGTAGAGCATCCTCTGCTCCTAGCGTTTTTGCGTTAAAAATAAAGATTCGAAATAAATGTCGCTTATGTTTCCTTCGCGGTTAGGGGTTACTATGTACATATAAGTAGAAGTAAATTAAGGTAAATATGCTTCGGTTTTGTAGTGGATTTTTTAAATTTGCAACAGCCAACTTTCCGGTAAGTATTTTATTTTCGAGTTTAAAAGATTTTTATTTTACTTACATATATATTTTCAATTACTGGATTTATGAAATTATAATTAGGCCTATAATGTTTTATGGAGTGGTTGTCTGGTGGAACTCACTGGATAAGGTATCGAAAGTTAAGCAGCTAGAGCGGGTGCAGCGATATGCGCTCATTGGAATCAGGACCACACCCATTCTCGCGCTCAATGTTATGCTTAAAGTGTTACCTGTTGACATTGTGTTTCATTCAGAGGTGGCCGCAATCATGGAGAAAGCCGATTTGCTACTCACCAATGTAATGCCCACTAGACGGGCTAGCATTTATTCGGATAGTCAGGCCGCTACGAGTATTAAGGCCTTAGAATCACAAAAAAACTTATCGGGAAGTGCCTGACTTCTCTCTCCGCCGCCTCGGAGTATCTCTACAATAGACTAATTTGGGTACCAGGCCATAGTGGCATTGCAGGGAACTTCATGGCTGATGAGCTCGCTCGGCAGGGTATCCTGGAAGTTATTACTCCTTACAGGGAAAGGGTGGGGGCTCCTTTGACTGCCTACGGACTTCTCTTGGACAGATGGGCTCACTGTCGTCTCGGCGAGCGCTGGGAAAATGTCACGACATGCAAAATTGCATGGACCCTCTGGCCGAGAGTGGATCGTGGGCGCTCAAAGGAATTGAGGTCGCTTAATAAGCGGCAACTCTCGACCCTCGTAGGTGTTTTGACTGGTCATTGTCCGATGGGTATCCATGCGGTTAGGCTGAATATAGTCTCAGACCCTTTCTGCCGCAGCTGTATGGAGAAAGATGAGGTGGATTCATCTTTTCATTTTCTGCTCAGTTGCCTGCCTTTGCGAGACTGAGGTTCAAGCACCTGGGCTCGTACTTCTTTAGTGCTTCAGAGGAGCTTCCTGGGGTGGAGATTGGTAATTTGCGTGACTTCATTCGGGGTACGCAACGTTTCTTTGGTTAATCTTTCTTGATTCCGGTGGTATCACAATGGATTCCTCTTCTATGGCTACGTGAGTTCCTATTGCGGGAACTACCACATTAACCTAATCTAATCTAACCTATAGATCTTCAAACGGTTTTTGTGTTTGGTAATTGTTGTTTACCGTTAGTGCACTCGCTACAGGTCGGAACTCAAAAAATTTCCCTCCCTTATCTCTTTGGCTTAAAATATCACTAGTATATTTATATCTAATAAATTGAATGGTTGAAATTTTCGATGTAAATAAAATAATATGAGTACGACATATTATACCACAATAAAATTAAACTTTAAAATTTGCAAATCTTGCCAATCACCCTTCTAACAATTTTCCACCTTTACTAAGGTTTTCTATGTCACGTATGAAACTTTATAGATAAATATTTTTCACAAAGTTCTCAGTTAATTTATTCGAATTTCTTCCCTTCGCAGCAGTCATAAATTGAAAATAAATGCAACGAGGAGAATAACAAATCGAAGTATGCCCGAACGAAGCAAGTTATATATGTAAAGTACATACATACATACATGCATGCATTTAGAAAAATACCACATTATGTGTCACAATTTTGGAGAGAAATAATTTATTCATAGCTTGCATAAGTGGAAGGATGTAAAGTTTTTAAAGTAAATATTTGCTAAAGTGCAAATTTATTTCTTTTTTTTTTTATTTATTTATTTATGTGTATAGTATATGTATATATTTATGTTTGTACAGTTGTGTGTAGCAGTAAAGTGATTAAGACAAATTGATTTGAGAACATTTTCATTGAGTTAAAATTTCTACTAGATTAGCTTTTACCTTCGTAAGCGATATTTGTGTAAATTTATTGAGCTCGATCTTAATTTTTATTAGAGAGTATTATAAAAAAGCAACAAATTTTCAAAGTGGTAAAGCTTTTCTATTTCAAGATAACCGGTTCATGCGGGTCATGTTTTTCCTTTTCCATGAAACTCGAATATGTCGTTTCTTGGTTATAATTATCAGACGCGTATTTTTTCTTTTGAACGAACAAAATTGTTTCCGATATTTTTCAACGATTTTAATTCTACTGTGAAAATCGCATTTTTTTTAATGCAACCGAACAATTTTATGTTCGTAATTAGTGGAAAGTTAAAATGCAAAGGAAAGACTGCGAACTCATGTTCAACATTTTTTTTTCGGAAAAATGAAAACAGGACTTTTTTTAAATTAATTTTTTGATCAGAACGAAGACACACCAAAACTTTTTGTTTAAGAGTTTTATTTCAATGAAAGCACTTTTTCAAAGAACCCCTTTTTCTTTGTATGTGATAAAAAATATATTTAGTTTATAAATAAGATTATAAGTTAAAGTTAGAAGACTGCGTTTTCATCTACTTTTACGTCTCGATGAATGTTCAGGGCAGTCAATCCGTTTATACGAGTTTCACACATGGTAGACCGCAGATAATTTTCCAGTTGTTGCAGTATTGAAAGAGAGCGACCACTCGTTGTATGCAAGATTTGATTAACATCTTCCTTTAATAAACACAAAATATATCACAGATTCTTATCACAATTCATCATAAATCTAGACTTAAAGAGCAAAGCAAACATTCACCAAGTAATAACAAATGTAACAAGCAAATCTTGCTCTAATGAAAATCATCTCTTGCATACAATGTGTGGTCGTAGCAGACATCAAGTGATTTATTAGAATTGTGGATACTTTTACTTCATCGATAAATATTTAATTTTTTTCTGGACTTTTACTACTGTCATTAAAAAATGGAAAATTTGTATTATTTATTACATCGATTTCAGTTATTCAAATAAATATACACTAATTAAAATATAATATATAAATAAATAAATATAAATATTTGCAAGCAATTTTTTCCAACAGAAAATATGGGCCAGAGCGCATTAATTATAGGTATATAATTAATTAGGTGTATAATTATTGATATGTAATTATAAGTATAAGCCATGCTTCTTATTTTAACCTTCATCTGCTCCTAAAAATAACTTACATTGTCTACCCTCATGCGTCGTTTTCGACGCATATGTACTTCCCATTGTTTTTAGTGGAAAATTGAAACCATGGACGACGAAACCCAACATTAAGTTTGTCGTTTTTATTTGCTTAACCGAAAAAATATTGTTTTAATTTTTTTCCAAACTTAAATTAACTTATTTTCTATGCACTTGACGCATACGTTTCGGTTGTATATGTTTTTGCATGTACCTTTTGAACAAAAGCAACAAATTGTAGTATGCATGTTATTTTTTGAAGCAAAATACTTTCCAAACACATCGCACATCTTTGCCTTCCTTTAATTTGTGGAGGAACGCTTTTTGATCTTTTCGATGCATTTAGTGAAGATGCCATATCGAGCAAATTCGCGGATGAACTTGACCTCGGCTTTCCAGTTCTACATGTCATAAATGGTCTAGCAAGTGATAATCCTAGCTCCCGTAGAAAGTTCTTTCTTATTGTGGTTTTTTATGTAGTCTGCCAATTAGGATTAATTTCATTGAAAATGATTAACGCATTCAAAGCCGATATGGCGATTATATTAGCAAACACAGCCATCGGCCATCTATTAGTTTTCCTCTTGCAACTGTAGCAGGAAAGCATCTTATCAACCGTATCGACACCGCCTATTTTGAATGAAACAAGCAAATAGACGAATACAAACAAGTAAATCGGAACTCATCTATAACAAACCTTTAGTTTTGTTATAATAATTTATAGTTGTTGGTAGCTTTTTAACTCCTGGCTCGATTTCTTTAGAGTTGTGCAAAGTGCTTTGTAAAATTGTACACTTATTTTTTCTACCAACATATGAAACAAGCGTTGTGTTGCTTGTGAATGCAAATGTTGAATGGTACAAAGGTAGTTTTTTGCATTTCAGAAGATTTGGCGGAGTAGATCTCTTATTTTTCCTCATAGTTCCCACCATCGTGACACCTTTTGTTAGCAATTCCTGGCCGAGACCGTATGAAGAAAAAAAATTATCCGTTGTCACGTTGTGTCCCTTCAACCCACGAACCAAATCCAAAACAACACGTTGACCCTGATTTTTTTCACATGAGCTTGCACCGACTGGTTTACCCAAGTAGGGCTGGATTTTCCAAACATAGCAAGCCTCAGAACAGACGCACAACCAAAACTTAATTCCATATTTCTCTGGCATATATTGACGAAATTTGCATCGACCCCTGAAACCCAGCAGCTGTTCATCTACGGTAACACATTCATGAGGGTTGTAATAATCAGCTAATGAATTCGACCATTTTTCAAAAACATCTCGGATCGGTGCAAATTTATCGTCACATGTTTTTTGCCTCCGGCTGAATTACTTGATTGATATATTCAAACGTCTTTTTCGGCATAATAGCCCTAAATATGGGACGACCATACTCTGCATCGAACAACTCGACCGTTGACTCGTTTTTTGATCTAAAAATATATATAAAATTTTTGTATAATGGGTTCCTAAATACGCAGCGCTATTTTACCTATATACACCAGCTAAAATCAATATACCGCTATAAGCTTGCAACAGGCTGGAATCAATTCGCATGAATTCGTCGCCATACTTACTTAGCTTTGGCAAATGCATTTGTATGCTTTAGAATTATGTTTTCTAGATGTGGAGGCAAAAATAGGAGAAAATCATCTTTTATGTCGTTGACACGGGCTTTTGCAAATCGAGTGACGCCAGGCGAAAGATTGATAACATTCTCATTCCTAAATCTACCACTTTGCGGCTGAAATGGTTCTGGCTGCCATATTGTACCATCCTTTGATACGTACAGTGGATCGGTATTTGCAGTGTAACCATGACTACCGTTAGCTTCAGTTGTTGGAATGTTATCCTCTCCACCAGAATCACTATCACTTGAAGAGTTATCACTTTCAGTAGCTTTTGACCCTTTTGGCACGTACACTTCATCACTAGCATCAGAAAAACTGCAACTATCTTCTGCTTCACTTTCATTTAGAAGAACTCCTATTTCTTCACTTGACAAATATTTTGGTTGGCACATATTGCATTTTTTCTTTTATATCTCTTTTATGTATAAATTAATCACAAATAACTTCATCACTTGCAAAAAACCCAATAACTCGCAAAACGAATAATGACAAATTAGTTTCCCGCCAAAATGATGTTTTCTCATATGCGTCGAAAACGACGCAGGAGGGTAGCCAACGTAATTTTTTTAATACAATCCACAAAAAAAAAAACTTGTGGAACGAAAAATAGTTTAAACAAAGCAAATTAAAGTTATTAACAAAGTCAAGAAATTCAGTTGACTTCTTGCCGCCCCTTTTCATAAAAATTAAAAAAATGTATTGCCTTTGCGTCGTTTTCGAGGCGAAGAGCAGATAAAGGTTAAAATACTTTATGACAAATTATCGTCGGATTTTCTTTGTATTCCTCTTATTTTTCTTTTTGTTTTTCATATTTTTCTTTATATTTTAACTGTTTTCGACACAATGTTATTTATTAATCAACGATTAATGTTGTTTTTGTGCGATTGCTCTAACCTGATATAATGGAATCATGAATATGAACAACAAAAAATATTTTAAAAAATTTCATATTTCTTTGGGAGCAGATGCTCATTGGTAAAAGTGTCAAAGTCGTTCTGTCATAAATGTTTTTTTTTTTATAGTATTATTCACAGTTTATATTGTTTTTGGAAAGTCAAAGTCACATATCTCTTCAGTACACTGATCTGCACTTATAAACTTTATTCTAAAGCATTGCAAGCCCAATAGTTATGATGGTATACAGAGTCTATATTCCTTTAGAAGTACTTAGTAAAATTTCTTCTCGAACTTCCACAACGGGGAGGGACTTCAGAATCACCTCGTGGGTTTTGGCCTGAATATAGCGGCAATAAGACAGCACAGCTGCTAAGTTAGTCCAGGCTAGCAGTAGTTCGAATTGTAGCGCCTACAACCGCTCAGTATTCCCTTTCCAATACGAATGCCAAGATCTGGCTTAAAACTCTCGGAAAACACATAATACAGCAATTGGCGAATCTAACTATTACTAAAATAAGCGATATACACAAATTCATAAATGGTTCAAAATGGTTAGTCAAATATAAAATAAAAAATTAAAACACGCGTGCACCTAAGCGTGCGACCCAAAAGTATAATTTGTATAATTCTACTAAGCGATAGAGAGTGAAAAATGGGAGTAGTAGTGGAGGTGGTCGTTAGTAGTAAGTAGTAGTAGTAATAGTTGTGCTAGTAGTAGTAATTAGTAGTTGTTGTAGTAGTATTTAGTAGTAGTAGTAGTAGTAATTAGTATTGCCATTAGCAAAAATAGTAACAGTAGTTATTATCAGCGTTACTGAAAAGAATAGTAGTAATCAGTAGTGGAAATATTAAAAATAGTAGTAGCAAACAGTAGTAACGTTATTAGGAAGAGTAGAAGTAATTAGTACAAATAGAAGTGGTAATAGATAGTAGCATTAATAAAAATATTAGTAGGAATTAATAAAAATAGTGAGAGTAATGTGTAGTAGCATATGTAAAAATAGTTGTACAAATTATTAAAAATAGTGGAAACAATTACTAGTAGCATTAGTAAAAATAGTGGTAGAAATTAATAAAAATAGTAACAGAGTTGTAGCATTACTAAGACTACAAATAGTAGGTAGGAGTTTTAAGTAGGATTGTAATTAGTAGTAGCTTTAGTAAAAATAGTGGTAGAAATTAGTAAAAGCATTAGTAAAAATAGTAGCAGAAGGTAGTAAAAGTAGTAGTAGAAAGTATTGCAAATAGTGGTAGTAATTAGTAGTAGCATTAGTAAAAACAGTGGTAGAAATTAGTAAAAGTGGTGATATTAATTGGTAGCGGCATTAGAAAAAATTGTGGTTAAAATAAGTAAATATAGTGGTAGAAATTCATAGTGGTGTAGAAAAATAGTGGGAAAAAGTAGTAAAATTAGAGATATAATTTAGTAGTTGCACTAGTAAAAATAATAGCAGTAATCTGTGGTAGCAGCAGTAGTCGTGGTGATAGCAGATGTAATTAGTAGTAGAAGCTGCAGTTGTAGTAGTAGCTGTTTTAGTAATTGGTAGTAGTAGTAGAAGTAATTAGTAATTTATTTATTTTATTTAATTGGCGCTATAACCACTTAAGCGATTTTGTCCGAACTTCTCGTACAATTTGTTGTGTGCGTTTTATTATTGTAACACAATAATGAGTTTTGTTTGAAGTTTTTTCATGGCCGAAGAAATACACTCGGAGGTTTGCCATTGACTGTCGAGGGGCGACCGCTATTAGAAAAAACTTTTTCCATAATTTTTGATGTTACTTGCCCCGGCCAGATTTTGAATCAGGGATCCACACGCTACACACTCGGCTACGGCGGCCGCCTGTAATTAGTAGTAGTAGCAAAAAAAGGAGTAGTAGTACTTGTAGTGCTGAACCAGTCCCGAATAACTCTCCTGCCGCTAAAGAAAATTTATTTCAAAGAGTAAAAGATCATCGCCTGCGAGAAGTGCAGCAAAATTAAATACTGAGTTTCAACTTGCGCAGCACTGCAACCAACCAAGTAACTTAAAAGTTTAATAGTTTTATTTAAACCATTAGAAGTTGCCTGTTGCTAATGCCATGAGTTGTCGACTTTGAAAATTTCTTGCTGATAACGAAGTATTAATTTAATGCAAATAACAATAAACAAAGGTAAACAGTTGTTGTGTTCTGAAGTACAATATGACAATACAAAATGGTGACACTTGTCTTTTGTTATAAATGTCAACTACACAATGAATAACGTATGTAATTCGTATAAAAGAGCGATTTTCTGCACGTGCGCAAGCTTTTGTTTGCGTCCGAATAGAAAAGTAAATAAATATATGCCCACACACATACAATCCATACAAACGAATGTGTGCTTATCTGTAAATGTAATGGCAATTCATATGAAATTTCTAAAATAAACATGGAAATTTTACATACATATGAGTATAATAATATTGATGATCAGTCATTGTAATTCGTTCGACTGTGTAACTTTGAACCTTAATATATCGCACTATGAACATACAAATTTGTACAACAGAAAACTAAATGTACAAACAATGCGATAACTATGTACAATTTCATATTGGTTTTTGGATACTTAAATATACATATACTACATATGCATACAAATAGCACGAAATGACAAACTCGGATATGAATCTAAATAAAGTGCGGCAAAACTTTAATAATGTAGACTTTTCGAGATAATCTATCCGAAAAAAATTTAAATACATATATCCAAAGTGTACGAAGAAAGAAGGGGGTTACTCAAACTCTTGCAAGATTGCACGAAATGCAAAAATCGCGCACCAAAAATGTACGATAACATCCCATTGCAAAATCGCCATGCTCGCTTCCCTTCTTAATGGGTTGCTGCCTTTTACTTTTAGCGGGTGGCATAACGTCTTTTATCATTTTTATCTAAAAATTTTAAATGCAGCTTTAATAATTAATAGAAATCAATGAAAATGTATAAAACTTATCTACCCCAACAAAAAATCAACTAAAGACAAGATAAACGACACAGGGTGGCAATTAAAGTAAGCTACACTTCATTGTAAGAAAATAAACATTTCAGACAGTTTCAGATGTAGCAAACTTTGCAGCTGTCACATATTTTTTAGCGTGCGTTTTGTTGTTGTGATATTGATTGTATTGGAAGACTTTACAGTCCTTGCAATCCATGCGCCAAAAAGACTTAACGAATGCCCTTAGAGTGTTAATTAGAAGAAGCGTAGTCATGCGGTAGTTTTGTTGTGCCACCTCGTTCCAAATTTGTCAACCGTTAAATGACATATTGCTTTTGAAATTCCAAACTTATCATTCAATTTTGCAAATCAAGCTCAACTCCAAAAAGGTATGAAATTAGAAACATTTTGTGAATCGAAAATAGAAAAAGGCAGGCAAATCGAGTGCCAACATAATTGGGATGCATGTACATATGTAGTCGCCCAGTTTATAGTAGGAGCCGAGCAAAAACTTCTAATAAATATAATCTTCACAGACTCATCATATAAAATTGCACTTAAGGATGTAGAGTTTTTTTTTGTGGAAAATGAGCGAGACTACAACGCTCACTTCAATCAAAACTTTAGTTTAGAGAATATTGGTGAAATGGAAATCAACAAGCTGAATTTATCATAAACAAATTAAATTTAAAAGTATAAATATCGCATAAAACTATCTGGATTTGAGTCAATAAAGTGGGTTAATAACTGAAATCAGAATTTTGGCCAAAAATTGTATGTTTAGAAAAGTATCTTCATTTAGCTAATGGTAAAGCTGTAAGCGATATGCCAAATTTAATTAATATTTCTTATCGAAAAAAATGATCATAAATGCATAAAATTTTTTTGCATTAAGTTTTCAAATCTCAACAAATTCATAAACACCTATTACGAAATAAAAAATAAAACATAACAACTAAGGAAAAGTCTAAGCTAGTACGCAAAGGATTTTAAATACTTGACGAAATTTAAAAAATAGAAGCACTTAAAATAATTTTTTTTTTAATTTAAGGCACTTTTATTTATTTCCATATAAAAAAAATAAATAAATAATTATGCTTTTATTGTACCTATTTTCCAAAATTTGTTTTTGTATATACGGTAACGGGAGGGCCGATGAATTGATCAGAGCCGTAAATTTTCTTGATGAATCCATAACGAAAGTAAATAACTGCTCGCTTGGGCAGAAAATGGAGCAGATTATCCATTTGCGAAACAAATTTGGCCCACAAATGACAATTTCAGAACGATGGGCGTACTAAGTAGGTCAAGGAATGTAAATAAACAAGTAAAAACAGCGCTGTCTTCGGCTATGCCGAAGGCTTCATACCTTTCATGAATGGAAGAATAGTAAAAAACGTGTTATTGTATTACAATTTCGTATTACCTATAGTTAAAAGCGAAAATTTCCTTCAAATCAATAAAAATAATTCTAGTAAAGGCATTGTTATAAATTATTTAATGCTTTTCCTTATGTAATTAAAAAGAACTATGTTTTAAGAAGGGAATGGTTTTTGAATATTTTTAATATCGTATCGACGCTTGATATTCAACATTTAAAAAATACAAATAATTAAGTATTAATATGTAAGACCTACATATGTCGGTCTTTGAAAACAGTTATCAGATCCGTAAATAGTTCCCAAACGTTTAACGCTATGATTCATGTGATATTGCGCTGAGCTTATTACTTTTCGCAATAAATATTTGTCCTGAATTTATCTTGCCGATTTACACTGTGAACTCCGATCTTGATGAATACTAATATATAGCTAATAATGGTTGATGTTTGTGCAAAATTTCAAGCCTTTAGCTGTTTAAATGGAGGAGTTATGGTGCAAAATGCAATATCTGAACAATCGGTTGTATGGGAGCTATATGTTATATTTCTCCGATCTTCATGATTTTCAATACTGATACGTAGCTAATAATGGCTGATATTTCTGCAAAATTTCAAGCCTTTAGCTGCTTAAATGGAGGAGTTATGGCGCAAAATTCAATATCTGAATAATCGGTTGTATTATATGTTATAGTCACCCGATCTGGCCGATTCCGACAAATTTTTAATCATTTGTACAACGACACCTGCTCACCAAATTTCATCAAAATAGCTCTAAAATTGAGGGACTAGTTTGCGTTCAAACAGACGGACAGACGGACAGACGGACAGACAGACGGACATGGCTAAATCGACTCAGCTCATCGTCCTGATCATTTAGGTATACTTTTTGATGGGTCTATCTCTTCTCCTTCTGGCACTTACAAACATCGGACCAAACTTAATATACCATTTCATTCTCATGAAAGGTATAAAAATATATTCAGATTATTTAGCCACGACAACGTGACACTGGTAGATTGTCGAAAACGCAGTCAAGATGGACATGCCTTACAACACTCGATGTCAGAGCTGCAATCTCAAGGATAGTAAAGAAACAATTCTTCACTACCTTTATGAGTGTCCACGCAATGTACAGTAGAAACTAGGATTCTTCTTAGCGAGCGACCTGAAGAATGTCTCCAGCTGAGCAGTGAACCACATCAGTAGGCTCATCGTCAAATTCAAATGGTTTGAAAATTATTAATCAAAACAGCAGGAAATACAGGCTTCAGGGGAATCAGTATATCGAAATGGCGTTCTAAGCGCTAATTGGGCGCAAGGGTTTCTAGGTAATGCTGCAACCCACCAATCAAATTTGATAGAGTCTGATAAACAAATTTCGCAGAAAACCCGATTTCCTCTAAATTGGATACTGTAGTGCCTACTTCCAAATTTTATTAACTCACATTTTTTCTTTCTCCAACTTACTACTGTGTATAAAATTTGAGTAAATGACTTTTTACAGATACTGTAATATAGCATTTATTTGATTTTTGCGAATGATCGTTATATGAGAGTTAAGCTTGTTTTGTTTGTTAAATTTCTATAATTTTCAAAAGTATGCAAGTGAAAATCTATAGTGTGTAGCAAGTTTGGTAGAGTTTGATAAAATAGTTTCGCAGATATGTCTATTTTGGGTCTAAAGTGAGCGGTGGCAAAATTTTCAAAAATTTTTTTTTACCCACATCTTTCTCTCACGCTGCGCATGTAAATGAGTTTTATTTATTTTTCTAAAAGAGCGTTTTCGCGATACATTTTATTATTATTATTGTCAAAAACCTCTAGAACAGCAACTGAACCTAACCATTTATGGGTACCTTTTTAAAAATACATTCAGCCTGTCTCATTGAGACCTTCTATTTTTCCGACAGGGTGAAAAGATGATGAATATTGGAACGATATTCCGTTGTCCCTTGTCAAGTTTGCTTTGGAGACAAACCGGTTTGTCCTACATCGTACATTTAACCTCTTTACGCTGATATATTAAATTGAACAAATAAGGATATGTTCGAGCTTTTTCGGAAATAGTTAACCTCTATTCATTCTTTTAAGTGGATAAAATTTGTAAAATAAACAATTAAAAATATAATATACTGGAAAACAATTTAAACCGAAAACGAAGAGTTGTAGAAAACGTTAAAGCTATTAAAAATAAAAAAAAGCGGTCAATTTGTGATTTGAAAATTCAGCAACAACTTTTCATTTAATGGTGCAACAGCTAGAATGTTGAGTTGATGTAACATCACATTCTATGTAGATTTGTGGCCACAGATTCTGAAAATGGCACCCAAATATTTCCTTCACGTCTAGAGTTTGAGATGCGGACGCAGAAGGTTTTTCATAAGTTTATTCCAATTTAGGTTGGCGTTTTCTCAATGTTTTCGAACACTGTATTTAGGAATCGACATTTTTTTCCCTTTAATCTATACAGTATGCGCTCATCAACAGACTAAACGGCTTTGATAGATTTAGGCTTGGCAGTACGTCGCTTTTTTTATTTTATAGGTAGGTAGGCAGGTTGGAGTGGCAGCCGCCTACAGCGGCTCACTTAGGCCAATATTAGGGGGCCCATTGTGTTACCACAAGGTTTTATTTTATAAATAATATTAAATAATATTTTCAATTGCTAAGCGCTTACGACAGTCGAATATTTTAAATTCGATAACTTATTTCTGTTTTAAAGCTCGCAAATTAGTACTCTAAAAGCCTCATATCAAAGCCAGAATTCCAAACTACAAAATTACAATAAGATCTTTTTCGCAATAACTAATGTGTCTTTGAGGAGAAACCAATTATTCTGAATTTAATTTTTACAACCGGTTCTGATTCAAAAAGTTATTGTGTGCAAACATTAGAAAACGTGCTGGACAACAAGGATGCACTCAACTGATATTTAAAACCTTTGAGATTTCGGACTAACAATTTCTAGGAATGATGGAAAAAGCAATATAAAATAGAGTGTAAAGCTTAGGAGCTAATGAAAAAGTGGAAACCTAAGTAGCTTCGCCACTTGAATACAAACGAGCAATATAAGCTGCAAATACTTTGAAATAAATGAAGTAAGCAAAATAAACTGACAGATAAATAATAGCTACATTTCAACTCAGTGTTAACTGGTGAAGGGTAGTTGTTGAATATAAAACTTTTCTATGTATATTTGTATCTATTTGTATCTGCAGATAAATTCAACTTCATATATGAGCAATACGAGAAAATATTAGAAGTGCTGTATTAAATAGACGCAAGAAATTAAATTGTAGATAAACGAATGGATTTTCTGTTTCATTTAACTGCATTTCGAACGGTTGGCTCATTATACTTATGTAATACATATGTATATATATATATTAGTACTTGCTTATATGTAGTAAGTTACATAAAGGACTTAAAATAATAACATATATATGTTAAAGTTACTATTTAATTCTCGTTAAGATATAAAGTCATTGAAGGTAATTCAAGTTCTGTGGGGTGGGGCGTATGATGAACATTTTCTTAAATCAATATTTCGCATAATTCTAGCAAATGGTAGCAAGGAAATAATTACTAATTGTGTAAAAATGAATTTTTAGTTTGTTTTTTTTGGAAGGGAATAATATAAGATCAATCAAAGAAGAAATAAATGCTGTGGTCGTTATTGCTATTTTTTTTTTAATTAAATTTTTTCAAGCAAATATTCGACATTTTATCATAATTAAATGCATTATAAACTATAAACATTACTGCCAACACTAGTGCCATTTTCATCACCATGCGCAATATGATCTTTTCCAGTCTGAAAAGTAGTATTATCTGTTTAATTTTTTACTGTTGCTGTTTTTAAAAGATTAAAAGCGATAGTGATATGTATTGAAGCTTTTTTTATGTAGTTTTTTTTTTAAATTGAAGTATAGGTGTCGAATTTAATGAGAAACCTTTTCAAAATTATTTGTTTTTCTTATTTGTTATTTCTCTGCTGCTTTTATCTTGAAAATGTTCTCTATATTTTTCGAATTTTTTGTTCTCTGGTCCGTGAATAAAAAAAAATTATACCAATTCAGCGAAGTAAATTATAAATCAAGCAAGCAGTTGTGACAGTGATGATATTTTTTTAGAGTTGGAATATCAATTTTCTGGAAATGAACATGTCTATAGTAGTGAGTTTGTAGATGCGTTTGATTTGAATTTAGCAACAAGTTTATGGTCCAATATCTATAAGAAGTAAATTTTTATAACTTGATATATGTAGTTAATATATTATGGTAATTATGATAAATTTGGTAAAATAATTGAATTTTGTAAAAGGTGCCACACAATGCTCGCAATGTCGCGAGTGTTTCAGAGTTAACTTTCCCTGTTTGGTATGGTGCGAAAAAAAAATTATTTACCGGCAGAAATTGTACTCACCAAACGAAACTCAATTGGTTACGCAAACAAATTTTTGATAATAAAAATAGAGCAACTTTGCAAAATTATGTACCCCAAAAAGAATATATTTATTAGAATTGACTTTAAGCACAGAACACCACTCCAAAATTATAAGTGAGAGGCATATTAAAAAACCACAAATGATTTTAGATTATAATAACACGAAAGGTGGTATTAATACCTGTGATCAGATGATGGGAACATGTACTGTTAGGTTTTAAAATATTCTGCACATATCTGATATAAATGCCTTCTTTACAAACCAAAATGTAAAGGAAATCGACAATAATGGTAAGGAAAGTCATTTTTTGTTTGAAAAAGTAGCCAACACCCTTGCTCTCCCATTAATTTCTCAGCGCAAGTTTATGCCACACAAGTCAAATACAAAACATAAACAATAAACTAAGCGATCTTTTTAGGAAAAGCGTGCTTTATGTCAAGTATGCCTATATGAAATAATGGAAATTCATTACATGCAGGCATTGTAAAATTAAAAAAAAACGTAATTAAAAAGAAAGTGACATTTTTGGCGCGAGGTTTACGTTTTTACCAAATTTTCAACAACGAACAAATTTTGTACTACAACTTTGTCTTTAAACCTCAAACTAAATACCATAAAGAAAATATACACATTTTCCTTTTGCTCGAACATTTATAATGAAATGAATTGCAGATTAAATAACTTTTTTATCCATATAGATACGAATGCAATTATAAAGCAGTTTAATTTTAATAACATTTTTTTTACAAAATTAATAAATATTTCTTACAATACTGATTGCTTTGATCCCATAAATAAAGCTCTCATAAATTTCAGATTTGTGGAATATCGAATACCATAAAAAAATCGTATTTAAAACGCTTTTAAGTGAGCATGTACCTTATCTCATATATAAGGTGTAATGAAACCTATGAATGATAAGTTAAATAAAGCTAAATATTATATTAAAAAATTTGCCACGCCCAAAGTAGCGATGTATAACTAGATAAAAAAAATCTACTTGTGATAATCGTTATTGTTAACGAAAATAATTTTTCGGTTTTCATAATGGTTACTATATGGGTTATGGTGACCAAAATGAAATATCTTTTACGGTAATGGCTAGGTGTAACCAATGGTTAATTAGGACTTTGCCATCAGTTATCTTATAACAGGTACGCCCTGGATTCAAACAATCAACTTTTCACATGCATTAGAAGGAGATAATCTGATTAGTAATGCGCATAGCGGCAATTTAGAGTTCAGCTCTTCTTTTCTTCATCCTTATTTTTATTTTGTACGGTTTTCTTTAACCCTTTCAGTGGAAAAAATAATTTGTGGTGGAAAAAAAATCTAAAACTTTATTTTTAAGGTAATATAATGCTCCTTAGTTCGAAAAAAAATATTTATTTTTACCTGTGATATCGCAATTTACAGTTAGGGCATGTCGATTATATTCGACATTGACACTGGAAGATACCAAAATTTGTTATATGAAAAATGCAATTCTCTCTCAAATTATATGGCATATTTATTGAAAATTAATTGATTTTATAATTGTACTCCTTACTACTTGCTACTTAATTTATTACTTAACTTATTACTTAACTCAGTACTTAAACTACTTACTTACTTTCAAATAAAGAGACACTTGTAGATTTTAGGAAGAATATTGACCAATAATGTAATGAATGAAGTTATTTCATACCAAAAATCCAAAATTATCATAACAAACCAACGAACTTACCAAATACTTATTTGAACAAACAAAACAACTACCATTTTTAGTAGAATTGTACCGAAACGGCAACACTGCAGGGAATTACTTTCATTTCACTCCTCTGAGTGTAGGTTGCATCAACAATAATGATATGTTGACGCTAGAAAGGTGATAGTAGGAAGATATTCACGATAACTTTAGGATCATTAAGCTCTCTTAGAGTTCGACATATTGGTGGATTAATGGCATAACTGCTTTTATAAAATTGCACATACAACAATTCAAAATTATTTAAGTTCCTATGAATTCTTAAGTTAAGACATTTAGGAGAAACGAGCATGATAAGAATGCTAAACTTATATGAAGGAAATGGAACAACAAAGTTTAATGATCGCAAGGAAATTTTATTTACTATACTATATGTATATGTACAAAGTTTTAAAAGTTTTCAGTTCTGAGAAATGTGTAGCATTGCGCCGTACAAAAGTTACCATTGAATAGGTTTTGGCGATAATGTCCCTTAAAGGAGAGCCTTGTATCAAAATATACTCCTCCCTAAGTCTTCAATTTGTTAAAGAGTTTTTACAATAGATCCTGATATGTGATGTTACGAATTTACGGCAGTAGACAGTATAGCATTAGGTATTTAAAAACACTTGAATTATTTAAATCAAGGTAGTGTTTTGGTTTAGGTATATATGTATATCTAAACTTATCTCGGTTGCTGTATGTTGTTACAAGCAACCGATATGTAAACAAAATTATAATACTTTGAGTAATAGTGCGCTCGGGTATAAACATCGGTATTAAATCAGTACTGAAATATTTGGGTCGGTTTTGATATGTTTTCTATTTGCTTTTTGTATTGCGTATATTAGAAGGAGATAGTATGATTAATGAAACACTACCTCTCCTCATCCCCATTTTCTTTTCTTTGCATTTTTCTTTAAACTTATTAAACTACTTTCAAATAAAGAGACACCTGAAGATTTTACGAAGAAGAGGCTAAACAAAAAAAAATAAAAAAATAAAGAATGAAAACAAAGTACTCCAAACGAACCAAATACTTATTATACACATAACGAATATATTACCTAAAATGCCCTATAAATCAGAACAAAATTTAGCAGATGTCTCTATGATTTTTTTCCAATAAGAAGACCTTCTTATTATGTCCTTTCAATGAAGCCATTAATATAATCTGTAAAACTAAGATGATAACTTTTCAATGTAATTAAGAAGGTGACCTGTTGAATTGAAACGAAAACCTTTTCAATAAAATCTAGTAGAAAACCTGTAAAATTAATATGAAAAAAAGAAAAAATCCTGGTTTTTATTAGAATCTCCTCTTAATTTTAGTAAGCCGAAGATCTTAACAATTTTAAATTAATTTGAAGTACTTATGATTATCATAAAAGATTTTACATATTTGTTTATAAGACATAAGCGGGGCCGCCGAGAGAAAATCCGAGGCCAGGGGTAAAAAGGTGGGGCCCTTTCTACATAAAAGTTTCGAATACTTCATCAATTTCATCAGCTATCTTTCTACTTATTACTTCAATGTTTTTAAGAATAAGTCAAATTGTACGACGTTTTTTGCTCTCATCAGTTCATAATATTTGTATTGAATTCGCTTTATAGTTGATGTTGGATGAAACAAATTTTTTTTATACGATTTCGAGAATCAATAGAATGTATTAATCAGTTCATATAAATAGATTTTTGGTCAGAAATATTTATACAGATTATATCGGAATATACGAATATAGAGATAGCAGGACTTGACAGTTAATAAGAAGACAGAAACACCTATTCAAACATTTATTTATCTATTTGATTAATTAAAAAACAGTTCACAGTTCAAAACAGTTTCGAAGTCTGTTGACTATCTTAATTAAGTTTTTGAACATGGAGTTTAAAATCCTTCAATCTTCAATTATTTGGAACTTAGAAGTGAGCTTTTCGAGCTTTGGCGGCAGCAAATGCGTCGATAATAGTCTGGAAATCCAACTTCTTGGCTAATTCTGCCTCTAGGCATAGTGTAGCAATTCTGTTCTGCGACGAGCATGGTCGATGAAAAATTTTGATCCTTGCTAAAGCACTAAACGAACGTTCACCACTTGAAACAGAAACGGGTACAGTGTAACATATTCTCAAAGCGATGCAGATATATTTGGGAAAAGTCAACTTTCAAATAAATGTTTGAATTAATCGACTATCAAAACCATTCTAATTTAACTATTCACTTAATTTCTTGAAAAATACGGGCCCCTTCGAGAACTCCAAAACATTTATTCATGGATCATATTTTATTTCTGAAATCATATTTTATTTTTGAAATTTTTGAAACCCTTTTCATTGAAAATTTCTGGAACAGTAGATACGCAAAATTTCAAAGAACAATATATATAGTATTAAATTAAAAACAATATGAAGTAAATTATTTCAAAAGTACATTTGGAAGTTAAAACGTTAAAAGCAAAATTTGAATGAAAGATGGCTCTTTTAAAAATGCAAAAAAAAAATTGTAATATAAAAACGAGCTGATTTCGTCTAACAGTTGAATATTTTTGGATAAAATACTATAAAAATTAATAAACAAGAAGTTATCTCCTTATTTTAGGCCGTTTTCCTTTTCGGCTCAGATTTGAGAAAAAATTCAAAGCAATATTAAGAAGATTTTTCTTTTTTTGTTCCCTTTCCCACTCCTTGGCCATTAAGCTTTTTTAGACGCCGATCTTTTTAATTTGTAAGCTTTGTAGCTCTGTATATGAAATTACTTTCATTTTACTCCTCTGAGTGGAGGCTGCATCAGTCGTGATATGCTGACGCTAGTAAGATGATAACTTTTATTATTTACGCTAGTTGGCTTTAGCACAGTCGTAGAAGGAAAAATAATAGCAACTACTTAGGCGTGGAGTTCACCACCGCCGGCACGATAACCTAACCTAATTTTTAGTAGTGACTGCGACAATTAACTCTGTGCCATCATTTAGCTGCAATTATACTACTTAGAACGAAGTACTTGAAACTTACTCTCGGCAATTAAATATAGTTGTATTTGTATGTGTAAATGTAGGATTTTTGTTTATGTTTCTTCATGTATTATATATGCACAATAATCGACCACAAATGACTCAAAATATATCTTACATTAATTAACCACAATGGCCATAATGTTTTTGCAACAAATATTCATATTGAGACTCACTCAAATACAAACCGAAGCATGAAAACAAATTATTCCGCATCGATACCTCCGTTCGTTGACATTGAGCAGCTTGCAAAATTTTGTAGAAAATGTACATAAATATTTATATGCTTGTGTATATGTTTTCTTTGTTTTTTTTTTAGAAAGTCTGTCTGCGCTGTGAAAATACATAGATTTATCTTTGACTAATTATGGCATTCGTTTTTAATACACTGACCACATAATTTCTGCCAAATTGTCAAATTACTGTCTGTATTCATCTGAATTTATCTTTTGTGCGGCTATAGGCTACATGCTAAGCATTTGCAGCAGTCAAGCGTGACTATTTTCATTTTATTGCTGTAAGTGATGTTGACTCCGTTGTTGTTGCTGTTGTTGTTGATGATTTTGTTGCAAATGAAGCAACAGTTGTTTTAGTTGTCTTGCACGAGCCCAGGAATTATTTCATTTATGAACATAATTTTTGCCATCATTAACCACAGCAACAAAGCCGGCAGAAACAAAGCTAGCAACCAACAAAGGCAAATGTGGGCGCCCCAAATCTCGAGAAGTACATACGTACAATGCTCGTATGTACAACAATAACAAACGCTCCGGCAGTGACAATATAAATTATTGACATTACCAAAACACTATGCCGTAAGCACGTGAACAAACAACAATAATAACAATTAAAAGCAACAACAAAAATAGTATAGCTCTTTACCAGCATCCCTTCATCTTTATTGTAAGCTGCAAACGAGGCGAGAGAAATGTGCGGTTGCCAGTTTGCCGATTGGTCAGGGATATTTATTTATGCTAGCACGTTTAGTAATCTTCAGCTTCAGCTATAGACATTTCTCTTCCTTTGACACCATTTGTTGCTCTACTTAATTGATGTGACAAGTGTCTGGAAAATGTCCACTAAAGTCTACCCATACTTGGCTGGCTGCCGTCTCATTCTTCTTCTTCTCATTCACCTTCTACTCCTCATTCATTGATGTTCCTCCTTTCAGTCAATAATTCAACTTGACTCCTACCTACAAGATACAGAAATAGTGCGGATGACTGCGCTTTACCTCGTCCTGACCCCGACCGGTGTTTTTGTGTTGTGTATGTGTTGAGCAGTGAACGTGCTGCCAAGCCCGTATCGCCTAATTCGTAATGTGTTGCGTTTTCATCGTCCGGCCACCTCTAAGTCCGATTGCTGCTTTAGATGACAATTGACCGAAAAATTGTGTCCATTGTTGTTGGGCATTCAAGTGCAGACAATGGATTGCGCTAAACTCTGGCGAGATGTATGGAGCAACAATTTAAGTCCCAAGAGCGCCAAGTGTCGGCAGTCAGCTGCCTGTTAAGATTGCTCTATTGATTTCTCAGCTAGTTGCGCACTTTCATTGCCAGCTAATGCATTGAGTTGCACACATAGGTATACTATTTATTTATTATACACAACTGCACAGAGTATATGACTAGTTGTATTGTAGAGCGTAATAATATTTACTTAATTATGTTTATTGATAAGATTTGATTCAATTTAAAGTTGATATTCTTCTTAATTGGCACCTCCTCTGCCACCACCAGCTAGTACCACGTTGAATACCTTCAAGGCTGGAACGTTTTCTTACATTCTCACAACACGACCTAGCGGTGTAGCCACAGGATTTTACGCAGAATTCGCTGAATTATATTTATGTTGTCATATAGCTCATCGTTTCATAATCAAAAATAATAATGAGATATTTATATAGAGTGGTTTGGTTCGCCGAGAGATGGTTTGGCTACCTACTACTAGTACTCATCCTAAAATAGTACTTGTTGGAGAGAGATTCTCTGAAGGATTTCGCAGCTGACATTATTTGCGAAGTACTGCGTTTTCCTTCTTTCACCTCCAGACCCATTTGCCTCGCTGTTTTATTTAGTTTGGAAAGGGCAGTAATTATCGCACGCTACTGATGTCTCGACTCGGGAGGTGCATCCCAATTCTAACCTAGGTAGTGGGATTGCTCAGCGTCATTTTACATAGCCATATTAGTTTTGCAGCAACACCAAATTCAGACATCGTGCCGAAAGGCGATAAAGCCAAATATTTGGAGTATTGCGAATATGTGGTTTATGGTTATGGTTTGCCATATCTAAAGCTAACATCGTTGACGGTTGACTTCAGTATTTTGCACAATCCGCTCGATAGAACCTTACAGGGAATGTAAAGCGGAGTGATCCCACAGGAATTGGCGGATACTGCAGGATCAACACCCTTGCGTGCCCCACAATATTTGGTAAATAAGCTGGTGCATTCGCCTTACCAGCTCTTCGCCACCACTCTTGAATAGCTCAGCTGGTCATCCCTAGCTTTTTCCACGTCATTGCTATCCGAACCTCATAGATGTCTGGTGACGGTATTTTACTGCCGTCATCAGCGATTTGGAATTCAAGTTCTTCATCTTCACCGGCGACGCTTTCGCTGTCACTTAGCAAAGTGGAGAAATGTTCCCTCAACAATTTAAATGTGCTTTGGACATCAGTCACCATCAGTCTTTTTGTTCTTACGTATTAAAACGTATGGTGGCTGCCGTAGCCGAGTGTGCAGCGTGTGCGCGCTTCATTCGGTGGGTCCCGGATTCAAATCTTGGCCGGGGCAAGTAACATTAAAAATTATAGAAAAGTTTTTTCTAATAGCGGTCGCCCCTCGGCAGACAATGTCAAACCTACGAGTGTATTTCTGACATGAAAAAAACTTCTCACAAAATTTATTTGCCGTTCGGAGTCGACTAAAAGTTGTAGGTCCCTAATTTGGGTTACAACATCCAAATGCACACCATAAATTGTAGTAGGATTTCGGCCGAAATCGCCTAAGCGATTAAGTAAGTAAGTAAGTATTAAAACGTTCCGAAATTCGCCACACCTTTTGTTAAAATTTTCAGGCGCTTTTCCTATTGAACAATGATGATTATTTTTCATTGAAAAAGTAAAAATCAAAATTATTAGTGAAATATCATCAGAAAAATAAAAATCCAAAAATGATGGTTATTTTTGATAGAAAAAATAAAAACATAATATATCGTTCAAATATGATCCGAAAAACAAAAATCCAAGAATAACGAATATTTCTGATCGTAAAAATAGAAAGAATAATTTTTTTGTTTATACATAGAAGTTTAACCGTTACGGTCCCTGTATAACTTATATGTGTCTAACACATTATAGGTAGCTTGTAACTAAATATTAATTTGACAAGAAATGCACAACATTTTTTAAAAGATTGTGTTTTTAGTAATGAAAAGGCCCGCGATACTTTGACTTGCAAATAAAATTTATTTTAAAGTTGTAGTTTTTGCTAAGAAAATAACAATTGTTTTGTCATGATTTAGTTTAGCTTAATAATTGGTGGCATTAATTTTTTCGACCAAGTTTGCGTTATTTTGTGATTTTTATATTTTTCATCATAAATAGTCGTTATTCTTGTATTTACAATTTTCCGATCATATCATTGATGGATATTTTGGTATTTTTCTTTATTTTTTGATCATCAGTATTTGTTATTTTACGATTATAATAAATTTATCGCCGATTGCAATAGTATCTATTATGATCGAAAAAAATATCAACTAAATATGATTGGACAAATTTTGATCCAAGAATAACTGTTATTTTTGATCGACAAAATAAAAATCACAAAATAGCTAGCAAATTTGAGCAACAAAATAAAAATTAAACATAACGGTCAAACTTGGTCGAAAAAATAACGATAATGCAACGATGGAAAACAAAAAATATTCTCAACAACAAAGGCCAGATTTGTATAGCATATGGTGTAAGAATTAGATCGACATATTCGAGTTTTGGTTTGTTCGAATTTTTTCCAATGTCTTTTTAATGCGTAAAGATCAAAATAATGATTACTTTCAGTCCCTGATTTATATACATAGATTGCCATAAGTTTAGCATAGCGTTTTGTTATAATTAGAAAAGTAATAATTTTTCTGGCCACTGTGCAAACACACATCTACACACTTATCGGCGGTGTCAGGTATAAAAGTGATAACAGTTAATATTTGTTCACTCACTTAATACGATAAATATATATATGAATCCGCTGCATAGGAAGCTATCGAGGTGGCTTCTCTCAAAAGTCCCAAAAGTCCTAAGCCCAACTTCAAAAGAAAGATATTTTGGAGATTATTCTCAGTCGCATAAGTTTCATTTTTCTAAACCGTGGCACCAAAATATATGTAAATATACAATATATTTATATTTAACTGATTTGCTTTGCTTCACATCGCTAACGGGCTAGAATTTAATATTAAATAATTATAATTCGAAGGGAACCACAGTTGTATGCTGCCTTCAAATGCAGATGATTTTTATGGAAAAACTTTTTCTTTTATCTGAGCGACGGCACTCATGCGGATAACACTCTCGGCAACTATACTGTAGGGCATGCGATAAGCTAAGTGATATATAAATAATAATTTAATTAATTTCTTAATAGCGAAAATGCACTCAACAAGCATTTATTTAAGCATCTACTACATAAAAAGCCAAATATATGTTTACTCGCATTGGTCTAAAGTGAACGCTTGAAGCAGTAGGTTCATTTAAAATTCTCAAAGGCGAGCCGTTTGTAAGTGTTAAGTGATTGCGAATTTTTAACATTAAAAGTGCTGTGCAACATTTAATGAAAATATGTAGCAAGAAGACACAATTAAGCGCTTGTGTTTAATAAGGAAGTAGGCACTTAACAATTGATTTAGCGTGAAATATGTATAAATTTTAACTTTTAAATCGAATTTAGGGTTTATATTAACAAATTATTTTCAAAAACGTTCACTCGTCATGCATCGACCACTTCCTTTCAATTTAGCAAGAATCTGATGCATGAACAAAATTATATCTCATAAATACAATAGACAAGGTACTAAATATAAAACAGTTATGGCTAATATCTGCTTGCCTCTTATGGTACCATTAATAGAAAACTGAGCTGTGTTGAAAGCAAGTTGGGTAACTCTTTTTGATATCAGAGCAAAGCTTTGAAATTGTCGCGTGCAGTTTTAATAATTCTCTAAGATACTGTGAAATAACGCCTACGGAAAAAACACGCGTGAGCTTTATTGACTTTTGTTTGGTGGGTTGGAGCTGACTTTAGCCGGCGGTCGTTATTTGCCTTCCGAAAAGGAATTAACGCCCTCAGGCTTTATTTCTTTTTTTTGTTCCTGCTAAAAGTGGTGCGCTAATTTTTAATCAAAGTTGATTCTATAGCGAAATTTCTGTAAGTTAAATACCAAACTTTGTACAAAATTCAACAAATTAAAATAAAAAAGAAATCAAAATCTTAAACTTTTAAATTAGGATTTGAAATTTTCAGACAAATTTCGGGTATGCAGTTTTGCCTAATACATTTCAGTTTAATACCGGGAAAATTTTAGGTGAATGGAAAATCCCCTTCGAATTTTTACTTTTCTTTGCGACGATGTAGCGCATTTTTCCCCTATAACGCATAAATAAAATAATTTTTATATATAACAAATGGGAAACACTACCGTTGAAAAAAACTATAAAAGTCAACGGAAATCTTTAGCAGCATAAAACTTGCATATCGTTAAAATAAAATTGAATTTATTTCGTACTCGAATTTTTTGTCAAATTCTGATTGAAGAGTTAAAAATTTCGATAACTGATTTCAAATTTGCTGAATCTCTTAAATATGGACTTATGCATATTGAATTTGTTAAAAAATTAGCTATATTTTGATCAAAAATTTTGCGTAGAAGTTTAGCATGAAAAACATTGTGAATTGTTTGAATAAAATAACTATGTGTTTTTTTACGACACTGTTTACGCCCCTTTATTAAAGAGTTTTGAAATTAAATTTTAGTCTTCAAATAGCTCATTATTAAAAATAATGCTATATGATAAGCAGTGTTGCCGTTTTGGCTGTTTTTAACCAAAACTGGCAAATTCCATTAAATTTTAGATATTTTTTGATGACTTTGTAATTTTCCTCATTTTTCAAAATTTTCAGTCCCTCGTATTGTGTTGTTGTTAAAATAAATTCAGCACATCAGAGGTCTTTCAAGGTTTCTTAATCTCACTCGGTTGAGAATTATTGATATTTCCCAATATGTAAACATTTGACAAAGCGTTGCCCCTTTATTTGTAGTAGAGAGTAATTTTAAAATATTTCTTGGGTATTCTTTACAAAATGGAAGGTTTGATATGATTCAAAAACAAAGCCATGTTTTAAAAACTAATTCAAATATTTTTCATAAATCTTATAAAAATAGTTGAGTAAACTCAAAGAGAAAAATTTAATAATGTTTTGCCGTCTTTTCTGAGTGTTTTATTTTTTAAGATTAGTTTGAAAAGTTGTAAAAATTTTTTTGCAGTTAAAATTAGCTAATTTTTTCAAAAGAAATGTTTTAACATACAATATTTAAAAAACAAATATAAGAAAATGACAAATTATTTGACGAAGTAACAATAAAAGCTATAGTTCCTTTCTTTAGTTCTGTTGTGTTGTATTTTTTGTTTAATTCTTTTCTAACATTTCCAGCTTTGTTTTGTTTATGTTATTATGAAACATCTGGTTTGAAGAAAGTCTTACTCAAAAATAGTGGTTTAGAATTTTCCCATCTAAATTGTGGCATTTGTTTAAAATAAATTTAGCATACAAATATTTCGTTTATACCTCACGGAATCAAATTGACGACAATTTTTACCAATTATGCGAAATAACTCGGAATTGAATGAACCGTTGCTTTGCACTTAAGTCTTTTTTTACTTTTATTTTTTTAATTTCAAACGATAGAAACAACGATAAAAAAATATTTTTTGTTCAGATATCAGACATTACTTTTGTTGAAAAATCTATATACCTATTTCAATGTGATACTTAGCGAATAACAACTTCCATAACTTGCACATACATTACTAATATTTTCTAGAATCAACTAGTTTTAGGTTTGATGCCATTTGATTTTAATATATATAATATATATGTATATATATGTATGTGTCGGAAAACCCTCTGCTGCTACTTCTATTTCTTCCATGTTCATTATTCTAATCAATTCTTGGTAGATGCTCTCGCTTTCAGCAACAATTCAGCAATCAAAAAAAACTGAAATGGAAACAAGCCAGTGCGCAAAAGCAGCGTTTACTTCGATCATATGGCACATACGCTCATACAAATTTATTTGGAATGGCACAAGTAGCACAAAGTACAAAGTAGATAAAAGTAGAAAAGAGAGTCAAGAACGCAAATACAGTAGGGCTCAGATATGTAGAGCTACAGTTTTCATTGTATCGACATATGAATATGTCAGCCCTGAAGAATCAGAGCTGGAGTAGGAACAGGTTGTGAAGATCGGACCCGGTAGGCCAAAACTGATTCGAACCGGAATGCCAGGGCGTCCGAAGAAGAGCTACAATGTCATACACGCAGTACAAGCGGTAGAGATACACTGGTGGCAAATGGTATGTGGACACAGACAAAACTTACCTAACGGTCAGCAGGTAATTGGCTGCAAATGGGTTTATACAGTCAAGAGGATAAAATTTGGCGCTGTGGAACGTTATAAAGCTCGTTTGGTAGCCAAGGGATGTGCGCAGAAGTTCGGCGTAAATTATGGAGGATCGTTTTCACCGGTGTGTCAGTATGAAACGATAGTCTGGTTCTTGCCCTGTCTATTGAGCTGATGCTATAGTTGCATCAAATGGGCGTGTGCACGGCTTATCTAAACAACGAGTTAAAAGATGTAGTGTACATGAAACAGCCTGAGAGGTATGCAGATAAAACCAATAGCGAAAAAGTATTGAGGCTCAACGAAGCTATATATGGTGGAACTTCAAACTGAATGCAGCACTATGTGAAATTGGTTTCACTCAGTGTCAGAACGAGCCATGTTTATATAAGCAGGATATAAAAGGTAACCTTTCTTTTGGTATTAATTTATGCAGATGACATACTTATAGCGTGCCAAAAAGAGACAGATTTGTTACGAATCAAATCACTGATTTCGACAAGTTTTGAATGCGTTGATAAGGGCCCGTTGCAGATGTTTTTGGTTATGCAGATTCAGCGCCATGGCGATATAGGCAACATACCAGGATTTCAAGTAGCTTGCAAAAGTTAGAAATATGTGATTGAAGATCCCATGACATATCTGTCAGCAATCGGAGAGTTAATGTGGCTTATAACTTCAAGACTTGTTATCTACCACTCGGTTGTGAAGTTGGCACAATGAAAAAATAATCCACATGGTGAACATGTCACAGGTGTGAAGCATGAAATGCGTTATCTAGCAGCTACAAAAGATTTAAAGTTGAGCGAACATGCATCTGGGCAGGCGCTTGAAGGTTTCGTAAACGCAGACTGGGGTAGGGATATAAGCAATCGCAGATGCTATACTGGATACGAGCTTTTCCTGGTTGGTGGTCCCATTTCCTGGAAGTCGGAGAAGCAAGGATGCGTGGCGTTAAGCAGCACGGAGGCCAAATACATGGCATTATCATCAGCAGCGAAGGAAGCATTGCGTTTGAGACGTCTAATGATTGAAATTGGCTGTGGTAAAGCTGATACACCTACTGTCCTGTAGGATGACAATCTTAGCGCATTAAATCTGGCATAGAATCCAGTTTATCATGCAAGATCGAAGCATAAGGTTGTTCAGAATGGCGATTTGGAGTTAAAATATCTTCCAACTGAAAATATGATAGTGGATGTTCTAACAGAAAATTTGTCGAAAACAAAGCATTGCCATCTTATAAAATTAATGGGTTTAAATTAAGTAATAGAAAAAAATTTATGTAAACAGATTCACATTGAGAAAAGGTGTTGAAAAATCTACATTCCTATTTCAATGTGATACTGTTGCAAATAACAACTTGCTATACATTACTTATGTTTTTTAGAATCAACAAGTTTTAGTTTTGATGCCATTTTGTTTTAATGAAAATTTTTCCCAATTAAAACAAATTCTCAATAACCCGTTTAGTTCAATAAATTTAGAACTATTTATTTAATTGTATTTGATTTAATGTGTAAAAATAAATGCTAGGAGTATTCGCTTAAAGTGGTAAATTGCTGGGAACGTATAAACCGGGTTTCCACACAAGTTTTTTTTTTGTATTTTTACACGTTTTATATGAGTATAAGTGCCATTCTACGTTTAGCTGAATCCCCCTAATATTTTAAAAAGGAATGAGCCTGCTTTAAAAATGCAGTAATAAATTAGATTTGATTTTTTTTTATATTCAGAACCATTCTTTCTTTCTGTATTCGCTGTTCAAGAAAAATATATTTTCACATACATATCTGCGGCAATTTACCAAAACATCTTAAGTCGACTTAAGTCAAAATCGAGTTAAGGTCATATTCTAGTTCTCCTACTCATAATCCATATTTAAAAAATTCCAATTTTAAAGAAAGTTATCGCCTTTTGTATTTTTCTTATCTTTATTTTTGAAAATATTACATACATTAAAACATTTGCTTTTCTTAACTTTCCGTTTTTTAAAATATCTTATGTACAAACCAACGAATAAAACATACTTCTTACTAAATATTTTTTCAAAATCTGCCTATAATGTCTTAAGGAGAGAAAATCGCCAATATCTCACAACTCAATTTTAAGACTTAAGATGTTATGGCAAAACGCCACAGATATATAACATAAATTTCTATACCTAATCAAATCTGAGAATGTAGAAAACTTCCTTTGGAAAAATACTGAAGCATGGCAACATTTTTGACAACTAAAAAAATGAATTTATATGAAGAGATAAAATCGCCAGACTATTAGCAACATATGTATATAAATAACTCCGCTTTGAGTACTACAAACATGCATACATATATGTACATAGATGTATCTTAAAATTTATATACTTTCGAAAGTTTAGCCATTTGCCGTCCAATGACTCCACAAACTCTAAAAACAATAAATCTGCTGTGAAATAACATTTAATGCCAATTTGCTGTAGATTTTGATCAACAGCAATAACTTGACCAAGAACTCTACGCTCAAACTGCTTGCAGACCAAATCAGCGCCGTAATTCGGATGCAATGCGCCTCCCAACTATACGCAAGGAAATATATATACATACATATATACATATGTATAGGTATATGTTACATTTAGATTTTAAATATACGATACGTACGTGCTTGCGTTTATTGTGGAATATATTCGGTCAACCGCTTAAGCTTTCGCATAAAAACTTCTATGCATGTATGAGTGAGTTGCCGTTTTGTGTCCAACGTAGTGCGACCACATGAGCCTTTGTTCATTCGCTCGCAAATGCGTTGCGTCGAATGGAAAGGAAATTTGGTATTACGCGTAGGAAGATGCGCATTGCCAAAAACCTGATTAATATTTGAAAATCAAATAAAATGCTAAAGCTGCATAATTTACAAAAAGTGGGGTGGAACAATAAAATTGCGGTATTAAAATAGCGGTAAAGCAATACTTTCGTTTTCACTTAGAATTTTCACAAATATATATACTGATATATTCATCGGTGTTCTTCAGCTAATAAATTTACGTCCCATTTGGTTGATTTGATGCCATCATTGGCTTCCTTTTTCGCACTTGCGGTGCTTGCATTTTCGTTGTTATTTTTGGTTGCCATTGTTGTTGCTGTTATGAGCCCCGTTTGATAGATGTTTACCTGACAGTTCCTTTGCCTGTCGTGCGCTTCTTTCGCTGTTGTTTTGCTTGCATGCAGCCGCCTGTCATTTCTTCTGTTACTTCTGTGCGTAGTTTTTGTTTTGCCACACTCTTTGAACTTGGCGTTTTTAAATAACTCATTCCAGAAAAATGTGTTTCAAATCCTCACCGCTCGCAAAGAGCAACCGCAACATTTTTTACTTGAATATTACTTCATTTTTTCTCTAATTTTTTCGTTATGCTTTTGGATAGATTTATGGAATTCCCTTCATAATAAATTCCAACCTGCAAATTTAGCTCGGCCTCAGCATGTTTTTGCGCTTTTCATTACTGCTGCACTCAGCTGGCTTCGAAAGGATAGCAGGCGTACTACTCTCATTTCATTCCTTTTTTTACGTGTTGGATTTGTAGCCGCATTTGAAAAGCAACAATTCTACTCGTATCATAGTGGCTCGCTTGCATTCGTTTTCATTATCCATCTGTTCCTGATACTTCTTTTATACTGTTTCTTTTTTGATCTCCCGTTCGCAATCATTTTTTGTTTGCGGGCGTAATATGTAAATAGATATGCTCGTGGCATTCATAACTCTATTAAAAAATCAAAAAAAAAAAAAAAATTAATGTCACAATAAACGTTTTGACAACACTCATTTTATTGCGAAAGGGTAAACAACTTTAAAACATTACATTTCTTTCATTTAAAAAAAATATATATTAGTCCAATAAGATCAACAGAAGAAACTTTATAGTACAACAATTAAGTATAAAACAATGAGGGAGAAACTTAAGCTTAAAATAAAAAAATAATTTATGTCAGATATTGACGTCAATCCTGGTGTAATGAAATAAGGTGATGTCACTTACATAAACTCACCTTTTCTACATGCCGTCGGTCAGGCATTTGAAGGTAGGAGAAATAGGGGAAAATTAGTATTGTTTTTATCACTTTTTCGGCAGCATTTCTAGTACTTTGAAGATTTATTCAAATATTGTGGCTTTTTTCGGAATTGCCTTCTGCATAAACAAAGTTATTTTACATTTTGCGGCATGAGGGAACCTATTAAGTCGTTAAGCATTTCTTGTAGTACATGGTTTTGACCGCAATAAATTTAAGCCCCATTCATTTTTATAAAAATTGCTTCCAGAAGCAATAAATCCTTCACAAAAGCACAAGTAGGCTTTATTAACTCTGCGTTTCGACAATTCATTGACCCACGTTAAAATATTGTCTGGGGACTCCATACCAGGTAACGATATAGCGATATACTCGACCGCGTCCTCGTGGAACTGGTTTATATCGCTCTATATACTGTTATGTAATCATTCGCAGCGACTTTGGAGGTATCAGATTCCACGAGATATTCAGAGAGGTGGTATTCATAATGGTGACGCTTGCAAGAAATTTGAGGTACGAAATGTTGAGATGTCAATGAATTCCACGCCATAGTCAGGAAAAAGGATCTGCGCACTCTTTTGCGTCGCCAATATGAATAAGTGCTGTTCAGCATGTGTTAATACGAGAGCTGCTAAATAATTATTAGTGATTGTAATGATAACCGATAAATTTAGTTATTTTTTAAGAATTCATTTAATAAAACTGTGATAGTCAAAAAAAAAGACAAGACCAAACTCGACGGTTTCCCCCTATTTCGGGTCCTACGAATCGAACTGCATCATTACTTTTTTGAGTTACAATCATAGTTTCATACAAAAATTTTTGTTGAAGTTTTTCATCAAAGTGGCCCATTGTAAGAGAAAGGCACATTTTTCTTCGGTCTCTAACTTTTTTAATGTTGACTTTTTTGGTAAACTTTCTTTGGCAAAGCTTCTCAGAATAAGTCCGTCTTTAAGTTCTTAGATGACTGTAAACCCCAAAATCAATGTTTATTGTGTCCTTATAGCCAATATGTCGAAAAAACTAAATTTAATCCATTTTTTTTAATGTTTTTTCCCTCACGTTTCGTCAATATTTTAATTTACCCTTTGATACTTATACATTAAGTGACATCTTGTAATAGGTAGAAACTTAAGCAAAGACAACGTTCTGAGCAAACTAACCATTAGAAAAAAAACTTAACAAAATTTGTATTTTTTAAAAAAGCTACACTAACTATGTTTGTGTGCTGTTTTATTTTTTTTTGTATCTTATAAGTGTTATCAATAAGTATCATAAATTTGTACACAATATTTAAATTAAATTTAATAAGACTCATCTATCAATGTCCAACACAAATCAGCAAGCAACGAGTCAAGCTTTTTGCCGCTGTACCAATGCTCAAGGGGGGCGGCGACTTGGTGAAATCTTTCTCCATGCTCATCGGATTCAGTCGGAACTTGCTGCTCAAAATGGTCCTTGTGATGGTGAAGGAAATGAATTTTTAAGGACATATTCACACCTATTTCTTCAAAAGCGTCTACCATGTCATCCACATATTTTTTCCGATCTTCAGACCGGTGCACTCCTAAGCAATGGTTTATAACGGTCATAACGGAGTTCCAGGCAATTTTTTCATTTGGCCTTAGAAGTTCTCCGAATTTTGCGTTCTTCATATATCGGGGCCATTGAGAACACCTGAAAATAATGTATCAACATAAAATTCGTTCTATTAAAAGACTTAAAATACCTTCTTTTATTTTCGCAACACTTAGTCTTGGAAATATTTCTGTCAAACATTTAAAAGCTTCGGCATCTCGATTTATTGCTTTTATGAAATTTTTGATAATTCCCAAATTTCAGTTTTTTCGACATATTGGCTATAAGGACACAAAAAACATTGATTTTGGGGTTTACAGTCATCTAAGAACTTAAAGACGGACTTATTCTGAGAAGCTTTGCCAAAGAAAGTTTACCAAAAAAGTCAACATTAAAAAAGTTAGAGACCGAAGAAAAATGTGCCTTTCTCTTACAATGGGCCACTTTGATGAAAAACTTCAACAAAAATTTTTGTATGAAACCATGATTGTAACTCAAAAAAGTAATGATGCAGTTCGATTCGTAGGCCCCGAAATAGGGGGAAACCGTCGAATTTGGTCTTGTCTTTTTTTTTTTTTGAAAAAAGCTATCACAGTGTAATTATTTACAATTATTTCTACTTTTTCGAAATAAATGATAAATAAAAATAATCAAAAAACAAATAAAGAAGAATGCACGTTCTGCTGCAAGTGAGCTTTAAATACTCGGAGAAAGTTTTTTTTTGTGTATAATAAAACCAGTCAATGTTATATATAACAAACAGTATATATCGCGATTTGCGACTTTCCTTTTTTTTTGCAGCTTCGACGTGGCGTACAACTGCTGCCTCATTATCGTCCGATGGAGTTAACTCTGATTGCTCAGCGGTCGGCTCGGCTTCAGTCTCATTGTCAGCGTCACCGTCATCTTCACTGACTGTTCTTAGTGCTCAGGATTTTGATCTGTGTTTTCAACACGTCTTCATCGAAGAATCTTGTTCTCCTACAACCGGAATCGTTGAAATCTATACTGGAGTTATGACTGGATGTTGAACGCATACGGCAAGCAACATAATTGCGATCTCCTTGGGATTCACTGCGCGATAGAAAATCTTGCGTATGATAGCGTTAAAAACTCTCCCAGCTTACAACAAAGTTATTCACTAGACTTTGGCGAGCATTTTCCCATTTGCGGATAAATTTTGTGATCGAAAATTCTCAAAATATGAATTTTAATTTTAAACGAAAAGTGAAATAAAAAAACAAAAGCCAAGAAACAATGATACCTAAATATACTTTCGTGGCAAAATTGTTGAAAGTCTGCTTCATTTTTCTTCTATTTTGCCCAGAAATAAACAGAGTTGGCATCACTCTAAGGCTGGCATGCGGAAATTTTAGAAATTAAAACAACCACCTCTTAAGTGACTTCACCTTGTTTGTATTACACCATGGATCCCAATAAAAAAACTTAAGATGATATATTAATTAAAGAATTACAATCAAAAAATGTTAAATTAAATAAGTAAAGTAAATATTTTTTGTATATAAATAAATTGATGTGGCAAATTTCAATATCCATAATTATACATCAACGAACATTTTAATATAAAACGTTTTTTTAGTTGAAATTGTTCATATTACTACGAATATAAACTGGAATGGAATTTTAAATTCGTATAGCAATGATGAAAAATATCTCAGTAGATGAAAGGAAATTATAGCTTGTAGTATTTTATCACGGTATGCACTAGATTCTAAAAATAATAGTTAGAGAAATTCTGACAAGAAAATGTCATTTCAATGTTTTGTATACAACAAATTATAAATCATTTTAAATAACATGGATTCCGAGCTATTATTTTCTTTGGATAATCTTAAAGCAGTGGTTTTACCCTGCACACAATTTGACCGCATATTTTTTGCCAAATGAGTATGCTCTTTCATGAAATCGGCTTCGTAGCTTTTCTGCTGCTGATTAAGTTTCTTGAATTGTCTTAGGATATAAAAGTGATTTTTTGGAAAAATACATATGTATTTTTATTTATTTCGTCTGTTTTAACTTAAATGTTTTCTTTTTGGTTTCTATGATGTGTTTGGTTTCGGTTTTCTGTAAATGAAAGTTCTAACTTTTTCTTTTACAGTCTCGCGCATATTTTGTAGTATCTATACATTATATACATTTTTGGAATACGAATGCTGATTGCAATCGTATGAAAATTTTTAACATTTACGCTAAACGAGTTATGTTCACTGAACCCATAATACCAAATTACGATATAAGGGATACGTTAACATTTCGTGTAATACCAAATATTCACTTTTACGTAACGAATAGCTCGTTTACTGAACACGTAATTCGATCCCAGATTTACACGAAAAAGAAACACGCAATTTCTGGCGTTCATGTACACGGAAATTTCGGAACCCAGCAGCTGCGACCTACACCCTGAGATCTGGTCACATTTCGCTAAGCCAATCACATACCCTGTAACGTGTTTAAATACTACAACAATTTTATGAGCAGATTGGGAGTCCAACTTGCTATAAATTAGCTCAGCATAGCAAAAGATCGGTAATATAATTTGAATGACGAGTTTTCTTCAAACACCGATCGGGGTGATTACGGCAGACAATCTTAAATACCTTAAGATATAAAAATACTGGCTAATAATAGAGTTGAAGTGGTCAACACAAGTTAAGCCAGAATTTCGAATATAGCCAAGATTATATAGAGTAGTAGAATAACTAAGAAACTTTGTCGCTTTTTGCTACTAGGCAGCATAGAGGTTTAGTCACAGTTAAGACAAAATCCGTTCTGCGAGACCCACAGGCCTTGATGTATGACAAGTTTCTATTGAAATCAGAGGACGAGTCAACTGTTGGATATCCTCACATGAATATTTATATGTCTACTACACCTTGTTCAGTTTTAGCTCAGAAACTTGCAATTCATATCCACAATTTCCATTTCAAATTCAGAAAATTGAAATTGAAGTTGAGATAATTACAATTTAAGTTCAGCATTTCCACTTTAAATTCAAATTATTTCAATTCAAGTTCGGAATTTCCAATTAAAGTTCAGAAAGTTATATTTCAAATGTAGAATTTGTATTTTAAATTCAAGAAATCCCAATTGAAACTCAGAAACTTACAATTCAAGTTCAGAATTTCCATTTCAAATTCAGAATTTTCACTTCAAATTCAGAAAATTACAATTCAAATTCAGAAATTTTCATATCAAATTCAGAAAGTTACAATTCAAATTCAGAAAATTTCTAATTTAAGTTCAGAAAATTTAATATTTGTTGCATAGAAGCAGTTGTTATTCAATTTTTTTCATTTTATTCAGTATACTGTATAATTATAACCTACACGAAAGGCAACAAAAAATACTTTTGTTCCTGAGATTACTTATATTATTTCACACATATGTATGTATACAAATATATTTCTGTTTTTAGTTTGTGTATTGATTCTGTTGATTATATGAAAATAAATAGTTACATATGTATGTACATGCATATATGTATACTTACATACAGCTGAACACTAAGTGTTAAACTTATTCTCCGTGGAAATTGTATAATAATCTTATATAAGGTATAAACAGTTTTCAGAATTACATAATTTTGAAATTTTCTGAACTTAAATTGTAAATTTCTGATACTGAAATGTAACTTTGTAAATTTGAAATGAAAGTTTCTGAATTTGAATTGTAATTTTCTGAATTAAAATGTGAAATTCTGAATTAGAATTGCAACTTTCTGAATTTAAAAAGGAAATTCTGCATTTGAATTGGAATTTTCAAAATTTGAAGTGAAAATTCTGAACTTGAAATAGAAATTCTGAATTAGAATTGCAACTTTCTGAATTAGAATTGCAACTTTCTGAATTTGAAATGGAAATTCTGAACTTGAATTGTAACTTTATAAATTTGAATTGCAAATTTCTGAACTAAAACTGAAAAAGATGTAGTGTAGATAGATCATTCATAAATAAACTAAATAACCGTGGTCCCAACAAAGAGCCCTGTGGCACATTCACGGATAGATGTTTTAGCTCGGATAATTCAGAAACAGTTTTGACGCACTGAAAACAGCCTGTCAGAGAGCTCTTCATTATCCGCGTTACAGGTTCACTAAAACCATAAAAGTTAAACGGCTTAGAGCAAAATAGTTCATGGTTGATAGAATCAAAGACCTTAGAAAAGTCAAGGAAACATAGCAATGTAAGACAGTTCTTATTAAATGGTATCCGTATTTGACAAGTACTTTGATCATGGCCACGGAACAAATGTGCTTATCTCCCAAACCAGACAGGAATCGGATTTGAAATAGAAGATTGAATTTATTAACATGAAAACAAATTTGTTCTGACAACAGAGTTTAATTAAATTCTAAATTTACCTTTTTTTGTAGCGTCATTTGAAGTGCGGCGTCTGGTGACAGTAGCGCAAAAAGATGAGAGTTGGCGAACTTTCAGCGTCGCTTTGGCATTAACGTCGCTTGAGTGGAATACTTCGTATAATTTTATGTACTGAAATTAGTTGTCAAAGCGTTCCTGTCACGTAAAGCGAATCAAACTTTTTATATTATATAAAATTTGGTTTATTCCCTTTCCATGCGTTTTCGCATAGTAATAATTACGTCATGAATGTCACGTACCCCGCCCGATATTCGAATCTAGGCCACACCTTGCAGCAGCTCGTGCCCAAATGTATACCTGAAATTTTCACCGTTTCTCCTTGACTCATATTTATAGTGGATTCTATCCAGATCCTCTGCAGTTTTTGGGAACATTTCAATCGGATATATAGAGGAGAAAATGCTCTGATCCCTAGAATCCCGCTTTCAGTGAACTGCCGTCAATAAATAAAGCCCAAGGGCAATCACTAAAAGTTTATGGATTAAATCTCGAAAATCCGTACGTTTTATACGAGCAGTTATTTTAACATAAGGTTGAAAACAAAAAGTATTGTGTACCCAAAAGTATTTGAATAAAATACATACAGTATATCGCCATATTTAGTCGGTCTTACTGGGAGGTTTTTTGAAGTCACGGGTTTATGTGAATATACTCCATACTCTGGAAATTATTAAGGAGAGAATGCGCCAGAATTGTTCAAAAATATTTTAACAGAGTCTAAAGTCTAAGTCGGCAAGCAAAATTTTGAAAATTGTAAAAATCGGACAAAATGCAAGCCAACCTCTCATATAGCGGTAGCCAAATTTCGTATGCACAATGGAATTCAGAGACAAAGCATACGGAATTAAAAAAATTAGAATAAGCGTATCACTGCTCGGAATATTGCAAATAGATATATTTCAGAAACTGAACTATCAAACTACTTATATTTACCAACTTCAGTAAACATAATTTCGAAAATTACGAAAATCCGTTATAAATATGGATACCTCTCACATAATTTATATATATATATAGGTGTGGCATTGCCCACTTTAGATAAAAAAAACATATTTATAACTCCGAAACAATTCTACCAAATTTGGTACACACATGACACTTGAAGTCAGTAAGTATAATTCCAAAAATTGTAAAATTGGAAAAATTAATGAAATTTAATATGTACAATGAGATTGCATACGCAAATACACGGAATAAAACATTTTCGGTAGTAGGCTTGGCACCGACCACTTTCGTATCCACCTCTCATATAACGGTAATGTACAAAAATCAACAAATTTGATATTTTATAAACTATTAAAAACAATTTATTAAGTACCGCCCTGTATAGAGCAATTAGGTACGTACATATATCTCCGATACTGCGGTATCGAACCCTACAAAATTTAGTGTACCATGCATAAGTCATAGAAAAACCACGCTGACCTCTTTCAACGCTAAAATACAAAACTTAAAATAGTCCGATCTTTATTGACTCAACATTGGTGCAATTTGATAGACAATATTGGGTTTAAAAATGAAATACATGGAATTAAAGTAAATAAGTATATCTTCGAAACTTCTTTGTTAAATTCTATCACATGTATACGTTGCATTTCTTGTCAGAAAGTACAATACTATAATATTTTACTAAATCATGCCGGGAGTTCTTTCAAATATTGGTATAAGGGATTTGCTTAGGGAGAGAAATAAATGCGACTATCAAAATTTTGGAAAATTTTGGTTGTGATACGTTAAAATCAACCTAATCTCTTTTTTCCATTTCATTTTCATTAATCGACGAATCGACTAATCGACTAATCGTCTAATCGACTAACCGGTTAATCGATTAGCAAAAGTTGTTTAAAAAAATTGTCGACTTCATATAATCGACTAACCCTTACTGCTCGACTTTTTCGCCTAGGTGTTTCGTTTTTTCAACAACAAGGGCTGTGCACTTGAATTAAAAACATAAACCGAGTTTACATCTGGTTTAACTAAATTTATGCTTAATTTTGATTAAGTCAAATTTGATGTCAAAATTTGTCAGTTGAATGACAACGGACTGCCAACTAGTGTCACTTATGTTTATTGTCATATATGACCGCGCATGGTCATATGAAATGCCAGCCCAGTGAAAACATTCAAATTTCAGTTTGCCAACCGCTATGGCAACATTTGACACTCGAAATGAATTTACCAGCACGATGGCAATTTGTTTTCGTTTGCCGGGTGGATAGCTGTTTTTCTTCTTCACACATTTGTATATTAAAGGTAAATTTTGCAATGTTTTTCCAAAAGTACATATATTCATTAATTGTTTTAATATGATTTTCAGTTTAAAAATATGGATGCGTTTATGAACTCTCCAGATTTTGAATGCTCAAGCATCGAACGGTCGTTTTCAGTGTTTGAATATTTTAATTATATGAAGTCAAGGTGCATCCATAGCAGGTGATAGCAAGATAAACAAAGCGAATCCGCTGTGTATTTTGTTTGTGTAATTTTGCGTGTGAAATGTTAAAATCTGAATTCGCTCAGTTTGCTCATGTATTTTGTTAATGTAATTTTGCGAGTGAAAAGTCAAAAACTGAATTCGCCCAGTTTGCTTATGTATTTTGTTTGTGTATACAAAACAACCTAGCGAATTCGGAGAGAAGAACAAGCATTCAGCTCATGGAATGCTATCACCTTGTATGAATTCGCCGTGATATGAAGTATTTCTCACAGCCGATCAGAATCTTATTTCACATTTGGCACTACTCAAGGCGAATTCATAGAAGGTGATGGCATAAGAGGAGCTGATTTGATTTTTTTTTTATTCACCTATATGTATTTTGTTTTTGCTTTTGCGTATGAGCTTTCAACAGCCGTAAAAACAAAAGCAAAATGTATGTAAATTTTGACTTACCTTACGCAGAAGCAAAAACAAGATACATAGGAGTTTGGTAGTTGTATTTATAGCACCACCTTATATAAATTTGCCTTGGCACTACTAATGAAAACGGAATGTCAATCAACTGACAAACAAAATTTTCACCAGTTCCTGATATGCACTGCTTTATCGACATTTTGTCAGTTTATAAGATGTAATGGAAACGTATTTGACACTAAATGAGCAGCTGGCAATTAAGGAAGTTTTTGATGTTAAAGAATTTGACCTTACGAAAACGAGGCATTAGAATCTTTCTTACTTATTTGTGTACATATGTTTAAAGAAATAAAATATAAACTCGTTCTGGATTTTTAAAGTTCGGTCACTCCTGAACTTACATATATTATTTACTACTTGTTAGTATGAGATATGAAGCTGCTTATGTATTGATATTTATTCCTCAACATTGATTGCTTGCCGCGGACTACTTGCATGCATCTTAGATGCAATAAAAAAGTTAATTTTCTTAACCTACTTTAAAGCTTGACTACAAATACATCAACTACGTACGTACAATGACGCTATAGGTCGGGATCGGCTTATTTTCATTTTCCTTCACTCCATTATTCCTTTTTAAGACTTTCTCAAGCGTTACCAAATAATGGAATTAAAACTGTCGTCGCTCGCATCGGCAGTCATTTGTGGCCGCTATACAACACCATCGTCGTCTTCGAGCTCCCATACTCCCACCCACATATTCACTTTCCACTTTTCTATCCCCATTTCGCCAACTACGACTCCATGCCTATATTGTCTGAGACTGACTTGTATGCCGCAAGCCGCTTGTCACAGGCAAATTTGCCGCTGCACCAATTGAATTATTGATGTGCACGCGGTCGCTTTATGTGGCACATATTCTGCACATTTCGTTGCTAGTTGCAACCGCAAGTTGCAATTAAATTTAATGTGATTCTCCGCAAGCAGCTGCGCGTGGAAAACCCAGAAAAAATATCATGAAAAAAAAGAATGTAGTTGTAGCTTTACATATGCAGGAATATATGTAGGATATATACATATATTTATTTATTTGTATACAAATGTGTGGATGTACGCAAGTGTATGCCATTGTGGCTGTGTGGTTTAAGAAAACGCTAGGGTAGGAAGAGTTTGCGATGCTTATCCGTGAAATGTAAGTTGTGTGCGGCGCGACGTCTCGGAGACGTGAAAACTTTTGTGTCTTCATCGAGAATGTGCAAATCCAACCAAAATACCAACACAAAACAATCAGTGATAACGAAAAAAATGACAAAGAATGACTAAGTGAACAAAGAAACCAAAATTAAAATACATAAAAAGCGATGAATCAAACAATTACAACAACAATACGTTCGTACATACATTAAACCCTTAACCACCTACCATAAGTCTCACAAACTCCGTGGTGCTAGTCATGAACATTTTTTCTTGGTCGGCTCCTCCGCATCCATAGCACAGCCATTTTCTGATGCTAGAAATATCCGTGTTCGTCCCAGGTGAGTGCAAAAAGCTGGTCTCAGAGACCTATTCTAGGTGGTAGACCTGTGAAGCGCACGATCATTAGGTCCATTATCTCGAAATGGTTTCGTAACAGCCTTGCCGGGCCAACAAAATTAGTTGGTCGCAGCAGAGATGCACAATCAATATTTTCTTCAATTAAATGAAACACAAAAGTCAGCGGTAGTATCGACCTATTGGGTTCAAGTGACTTTAAGTTGATTAAAACATGCGGGAGTTTTAAGATGGAATAGAGCTAGAGAAATTAAAGATCTTAGCGCTTACCTTAGGAACAGCCTTTGCTCCCGCTCAATTCTTGTTATGGAAAATTGGTGACAAGGCCTCCAAATAAATGAAGCGTATTCTAACTTGATCGAAAAAAATGCAGTAAACGTTAATTTAATAGTGTAAGGACCTGAAAAATGTGTATCCTGATATTGTAAGATTTGGACATAATAAATTTGATGTGACTTGTGTGTCAAAAGTTAAGTTTTTTCGTCCGAACATGATGATCACTTATATAACAACTTGATCGAACCCGTAGCCGCAAAATTATTTTGGTAATATCCGTTTTCGTTAGTCATCTGTCCCATCCTCTTTATGATGCAGAATTTTGCAGCATAATTTAATAGAGGAAAGAGAAGGAATAAAACGAGCATATTGGAGTGCGTTGAACTCTTCTTCTGGTTTGAAATTTTTCTGAAAGTCATACGATTTGATGGTGTAGCAACCCGAGCACCGTGTCGGGAAAGCGGTGCATCTGCACCTATTTCTTACCTCTTCAACCTATGGAGTTTCTCCTTAAGCTGTCGCCATCCGGCAAAGCTATTTACAGGAATTTGCCATGTTTATAAAATTTTCGGAGAGCTGTCGCACCTTCTGTTCAATTTTCGCGCGTTGTTTCTGCCGCCGAGCATTTCAGACTCTTTGCACTAACGTTTTTCGGCCTCCCTTTTCTTTCTTCGAAAAATACGTCTCCCTTCCTTTCCCAGCGTCTTTTTTTCTGCGGAGGCGCCACATTACCCATCGTTCAGCCATTCTATCGGGCTAGCTGGAATTCAAAAACTTCCTCAGCGTCGAGAAATGTGCTCTTAATGATCACTTTTAATGAGCAGGTGTGATAGTCGAGCTGTGAAGTTTTGGCTGTCTGTTGCGATGACGGCTTTCTGATGTCGAGTTTTCTGTGAGTAATTAGACGCACGTTGTTTACTGCTCAGAAGCGCTCTTCTGGAATATACTGGAATCATGTCTTCCGTCTATCGCTATATTACCGGTTTGGTTTCGCGTTTTTCTATCTATAGATAGCCAAGTGGCTTGGCGGATATTACTGTGGTGAAACCGGGTGCTACAGATTACCATGTTTCGTGCCCCGGCAAACTCGATCAGTCTCAGTTCGTTAGCGTAGGTTTCGTCGTGGAGACTGAACTTTCCGACAGTGTGACCAAATATCCCCTCCTTACCCACACCGGCATTCTAGGCGATTGTGAGTGTTCTTCGATTACATCGTCCATCGCTTACGTCAAGGCGTGGACACAAATCAGCGAGATGTTAAATAATCTGGCTTTGATAGGCGAAGTCTACCTCCCTTTACAAGTCCAACACCGAACTTGCGCGTCTTTACATGAAAGCTGTAGTAGCTGTCGTAAGATCCAATGGTTTTCTTACCTTGATACAATATTGCATTTAAATCCTTAAATCGAAGGATCTAACAGAAGCGTAATATCTGAAAACTGGTAAACTTCTATTGAGCTACTGGAGTCATTAATGAATATAATGGGAACCTTGAGGAAAAACGGGAAAAAGATTTCCCAAGAATTTTTGCCAGCGCGTCATTGAAAGGTTGACTCGACGGTTTTTCGATTTACCACAAATTTCGCCATGTCATACCGCAACAAATTAATTCGGTTATCACTGCTTCGTATGTGCACTACTTGCAACAAGTGCATGAAACAAGCAAAAAACTGGAGATAATATTATTTTATAACCGAACTAAAATTGGAGTGAATCTACGCGACTAATGGTGCTCGAATTTCTAAACAAGCCGCCGTAATCTTAGATGACCCTTGGCAATATTTTACCGACTACTTGATATTTTTATCTCAAATTGTCACGCTGTGAGGCTATTTCTCCAGCCTGTCCTTGAGGATTGGAAGCAGGTACTAATTTGTGAAAAAACTAATAAGGCCGCACAGGGAACGTCGTGTATGGAATATGAAATTGCAATGTGATATATGTACGTGAGCCTTCCATCAGCAGTTGAATGTAGTAGCAGAGGTGCTGAAGAATTGTGGGCGGTTCGTAAAAATTGTAAAACTTGCACTTCCCGCTACATGTTTTCAAATGCAAAGCACCTATATGCTTTGAGTGCTCAAGATAATATAGAAAATGTAAAGCCTGCAATTTGATGATTGTGATTTATTTGAATTTGAAAGTCTTTTTTACATATGTTGTTTATCGACCTTTTGAAAATTTGTTGGTTTGCAGGCCCAAAGTAAGATATGGTGACAATTATTAGAGATGAAACGAAAAAAGGATAACTTTCTTGTGTCTCTTTTTGTTTAATAAAGAGTTAAATATATTGTAAACAGACTTTTAATAAAAAGCAAAACCTAGTTCGTTAATTTTTCCAAACGTAAGTTATTTTACTCTGTAGTTCGACAGATGTAAGCTAAGTGATTGTGTGATGTTAATTTATGGTAGTTAAGGATTAGTAATGAATAGATATGAAAATCGAATTTCGGTTAGGGAGATTGTGCGAATAGGTTTGTGGAAGTCTGCGTATGCTTGAAAATGTAGAAAAAAATGTATAAAAATAGACAGAAAAAATATCTGTTAAGTCTGCTATAACTATTTACATATTGTTAGAAACTTATATAATAAGAGGATTTTCATAATAATTAGCAGCGAGGCAAATTTTTCCGGTCAGCGAGAACTATTGTTTTGAGATTTTTGGTTGTTTCTTATGACCGACTGTACGATGACGTGTTTGGGTGCGATTTTTTGTAATCCCTTGCTTTGGCTGAAAATTAGTTTCGACATTTTGCCATATTTAGTGTCATCTTTCGGATAACATCATTTGAGCTCCATGCCGTGACACTTCATTTAACTTCATATTTTCATTTAATTTACTATTTTAACCCTAGTAGGTTGTCCAATGGAATTTTCAATAAAAACAACAACAACAAAACAAAAATATTTCAAATTTTTTATTTGACTTACAATTTTAATTCATTTCTTGAAAAGGTGGCAACACTCAACAAAGAACATTTTTGAAATTGAACTCATTCATTTGATACATATATTGCAATGTTTGACTTCATTCATTGTTTTAATTGAGTTAAATAATTGTGTGCTAAATTTTGTACATTATCGTTCAGCTGTTTGGGCTGATTTATAATATTGCATAATTGTTCCACTAATCTCTAAGAATAGTATGACGGGATTGGTCTCAATCGGGTACAATTGGGGGTCAATTAGTCACAAGTAGTCTCAAGCGGGTATATATAATTGGAGATCAATTAGTCTCGACTCAGCCCTAACGGATACGAATAAAATTAACAGCCCTATCATTAATTCCGTCGGGAGCTCCAACGTGGCAACGTCGGGAAAATGGTATTACCAATTCCGACGTGATCACGAAATTCTCCCGCGAATTCGAAATTAGGGAGATTGGCATCATTGATTCCGAGTGTAACGTAATTTTGACAGTTTTTCGTGAACATATTTCACGAATGTATTTGTTTGTCGGGAAAATTAAAATTAACGAGTAAAACTAAAACATACACGCAAACAAGAAAATAAGTGGATATTTATAGTGAAATAAATAAAAATGTAAGAAGTGTTTATTAATGTCTGTAGTGCATAAATTCAAATATATTTTCCCACAGGTCAAGACCATCCACAAACCGGAGTCAATATGAGAGACTGGTGCATATGATGGCGGAGCGGGCAGACATTGCCCAGGGTTTTCCAAAAACCTCTAAAGAAAATGTACATAGTTTTTGGGAGGAAGTTGCCGTGGAGCTGAACAGCATTGGTTCTCCAGTCAAAGATACTACCACTTGGAAAAAAGTAAGTGGGCAAAATTTCTTGCGAATTTGTTGAGTCATTTTAAAAAATAAAACGGTATTTTATTTTTGTTATTCTTTTTATTTTACAGGTTTGGTTGGACTATAAAAGCTATGTAAAACGGAAGTTGTCTCTAAACAAAACCGAGTCCAGAGCAACAGGAGGGGGAAGCAATCGCATGCACACATTCAATGATGTAGAGGAAACGGTGATAAGGATTTGCGGGTTGGAGACGTCTACTTCAGGCATCCCAGCAACAAAAACTTTTGGTGCAGAACGTATTAGGAGTGTTAGCGAGAGCAGTGCTACTTCTCCACCCGCAACTCCCGACATTCAAGACTGCTCCATGCAATCTGTGCCGGATGATGTGCCCAGCACTTCTCGCAGAATTAATGCTAGAGATGACACAAGCACACGAGCTCTTCTGCAAAAGCAGATACATATGCAACAAGAATTTTCGAACCGAATGGAGCGGAAAATGGATGAAATTGTATTTCGGGCTTTTGAATGAACTTTGTTGAAACCGCTTTCAGGACTACCTTCCGCCGGTGAACGAAATGGTGTCATCAGCCAAGGTTGGAGTGGGTAACCTGCATCACCTATTTTATATGGATTATCGGTTATATTGTGTTTTTTTTAAATATTTTTTTTATACCTAGCATCCAAGTATTTCGTTCTCCTTCCCTGTTGCTTCTTTTAAAGTACTCCTTCGCATCGCTCATATTCCATATATGAGCGTCATGGTTACTACCAGGATATCGTGCGTCAACACATCTGATTCGCTGTTTGTGATCGCATATCTGGAAATATGAATAATTGATGAAATCATATTAATACGGTTTTGATAAAAAGATTTAAATCATAACAATCAATTTGTATTATAAAGCTTAATTTACCAGCATTGCATTGATGCTGTAGTAGCCTTTAAGGTTATAAAAAAGAAACTTTTGATCAGCGGGTGGAATTATTTTAATATGTGTTCCATCGATGCACATAGTAACACCAGGAAACTGCGTTCTCGAAAAAAAATCCATTTTTGCTTCCCTTTTTTCCTCGCTTCTCCTCCATTACAGCCAAACACCTCTTAAATATCGTAGACACTGTTGATTGCAGAGTACCCACTACGTGGCCAAGTGCTGTTACGCCTGTTTTATGGCTTGGCCCTAAAGCATCTTGCACCACATCCAAAACGTGCTTGAATGCATCCTTATTTAGACGAAAGTCTTTTATGAAACTGCAAAATAAAATAATAATTAAATATATGTATTACATTACAACAACTCACGCTTTATCGTCCAAACTAAAAGGATTACAAGCAACCCGTAAATTTTTCCGCTCAATTTTTAAGCATCTTTGCTCTTCCTCTACTGATAAAGCTGCTACCGCAATGGAATGCATTTCACTTATTTGTAGTAAAATAATTTATTGTAAAATTTGCATGTGAAAAAAAAATAATTATTGTTTCGATTGCTGCCAACAAAGTAAACAAAAAACAGTTGAATTTCGTGTCCAGATTTGGTGGAACTTATTCGAAATTAGAATAACAGTTGGCAGCACTAACCCCGAAAACGTCGGAATTGCTGATAGCATTTTTCCCGAATTCGTGACGGGAGATTTCTTGACGTCGGTAGTTCGTTCGGAATCAGTGATAGACCTGCAAAGTTATTTATTTCAAATGTTTCTAATGTACAATAGCCGCCGTAGCTATGTGCCCCGGGTTTCAAAAGATACCTCTCTACTTTCCTATCCGCTGGTGTACAAAATTGTACATCTAGTCTTTACATAGGACATACTCGGCTAATCATATATTACGCTCTTTGAAGGTCAATCGGTTATTAATTAATCGTCGATATTTTAGTATTTTAAGAGGTGTAATTACTCAGTAATTTAAAAAATATTCTGATCAAATATATGGATTATTAGTTAGCAATCACACTAGTTTACAAATCCTACTTATATTATAAATGCGCAAGTTTGCCCGATGTGAGTGAGTGTGGAGTATGTTGTTACCTTTTCAGGAATAAACAGTTGGGCAGAATTATTTAAATGTTAAATAAGTTAATCCTTACTTACTTCCGAGTGAATTCGCGTTTTGTGCCTATCTTAAACTGCCGTGTGAAGTGATAATTTCCAAGTGCAAGTAAATTACAGAACATGCCCGAATTTAAAAAAATTAATTACATTTTACAATACGAGTGACGAAATGAAAGTTTAAGGAAACCTAATTTCAAAAATAATTTTGGCGAGGGTTGCTAACTTTTTAAAAATTAATAAAAATAAAAACAATTAGTTAAATCAAATCCATTAAATATTGTAAGCAAGGCTAAATAAAGCTTCATTTCCCAAATAATTTTTAAAAAGGTTGCCACCTGCTTATATGCAAATTAAGTTAAATTGAACAGTAGACGGCAGCTTACAATATTAGTACCGAATTACAAATTTTTAAAATCGTTATTTCAAAAATAATTTGGAGAGGGTTGCCACCTATTTAAAAAAATTGAAATTTTAATAAGTTAATTGAACTATTGATATATGGATCTCAAGCAAAAAGTTTTTAGAAAACTTTATTTTGAAACTGATTTTGGGAAGGGTTGCCACCTGCTTAAAACCGTAAACTAAATTAAATTATAAGGATACATTGTTATCATGTAATAAGAGTCCAAGAATGTAGGCTTGAAAGCTTAATTATGAAAATATATTTAAGGAGTGTTGCCACATGTTTAAAACATGAATTTAATGCCGCTTGCAAGTTTACTGAAATATAACAGTACTATTTGAAACGAAAGAGCTTATACAGTTTAAAATCTTCCAAAAACTTTTCATTTCACAATGCAACAGCCAGAATGTTCATTTGACGCAATACCGTGTTTTTTATGGATTTGGCACTCACATTTTTCTTCCAAAATATGGCTAACGAAGCGAACAAATTTCATCCATTTTCCAGTTACTTTTGGCCATAACTTCTGAACCACAAAAGCTAGGACAAAACGATACCCACAAGGTTTGGTGCGTTTGGTATTCTGGAGTTGTTTAGCAATAACTGTAAAGGATCTCGAAAACGAGACTTATAATATTAGTGGGATTAGTAGATATTTACCCTAGTAATTACTCTCAAAACGTCACGTCCTTAACTAATTAGATTAAGGAGTTTTAAAACAAAAAAAAACTTCTCACAAAAAAACATTCACCGTTCGGCACAGCACAAATTGCAGAAGAAGTGCGGCCAAAATCGCTTATGCGGTTACAGCGCCAATTAAGTAAGCAAGTAAAACAAAACCATTACCTGGACGAAACTCGAACGCAAAAGCGCGGCTAAAAAACTATAAGGCCGCTGGTGCTGACAGAATGTCAGCAAAGCTATTCGAGTGGGGCCGGGGCTGATAAAGTACATGCACCAGCCCATTTGCAAAATATGGTCGGACGGACGCATGCCTGCCCAATCCACAAAAGTGGCAATCCTGCAATATGCGCCAACTACCGCGGGATCTGTCTACTTAGCATACAATATAAGATTTTGTCGAGCGTATTGTGTGAACGACTGAAGCCCTCCGTGAACGAACTGATTGGACCTTATCAGTGTGGCAAATCTACCATCGACCAAATATTCACGATACGCCAAATGTTGGAAAAGATCTGAGAAAGACGAATAGACACACAGCATCGTTTTGTTGACTTCAAATCCGCTTTTGATAGCACGAGAAGGAGCTGCATATTTGCCGCAATGTCCGAATTTGGTATTCCAACAACACTAACACGGCTATTTAAAAGGACGTTGAGCAACACCTCCAACTCCGCCAGCATCGGGAAGGACCTCTCCGAGCCGTTTGGAACCAAACTAGGGGACTCTCTTTCGTGCTACTTCTTTAACCATATGCTAGAATAGATAATTCGTGTGGTAGAGTTGAACCGTTCAGGCACTATATTTTATAAGAGCGTGCAACTTCTGACGTATGCTGGTGATATCGATATCATCGGCCTCAATAACCGCGCCGTTACTTCTGGCTTTTCCAACCTGGATAAAGAGCGAAGCGTATGGGTCCGGAAGTGAACGATGGCAAAACAAAGTACCTCCTGTCATGAAATAAACAGTCAGCGCACTCGCGTCGCGGCTCCCGCATCACTGTTGACAATTACAATTTCGACAAAGTGGAGGACTTTGTCTATCTGGGAACCAGCATTAACACCTACAATTATGACGGACTGGAAATTCAGCACAGAATCTCTATTGCCAATAAGTACTACTTTGGGCTGAGTAGGCAATTGCGCAGTAAAGCCCTCTCTCATGGGCGCTGGGTGAGACGGCCATTAGAGTATTTGACAGACAGATTCTCCGAAAGATTTATGGATCTCTACGGATCTATGGATCTTTGCGATGGCGAATACCGCATACGATGGAAGGATGAGATGTATGAGCTTTACCGCGACATAGACATAGACCAGCGATTTAGAATACAGTGGCTACGTTGGCATGTTGTGCGAATGGACGAAAATGCTCCAGCCCCGAAAGTACTTAATGCGGTACCAGCTGGTGGTGGAAGAGGAACGGAGGATGGCCTCCTCTGTGGTGGTAAGACCAAGTGGAAAAGGACTAGACGTCACTTGCTATTTCCAATTGGCGCCAGTTAACAAAAAGGAGTGACTGGCGCATTTTGTTGAACTCGGCCAAAATCGCTTAAGTGGTTATAGCGCTAATTAAGTAAGTAAATAAGGAGTTGTAGTGCATCGATCCTAATGACTTTTTTTTTGTACACTTTCTATTCGTTATAAGGGAAAGGGTTGACAAATTTCATATTTTTTCGTACTGCATTTAATATATATGCATTCATATATACAATTAGTTGATTGGCACATGATAAAAATACAGCTGCTGCTTATCAAATTTCAGCGAGGTAAGTCCATAACTGAGGGGCTGGTTTATTTAAAAATGGACATGTAGAGGGACATATTAAGGGATGGACGTTGATTCAGCTCGTCGTCCTGATAATTTTGGTATAATTTTGTATGGGTCTACCTTTTCTTAGATTTACAATGAACGAACCAAAGATATAATACCATTTGATTTCCATAAAAGATATAATAAAAAAAGCAGTGACGAGAGGCCATGCGGCAAATGAGTAGAAAGAAAATAACAGACAATCGTGAATGAGCAGAAGAAAACGAAGTATCACTTGCAATGGACAAAGGCAATCTGAGCGTACACAAAAAATACTCGGACGACGAAGGCAATGGATTCCCAACTTCAGCGATGCTGCTGGTGTTGCTGGCGTCGAACAATGGGACTGGTGGTTGGCTGCATAGATTGATGAATTATGCCATTATGCTTGGGAGAATACGCGCAGTGGTAGCCAAATGTCCAAAGGTGGCGGAGTCGGTAAATCGTCAGACATGGCTGCAGTAGTCAACAATAACAGTAAAAGTAACAATGCAAACAAATAATAACAACATCTGTAGAATTAAGCAGCATAAGAACAATAATAAGATGCGTTGCATAACTTTTGCGCATTTTAATTACATAAAGTTAACAACAACAACAACAGCAACAACAATAACAACAAGTGCGCGCCAACGTTTGGTAACTGCAGATTTGTAAACAAAGCGACGTTTTTTGAAATGGCCGCGTCTGCTGAGACGTGTTCTTTGAAATCTACTCGTATTTGACGGTTCGCGTGTTTATGCTATCCATTTTTCCTAACTTTACTTTGCTTCACCTCTTTTGCTGTTCTCCAACAGTTGAATGTCTGTTTAGGGTTTCTTGCGCTGTTGTTCTTTGCCACTTTGACGCTGTTGACTTTTGTTCTACTTGTGCGCATTGTTGTTGTTGTTGTTGTTTTATTTTTGCTCGTTCGTGTTGCGGTCGCTGCAGCGTTTCTACGTGCTATATACACACTTATACAGAATGTACACAAACGCATGCACACACACACACACATACCACATAAAAGTGTATAGCGTATTTGTGCAGCACATTTGGCCCCATTATTATGGCCATTGTATTACTATTGTCCTCGTGCTTTGGGTCACTTGGAATATTTGTTTGCTTTCTTTTCCTGATATTATGCATTGTTTTTGCTGGTTTTTGTTTTCATAATACAACTCACCATGTTGACCTGGATTTTGTGTAAGCGCGCCGTCAAAATAATTCACTTTGAGATTTAAGCGCAAATTTTTGCTAATAAATTTAATTTTAATTTTCTAAGAAAAATACCGCGGAAGAAAGAATTTAATAGATAATGCTCAAATGCTGGTATTTTTCAAAGAAACCTGTTGAGGAATGTGTTTGGGGAATTCTTGTACATATTTCTAAAAGGGGACGTTAATTAATTTTCCGAATTGTGTTGGATCTTCCTAAAATTCAATAGGCGCTACTTTCACAAATTTCTTGTCAAATTGCATCGCAATTCTTTTATTAATAAGCTTTTCATTCCTTCTTTTAGCGTGCTAGCAATTGGAAAATTTTATTTTTTTTTGTATATATGTATGTACATATGTACACTAATACATTATGTACACAAAGGGAGATTGAAATGAGTGCGTGACGTGTGTGGACATTAAAAATAGTTAGATTTTCTTAAAATTTTTACATGTATTTCAACAAAAAGTAAGACGTTGTCAAGTGTATACATTTGTTATTGAAAATATGTTCATTGTAGGATTTAAAAACTTATCAAAATTTTTTAAGATAACAAAAACGAAAAATCATCATATTTCAGCTGGACATTAAAATCGGTGTAAATTACATAAAAATCAAGTAGCAAGTAAGTCACAGGAAACCTGAAAATAATATAATTATATAATTAATATCCTGTGTATCCACAATTGAGTTTTGCTGCTACACTCGTGCTTTCCAAAGGTTCTCAATTGAATTGAGATCAGGGGATTGACTAGGCCAATCAATCGTACATTTTTTTCCTGGAGCCAGTCCTTCACCGTTTTAGAGGAATGCTTGGGGTCGTTAGTTTGTTGACACTTTCATACAAGAGGCATATGCTCTTTAGCATAAGGTATCACTCCAGTATACACCGATAAACAGATACATATGTCCAAGATGTTTTCGATAAGATAAATTGGACAGACTTCGTACCAAAAAAATCATCCCCATAGCATTATATTTCCGCCGCCGTGCTTAACCGTCTTCTTGCTAAACTTTGTGTGAAACTATTTACCTTTTGGTCTGCGTACCGTTCTATTTGCGTCATTCGTGAACAAATTTATTTTGGTTCATCGCTTCAGAAAATGTTGCGCCATGTTCACCTTCTGCCTCGTGCCATGATGTATAGGATGATTTGCATTTCTCATTAGAGAAACTTTGCGAGCTATTCTACCAAGAATATTAGCATTCGCTTACCCCCTCTTAACGGTTTTACTGGATATTATGTTACCGATTTCTTCTATTTTTCGGTTAGAATATATGATTAAAAATTTAATATTCCTGAAATTACGCAAATTGCTACGTTCCCAAATAAACTACAATTTTTTTTATTTTTAATAATCTTATAGAAAATAAAGCTATTATTTTGAAATTTTGAAAGCATCAGCTAAAAAAAAAGATTATTTTTAATCACCAAATAACAAAATCAATCAATAACTGGCGCTATGATCGCCCAGGCGATTTTGGCTGATACCAATAAAGCACGCTAATCGTTCCTTTGCTTTGCTACCCAAAGTATATCCAAGTCCTGCCCCACCTGATATTTCCAACGTAGAGGAGGCATACCTTTTCTTTTGCTACCACCAGCTAGTACCGCGTAGAAAATTTTCAGAGCTGGAATGTTTTCTTCCACACCTACATCATGACCTAGCGCTCAGTTGCTGAATCTTAATTCACTGAACTAAGTCTATGCCTTTATATAGATCATAGAGCTCACCGTTCCATCGTCTGCGGTATTAGATGTCGCAAAGGCGTCCAAGCTTCCTCGCCATACAAATAGCACGGGCATACTGGGAGGCTTCGTTCGTCAAGAGAGGCCCTCAATGTTCATTTTCGTAATCAGCACAAAGCAACATTTGTTGGCTAGAAAGATTTTTTGTTGGATTTGGAGGCTAACATTATTGTTGATGTTAATACTGGTTCAAAGATAAAGAAAGTCCTGTACTTTATCAAAAGTATTATCCGCAACAGTGGCACGGGAACCACGATGCGAATGCGCTGACTGCTTATTTGATGACAGGAGGTACTTCGATTAGCCCTCGTTCACCTTCAGGCCCATTCGCTTCGGGTCCTTATCGATGACCGGTTTAATTCTGCAGCTTGAATTACCTCTTCCACCTTAATGTTAAAAAAGTCACTCGACAGGTATTCGTCCTGTCTGAAACCTCGTTTGTTATCAAACGGCTCGGAGTGGTCCTTCCCAATTCTGACTGAGCTGGTGATGTTGCTTGGCGTCATTTTACATACCAGTATTAGTTTCAATGGATACCAAATTCAGACATCGTGGCATACAGACAATTTCTTCTCGTGCTGGCGAAAGCTGATTTACAGTCAACAAATAGATGGGGTATATCGATCCTCTTCTCGCAGTTATTTTCTAAAATGTGGCGTATGGTAAATTAGATTTATCAAGTCTAACGCCATACTGATAAGGCCCAAGCATTTCGTTGACGGTTGGCTTCATTCTTTCACACAATACGCTCTGTTGTACGAAATGTTAAGCAGGCTGTTTCCGCTACAATTGACCCATATTTTCAGATCACATTCCTGTGGATAGGGCATAGCTCACTTAAATTCCAACCGGCGGGCATGCATTCGACCGACCATATTCTGGAAATGAGCTGATGCATGAACCTTACCAGCTCTTCGCCACCATGCGTGAATAGCTCAACTGGTAATCCATAAGCTCCAGCGGCTTTGGTGTTCCTTAACCGCGTTATTGCTATCGGAACTCGGTTGACGTGACGTTTCAGCTGGCGCCGTTTAGGAAAGTGGAGAAGTGTTTCCTCATTAATTTAGGTGTTCTTTGGATATGAGTCACCAAGTCGCCGTTCTTGTTCTTACATGAATTTGTCCCGGTGTTAAAACCATCCGTAAGTCACCATACCTTCTGCTAAAATTTTACGTATTTCGGCCTTTCTATTCTTTTTTTCAAATATACGACAAGATATGGATCCGGGTTGATGTTCGGTCCTCGAAGTGAACGTCCGTCTAATACACTGGTAACCAGCCTTCCGTCTATCGATCTTGAGACAGCTACATATGTAGCTAGGCTAATCTTTCCAAGCTGAGACATTGTGCTACAGACTATCGGGTTTTGACCCCGGCAAAGTCGAGCGGGCTCAGTCCGTTGGTGGAGGTTTCTGCGCGGAAACTGAATTTTCCGACAGTGTGACCAAAGATCTCTTCCTTACTCACCTTGGTCATCCTTCTCTTCTCTCGGAGCGTGGGCACAAATCAGCGAAATGTGTAAGAATATCCCTTTGATACGGATTACGGCGAGACGTTCGTCCACTGGGGTGAACGACAGTACTTGGTGGCGCAATCTCTATCCCAGCTTAGTCCATTTCATTTCTTCGATGGCACCTTCCCCATTAAAAAAAAGGGAGATCTCATCCGATACTTGTTGAAATTTTTTTATTGACTTTATTTTTACGTGGTGGATCCCAAACCTGGCGCACAACCAGATAATGGTGAGACGCTGCTCACTTTAGTAGACCCTTAAACCGAGTATGTCGGAGTGGCCCCACTAAAGCTTCCTCTGTTTTTGCGGCAACCCAAGGTTTCACACGGGTTGGTTACCGCATCTCGGACATGGATTCCTCACGTTGCCGAACGTTGACGTAAAAGTCGGGAGTGAGTATAGTCACTCAACTGTAAATGCATACACACATCCATACATCATTGCACGCCATGCAAAAGAAGAGCAAAGAAATTTATAAGCACTGCAATGTAATTAAGCTTGATACCGAGACTAAAATCTAAATGAATGCAAAATTGTCCAGTAGCGCCACTTGACATTTACATAAATATTTTACACCCGATGAGCAGCAAATACTCAATTTTTTATTTTTCAGCAACCCGTAATATCAATTTAATCTGATTTCCATCCATAGATTTTTGATGCATTCAATATGGACAATACGCACACACAAATCCATGCACAGATTGCACGTAGCTGACGCAGCTGGTGTAATCATAGATTTTGCTAAAATTCAATTCGTTTTTGCATTGAACTAAATTCCAATTGTATTGCTGCCCATCGTACTTTTAACGCTCTTCACATTTCAAACTCGTACCAGTGCAAATCAAAAGTATATGGCGTTCAAGTTATGTGGGTGATTTGCAGGTGTTAAATGGTCATCGAGTTTAGGCAATTCTCACCTTCAACACGTTCAATTCATGTAGTTTTTTCTCCTCTAGTTTATATTTGTTTCTCCTTTATCGACTCTATTGTTTTGTTTGCGAAAGTTCGTAAACTTCCAGATGAAAAGCCGAAAATCAATTTAACCTGAAACACACACACCCACTCACACACATATACACACTCGCTATTAAATTACAAGTTTTTGAACAAACAATGGTATTTTTAAGCTGTATTGGTTTTTGCGTGCCAGTGTGTGTGTGTGTGGTAGGAAAGATCAAACTTCTAAATAAAACGAATTGAATTGAAAATTGGTAATGCAGCCGGTCGTACTTGTAAATGACCGTTCCTCTTCCATTGTTGTTGCGGATAGATATCCATGTTAGTGGGGGGAGAGCACAATGGCTCACAACCGACATGCAATCTCAACTTTCAAGCGTTGCGATTTAAAAACCATGCAGTGAATAGATAAACTAATTTTTGTTTAAGAACTGGTGTATAATAGATGTCAGAATGTCAGTTTCCGACGGATTGTGTCTCAGCGCGATCTGGTTTCGAATAGTGACAAATTCCAAAGCCGAAATGAAAACCTAGAATACCAATCGTACATGATGACAGCGGTGGGATACTCAAGTTTTCAACCTAACTAGTTGCAACTTCCTGTGTAAGAAAATACCAGAATATATTTAAGAGTCGAACTTGAGACCTCAAGGTTTTCAATTCAAAGCTTTGCCCTATCGCGTCTTCCTATGAGGATACAAGGCTACGAGGCTAAAATTTAGTATATATATCAATTTCCTCTTATGTATGGAATTGTTTTATACTCAAAACATTACACAAGACTTAGTTCATGTCTCAAACTCGAATCGAATTAAAATGGTGACCTTTCGGTATCGACCCACAACAAAAAGTATGCAATTATTTTAACTTATTACAAAGATACAGTGTAATAGATTGAACGCTTGTTTGAAAATTCTAAATGCCCCTAAAGTAATTTTTAATTTTTTTCATTCGGTAGACAAGTTTACCCTAAAATTCCCTTTATCTGTTTTAGGGAATTTTCAAGCATTTTTGTTAAATATATTCTTTTTTTGGGTCATCGAATCTAACACAAATGCGGAATATATATTTTGATTATGAATAACTATTATTTATTTTTTATTTATTTATATATAATATATAAAATAAAAATCAAAAATAACGCTCAATTAATGAGAAAGTAAATAAAAGTCGCTAAATAATTGTTGAAGAGCGATTTTTATAATACAAATTGTAACTGTTATGGTCCCTGGTTTATTCTTTAAATAGAAATCCGAAGAGCGAGGTAAAACAATTTCAATACTGATGATGCAGTGAAGTCAGCTGATTTGGGGATGCCATTCTTCATCCAGGTTATTTTTTTTTTGTAATTTTTAAGGTTATAGAAATATTAGCTGTGAAAGTGTATAAAAATAAATGTGGATTATATTGAAAAATAATAAGAGTGGTTTGCGTGTTACCTTTCTGATGTAGACGCTGACTATTTTGCCAAATGGTATGATGCTGATACACAGAATGACAATTGATATTTCGAAGGACCTAGTCACGTTAAATATATCAGTTGCTTTAACCCTAATCTCCTAAAGTGAGCCTTTGAGTCTCACTTTGAGTTTTAAGTATTGATTATTCCCGCACCAAATAATATTTTGATTTGGAATTTTGGGTATTCCTCCAACTGAATGTAATTATTATGGCGTATTTATTATTTTTTGGATTGTGTACATATTTTTACCATTTTTTTGCAATCGTACAAAATTGTAACGTAAGTCCTAAAGTGAGCCTGAGGGACTCACTCTCGCATGGTATTCCTATCATATTTAAATTAGATGAAAACTTGAATTCGTAAAACGCAGAAAGTTATAATAGGCAAAATTTTAATCCATTGAATGCAAAAAGTCGTAGTAGGCACTGTATTTTTGAACAGATGAAGAAATATACATACATACATATTCAAATTCTTTACAGTTTTGTTGATTGTGCCCACGTGTATACTTGTAGTCTGTTATTTCTTATTTGTATAAATACGCAGTTACATAACTGTGGAAAAATTTTGTTTTACGATGGCTAAAAAGGGTTGAATGATTTCGAGTTGGAGGAAATTTTGGAGCATGAAGATGAGTCTGATGGTGAAGTCAGTGACAACAATGATGATTATTATAATGACTCCGAAGTGGACCAGATGACTGAAGCATCTGAAGAAGAAGATGAGATTTCGGATGAAAACGAAAACGCAGATATGGAACACAATGAAGCCAACTTCTACGTTGGTAAATATTCTAATATTTGGAGCAAGTCTCCACCACCTTCATCTAAAATTAGGTCAACGAATATCCTCAAAGGAAAGGTTGATGCAGTTGTTTTACCTCCAGGTAAGTAAAAATTATAACAGCAGAGCTGAGCACAAAACTGAATTTATTCATACAGGTGAAACTTTATTAGACGTACTTGATTGCTTCAAACTCTTTATAAATGATGAAGTTTGTGATAAAATTATAAGGTATATAAATGAAGAAGAATCTGCAGTGTACTCGAAATTAGGAAAATAATCAAAGCTATAAGTTATTCTGGGACAAGTTGTATGGAATAACAATTTTTTTTGGGACAATAAGTCTACCCGAAGTATCCGCCGTCAAACGGATAAATTATCACCTATACGTTCTGTTTGGAAAGTATTATATGCCCACGGGGAACATTGTTGTTGACGAACAGTTGCTGCCTTGCCGTATTAGGTGCCCCTTTATTCAGTATATGCCATCTAAGCCGGATAAATATGGAATTTAGATTTGGTGGTTATGCGACAGTGCTAATGCATATCCTCTTCGCGGCATTCCATATACGGGTAAAGATGGAAATCAAAGGGCTGTTGGTCTTGCCAAATAAGTTGTTGAGGAGCTTTGCGAACCTTACTATGGTGCAAACCGCAATGTAACTACGGACAATTACTTTACAAGTAAAGAACTAGCTGAAAGTCTATTGAGTAAAGGTTTAACATTGGTGGGAACGCTAAGGAAAAGCCAAACATGTATTCCTCCAGAATTTTTGCCGAACAAGTCTCGAGAAATTAACTCAACAATCTTCGGGTTTCAAAAACATATAACGATTGCCTCTCATGTTCCCAAAGCAAGAAAGGCAGTTATTTTCATGTCGACTATGCATCATAATGATACGGTCTTTGAAGAACAAGGAAAACGAATTTCAGAGATCAATAAATTTTATAATAAAACCAAAGGGGGCGTAGACACATTTGACAAACTAATTCACGAATACATGATCAAGCGCAAATGTAATATATGGCCTCTTGCCTTTTTTATGAATTTAATTGATGCTGCAGGTATTGCTTCATACATTATTTGGATAAAAACTCATCCAGAGTGGCACGAAAAAAAGAAAAACAAAAGATATTGGTTTTTGCGGGAATAAGGAGAAAGCCTTGTGGAGTCACAAATACAAAAAAGACAGTCGGCCAAATATTTTCGAGCAGAAACACAAGCAGCCATAAAAGCTGTAATACCACCACCTGCTGATTCGCAACCCTGTTCTTCTGCCACCTTGAAACGAAAGCGCTGTCATCTTTGTCCGACGAAAATATCCAAAATGCAGAAACAAATTTGTAACAAATCCAAAAAAAATATCTGTAACCAGCATTCTACTACTACGAAAATTTGTGAAAAATGTAATGAATAATTTGTCCTTAATTACTTTATAAACACAATTTTTTAATGTTATGTATTTAAAACTCTTTAAAAAATGAAATAAATATGATTGGAAACGTTTTAGAATTCGTGACTTCATCTGTATATATAAAATAAATTACCAAAACTATGTTTTTAAGCACTTTTCTCTATATGAGCTTCAGAGTCTCACTTTAGGATCTGTGTAACTTTTTAAAATTAGGAGATTAGGGTTAATGGAAAAACCTTGCTTATAAGATGAATTAGTTTGGTGGTAAAGCCAACTGGTAGCAAGCTTCTGGTAGAACTAGTCAGTTGCACTGCAGGGAAGTTAAAGGGCTGCTTAACTAAACCCTCATGGTTTGTAGTAATGCATTGCAGTTGTTGTTGTTGTTATTGCAGCTTCGATACTTCAATGCCATCAGTAATGCAAACAGTGTAAATATGTAGATTGTATGTATAATTTATTTCAACATATCTAGATTTTCTATTACGCCCACAAACATACATTCCCGTGTATTGTAAATTTCAATATAGACATGTTTTGAATGTATGCTAAGTATTTTGGCATATGGCCGTGTGCTTGTATGCAGATGATACATAGGTCTCCTAGAGGTTAATGTCGACATTGTTGCAACCACAATGTTGCAGTTTAGTTGATTGGTCTGACGATTGGGCACTCAGACGACCGCTTTGGCTAAACGCAACGCTGGTCGACCGACAATGCGTCGCACAGTAGGTCAGCAAACTACATTTTCTAATTACTAATAGCTAAAATATATTTACCACAAATGTAATAGGTAATTTTCGAAACAGACGTCATTCGGTAGACCCCTGCTAACTGCTGAGCGGATGAAAATTTTCTAAATTGTACTGAGACTAAAAAATTGCGACAAATAGTTTGTAGATAGAAATAACGATTAATGTTATAATATCTGATAGGTTTCCAATCGCGCTGACGTTTCAAAGTCTACACTTATAACGAACAATTGGTAATCAATTACAATAGGAAGTTATCAAAAATAAATTATGATTAAGTGCAATTAACAAAAATAATCTGACTATTCTTTGATAAGTATTCATTATTTTTTAGTTTAATTACATTTAATTATTTTCTCTATTTTACTTGTTTGTTTGAATAATTTAATGCTCTTATGTGAAATACCATGCAAATAATATACTCTTCTTTCCACTCCCCTTCAATAGTTGTCCTATCGCCATGGAGAGCTCGATTCTATAGGTTTTTTTGATGTCGCATCTAGGCAGAATACCTACTAGCTTCCTCATTGGCCTCGATATTATTGTGGCCTGCAATCCTGAGAAGCTGTATATAATTCCCCATTGCTAGAGTTTTGAGTCTCTAATGCTGATTTAACCTCATACAATGATAGGGCCTAAGGTGCTGATTGGTTGCCACTTGGAACGACTATTCGGCCATTTTGATAGTTCCTCCTTAAGTTTACCTCTGCACACAAGATATGGTTAACGTGAAATTTGTACAGCGATATATAAATATATTTTTAAATTTAAATCTTAATAGAATCATTCATTCGAAACAGTACTGTATGGACACCAGGTTAATGATCCACAGTTATTCGAAGTGCCAGAACTAACCCTTTTGCACTGTTAAATTAGCCAGATTTCTTAAATTGGAAACAATTTTCTGATTGTCTTCTACGAAATAAGAGAAATTTGGCATTAATTAAGTCAACTACGTTCTATTTTTTCATTTTAATCTTTCTGTACCAAAGGGACCTCTCTTTTATACAGTTAAGTGTTTAGCCTTACTTCAAATTAATTCAATGATTTGAAAGCTCCTTGTTTTAAAAACAGTATACCGCTAAGTTTTCAAAACGAATATCTTAGTCTTAAGTATAGAAAAATTCCAATTGCTTTACATGACTCTTGTGAGGAAGATGTATATATTTTCGAGGTTAACTGAATCTACAACCGATCGAATTTCTGACTGAAAAAAATCAAATAGTTTTTTTTCAAAACAATGTGTAATGCTTTTTGGTAAAACCAAATTAATATATGCACCAAACTTGTATCCAGCTGCATTTAAAATTTCATAAAAATATTCCAAACACATTAGGCAAAAATAACAAAAAAATATCTCCTATAAAATTTGCTTTTGGCCCTTATGCCATTTTCACAGTTAGGGCTCGATATGATGTAAGCGTCAAATTATTGTATTATTATTATTAGCTGCAACAATTCGCGTATACACAAAAAGTCAAAGACTTTGTTTCTTCAAACAAAGATGATGAAATCAATTTGATTCAAACTCAACTATACAGCTACTTAAGTAATTCAAAGACCTGAGTAGAAGTTTGGAATAACCGTGAACTATTGAAAGAAACAATTGGTTAACATCATTGAGTCCTGTCGAATAACTTTTTCTCTTTACTGAAATTATTAATACGCCATTCCTTAACCGACTTTTCTTCCGAAAATTTGATATTGTTAAGAGCGAATGCTGACTTTTAAGGTAATTTAATGAGATTGTTTAATTTTCGTATTTGTCAATACTTAGTCGTTATAGCGTTCATTGTGTGCACACGTACATACTTATGTTATTTGTTATAATTTTCTGGGATTTACTTAAATTGAAATAAAATACTATTAAAAATCATTCAAAATAAACAAATAAATAAAGATAACTAAACAAATAATAATTTATTGCAAAAGTAATGACATTAGGGTTTCGATCATTTTACATTATTTCCAATTTGTTTCTTCTAATGCTTGAGAATGGATTATTTTGTGATTATTCTTAATGGTGATTATGGAAAAGTAAAAATAATGCAAGTTAATCTTTAAATTAATTCTAGAAAAAAAGTCTTGATCGGTTATCATTACAACTAATAATCATTATTTAACAGCTCTGGAAGCAGGCACGTGCGCACGGGGGGACTGCTATTGCGTGGCTGGCAAAGGGAGCATTTATTACGAATTTGAGAATAATCTTCTGAATTAAAAAAATATTTTCTGACTTTTAGTATATGCAAGTTCAGATTATCGTCCTCTGAATTTTAGCGGATGATTTTTCTGGGCGAAGACTCGTATTTTACAAACAAGGTTAGAGTTATTAGGCTCCAATTCTCAAAACTTTAAATGAAGGAAAAAATATCGACAAAGCACTTTATACGGCAAAATATATGATGCAATGCAGATATACATGACAGTCCTTAGCTCAGTACATTCGTTAACGTTGTCTCTCAGTCGAGTTATACAAACAAAAAACCAGGACCTTGCAGAGGCCATCAAATTAGCCGATGCTGCAAAAAAGGAATTGATCAAAAGAAGAGAAAGAGTAGAGAGATTCAGAGAAATCTTTGAAAATGTGAGAAAAATTAGCGAAGAACATGACTTTGAGTTGTGGAAGCCAAGACTTGCTTCGAAACATTCTCAGCGCTCCAACGCACCAGCTGATTCAGTCGAAGATTACTATCGTATCACCATTTATATACCTTACCTCCATACTTTTATCACACATTTACAAGATCGATTTTTGAGTCATCGGAATATTTTATCGAATTTCGGCTGCCTATTTCCAAACAAGATGAAAATTTTTTATGAAAACTCATGTGTTGAATTATTCAAATCATAGTCTGCGATTCTACACGACAATTCCAGTGAAATATGGATTGCTGAAGTTCAACTTTGGCGACGACGCATTGCTGGGGAGGAAATCAACCATTCCCTTGAAGCACTTGACATTTGCAACGTATGTTCATCAAATTCTTCTAGTAATGGCAGTTTTGCCCGTAACTACGGCGACGAATGAACGCTCCTGTTCAACGTTACGTCATCTGAAGACGTATCTTCGATCAAATATGACTGAAGATCGACTAAACGGTTTAGCTTCCCTGAAGATTGATGTTCACAGGGTTTTGGATGAATTTTTTTCGGTACCTCGAGAGTCCGTTTGTTGACTAAAAGCCAAAACTATGGTATTATTCGCTATATTTCTTTTGACTCAACGGTTAATAAATATGCAATTTCCTATTCACTATTGAAAGTCTTTCATTATTTGCTTTCCTTTGCTATTATAATTTTAATTGGCAAATATCATAAATTGTATTCACGAATGCTTTATACAATTAATGTTCATCTTCAGTTTCATATTTGCATAGACCATGTCAAAAGAATTCGTTATCAAAAATCTTAATATTCTCTGAGCATCCAAAAGTTCAAAAATAATGTATGCTCCAATGATCAAATTATGCCATTTAAAGGTAAACTGTAATGGAAAGTTTATCAAAAAGGAAAGAGAAATCCTCGGTGTATAAAAATGTATGTTATTTGTGGAAAATCTGAAATTATATGCGATTTCAAGCTTTACCGAGGAAAAACAACTCAGATTGATCAAGAATAACAAAACTATATGAATTATTTAAATTATTTGCTTAACACTTGGTTTTATGCTTTATGCAGACTCCCTGATGAAGGCGCGGAAGACGCCGAAACGCGTAGGAGAAAAAAATAAATTTTTTGTTTACTTTTAAGATATTACCGACCGAAAAGCTCCTAAAGCATCCCAATTGGAAATTAAACTTTGGTCCTAAGAAAAATGCAAAATATTTGCTATTAAGTTGCAATTTGAATTTATGGACCTGACACACTACAACGTAAATTACTCATTACAGCTCTGTAATTTGATCAATGGAAAAAATTTGTGAAATTGTGAACATTTTTTTTTTAATTTTTTCGGTTATATTATATTAGTGTCTTTTTTTAAATTAAAGATCACGCAAGAAGGCAATAAAAATCAAGGGGTAGTTGCGTGAAATGCAAATATTTCAAAATGCAATAATGGCTATAGGGGAACACATTTTTAGTTTATTATCGATAAAATTTTGAGGCGACACTGATTTGTTCGTAATTTGGGTCTTGAATTATGATAAATACTTCATTTCATCTTAATAAATTGGCAAAATTTACAAGGCGAAATTACACAGTTTCATCGTAGTTTGCACATAAATTAAATTTACTTGTATTTTGTACTCAATAGTTCTTTGATTGATCATGGCATTCAAACGAGCGGAGGGATCAATTAACCGGGGGCAATTAAGCGGAGTAGACAGTAATAATATCTCCGTCAAATAATTATTAAACTTTTTAATTATTGAAATGGGACGTTTTGATGAGCATCACAACAAAGTAATTTGGTATTTTTTTTAAGAAGGGATGTACTGTAAATGACAAAGACTCCAATTAATTTTGAAATATTTTTTCAATACGGCAACTTTTATACGGTCACGCTAGTAACCCATTCAAATATTGTTATCCCTTTTTAAATGATTTAATTTTTTTTAGTAAGTACACCTTTTCCAACAGATATACGTTATATATTATATCGTATATTACATCGTCCTTCGGAATTCAATCTACGAGAGCCTACATTTGGGTGCGTTCAGGATTAGTAGAAAGCCGATTAAGTAGGGGAGGAAATGAAAAGAAATTGTCAGGAGATGAGATCGACAGCATGATTCGGTGGACGGAAGGGGAGCCCACAATAAAGCTCAAGGATATAGCTTTAAAAGTCCAAGTAGAGTTGCATACAGAGATTAAATTTTAAAATAAAAAAAATTTATCTTATCATAACAAAACGGTCATATACAAAAGTTTACTTGCCGAAAATTTGCTGAACACATTTTTTCGAAATACGCTTGTGTTTTTCTGAAATACAATTGTATTTTTCTGAAATACTGTTGAAAAAGGTGTAGTCGAGACTATGCGCGTTTTTCATCGCGTTAGATTTTAAATTAAGATCTATGTAAATGAATTATTGTGGTATTTAATGTTAAATAAAAAATAATTATATTTAAAATAAGCGTAAACAAAACTAGTCTTAAAAATTTTCAATTATATGTAAATAGTTAGTTCGCCTAAAGACCCCACTGTAACTTTCACAAAGTGTGACTGTGTTTGTGCGACCTTGACAGCAGTGTTTACTTTTGCTTGCAACATCTTTGGGGTAACCAACCAAGCATTTGTGTACCTAACTAAGTAATATATTGAAATTATATGAAAACTTCGATAGAATATTCTGATTTGCATTAATCCGAAGGTAATTCAATTACTCTACTTCTAATGTGGACAAAAATTGGGGAGAAATTTAGAAGGCTACAGCAAGGTGGTCGAAACAATGAATATTCAAAAGATTTACATATGTAGGTACAAACATACCAAAGTGATAATGGAAATAAAACACAAACTATCGCACTAAACCAACTTCAAGGGAATTAGAAGGTTGCATCATGATGATGATGAGAACTGGTCAAACAAGAGTAAACAAAAATTGTCGATTTCATTTCATACTAAGCCCGGCAAAGTTATCCTTCGCAACAAATCCATTAATAATAAAAACGAGAGCATAGCAACAACAACAACAACACTACTTACAACAGTAAATGATGACAATCAAGTGGCTTGTTTGCGGCACTAGTGAAAGTTGAAACACCAGGAAGGTGCACTCACTTTGACACTATCGGTGTGTTGTTGGAGTAGTAGAGTGTGTTTGTGACGCAGGGTATTCAAGGAGTTACAAAAAAAAACTTTTCCATTGCAGGACAATACGTGACAAAAGAATTTAGGAAATTGAAGATGACTAAGCTAAAAAGTAAAATAACAAAAAAAAAAAAAACTAACAAAGAAAAACTACATACAAACAGCATGCCGCATCCAGATAGATGACTTAGTTAATGGTATGAGTATGTAGTTACTATAGTTGTACATAGGTGTAAACGGCTGACAACGTTACTTCCAAAAGTCATATGTATACGTTTCCAGCAATTTTACGAAGCAAGCTGCAGTGAGTGGCAAAACTAAATTTAAAAAAAAAAACGCGAAAAGGTGGTTTCGGAAAAGTGATGCATGTCAGAGGATCGGAAGGGAAGCAGTTCGTGGTACAAAACGTTTCTAAGCATAAAGTTACACCAACACTTCGATGGTAAATAGTAGCGTGTGAATTGCGCCAACACCTATGTACTAAATATACTACATGTGTACATATGTACGTGCTCCTCAACTATTGAAAAGTATTTAGTATATATGTTGGTTGGTGGCCAGCAAGGAACCTGACTGATTCTGAATACGTGCGGTGGTTAATATTTTTCTTTACGGCGATGAATAATCCCTCGTAAAGAAAAAAATTGTCAGCCTAGAAAGCTAGGCGATAGAAGTGAAACTTCATGGATCTCGATGGGCACTTGAAATGGAAATACTCATCCTGGCCAGCAAGTTTTATGAGATAGAAATATTTCCCCGATAACAGAAGCCACTATTCATTATTCTGGAGTTTTAAGGGTGAAAAAAGATAGTTGATGTTTGCGCCTCCATTTATAAAAAATCTATTCATTCACTTCCATACCTTCTTGTTCAATAAAAGATACAATTAGTTTGTCGTATTAAAATATGAAATGAAAACTCGTGATTGTAAATTATTTAAATATCTTGAGAAAATTTCATCTATTGTTGTGCCTCATCTGGTTGTTGAGTCGTTGGGATTATTATTCATTTTTAAATTAAATTTACTTTCTAAAAATTGTACAAGTGGTTGAGCTTCTTCCAAGGCAAAATTGGCATTAAAATCACCGCTTAAAATCATTGGCATAGTGTGCAAATCTTCTCCTAATTCAGCTGCACCAGAGGGAGTATATGCCAATAATGCTCTATGTATGAATTTTATTATATCGTTAATTCTCTGGTTCGGAGTGATGTAGAGAACAATCATTGCCACACTCTGTTTGCTTTGCTGTCCCTCTCTCGTTTTTTCCTACTCCGAATCTGTCGCGTTTTCGTTTCTCTCCCATGTCTCCTTCCGTCCGACTGCCCCACCACTCGCGCCATATCCTCCCTTTTCCGGTCGCTTTTTCGTTTCATTCGATATTGGAATTACAGCCCAACGAGCGCAAAGAAGTTTCATTTCAAAATTCTTTTGAACTAAAACGATAGTTAATCGAGAGTTCTTTTGAGGGTACTTCAGAGTTCGGGAAATATAGTTCGGAAAGCCTCAGATGAAATTCAGAAAGCAGCAGTGAAATTTATTTCAGAGAAATCTTCAAAATCATTAAATTGAATTCGAAGCGTATGCTTGTAACGTAAAAAAAAACAATTAAAGATAACTATGGACCTGTTTAAATGCAATCGAGTTGCAAAAGAACGCACCAATTCGGATAAAATTTCCTTTAGTTGCAACAGCAACCCTGTTAGCCTCTTTCATGTAAGTTGCGATTTGTTTAGTGCCATTTAGAAACGGTAAATAGTTGTGTCGGCAATTTTTAGCTTTATGTATGTTTATTATTTACGAATATTATGCAAATAAACACGAATTATTTATTATTGTATTTTCTTAGGGCTAATTCACAATACCGCAGTTTTTTCACTTCCCAACACTGCATCTCAGATCGGATATCATTTAACCGAGTTGGCTCAACTCGCATATTTTTCCGATTTAGTGTTGTTGCTTTACATGCAATTCTTTATCCTACCAAGAGTTCTTTTGCAACTAGGTTACAAAACGGGCCCTATATAAATCGAGAGATGTATGACAGAATTGTAAAATGTATTTCAAAAGGGAATTTTCTCAACTTTTTTTGTTTTTTAAAATAATATATATTTGGCTCATCAATGCAGTTCACCAGATAAATGAGCCTTTGTTCAGCTACGGTCTCGAAAGTAAATGAGGCCAGTTCTGTAGAGATGGAAAACTGTCGATAGTCGTAGCATCAATAGTTTTCGCTATTTAAGAAAAAAACCATCTATATCATCCCTAGTACTATCGAATTCTTACAATAATCGGGTCCATTCTCAATTTTGTTTCACAACACATTTTAATAGCAAAAGAGGATAAGTTGATGGTGTGCATTAGATTTTTATGCTAATATCATGGGATCATAGAAATTATTTGTGTAATTTTAGTAGTTTAGTAGTTTCAATTTATAAAAAAATAATACAAAATTTGCATTAAACAACTGCAATAGTGAGCTCGCTCGGCAGGGTACCCTGGAAGTTATTACTCCATGCAGGGAGAGGGTGGGGGCTCCTTTGGCTGCCTACGGACTTCTCTTGGACAGATGGGCTCTCTGTCGTCTGTGCGAGCGCTGGGAAAATGTCACGACATGCAAAATTGCATGGACCCTCTAGCCGAGAATGGAGCGTGGGCGCTGAAAGGAACTGAGGTCGCTTACTAAGTGGCAACTCTCGACCCTCGTAGGTGTTTTGACTGGTCATTGTACGATGGCTATCCATGCGGTTAGGCTGAACATAGTCGCTGACCCTTTCTGCCGCAGCTGTATGGAGGAAAATGAGGTGGATTAATCTTTTCATTTTCTGCTCAGCTGCCATGCTTTTGCGAGATTGAGGTTCAAGCACCTAGGCTCGTACTTCTTTAGTACTCCAGAGGAACTTCCTAGGGTGGAGATTGGTAATTTGCGTGACTTCATTTGGGGTACGCAACGTTTCTCCGGTTAATCATTCTTGGTTTTTCGATTTTAGTTACCGTGCTTTTAACAGGTGGTATCACAATGGACTCTTATATGTCTAAGTTAGTTCCTATTGCGGGAACTGCCACATTAACCTAACCTAACCGCAATAGTTACTAAAGCATGGATACTCTGATAAAACGATGCAGTTACCTGTTTTGGACAATTTCTTTTTTAAAATTGTTTTTAAACTTTGTTTTTTTTTTTTAATATGGCTCTTTGTTAAACAAAATCCCTAATAAGGCAAATTTCAAAAATTAGCAAAGTTTTTTTTTAAATATTTACTATTTTTCAGAAATAATAAAAATTTTTAAAGTGACCATCTACGTATTTAAATCTATTCTAGTGCATTGAGGTGCAAGTCTGAAATGTATATAAAATATCTACTATTAATTTTTGGAAATTTTGCTTTCTTTGATTGTGCTGAACATTTCTTATATGAAAAAAGTGCTTACAATCGTCCAAAAAAAAGTTCAAACGTACTTTGCTAAGTTTTGTAAGAAGTTTGATATTTTTATTAGTAAGGTTTTCGGTAAACAACGCGCTTATTTTTATATAAGATAATTAAAAAATAGTTTCAAATTTTGAGCCACCGCATGATTTTATCTTGGCGTGTGATTAGTTTAAGATTCATCTCTAATCCACAATATTTAGTATATTTTGCCAATGGACTGTAGTTTCACTGATGTATTTTTACCGCAGTTCTACCGATTTGTTCAGCGTCAATTCCAATTAAACAGTGAGCAAATATTACAAGACTATCAACCGTGCATAAAAAATGAAAACAATCGATACTATCGATAGACTTTCTTTTGTTTTAACAGCTCCACTGTTATGTATTCCGATTCCGATCAATTTTTTTGGAATCTATATGAAATGGTGTGAATATGCCATATCTTTGCACCACTTCGATTGAAAATCAAGTCCTTAACACTGAAATTTTGAAAAATGGTTAGAAATCAATTGTACTTCTAGGCTACATACAACTTCCATTTTTATATTTACATTAAATCGATCCCAAAACGTTGTAAAAAAATTTAAAATTTTGGATAAAAAATTATTGATTTTGCGTAAAACGTGTACGAAATTTCAATATTTAGTTTACATGTGAATAATTCAAAAACTTATATTTATATAGATAGAGTGAAATTTCGCTTTCTAAAATTAATAATTAAATTCACGAAGCGAAGCTCCACAGAATGGTGACCTCTTGTGTTTGGAAAATACATAGATAGATACATAAAAATACATAGTATATATAAATTTTTCATTAACATAAACCAATAGCATAATTAGTACAGTGCATCCATGGGCGCTACTCAAAAATGTGCCGTTACCTAGTGACGGTGAAAAAAATGATCCGCTTCGTAAATGAAAATGAACTAAACGAACTAGTTCAGTTAAGTGATTTGCACTTCATTGAAGGGTCACCACAATTAACTAAATATCCCACTCTAATAAAAACAATACCACAATCTGTATTTTCAAATTTTAACGAAATTAATTTATTCAAATATAAATAAAATAAATGGGTATGTCTTTAATGTACCACGCCCATATTTCAATTTTCTTTTTTCTTTTTTCATTAAATTTTTTCGTACTATATTTGTACATGATTTCATACAATAAAATATCAATTACTTAGATTTTTTGGAGTACATATATAGGTGGGCGGTGTCACACTCATTTGCAAGCAAAAAAAATTAATCGATTCAATGCCCACCCTTGGATCAAAGTTTTAGTGACGGGCAGGCAGATATGGCTTAAACGGATTCTCTTTTCTCACTGAACATTTTGTTATTTATAACTATGTATGTATCTATCTCGAGTTTTTTAGGTGAAAAAAGTTATATTATCTTGGGTATTAGAGTATTCAAACTACTTGGACAACGACTTTTATCCTAAAATTAATAAATCCGCAAATCTAACCAAAACTTGGACTGAACCCCAAAAACAAGTTAGTACATGGACTTAAAAAAATTGTCTTCGCGGAAAATAATTTAGAAAACTTGGTATTTATTTATATGTGTCAAGAAAAGGAATCTGAAAAACAATGCGGTAGTATGTCTCTGTGTCTCCGGTTTTCAAATTAAAACCATTTAAGTATACGAAATGGCGGAAACTATTGATAAAAGTAGGAGGCTTATAAAATTGCCGAGCACAAATTTTAGTTAACCTACTGGAGCACATAAAGGAAAGAGGATTAAATAACTTTGTGTGCAGATTTAAATATATTTTATACATTAAATTTTATTGTATTATGTTTTTGTGATTCGCTTTTACGATTAGGATATATATAAAAAACTTAAGTTTAGTTTTAATTTAATTACTCATCACTGTAACGGCTGCCTGTTTCAAGTTCTGAAGTATGAGGACAGTCTTCTTTGGGCGTGAATTCGGGAATAAATCTCTTCACAGTACGCTTTCATTATCTTTCAAGGCAAATTAGCGCAGCAAAAAAAAAAACAAAAGAACCTAAGAAAAATGTTCATTATTTTATTTTTAAATTGCGATATTTGCTCCTGATTGAATAAAGGTTTCTTCTTCAAAATGAACAAAAACGTATGTAGTTAAATTAATATATGTTTTCTCCAAAAGCAGGAAATATTTTTAAGTTCAATTTCATTCCCATTTTGTGTTTTTTTATATTGTTTTTCGAGATAATTTTTTTAGTGTAATTTTATAAAATCACCTTTGAGAAAATCATATTATTCTTCCCTTTTCAACACCATGTTAACAGCTGAAATAAGGAAGTTTCAAACTTAAGATATAATATATTATCAGAAGTTTCTGCCACCATTATAACATATGTATAACATAAATTTCCTTCCTGATTTCGGTAATTTTGTATTTCCCGAAATATGTGCATATTTTTTTTTAGATAAAATACTGTTTAAATAAAAAAGGCATAGCTTTGTTCTTCAATTCATATATATTATGTAGTTTCACAGCTGGGCAGGGCCATATCTAAAATAACCAATGCATATATGAGCTTCGAAATACCCGTGCTTCTGAGATTCCTACAAAACGTTGGTTCATAACCACGCCTACCGCCCATATATGTATATAGAAATTTCAAAATTGCATAATAAAATTGAAACTAAATAACCAATTTAAATCAGATTTGGTAAAGATTGTTAGACGAGAAAGCTTAGTATAATAATGTAATTTAAACAATATGGGACAACTGGCACGCCCACTGACTACACATATAAAAATTTAAATAATATTGAATATTTGTTCATCTTTGTCTTTGAGGCATGTTGGAGCAGAAAATTCAAACACCAAATTAAAGTTAATTTTGTCAGATATACATAAATATCATGCCAGATGAGATCGGACAGAGGAAAGTACATTCCGCGAAACAAGCACACTAAGTTTAAATTTGTACAATTATTTCGTGCACTTCAAAACAAGGGATTTTTCATAAGCAAAAATATTAATTAAAACTACAATTATTACACCCAGTAGTACATACTATTGATATAATTTCCATTGTTAAAATAATCACGTTTTGAACTTCTCATGTATGAAAAGAACATGCACGTCGCATTGCTATTCAATATAACAAAATTGCACCTCAAATTAAAAACAATAACTAGTTACAAACTTTAGGTTGAGAGATAGAATACCCCGATGATTACCATCCGGCCATAAATTTATGATTTCGTTTCTAATTAGAGTATCTGGAATAATGTCCGCTTCGCTAAAATTTTTAATTTAGACATGTAAAATTGGACTTTTGGACGTAAAATATGTTTCTTTCCAATGTGTCATTAAACAATTGATTTAGATATGGGCATATACATATGTTTATCAAAATTCTTAGAATTACAAACTATACCTTTCTTGTCATATATAATGATTTACAACCAATCACAATGTTCAAGAGGTTATTTCCAATCTAAAATATGCAATCATATGTAAGTATTTTTCATAACATTATTAGTAAAGTAGATAATTCGAATTACGAATAATAGCGTGTTACAAAAGATGATAATATTATCGGCTGTTTTCTCTGGGGTACCAGCCATTTTGAACGGCATTTCCAGGGAGGAATGGGTACACACCAGCTATCTCTGCTATGTTCCTGAGGGTGATCAGGGATAATTCTGATTCACCTCCGCGTTGCGAGAATGCGAGCTGAAACTTCGGGCTTTTAAAAGAAGCGCCATCACGTTTGGCTTCCAGAAGGAAGCACCCACGAGCAAGGTCGGACGCTCAAAGTACTGGTGACATATCCTCATTCGCGGAGTCCGGCATCAGGATTGGTAAACAGTAACGACGAAACGCTCGATATCTTGCCTTAGGTATCGAGAGCTTCGGCGTAAGGGGGCTGGAGGGGAACGAGGAGAATTACTATCTTTCAAATCAATCTCCAGCAATCTAAGGCGGCGTCTATCAATTTATTCCTCCACCTTGGGCAAGGTGGAGAAGACGTCGTCCTGATTCAGCAGCCGTGATTGAGCAATACGGTTTTTCTGGCATCACGTCTGACGAGCATTAGAGTTCTAGATCTACCTGCGTTCTTGGAAACCAACAGCTTATAATTACACTGTGGAACAAATTCAGGTTAGCAAAAATTAGGTCGATTCTGAGAGTGAGGGATGAAAATAGAGGCTAAATTAGAAGACCCGTATCGCGGCGTTTGTTTATGTTAGTTCGAATTTTTTTTAATCGACCTTCGTACTTTGCAGTCAAATGCCGATTTTCAGCATATTGTTTATAGGGTTTTTTGGCTATAACGCGTCGACCAATTGATATTTTTTCAATCTGTTAAAGCCAAATTATTGCTAGAGACCTGTGCAATAATTAAAATTTTTGTAGTGCTTATTAAGCAAAATGTTGGACATTTTTTTCAAGCTTTTTGAACACATTTTCCATAAAACTAAACCTTTTTTGCTTTCTTTTTGATCTATAATAAGCTTCTCAGTTTCTTCAATAAATTTTATTTGAAAAGAAGACAATCATAATACAAAGCTTGCCTTTTCCAGCTTAATATTAATTTACTTCTCATTTCTTATGTACCAATTTTTTCAATGTTGGTTTTGAAGAAACATTGAAAAAGAAATTATAAAAATATGGAAAAAATATAATTTTGAAATGTTAGTAATGAAAAGTTTTAAGTAAAAAAAATAAATTAATTAAATTAATGATTTGGCCAGTTGCTGTTTAGCAGGCTCTCTCTAATATCTTGGTCATCGTCATCATCATCAGAAAGGTCGATAATTTCGTCCAACAGATATTCTGGAATTTCATCTTTGTCTTCCCCTTCTTCCTCTTTTTCCTCGTCTTCTTCTTCTTCAAAAGTGTTTTTATACCACCAACAAATCTCAGCGAGTATTGCATCTGGAGATTTCTTTCCTCTGTACCTGAAACGAAAATAGTTTTCAATCGTTAACATGTTTAAATTGTGCACTCTGACAAAGATATTAGAAAAATCTAGGAATTCAAAATATGCACACTCTATAGTTTTACCTTATTTCAAATGGAAGCGCAGTTTGGTGATAACGTTCGCCTTGCTCATCAGATTCAGTTGGCAACTGTTGAGCGAGTTGATCAAGATGCTGATGCAAGAGATCAATTTTGTACGACATATTAACCCCAATTTCATCGAAAGCTGCCAACATGTTTGCAACAGATTGCCTGTAGTTGCCTTTGCGTTCTTTACCCAAAAGTCCTTTAATGACTGCTTTCAATGCGAGCCATGCATTTAATTCTCGGTCTGTCAGAACTTGGTCAAAATCTTGACGACTCATTAGTTTCCGTACGTCGGGACCATTAACAACCCCTTAACTAAATCTTTATTTTTGATATTAGTTCGCTTGTATGAAATAAATAAAAATCGCTACCTGTGCCGTGGTTGGAAACAAAAAAGAGGAAGAAGGGGAAGAAATTTATTGCATTTCACAGCAAAGTTCGAAGGTCGATTAAAAAAAAATTCGAACTAACATAAACAAACGCCGCGATGCGGGTCTTCTAATTTAGCCTTTTTTTTCGCCCCTCACTCTCAGAATCGACCTAACTTTTGCTAACCTGAATTTGTTCCACAGTGTAATTATAAGCAGTTGGTTTCCAAGAACGCAGGTAGATCTAGAGCTCTAATGCTCGCCAGACGTGAACTTGGAACGTTTAGTTTGCCTAATTATATGAATAAAAACGTTATGACTGAGGGCCTAGTTTGAGGAGACCCTCGTTTCTAAAATATTTTTAAAGATGGCTCCCTTTTTGAAAAATTACGTTTTATTAAATTAATAGTATTGATGAAATATGTATAGCAAAATGGGCATCAAACGAAAAAAATTTAAGAAAGCTTTGTTTGAAAAATGTTTTTGGATTGGGTTGCCACCTGTTTAACCCACTTAATAAGTTAACTTAAAAATTAATATATTGGTGTGAAGCGAAAGAGATTTAAATGGAAATGTTTTTGAAAAGGGTTGCCACTTGCTTAAAAGAGCTATTTCAATTTAACTAGAAAGTTAAGAATAATGAAGAAATATTGTAGTCAATCTAACTAGATATAAGAAAACCTGAATTTATAAAATATTTTTGTAGAGGGTTGCCATATGTATGAGAAATTGCATTCAATTAATTTAATAACTTAGTGAAATGTTACAATATACATATATGCGAGTTAAAGTAAGTAGCTTAAGACAAGCTTTATGGAAAAATAATTTTAATTAGGGTTGCCACCTGGTTAAAAATCTGTAGGAAAATAAATAGTATACTAGAAAACAGAACTGTAAATATTAGAAAATATATTGCAAACCTTTACATTTCTGGAATTTTTCTATGTAGTTGCACTTCTGCCGCAAGTACAACCGCACCGCGTATCGGGATTTAGGTGTTATAACTATATACGAGCATAATAGTACATATTTTTTGTATATACATACATACATATCTCATTAATGTGCATGCAATTAGTGTTTACTCGTAAAAATAATTATTTTACATCAGGTGTGAAGCAGACATTACGAGCACCTCTCGTCTTGATTTTCCCGTTGGGAGTATAAAATTTCTAGAACATACATATCTCTGTACATATATACAGTGAAGGTAGGTTCCGGATATTGTTGTATGGAAATTTGTATACATTTGCAGCAATGCCACCTGTCGCAATCGAGCTCACTAGCTACGCTAGCACATAAACCAATATTTTCCATAGATAAATCTGGGCGAACATTTTTTGAGTGCTTCCTTTTTTTTCGGTGGTTCTTTGTTAGTACGTACGTATGTATGTAGTATGTGTGGCAATCAGTGTGGGCTCATTGAATTTTTAATTAATTTCAGTCGACCACTTGCATGCTTGCTTGCTTTCGGCTTGCTGATTTCTATCTTCTGCACTTTTTATGCCTCACAGCCTTTTCCTATGACTTTTTATGTCCTTGTCAGCTTGCTTGCCTACACTTTAATATTACACTTCCTTACTTTCAAAAAAAGAAAAATACAAAAAATACATTCTGTGCTTCTTTGCAATAAATTCAGTAGAGCTGCCGCTTAAGCTCATCAATAGCATCTTTATATGTATGTACTACTCCTATGCCTGCGAGTGTCCGAATGCCAGGTACGTTGCTAGTGTGTGAACGTATGCAATAGATGTGAGATAGATTAGGGTGGGTCGTAAAAATCAAATCAACGATTTCTTTCCTCCAGAGTAATAACTGAGTCAAGAATATTAAGTGTAAATTTTGGTATTGAATGGAGTTGGTTAAATCGTAGCCCCCCACACAGTGATGTTAAGATCCCTGCAATTAGCTTTTTTGGTACAACTTGAATTCAAAAAGTACTTTGACGCCACACCAACCTTTTTCATACAATTTGCAAAGAATGTAACGCTGTTTTATTTTAATTTCGAATTTTGGAACACATCTGACAAACTTATATTCTGTCAACTTTAGAGAAACATAAACTGAACTGTATGACAAGTTTTTATAATTTAGTTTTACAATATTTCAACCTTCCCAATTCTTATTTGTCATTGCAAGAATCTATAAGCAAAATTGCAAAAAAATGAGACCACAAGTGCTGAGCGTGTCTTTTTCGATCAAAATTTGATCAAGCAGAAAATGAGGAAACCGAATAATAATAACCAAAGAATGGGTTTGAGTAAAACTTCCAGTCGAATTTCTCCATTTGCCCGTTTTTTTTTATCATGAATACAAAATTATCGGAGACCTTTCCCTCTTCACATTGAAATTTCAAAAGTGAAGAAAGTAGGCAAAACGAATATTAGGAAAAAGTAAAATTGGTTGATGTGTTTGGTAGTGGTTTTTCCAAATATATGATACCGAATTTGTGTAAAAATAGAAAGGTTTTGAAATTTGAATATTTATTTGTTATTCAGAGATCGAAGACTACAAACAAACTTCTTCAAACAATTTTATACCTTTCAGTACATTCAATAATTAGGTTAAACAAATTCTGTTCGCGTTTTTTATTTGCAGGATCGATATTTAGGAGTCAACAGTTTTTTTCTACCGCTCAATTTCTAATTATAATTTCCGAACGGAAGAAGCTTCTGTGAAAAAATAAAAGCAAACCTTTTAAAACTCTCATGTATGTATGTATATATGCAAATATCTTATGAGTATACTAACTATTTGGGGCACTGGCTAAATCGAGTTTCGAAATTCTTAGTTGGTTCAATTTCTCACCAGACTTGTAAACTTGTAATTTTAATTCCATATTAGTTCTTATTTTTTTCAATTTTTATTTATAAGCCAATATATGTTTAAATTAAAAAAAAATTAGTACGTTTTTGCTAAATTTCTTTCTGATATTTGGAACATTTTTAAAAAGTTCATTTATCATCCTTAGTACCACAGGGGCAATACATTTTTCCGCCAGATTGGTAGCAGTCTTTTATGGTACTTCTCCATAAAGAGGGGAATAGCGCTGCGATTGAAAACTACCGCGGATTTGCAAAGCTTCCCGCAATTCCAAAATTACTTGAGGCAATTGTTATCAATCATTCGTTGACTTCAATCACAACATTATATACACAGAATTAATATATAAGTAGTAAAGGTATTCTCTCATTTTTAGTAGAATTTTATTGAATTTATTAATAAGGAAAACTTTTTATTCTTAAAAGAGCCCTTATTAATTAAAGTTATGATTTTAAAGTCTTAACTTTCATTTGCGTGTGCATTTCGAGGGATAATAATGAATAGTGAAGTGAATTCACGTACATACGTTGGTCGGCGCACCCCATGGACATGAGGCTTTTTAAATTCTGTAAGTTAAAATCTACTTCAGATTCTGTCATAATATTTTAATACGTTCTTTTTTTTAGAAGACTGTAGAGAATTCATTGAGTTGAAAAAAATAACAGTCTAAATGGCCCAAATTTGAGAAAAATAAATTTGTTATTACTACTTATAAAGTATCAATAATTTGGTTTGATCGTTTAAACAAATTTTTATAATATTGTATTGCAAACTAGAGCAAAAACTTAACTTTTACCATAAGCATTTTTTTTTTCTGCGATGTACGGTCCTTGAGTTAAAGGAGCCGGGAAACAGCACTGTCATTGAAAAAAAGGCAGTTCAGCAAAATTAAAAAAAAGCTAAATAAAAAAAATACGCGGGGCATTGACTCATGGATGGGTAACACGAAGTGGACAAACTTACTGAGAAATGCAACCCTACTAACTAGACGAAAATAGATCTGACTTGACGAAAGCGACGAGACGCTGACTGCAAACGCGACGAACGTCCTGTTTAATTATCACATTTATATAAAATACTTTTTGCTTCATTTTCCCTGCATACGCATCAATTTATTTTTGATAAAAAGCATACAAAAAATCTCGTCGAAATTTGCAACATCGACTACAGATCTGATACCATATACAATTTTTAGGTTAATAGTTATTATGAATACTGTTTTTTAGATTTTTGTGTTTGCGAAATGGAACAAAATTGTATGTAGTTATTTATTGTCCCAGAGGTTTTCAATAAATAAAGTTATAATTATTTTCAAAAATTAATATCTTTACTTGAGAGTAATGCTCTCTGTTTCTTTCGTTGTCTTTCTTGCGAATTTGTAGATGCTAGTTGTACAAAAAAGGTCCTGTCTGAATTTGTATTAAATTTCAAGAAATAACACTTGCTGTTCTTCGCCTAATTTGGCAATGCCAATTGTTGTAGTTATTTTAATTGTTGTTTAATTGTATCATAACCAAATATGTAAAACTTGTATATAAATATATAATACTTTAACTTATTAAAAAAAACTTGTATAGTTAAATAAAAAGATGTTAAAAAAACTGTGTGATATTTATTTTCGGAAAATAATCAACTTAAAAAAATTTACGTGGCAATATTTTCAAATTGATAATATCATCGGCGATTCTAATAAAAACTAACATTCCCTTCTTAATTGTATTGAGAGGTTTTCATCTTAGTTTTATAAGCTATCTAGTCGATTTTATTGGAAAAGTTTCCATCTTAATTCTACAGGTCGTCTTCTTAACTACATTGAAAAGCTTTCATCTTAGTTTTATAGAGTATCTTCTTGATTTTATTTAAAAGACGTATCCAGTCGTTATATGAAGTGCTTCTTTTTTTGAGGGAAAAGATCAAAGGTAAATAAGCAAAGTTTTGTTCATATTTATAGAGAATTTTAGGTAATTTTTTCGCTCTGTGTAGCTTCTTACACAATAAATAACCATACTCTCGATCAGGGGCGTGCTTTTGTTGATTTGGGAGTAACAATGGATTCCAAATTGCCTTAATAAAGCGGTGGTCTAAAAAAATCAAAGACGCATTTATAAAGTTTTTTTTTTTTAAAACATTAGCAAGACCGATACTAGAATACGGCCCGTAAGAGAATCCGGCTACGTAAGAAAACCCGCGTTATCAAGTTAACATTGATCGGCTAGAATCAATTTAAAGCAATTTCTTACCCTTTGCCCTAAGGGATTTTTGATGTAATTCTTAGTTTTATTTTCTTCATTATACTAATCGTTTGAAATGAATAAATCCTCCTACCGTTTCCTGCCAGGCATTACTCACAGATTCGATTGCAAGTACATTTCCTATAGCCGAAGTTAAACTTAATTTGAATCAAATGAAGGTTTCCGATATTTGTGTTAAGATATCAACTGTCTTTCTAGCACTTTTTATATTTCGAAGATCTTTTTCACCTTAAAAAAAGCTGTACTGTCTTTTCTCAATAAATAATTATTATCATTTCACATATTGTATTTAGCCGATAAAGTTTTTTTCTGTAGCAGAGCAGTTCTAGATTTCGACGCTTAACAAACACTTCCCGTTTGGCGACTGTCATGTGGACTTTGCACCTGGACTTCTGTAGTCGAAGATATCACATATAAATTTTGGCCCCGATTGACGTCGGCTAAGGCGGGTCACTCAGGGGCCTAAATCATGATTACTCTATCAATTCCCTGAAAATCAAAATGAACTTGTAATATCTCTGGGCGTTTGGGTATTTTTTATCATAATTTTTCGCCGTCTTCAGAGAATACTCCACATTTGGACTCCTAGGTGACAGGCCTTAACCGTCTCCAATAGATATCAGATATCCTACTCGCAGTAGTATCGACGAAGGGGTTGCGGTTCAGGAAAAATGTTTTAAAAAAGTCCATCCTCCATATAAGGACCACCCTAATGCAGCTTTATATGAGCATTTCTGATAAGTTGGCCGAAAACCCGAAAACATACAGCTAGCAGTTGTTCCTGAACCAATGGCAGGGGGTGTTCGCAGGACATTGTTGTCAGGTAGTTGTGCCAAATTGCATAAAGTTTGTGTAAAGTATTTTATTGTTCGGCACTCGATTTCATCTCTTTACTCATCGTTCTCACCACCACCACTTCATCTACGGCGGCAAGGTGCTACCTCTTTTATCAAGGTATTTTAAGGTTATTGAAGATACTTTTGCGTTTATGTCTATCGCCAGCGCCACTCCTCCACCTACTTCTTGCATGTCCACCCTCCTCTATAGCTCTGACTCTGGCAACTTCGTCGCTTGTTGGCAACGAAAATATTCAGCAAATGTCCCAAACAAATGCCACTGATTGAGTCACATCGCTGGGGATATATTGACTTTTTCCTTACTTATTTCGGTATATGTACGTACATTGTTGTTGTTATTATTGTTAGTTTTTTGTTGTTTGTTTGCTTATTTGTAGTGTCGCAGTGTGATTTTATTATTGTTGTTCGGCTACAGTTTCTCATACTCAATGATTTCATTCGATTGTTTGATTTTCAATGAAAAATCAAGTTGAATTCGAGCACGGCAGGTGACGGGAAAAAGGATGTGAAGCTGCGCGAAATGAATTTGAAGAACTTACGAAATGTTGTTTGCCGTAGTAAAGTAGTTGGTTATTCATTTTGTAAAACTTTAAATTTTTTACTTCTATTGTTTGCCCGAAATTAACTATCTGATTAACAATATTTTGTATTGAGTATAGTGGATATCTTCTTATTTCCGAAGCTCACGGATTTGCTGAATTGGTAAGACATTTGCGAAGTTTGAATTAATTTCATTTCTGAACTCGGCACACAGCATGGTGGAATAAATTCATTAGGGTCTTTTAATAAGGATATTGACAGCGTATCTGGCTTTTGGTCATATTCTCATATTTTGGAGAATAGTTAGGGTAATCTTCGTTTCTAAACTGGGAAAACGCATTAACAAAAAGAGCCAAAATCAACTTGCGATCTTATAAGTTGAAGAGTCATTAGCTCTGGGTTGAAATCTACATTAAAGAAAGCAACCCTGGTGTTGTTTAAGCGAAAGGAAAATTGGAAGGTATCAAACTTCCGGTGGTTAGAAATGTAAACTTAAGTTTTACTGAGGAAGTGTGACGTCTGGGTGTAACCACAGACAGGGAACTGAGTCGGAGGAAGGAAAATGAAGTATTGAAAGTTCTCGGACATATTATCAGTGCACTACCGGCTTTTTATGGAAATGACACACTGATATCGGAAATCTCATTTGGCAGAAAGAATATCGTAAATTTACGAGGTGGAGAAAAACAGAGAGACCCGTGCACTTTCTTTGAATATTAAGTGAGAACCTTCTATACTGAAGACTGCAGAAAATGGAACTAGAACTGTCTAACACCAAAAGGGCGATTTCAGATGCGTAGGTACATATACAGAAATTTTCCAATCGCAGGTATTTGCTATGTGTAGCTTGCTCGATAATTGACGAATGGTGGCGTAGATATCAAAACCGTCTGCCGTGGCAATAAAGTTGTACTAAAGTCCTTACAAACCACTCGTAATGCTGCGAAAAATTACAAAGCCATGTTGGGTGCCGGCACACTGCGGTGTTAAAAAGAACAAACTGACTGACGAATTATAGGGCCAGGTATGGCAGTGGCAGTCGGGTACATCAGGTGTGTCATGAGTAAGGCACACACCTACAAAGTAACCTGGGAGGGGGGATGGGTGGGCCTGTCTGCTATTTAGTTTAAAAAAAAGGAAACTTATTTTAAGTTACTGCTACACTTTTAAGATTTTGGTAGGGTGTTTGAATTGTTATTGTTTTTTCAGCTTCCTATTTTCAAACACGTCAGTCCGTCGCTTTTACAAAAAAATTTTGGTTGCTGTTGGTTAAGGCAAATCTATTTAATATTTCGTTATGCCCAGCCTGAGAGAAATGCATTTTTGACTTCGAAATTTCCAAAATATCACTAACTATGAAACGTGTATAAATTGTTGCACATTCGAATCGCACAGTTCATCCAGATATAGCCAAATGCCCCCTACTCATCACAAAAGATTGCCCTCTTGACCAGTCATCATCGGAACTGGTTCCCATTTGGTAAGGCTTTGAAAATTAGTCGAAAGTAAATATACTGACCGTTCCGCATTGCGTTATTTAATATTTATTTTCTTCGGAATTTTAGCTCTTCTTTACTTGTTAGAAATAAAATGAGTTCTCATACAGTGTGATTACCTTGTTATTGCCTAGTATTGAAAAATAATAACGTGTCCAAAACTACACAAGAAGGTAAATAAATAAAGTTTTGTATAATTTATAGAGTGGCATAGTGAGAAAACAAACAATTTTCACACGGTTAGCGTGGCTGAGTGGTTGCGTGCTCGCCTAGCAACCCCATGTATCATGGTTCAAACCCAGGTAAATCCTAGAAAGAAAAGAAGTCTGATGAGGAGATGTGGTGGTCTCCGAAATAGCAGCTATCACCTCTACCAGTTTGAAAAATTGCTGTTTTCTTATATTATTCCTAATACAAACCTGGCCTTAAGCTCTATAAATTATGCAGACGATTCATAAAAAATAAGCCCAAAAATAAAAAGAAATGAAGTTTTGTTGAGGAGCAATGAACGTTAAGAATTTTAAATACATTGTCTTCAGAGGTATTTCTTGAGACAACTATTACTATTATGTACATATAAGTAAATATACTACACAATTCATTCCAATTTGAGCTATGCAAAGGCAAACTCTATCTATTTCGATATTCAAACTTCACGCAAAGATGTGTACCATGTTGGGGTTTGAAATACAATACAATACCACGCACTTAAACTTTACATCACATTACAAAAAAAAAAAAGCAAACAAACTTTGTACTTTCTAACTGTCGGCACATGCGATTGCATAATTTTTCTCAATTTCATATGTTTATGTATATAATACATCATGCCCAAAAATTATCGCGTCATTTGTAAATGCCACCACACACAATAAAAATCTGTAGAGAAAAGGTAAGAAAATTATCGCAACAATATTACAACAAGCGCCTGAACAAAAGCAGCCACAACAACTCCATCTTCGTCATTATCAACTTCCTCATCAAGTTCCTCATCAACAAGTATAAACAATAAACGATGGTGTGATTTGCGGGAATGGCGTAAGGGAGCTGCTCATAAGAGGTGATATAAACGGTGTATGTTTTCTTGATTCTCTTGCTCTAGCATATTTACTTACATTACTATACTGATATGTGTAGACATAACCTGTCTTTACGACATGAATAATACGTTATAAAGTCAAGACCATCACTCAGTGTGCCTTTGACTGTCATGTGCCCAAATTTTAAACAACACACCAACAGTGAACAATTATGGGCATATATGCAACTATGTACAATACATACAAGCATAATAATATAAATATATTTATTATTTTCAGTTTTTTGTCACAAGATCGTATTAATGGCCATACATCTGGTAGCACTAAGCCGTTTGTGTCAAACGAACAAGTCTGACAGTTTAGTAATTCGTCATTCATGTAAACAGTTATATGAAAGGAACTATGTAATGCGATGTTTTTTTTTTATTATAAATATTTAAAAAACCCACGGAAGGAACATGCAGTTTAGGGTGAGAATGCTTTAATGGCTCGTACCTTTCAACTTTGGTTCGATGGGTTCTGTTTTGTTTGGAAATTTTTTGATATAAAACATGATGCTCTTGCTGTCCAGTCCCCGAAAAAGTCGAAAAAACGTTGCAACTGTGGAATCCATATGTAGGATACAAAATATATCGGTATATATCGTATCGATATTTTTGAATCATCCCTGAAAAAAATGCCTGACCATATTGAAAATAAGTTATCGCTTGCGCATACACCCACACTCCTGAAAACGACGAGAGAAAGAGAAAAACCGTCCGTATGCATCAAAGAAAATTTTAGTGGCGGTAGAAAATATTCAAAAAGTGCATTAATTTAATTAAATAAGTGAGTTCCTTTTTCTAATATAAAAAAATGAATAACATTTTTTTTCTAATTCGATGCGGTTGGAGAAGAAAAATTTTGTGGCAAGTGCGGCAAAATATAAAAAAACTCTCACAATTTGCCAAACTCGACTGCATAGGCAGTGACTCCAGTGCTGGAGTGGAGTACATGGAGTTGCAATGAAACAAACGAATGGAAGCACCTGTTGCTGAGGAATTTGCTTCTAGCGATAAAAATTCAGAATCCGATGAAAATCAGAAGAATTTTCGGAACTGAGAAACTTTGAGAAAGCTAGCGAAATTAAATTATGGGCATTTAGAAATAATGTGTCGCAGGTAGTTTTAAATGATTTATTAAAGACTTTAATTAAGATAGGTTTTATTAAATAGAAAATAAGTTTTTGCAACTTATATTTTTTGATATTTTATTAAAATGTGATTTTAGTTATATACTTATCAGATAAAAAGAATATACGTTGCTTATATTTGTTTGAAATAATAACATTCGTTTTTAATATACTTAAAATATTGTTGTTTTTGAATAAGAATAGTAATAAAAACTTAAATTGTATATTTTTATTTGTTTTCATATTTATTGGGGTATTTTACTGGTAATTTATTCGTCAGCTTATCGATTATTCCGAAGTTGGATTAGCCGTCAGAAAAACCACTAATTAACCAGATTTTTTCCCATTAGGTTGACCACTAAACTCGCTTCCACATTCCCAACTAAATTACTTGTGAGCTTGCTGCACGGAAATCGAGCGAACGTGTGTGCAAGAAAGATATGCATAGTAGAGAAGTGGTCATTTTGTACCCGGCGCCCATACAAAACTAACCACTAAATATGACCATTAGTATGGGCTAATTCATCCGCTAATATAACCTGCAAATGATGAGAAAAGCAATTCGTACTGTTTATGCTTCCGCACATAGGTATGCATCAAAGAAAAATCGAGTTTAACGTTAGTTGTGAATCACAACAGACAAAGAGTGTGTGTATTTAAAAAAAAAATAAAGTGAATTCGTTTTCATAAATGCATAAAAGGGAAATGGTCTTTGCTAACCGATGCCCATACAAAAAAACTAAGCGTCAAACTGACCACAAGTTTGAGTTAATTTTCCCTCTAATATAACCGATAGTTATAAATGAGACTTCTTGCTAGAATATAGTTATATGTTTAGTTAAAAATGTTGATATTTCGGTATATTATTATTTTTATATGTCATTAGCAAATACCTGGCGTACTTTGTTACGTCTCCAAAAATACAACTTATCAAATCAAAGCATCCATAAACAACCAGGTTTGAAAAATTTTAATGCGAATAACTTAAACTTTGTAACTAATACCAATATTTTGACCTGCTACTCTCTTGCTCAGATTTTGCTTAAAAAGAACCTTTATTTTACATATTTTCTCCAGAGATTCGCTCTTACTGAACCTTGTCGTCTTTACAACCTTCAAACAATTTTTAATAGACCACGGTGCATTATTTTCTAACCAGCAATTTAACCCTTAAAAGCCTGAAGTATCAAATTTGATACCAGACCTTCTAATCACATTGTAGAGATGCATTTTATTGCTTTTTCATGTTTGACTGCTTTTCTTATATCACTGATTTATGCTCTTTGAGTGAGAATTAAGAAATGAGCATGACTTACTAAACCTGTCCAAATAACGGGACATAGTATTTTCGAGCCGGTTTGCAAGCATCACATGTTTTTACCAAAAGTTTATCGAAATAAATCTTTTACACAATTAAATATTTCAACAAATAAAAATACGTTTGAGGTGTGTGTGTGTGTTGTTTTTTCTATTATATAATTATTTTTGGCAAAGGCGTATTTTAGTTGAAGAAAATCTGGAAACTTTTGGGAGTATCCAATTTGATACTTCAGGCATTACAGGTTACGAAAAATCGACTTATATATTTCTTTGCTAATAATATGCTTAGCAACTAAATTTAATTTTTCCTTGGTTGGTTTGGTGCTGATAGTAAGTGGTTTGGCAATTTATCGTAGATTTTTGTAAAACATGACGCCGGAAGAAATCGAAGCATTTTTGAGACAGCTGGAAAATGGTGAAATTTCTGAGGATGGGGCTAGCGAAAATGAGGATGACATCGATTTTTTTCCGACCTGAAGTTAAAAGGGGAAGACCGTCAAGCACTAGTCGACAAGAAGAAGCACCAGGACCCTCTAAAAAACTGCGAGCAGGTGTACAGGTCTTACCTCCAACAGACGTACTACGGTACGACCGCGAAGGACATGAAAAAGAATTCATGAATTCAAGAAATAAATGTAAATACAACAAATGTAACAAGCTTACTTCCTGGGTGTGTAAAAAATGTAAGATTTCTATATGTGACAACAAAAATAATTAATGCTTTGCCTTATTTCATAACCAAGAGCATTAAAACTTACTATGATTTATGTGAGGCTTAAATGCCCAAAGTATCAAAATTGATACCATTTTTTTTTCTTAAATAAATACATACAAACTAAAATTTGAGTTTTATTAGTATTATTTCTTTTAAAAGGACCCTGAAAAACATGCATTAAAATTTTTTTGAACTCATTTGGATAAATCAGGCTTTTAAGGGTTAAATACTGCAATTACGGTTCTCTATGTAAGTGACACTTCGAGAACTATTATTCTATCGGTTCTAAAATTATTGCAAGCCATTTTGTTCAAAAATGTAATGGATCTTTTTTTGCTGTCGTTGGGTGTACATTTACATTTCTCACCAAAAAAATTTGCAGCTTTTTCACAGTAAATTTATTTATTTATTTTAAAGACACCTGCCAAAATATTTTGAAAAATACCAAGATTTAAGGACTCATAAAGACCTAAAAACAAATATCGAATTTGTTACATATTAGATAGATATTTCGGTATATATGTACATAGATGTTTTTTGCCCAAGCCTAGGCAGCCAGACCGGCATGCATGCTGTCAGAGGCAGAGACGTAGGCACTAAACATGAACGAAGTGATAGTTTGGAATAATTAAAAAGATAACGTTACTCAAAGAGTCTCTATGCTTAAACGAAAGTGAATCGGAATTTTGTTGGAAAAGAGTTTTCTCATTTGACGGTTAGCACAAATCAGTCGGTTAACCAGTTTACCAGTCGATTGCTCACACATTAGCTGCTAACCGAAGAAAAACTGCCATCTGACAGCTGTGAAAATAAATCGAAAACTAATTTATTGTAATTAATACGTATGTTTATTTTTATAATTTTAGAGCAAATAGGGTTTTTTATTTTTCCTAATTTTGATTCGAGACGTTTCATACAAAACCACGAGCTTAGGGAGTAATTCTTCGCTTCGTGCTGTTCAGCCGCTTCTTCGGCAAACACAATATTTTAAAATAAAACAGCAAGCAAATGCCATTGGTTGTGGTATATCGAATATAATTCATATTGGATGGCATTAAGCGTCCAAAAAAAAAAAAAGTGCACTAATAAAAAATGCGCATTGATATTAAAAATAGCAAAAAATTCATAATTTTGACATTCAGTTCAGCTGGTCATAGGTATGCTCTTGATCACAACACAACAAAAATCAGCTGTGTAGTCAGCTATTCACAATGCAACTTTTGTGAACTCTTTTCATTATTATTCACCATGGCGAATCAACTTGGGGATAAGCTAAGCAGACCTTGGAGGAAGACTAAATTGTCAATTCAAGATATCAGCGATTAACTAACTGCTGATTAAAACTAATTTAATCAGTCTCTAGGGAACCGGCCCTAAATAGGTGGGTTGACCGAAACGCTTCTGAAATGTAATGAAGTCGAAGTATGCTTGAAGGGAATTATCACGCGTGAGAAAAACTAGATTAATTGAGACCATATTACTAATATTAGGTCTTTTAAATAAAAAGCCATTAATTTGGCATAGTTAAAATGACCTATACAATGCGAGATACAGATTATTAGAAAAATAATGGATTTATTTTTACTAGACCTAATACAATGTAACGTGCACTTAACGTGCTCCGAATCTTAACCCATATGTTAAATAATTTAGGAGCATCAAACGTAAGAGCAAGTCAATTCAGGCAACCCAATATGTGGAAGTGGCGTGGAAAATATTTTTTCCTTATTAAATAAGAAATACGATTTAACTTGAAAGATTTATTCTCTTCCTGTTTTACTTCAACGAAATTTGTAGTTCTGAGCCGAGCGCATTACCCTCCAACAAAGAGACACTCCTGTTCGTGAATACGAAATAACTGCTTCAAAATACGATAGCTTGAAATACCTAAGAAATAAGCGTTCAACCGCAATTGCCATTGGAGCTATTCAGCAACTTGGAGAAGCGCTTCATTTTTCATTAAAGTATGTTCTGGTTTTCCGTCGCGTTTTGGCAGATAATGGCTAAAAGATATTACAGGATTACGAAAGATAAGTACATATTAACCAAAGTTTTCAAAAGCACGATATTCATAACACGTACAAAAAAGTCCAAGTTCGAGTGTGATCGTACTTTAAATACCCAACGCACATAATGATTATTTTCCAAATTCCAAGGCAAAAAATTATGCGGAAAGAGAAATGCTACGTTTATTGGGAGTAAATCAGTATACGTCTTGCTAAAAAGGCCACCCTCAGCGACTTGCTTTTTATTTTCTGAATATTATAATACTTAAAAAAATCTAGTTACGCTATTTTTTGAGTTTAATATTTTGCCTAGAAAATAGTCGTTTTTTTGGATTTTTATTTATGAGCAAAAAATAAAAGTAAATAAATAAGGATTAAATATTAATTATCCCAATAAAAGTTATAACCTCTGATATAAATGATCGGCATTAGAAATTTTAATTGCATGTCGAAACGCGAATCCACTCGTCCATAAACTTATTCTTAACTCATAACTTTCTCCTTATTGAATAAGTAAAGGGTTTTTCAATAGGGACGCCGCAAAAGTAGACCGATAGTGACAGCAAACGACGCCATATTTTTCCCGCTCTTCTGACATTTCTCTTCAGTTAGATTTGCAATTTCATCATGCGATTTCATCAAGATATACGATCCAACAACGAGTCGAAATTATTAAAATTTACTACCGAAATTCGGAGTCAATGGCCTCAACTTTAAGAGCGCTACGTCCAATTTATAGTCGTCGTCATTTCTGGCTGAATGGCTTCGTCAATAAGCAAAATATGCGTTATTGGACAAGCAGCAACCCACACGTGGTGCGGTTTATGAGCCGGCGGCGTCATTGGGCCGTACTTCTTCCGTGATGATCAAGAACAGCACGTTACTGTGAATGGGAATCGCTACCCTCACTGATAACGGAATATTTTTGGCCCGAATTGGATGATATGGACTTGGACAATATGTGGTTCCAACAGGACGACGCCACAAGTCACACAGCGAATGTCACAATCGATTTATTGAAAACCAAGTTTGGTGAACGTGTTATCTCACGAAATGGCCCAGTCAATTGGTCGCCTCGGTCGTGCGATTTGACGCCGTTAGACTATTTCCTGTGGAGTTACGTCAAGTCTATGGTCTATACCAATAAGCCAGCGACGATTGATGAACTTCGTACGAATATCGAACGTGAAATTGCAGCAGTATCGGCCGATTTATGCTTGAAAACCGTTGAAAATTGGGTTCAGCGTCTGGACTTCTGCAAGCGTGCCCGTGGTGCCTATGCAAGAGAAATCGAGTTTCATGCATAATGGCATCGAATGCTCTTTCACAGGAATAAAGAATTTAATTCATATCCCAAACCGTTTTAGTTTTATTAAAAAAAAACTTTTGTAGCGTTCCTATTGAAAACCCCTGTAGTTCCCAACTTGTGGAAATAGCCTTGTGGAACCATACAAAAAGAGGTTCTTAAAAATATTATTCCTTAATTACTGACTTATGTGAGCAAAAATTAGCAAGTTTTATAATCACAATAACAAAAATTTTGACATATTTTGACTCTGATGAAATATAACAACATATTACCTTCTAAAATAAATATGAAGGCGCGAAGGATGCCGAAACGCGTAGGAGAAAAAAATTAACTTTTTGTTTGCTTTTAAGATAGCACCGACCAAAAAGAACCTAAAGCATCCCAATTGGAAATTAAACTTTAGTCCTGAGAAAAATTCTAAATATTCTACAGTTTTTAACGCCTGCGGATGAAGGACGTCAGGAAGCAATCAAGTTGAAATGGGTGCTTCTTTACCTGGTTAAGAAATTGGTCGCACCTGCAATCACACACACGTTTGTACATATCTATTTACATATGCAAGTATATAAATATACATATACATAGAAATATCATATGAAAGTTGAAAATTAAACGAAAATGACTTGTTTGCTTCGTTTTTGTTATACCTTATTTTCGCCCTGTGTAAGCTAAAATAAAATAAATTACACCGAAATTCTATTAGTGTTTGTTTTATTTATTCAAATAATTCACCGCATAATAGAATTGCAAAAGCATAGGTGTATGTAAAAAAAAGCGCTTGGTGTGTGGCAAAGGGAATCAAAATATATAGAATCAGTGAGCACGTCATAAGAATCACATGCAAAAGAAAAATTTGCGCGAATGCTGCATTCTCTGGGCTTTGATGTGTAACTTGATGCCTAGTTAACTTGAGAAAGAGCAGAGATGGAATTTTCAATATAAGAATGTATGTGTGCACATATGTATGTACATATATTGTTGGTGTAATTATGTACGCATGTTAGGGTGGTCGCAAAATACATAGAAAAATTATCTTTTTTGAATTTTTACGCTATCACACCACGGAGTGGAAAATGGGCCCATATTTTAATTCTTTTCATGACTTTGGTCTCCACTTTGGTCCGATATTTATAAGTACATGTAAGAAAAAAAAAGTATACAAAAATGATGAGAACGACGAGCTGACTAGTCGGTCTGTCAGTGTGTTTGTTCGCAAGCTACTAGTTCCTTAGCTTTAAAGATATCTGATGGACAGATAAGCTTTTATATAGTATTAATAATCTCTCGAAATTAACAAGATCATACCAAATAAAGCTCAGATTTACATTTGCATACAGTGAAATTTTGTGCCCTTTTTTCTTACCAACTATCAATGAAATTTACCAAGATCACTGGTGTATGAGCTATAGCCCCGTACCATGGGTATGATATGAAGTTTTACAGTAAAACTTCTTTATTATACTGTATGTTTTTTATAAAAAAAAAAATAATATTAATTCAAAATTTAATGCTATTTTTACTAATACTATTTTATATGCATGCAACTTATGCATACTTTGCATAAAAAAAATAACCCTTTAAATGAGGTAAAAAGGGATATGTGCTATGAGTGTATTTTTAACAATGTTATAGTTATTTTTTACTAACATTGCTTTCTGAAACTTGTTTTTCTTTGACAACTTCGCAGTATGCTATTCGGGTTTAGTGAAACATAATTCACCGTTACAAATGCACAATGTAATCAAACGATGGTAACAATTGTTAGTTTCATTTCCATGATTTAGCTTTCTTAAGCCTTCTTTCTTTATATCCCATGCCGTGCATTTGTTTTAACTTAATAAAGCAATTGTATTTACTCTTTTAAGTAAATGGCAACCCTCTCCAAGTTAATTTCAAAATACAGCCTACCTAAAGCACCTTTTTCTCATATTTCAATACTCGCTTTAACTAATTATAATTTTAGTTGATTTGTTAATCACTGAAATTTGATTCATTGAATAATTCTAATCATTCGACCGAAAAAATATTTAATTTTAAGAATTTTATAACAATGATACGAAAAAGTTGTAGGAAACTTTAAAACTTTGGCGGCACCATACAATATTAGCTAAATTCAAAATAAAAATACACGTGGCTATTTTTCCATTCGTGCATTTCTGAGCGATGGCTGGTACAACATTTATTTTTTTTTTTGGCTCATAGTATGTATTCAGTATTTTTCATTTATTGTACCAAAAAAACAAAAATTATGCATTCAATTCAATATGTTAACCTTTGGAGCCACTTAGGCTCACATTGTGGAATATGGTATGGCTGCATATCGTTAAATTAATATGAGATGGCTCTACCCTACCATCCGTGTAGTTTTCAGGAAAATGAAAAAAACAAAGAACAGTTATTAAATAAAATCTACACTCATTGAAATGCGCAAAATATACAAAAAGTATAAACATATTCGGTAAATCCGCTTAAAAATTTCTTTTATTATTTAATTGATAATGAATTAAGGTGCTGGCCTAATGCATGTTTGCCTTGTTTGCTTTGTTTTGCGTTGCTTTACTTTGAGAGGTTCTATAGCCAAATGATAGCTTTAAATAATGTCAGTGCAACCACATTTGGGTCTGCAAATTTAAAGATGGTGAATTTCTTTTTGGTTATAAAAAAAATTAAGCGTCAAATTTGAAAACCTTTTTTATTTTTTCCAAAGGATAAAAATATAGAAAAAGAAAAGTCATGAGGTTACATTTATTTGCAGAGATCAAATATATTTTTGGGCTCTTTTATGATTATTGATATTATTAATCATTATTGATTTTGATATTTTTCTTGAACCTAATTGCACATAGTAAGTACAATATTAAAAAAGTTTATTCAGGGATCAAAATAATCAGATTTGGAACAATAATAACTTTGAATCAACACAAGCCACATAAAAAATTAATAAAAAGTTTTTTCTAATAAGGCACTTCAAACATTGTGCAAAAGTTAGAAAAAATCGTTAAAATTTTATCTAAGTTGCAAACTTTTTAAACAGATTTTCTAGCAGCAGTTCTCGATGCAGTTTGATAACCCACTAGATTTTAATATAACGTAGTTCAAGTGTGAAGTTGCTAAAAACTGATTTTTGATAATTTGTTTTAGTGATGGTGTAGCGCATTTTGTTCCATATAAGGTATGCTCGAATTTTTTTTAAATTGAAGAGAATGTGTGACACCTACAGAAACAATAGTTATCAAAATTCAACGAAAATTTTTAGCTTCTTGGAATATATATAGTATACGTATATAGTATTTTTGTTTAGTTGAATCGTAAATAGGGCTATAAAATCATTTCAGATCACACCGGCGCATACTTTTTTAATATCATCTATAGGGGCCATGATTATAGATTTTTTGAATAACTCGATGAAGTACCTATTTGCCGTCGCATTCCCTTTAAATATATTTTTTTATTTCGTCGAAATCAGATCTGTAAATAAAAATTTTCAGAATATAGCGCCGCCAAGCTTTTATATACGTTTTTCATAAATGCATTGTCTATCGTAATCATCACCAAAATCGAAGTACATACATATACATACGGTGGTTTTTGTATTAGCCGCCTCTAGCACTACCTAGCGGATTCATTTTTCGTAAATGTATTACCTCTAATATACGTTCTAATTGCATTTAAGTTTAATTAAAAATATAGCTTACCTGAATATATCAGCATGCCCCACATAGAATATAACCTAACCTAAGGAATATAGTACTACCCAAATATGGTTTGTTCTATGCCAATGCACTTAATTCCAGCTACCTATTTTGTGATTTCTATCAAGCATGCGTAAAACAATTAGCTTTTAGAAAAAAAACACGAAAAAACACGAAACACACTACAGTAATTGGGAATTGGTGATCTGACGAATACATAAACTAATTAAAGAAAATTAAAGTAGAAAAATTGTGCAGTTTGTGACAACTATGGTGTACAAAACGAATAAAAACAGCGGCAAAAGGGAAGAGTTTTTCTTTCGAGGCTATCAGTGACTGTTTGACTGTTTTCCTTCGCAACTCTTCGGATTCAGCGATGGCATTTTGCATCCACCAATGTAACGCTGCCCAAATACGATTGAAAAGTTTTAGCATAACTTCAGACCATGAACTTTAAGTAGTAAAGACTTAAGTACTTAAGAATATGGTTTTGCATATGATCAGAAATAATACTAATACTTATTCTATCGCTTTGAATTATTATGTATCAGTTCTAATTTTCTTTCTTTCTTTTCTTTTCTGTTTTTCTAAGTTATATTTTTCATTTCAACTATGTAACAAAAGTTAGCTTTAAATATTAATAACATCCATAATATTCATAGTACCATTAGGTACACCAGAGCTGGCAATTAATTGATTTCAACAAGGCCCATCAATACGAACTCTGCGCATCCTTTTAAACAAGTATGATTCAATCCATTCTAACATGGTCGAGTGAATCCCAAATTAAGAGAGATCTTGTGGAAACTTTAGAAAAGTCAGTAAATATCAAATCGATTTGGAACTCACGTGCGTGACAAGAAGCAGGTTGCGATACAACAAAATTCATGCCACTTGTAAAAATCAAATCTAAAAGACGACGATATTATTAGCTAAACCATTAACCTAAGTTAAACGCACGACTAATAAATCCTCAATAAAATAAGACAAGAGAGAACATTTAGTTTTGGAAGGAGTTAAGAATAAGTTATTTCCTATATGTGGCAAATTTAAATCTATCAAATTAAAATGAAATAAAACAAATAATTGATTACCATCAATAGCATGCTGAAGGGCTTGACCAATATTAACGCGCGATTTGTTTAGATTTTCATTATTTAAAGGTGATATATAAGAAATGCAAAGATAAAGCAAGCCATGTGAGCTACGAATTCACACACATAGTTGGAGAAGAAGGGTAACATTCTCTTGAAAAGTAAAAATAAAAATCAGACGATTACAAAAAACTGCTATCAGCGCATCACACCCTCTGGTGAATTCAGTTTTGACCGAATTTCTGTCTTTAAAGTAAATGCTGTTTTGTGCTCTTTAATTTAAGACCCTTCATTTCAAAAAAAAAAAAAAAAAAAACAAATTTTTTGTATTGGCATCCCCATTAAAAGTACGTGCATATATTAAATAAATTTAATGCTGCTATTTATTTTTTGTATTCGACGCAGCAATGGTGAATTGCTTACTAAAGTTATGACATAATGCTCATTTCATATTTTGGAGTTATAAAACATCAAGCATAAAATTCTGTCAACTTTCATCAATAAATTTTGATTTTTCAATGTAAGAGGCGCTCACTTACGCCAAACTTTTAAATGTGTGTGTTTCGAAGTGTTCACCGAAAACTTGGCAGAGTAAAAAAATAAGTGATGAAATAAAATTCCTCACTTTCGCACACATTTACAATTGGCCGTGGCATTTAATTATTCGCCGCCACATGTTGTTCTTGTACTCCGTAGGGCTATAAGCTGGGTCGCTGTAAAATTTATGTCCCACACTTTTCGCATATTTAAGCTAAATTTATGACGTTTGAAGGGCGGTGCCGTCGCGTGCGGCTTAATCGTGCAACATGCGTTGCCATTTATGACGAACACATATCCATTCATAAATGCGCCGCTTGCCAACTGATTGCTGTTATCACTGTTGCTATTGTTATTGTTGCCATTGTTGTTGCTGTTGGCAGTGACGTGATGGCTTATTGGTGTGTGTTTTTTTCAGTTTTTTTTTTTTGTGGATTGGCAGGCGCACTTGACGAACACGTGGTTAGTACTCGGCATGCTCATATGTAGCACCAATAAACGTAGCATAATCACAGGCGTATAATCATTCATCCAGAGTGAACGCTCAATTTTATGTTGCAACGTTTTCAACGCAAAAGTTTTGCCTTTGGTGAACGAAATTGTTGCGCTGCCGACGAATCCAACGTTATGCCTACAGGCCACAGACTGAAGCGATACGGAAATGGCCGGTACGAATAAATCACAAGACATAAATAAAAAGCTGGGGTTTGGTGGATTTCTTGTACGATGCTTTTTTGTTTTAGTAATTTATATATTTTTTCTTTTTCGTTTTCATTTTTTCTGTACGCACTACCTCTGCCTTTGTTCACGTGCGTGAGGGTGAGGGGAGGCATGTGTTTTCGCTTTTGCTACAGTATTTATTTCTCCTTTTTTGTTGCTGTTAAAAGCGCGTAAAAGTGAAATTGCTTTTGTTACTTTCTCGATTGTTTGCAATTGTTGTTGCTTGTTATTCATGCGGATACGCATCCCTGAATATGCCTACGCATACAAAAACATACACCCTACCACACACACACACACACACACATACTAAGCCACACACACATGGGTATGTGTTTAAGAATATGTGTCTGTTATTCACATACTAAGTGAAATATTATCCATGGCGTATGAGTAATTTAAGCTTCCCGCTTTTCATTCGAATTATACGATACGATATGAATAAAATAAAATGCACTAAACTCGTAAAAATCGAATCAATGTAAAGTGTGGATTTAAAAATTTATGCCTAGTTGATGAAGTGGAAAGCGAGCGTAGAAATAAGAAGCGTGCAAGAAATGGATGTGATTTGTTATAGCGTTTAGTTCCCAGCGGAGTGAGAAGAGAGCAAGAGAAGACAAAAAATAAAGTTTTTAATGTGCGGTTGTATTTGCGTTAAAAGTACGTATAGTTGAACAAAAATCTACATTTTAATAACTGAGCTTAGCAAAGTAGTAGCATGAGAATTGAAGGGTGAATGTGGTGAGTGTTGTGACTGTGGCCAATGTACAATGGAAAGGGGCGAAAATACGCAATGAATATTAAATTATGAATTTAGATTTGCTGATCTGTACACGAGGGGAAAGTGTGAAAATTAATTGATAGAATTAATAAATTTCATCACATTGATGTGAGTGTTAGCGGAAATGGAAATTAGAGTGGAATAACAAAAAAATTAAAAAAAAGAAAACTTATTATTAAAATAGACAAAGCAATTAACTACTCAACCGTTTTTAAATACATCCATCCGGTAATACAGAGTAAATGCTTGCAATTTAAAAAATCCAAAAATGTTTATTATAAATACGGTTACTGGCTGATAATCTAACCCGTAAAAAACGTAAGCGAAATTTTTTTCACATGTTTACTTTTGATGCGGAAATGCATCTAGATGTTTACGTTTTTTTCGCACTTAGAGTTCGACATTTTATTTAAATGGGATACTTTTATAATATTGCGAAAGTTGTGTATTTGTGAGAGAGTGTGTGAGTTCAGGCCCAACTGGCTGGATGGAATTATACAAAATTTTGCATTTGAATAATCTACCCCCCACGCTATAACATGGGCTATATTATATGGAGAGTTGCTACATATCAAAAAATTATAGTCAATTAAATGAATAAGTAACATCACTTATTGATACTTTATATAACGGCTAAATATATCTGCATACGATTTGGCATATAGTCCATGCGATGTTGTATAGGGAGTTGCCGCCTGTTTAAAAGGTTACATTCAATTAAAACAATGAATAAAAAAATTCCAATATGATTATCAAATGAAAGGTTCAATCCAATTTCATTTTCCAAATGCTTCAAATGAAGGTTGCCACCTGTTTGAAAGCAAATAAAATTAAGGTAAAAAATGCATAAAATTTTACAATATGAGTGCCAAATGAATGATTTTAGAATGCTTAAATTCAAAAATTTTTTTAGAGAGGGTTGCCACTTGTTTGAAAAATTTGTTAAAATTATTTATAAGTCAAATCAAATATTGATATATGAGTTTCAAACGAAGGAGTTTTTAGAAAACTTTATTTTGAAAATACTGTTTGGGGAGGGGATTACCACTTACTTAAAAGAGTAAATTAAATGAAATTATTAAGATAAAGGAAGTATAGAGACATGGCATGCAAAGGAAGTACGCACTAAAAACTTAATAATGACAATGTGTTTAAGGAGTGTTGCCACTTGTTTAAAAATAAAAATTTAATTCAAGTTCTAAGCCTACTGAAATATATCAATTTTGTTGTGAAACGAATCAGCTTATGCGACACCATTTATGAAAAGGGTTGCCACCTGCCAAAGAACGTTGATTCAATGAAATTGGTAAGGCAACTGAATTTCTACTATACTGAGGTCAAATGAAAAAGGTTTAAGGGATGTTCAGTCAAGACTTGTGTTTGGAAAGTGTTGCCACCTGTTCAAATTATTCAAACTCAGTCAAATTTATAAGATAAATGAAGCATTTAAAATAATAAATTATATTAAAATATAATATTAATGTAAGTGCAATCAGGTCATACAATTAAATTAATTTTAATACATGTATTTATAAAGACACATTTTTTGAATAGAGTTCTTCTTCATACTGATATATATGCACGCTTTAATTACACCGCTTTACACACATTCTGTCCTATGAACCAAATATGCTTTTTCGGAAAGGGGAGAAAAAATAAAAAAGCACACATGTATCGGCGATTTTCATGTACACGTCAGAATTTTTTTTTTATGTATAAAGTATAAAGCTCGTAGTGTCCGTCTGTTCGCCTGTGTGAAAGACTTTGGATCGATTTTTAACCCTTTTTCCGTGATCCAATCGAGCTGAACTTTTGCAGGCAGATTCGTGGAAATGTCTGTATCACGTCAAATTTAAAAAAAAAATTTTTTATCAATTCTCAGATTTTCCTGAATTTTTTTTTTGAAAAAATGGTTATCGGTTTTTTTGTCACGGTTTCAGCTCATTAAAAACCCGAATTTTTTTATTAATTTTATTATATTGAAATCAAAAATTGTTACATTAAAAATTTCAATGCTTTTAAAGAAACTAAGGCCACAAATACACCAACAGTATTCGCCAAGCATATGCGTAATGTCTTGTCCTTAAAGTGATTTTTAATAGCCGCAATGTCCTGATAGAACCTTTCGCCATGCTCATCGCTACAAGCTCCTAAATCATCAGGGAAAAAATATAAATGATTGTGAAGGAAATGTATCTTTAGCGATATTAATATTTTTATAATTGGCAGCTCGTTTGTTGCCAAGAAACTGCTCAATAACGGCAACTGTGCTTTTCCATGCACGTTGTTCGATAGCATTCAATTTTGATGAAAATTCATAACTTGCAACTATTTTTTTTTTAGCTGCGTACCATTGAGAACATCTCAAATCATACACATCATTAAAAAAAAATAAAGTTACTGAATGCCTTCTTAAAAAAAATACCTGCATGAATCTTTGCGCCGCTCAATTTCGGAAAAACTTTGCGCAAACTTGCAATCGCCTCGCACTCATGATCCAGTTTTTTAACAAAATTTGATACGAGACCAAGCTTAATGTGTAGTGGTGGCAAACTAATTTGAAATGGCTGCACCAATGGTAGATTTTCTATACTTTCTACGCCTACTTTGTAGCATGTTCGCGGCTTCCACTTAAATTCAGTGTAATGCTGATCTCATTTGCGACCTTCCAATGTACACAAAAATCACTGGTGGGTTGGAAATCCACGCTTAACACCCATGAGTAATCCGACCACTTTCAGATCGCATATCGCATATTTTCCAATTATGCTCTTGGTACTTTATCAGCTGTAATATTAATTCCATGCCTTCGTATGTTTCTTTGAGATTTATGACATATGCGATCGGGACAGCTGGATGTTTGTTACCGATATGAAGCAGCACGACTTTAAGGCTGTTGACCGATGCATCGATGAAAAGTCGTCACTCCTCTGAAATATGAGGGTAATCAATTTTTGCAAACATCGAATCAATATCATAAAAATAAGCTAAGTTTTTTTCCCCGATCTTCGTGCAATTTAAAAAATTCGTCATATGGAATAGTGCCACGTCGATTACGAGCGGCTGTTATTTTAAAATTATTATTTATATAATTATATAACCACCTGAAAACTGCATTATAATGGTCAGCATGGCACCTGTAGCATGCTGTATATATTTATACCAGATTGATGTTGTGTTGTGCATTTCTAATAATAAATTGGGTTGTACTAAAAACTCGAATGACAGATTTCGGAGTTGCCAATGACAAGCAAGTTTCGGCGACCAACCATAATCGGCAATTATGAAGTAGGGATAGATTTTTTTGTTTAGCTAGTGAGAAATTAAAAAAAAAAGTTAGTACAAATTTATTACCTGTGGTGAAATTATTTATTTACTTTTCTGTAACACTTGAATTCATAACGTTAAAGTGAATTTCATGCGAGCGCAGCCGCGGGTAAAAGCTAGTATATTATCTTATATATATTTTGTTCTGCTTCGCAGATATGTAAACAACCACTACTAAGTGTTCGCCGGCTGGTAGTGTGTTGGGGACTATCGAATAAAAACAATCAAGTTATTCGATAGTTCAGCAATTTTCATTCATTCGATAGTTTTCAAGAAATCACTCATTACTATTTTTTCGTTCATTCGAATTTTTTCGTTCATACCAATTTTTCGTTCAAAACGAATATTTTGTTTGATACTAATTTTTCGTTCATTACTGTTTTTTCGTTCATTCGAATTTTTCCGATAGAGCATATGACAACAGAACTTTCAGCACAAAACTACCCAACGATGTCACTAGTGGTGCCTATAGTCAGAGGACTGCAATATGCAATAAGATCCCAGCAAATGAAAACTACGGAGGGAGAATGCTTGAAAAGTAGTTTGTTGGAAGTAATTTCGAGACGACTTGGCCAACTAGAGTCTGACAAGATGTGTGCCAAATCGACCTTCTTAGACCCACGGTTTAAAAAGATTGCCTTTGGAAATGAAAGTAGCTCTAGTAATGCTCAAAAATGGTTGGGAGAAGAGGTATCAGCATTCATACAGCGGAACCAAAGGACTGCTACAGCCCCAGTAATAGAATTACCCGCGGATAAAAGTAAATTATCTCTTTGGACTCTACTTGACCAAAAAGTAGCGGAAGCAAAAACTATTTGTCATAACGCCCCTAGTGTTAATGCACATATTTCTTTGGAACAATATCTTAGACAAGATTTCGTTGAGAGACATCAAAACCCTTTAAACTATTGGGACAGCAAAAAGGCAACTTTTCCAGAACTCTACGAGCTTTCCAAAAAATATTTATGTATACCTGCTACTTCAGTTCCTTCCGAAAGGGTTTTTTCTAAAGCTGGGCAAATAATAAATGATAGAAGAAATAGACTTAAAGGTGAAAAGCTAGATCAAATAATATTTTTAAAAAACAATTTTAATATATAATTAATATTTTTTTGCGTTCTTCTGATATTTATATTTATATTTATTTTATATGATATTGAATATCTTTTCTGTGCTTTACTATTTTTATGTTTTATTAAAATATTGAATTAAATTAAACCTTTGTATTGGTTTAATTAAAAATGAATAAAATTCCAGTACTTTTTTGTTGTTTGAAGAGCACGCCTTTGCTTAGTTATTGAATTTGATTAAATAAATAAATGAATGAATGAATGAATGAACGAAAAAATTCATTCGATAGTCAAAATCATTCAGTCATTAACAATCGATAGTTGAAATCACTCGATAGTTCCCAACACTACCGGCTGGCATCGCACCCAGCCATATACTTCATTTGGCACAAAATTAATTAGTTTTTCAATTCAGACCAACTGGGTGTACTGGAGTTCTTGAGAGTTTTTATTTTATTTTAAAAATGTGTATGGTGAAGAGTTAACGTCTCGTTCTCAATGTTTGATTAACATGTCAAGATATTTATATATTTTACTAGCCCACCCAAACATTCATATTGCAAGTTGAAGAAAAGCTTTGTAAACTAGTGGAAAATTTATATAAATAGGAGAGAATAGTATATTACGGAATTCAAAATGTTCGCCAACTGCAACAATGTCGACTTCGTGAATTGTTGGCACATCGAAACGTCTTGCGTGTTCACCCACGGTAGTCTTATCAGTTCTGATTATAATTTTGGGTTTATCGAATGCCATCTGGGAGATGTTGCGTTGATGATTTTCTTGTCTCGTGAAAGCAGAAAAGTACTTAATCGTTTGTTCGATATCGTGTAAGCTATTATAAAATTGCTTCATGAAACAATTTGAATAACCAAGTAATATCGATGCAGCGCCCGTTTTTGTATGATAGTAAATTCAATATCTAGAAATATGCAAAATTAAAAAAAAATAAAGTGCTTATAGTATTTTAGTAATATGTAAAAAACCTAAGTATATATTCGGTTGATCTTTAAGTAGTAGGCATTTTTAGAAAGCCAACATAGTACCTCTGTTTATTTTTAAGGAAAAGTTATTATATTTATCGAAAGGTTTTGAAATTTTTTATTGGAATTCTAGATTTTTCTGTGAGAAATGCAAAAGTTATATGAAGTTTTTAAGCAATATTTCTTTAGTTTCAGAAAAAGATATATAGATCTAAGTTTATGGACTTCCGAAATAAAAAATAGAAATATTTAAAATGTTTTGTGTTCCTAAAAAAATAATTTTTTTTTGGCGGAAACCATAAAATTTTAAAAAGTGTGGCAAAATTAAAAACATATATAAATAGAAAAAAGGGGAGCAATTAAGTTTTTGCTTCGATACTTAGATTTTTAACATCCTGCAAAGGATTTTTTTGAGCTATGTGTCTATACGACGTCAAATATGGAACGCGATGCAACAATAAGCTATTTATATCGCGACATAGCCATGGCCCATTGTATTAAAATTCATTTTATGTCTATGAAAGAAAATTTTTCAGCCCTGAAAGTATTCAATGCGATGTCCGCTGGTGATGGTACATAGAGGAATGCCTCCTCTTCATTTGAAAGATCAAATCTAAAAGTATTTGGCATCACTTGGAGTCCAATTGGCGCTAGTTAACAGGAATAAGGAACCATTTTAGTGTGGTGGTGTAATCGATGTAGATTATAATTTTATTTAACTTTATTTATTGTAAAATATATTATGATAAGATCGACAAGAATAATAAAAATAAAATTTGACTATTATGCCAAACGATGTCAGACAAGTCACATAAAACAAAATTTACAAAAACTGCATAAGCTGGAATCGAGTTCCAAGAGCAATGAGATTTGCGAAAAGTAGTCTTGCAGATGTTAGCTAATTTTATTTGAGTATAATTTATTCTGTTAAGCAAGGAGACCTTGGTGGGGAAAGTTTATCATAAATATAGCCTGCCTCTTTAGATTAGATCACAAGTATTTGATATATGTGCGTACGAATAAATTTATATGTACTTTTACATTTTTTTTTTTTTTCTATTTTGGAAAGTTACGTATGTTTCACGAATTTTTTATATTTAATGTCAGCAACCGTGTGGCTGAATTACAGATGTCGCTATTGAACAAATGGTAACAGTGACTCGTTATTTGTCTCTTTTTTCGCGATTTCTGTTACCCGCCTCGGATCAGGGTCCCGCCTTATGCGATCATCCAGCTCTCGGCCACTTTGGAAGAGAACTTCGAGCTGTCTAACTGTAACTCATTATATATATATATATATATGTATATTTATTTATTTTTAATTAGTGAGTATAGAGCATGCCTGCATGCAAAATAAAATTAAGTAAAAAATAAATTGAGTGGTATCTTTACTGATTGGATAAATCTCAACGATCGGACCTTCACATTCTCTGTTTGCCACAGAATTCAAGAGGAATTTCCGGGCCCCATTTTTCATCTCGTTCCAAACACATACAAATAAAATTTTTTTGTCACATACACAGACTTCAAACAGTTGATCAAATGACGATATTCGATAGGCTATACGATAGTAATTTACATACATGAAGCGTCATTTAAACGAGAATATTTTTGTGGTGTCGTTTGAGCGACTATCGTTTTAAAGTTTCGTGATACATTAACTGCTTTAGTATATGCATTTAACCAGACTTAGTTTTGAACATAGTTCTTCTTTACCTTGGTAAAAACATATATTGTCAATATCCTCGAAAATTGCTTCTGAGACTTCCTTAACACTGAGTGAGTTGCTTAATTTATAAATCCACCTGAGTAAATGCATTATGATGATCAGCAAATATTTATATAATATTGTGCTTCAGCTCTTTAGCCCTAGAAGGCGATTATGATATTTTAAATGACACTCAATGAATTTCTAGTAATAAAGTGGATGCATTGAACCGGAATGATAGACTACACAATGTCAATAACAAATAAGTTGCACATACCAGCCGTAATTGGCAACTATCAAGTAGGTTTAGATTTGTTGGTTAGATAATAAAAAAAATTTTAAATCTAAAAGTGAATGAGAAGTTTTACCTGAAATTACTTAGTACTGCCATAAGTTGTGTTACAAATTCTGGCCGTTATAAAAATGATAATATAATAAATTTTTTAATAAAGTTAATTTTATTTAATAATGCACGTATTAAACGTTCGCTGTTCGAACCAAAGATTTTATGAGACTCTTCAAGTTTCTGAGGAGTATTCGACAAGCCATGTTCTCCAACTCCGACCACAAAATGTAGTCCAATGGATTTAAATCTGAACTTCCACGGTCAAACATCTGGAGCTATGAAACCAGGAATATTGATTTTAAGCCACTGGTGGTTGGGGTTTGCCTTGCGTGCTGGCGCAGAATCTTACTGCAAGGTTCAATGCTCTCCATCGAAGAGAGAATTGCTTAACTGCATTACTACACCTTTTAAAACATCCTGGTGGTACACTTTGACCCCAGATTTAACCCCTTTTTCACGTTGGACCCTTGAAATAGTTTTTTTTTCTTCTTTGGAAGTTTTTGCGAAGATTTTGTAATTTTTCTTATTCAAAACTTCTTCAATAGCGACAAGTTTCTCATCTGTAAAAATGCTACTTTCATGACCATCGACCGCGTGCAAGTGAGGAAGCCGCTTGCATCTGTTGAGCCTAAATTGCTTCAAGCGCCTTGTCAAAAGATGACCAGTCGACCGATTTTAGGCTTACATGTGGAGATCAACTCGAATAAGTCTTCACATTGATCTGGTAGATATATTTATTTCCCTAGACAAAATTGTCTGATTTCTAAGGAGATTACTGCGAATGCGTTCGCGAACAGGCTGAACTGGTTCCAACCACGCGAAGGCTACCATTTCTCTTACTGTCATCAACTGTAGGCGTATGGGAAAAACGAGCAATAGTGGAGTAAATAAACATTTTCGAAATATTAAGTTTGAAGCTCGTTAATTTCACTAGCATTTTTTCCCACTTATGTAACGCAATCACCGCTGATTATTTTAAATGAATAGACACTGCACTTTTGTCTGCGAATTTGTCCTCACTGTATGCATTGCAAACTTTGTAAAAGAATTTATGGCAATACTAAGTATTTACTTACCTTTCTATTATACTCGAATTCAAAAGCTGAAGCTAGTATTTTATAATACACTTTACATGCCGAAACAATGCGAACGCTAGAGGCACAATTCGGTTCAGCTTGAGCTGCGCTATGTCATTTGATGCCGTTGCTCAAGCTTTGTTTGATGCAATGGAGTGGCTTTGGTTTACACGCCATCATTCGACCACTACATAGCTTGTGGCATGGAAATCATTGATATATTTACACTCATATACATTCCTTTTGAATCACTGCCATTACTCTGCCGCTACAGCAATTACTTGTCATGCCACCGTGTCGTATAAGTAATATTTTAATTGTTCAATTACAGTGTGAGAGACTCAATAATTTTCCACAATAAAAATGTAATCAGCCACAGCAGTAACGTTGCCGGGCTTGTGGCATACGCGGCTGGAAGTGGGTGTGTGGTAGTAATTTACAATAATTCAAGCGCAGATTACCAGCTACGCTACGGCAGTTATAACAGCGGTGAGCGCATTAAAAGTATATTAAAAACTGTTGGCGGCTGGCTGTGTTGTTCGTGTCACAGTGCAATTTTGGTGGCATGCTGCTGTGCAGCTGCTTAAGTGTGTCTGGCATAATGCAAATTTAAATGCAATGCATTGTGGTTGTACGACCAGTGCTGATGGCTAAAAATGTGAGTTTAAACTTCAGGAAAAACTTGACTTGCATTTTTTGTTTTTTTTTTGTTGCTGATATGTTTTCTTTACTTTCACCATTTCAGACACCAACCGTTCGGTTACCTTCATTAGTGACCTGGTGGCAATGTGATTGAATGTGTGCACCTCTCGGTTGGTCGGTCGGTCATTTTCAACACCCAACTGTTTTCGGTTTTCAATTTTTACTCAACAGCAGCTGTGCATGTACATACATATACATATATATATTTCAAGCAACAGCCACGTAGCTCATATGCTAATCATGCTCAGTTGCATCTCGAATACATGGGCACCGAAAAAAAAACAGCACACACTTACCGCTATAACTTTGAATATTTTTTTTTTACTTTGCTTTCACAGACCTACACATACACACAGGGTTAACACACACTTCAATATGTACGGCTCGCTGCGGATCGTTAAAGCACTTGAATGTTTTCGCTTGAAGTCCAACGGGGTATGCTGCTTATTGCCATTGCTGTTAGTCAGCGCTGCTGTTGCAAAGCAAATGTGCAACAACATCCAGCAACAGTACTCACCTGTCTGGCAACAATATCGACAAGCGAGTGGTTTGAAATATGTACATATATTTATAAGCCACAAATGTTTTTTTTTTATTTGTTTGTACTGCCTGCGGGTGGGTTAGCTGTGCAATGGCTGCGGTGGCGTCACAAGGTCTTGTGACCGTAGTGGCATGAATGTTGAACTTTTGCTGCACGACTGCCAATTTTTTCACATTGCACACACACACATACACATATGCGCACTGTGTTAGCATAGAATTTTTAGCAAACTGATTTTGCTTCGGCAAGAGCACGTCCTTCACTTGGCTTCAGTGGGTACGGCTTGGCGGGTTGTGTCGGCTATGTCGGTAGTTTCATACTCATAGCGCATTCGGAGAAGGACAACTTTTAATTGAGATAAAATAAGCCGCCGCCGCCGCCATTCCAAGCCATTCGTATGGGTATTAATTTAAAAAAATTACAGTTACTTGTAATTTAGTAGGGTCTGCACATGCAACGTGCAATTGCCGGCTGGCTGTCGGTGCTGGTGGTCATCGAGGCATGCAACAAGCCCACTTTAGTAGTTGTAAGTCTACTTTTTTTTTATTTAATGTTCGAGTGTTGTTGTTGTTCCTGCTGCATTTGCCTAACTACATGCTGGCGCGCCGCTGTGTTGGTGATGGCGATCAGTGGCAAACGGCAAACGGCAAACGGCAAGTGGTAAGTTCGTGTTGGTCTCTCATGTGGCAAGTAAGTACTTTTTGCAGTTTAAACAAATTTACAGTTGTTACAATTTTTTTTTTGTTGTTGTTGACGTGTTGGGACTGCTTAGTTGTCGATGTTGTGATTTCTTTCGCAGCGTCTACATTTGTTTCAAAATAAGTATATTACGGCCTGAGTTTTGTTGTTGGTGATTTTTTCGTTGTACTCTAGTCCTTAGTGCATGTAGTAAATCCGATTGTAGCGGTCATTCATTTATTTAGTTTTGTGACAACGACAGCAAAAGTGATTTTGCTGTGGAAAATATGAATTGAAACCTCATAAATGTAATATAATTAAAAAACTTCATATCGGGGTATGAAAATGTACGAAATGTACTATCAACCCCATCACCTACATATAATAATTTCCAATACATATATTCCTTTGCAAATGGTTTTATTATTAAACAAAGGTTATTTGACTAGCATGAAGGCCTAGGATTACAGAAGTTTGCTTCTAAACTTAAGTTTATATAATAATTTTTATATGGAGGCAAAGAAAATGTTTCATGTTTCGAGAGATGACAGGAGTTTTTATTAATTTTAGTGGTATATTGAACTGCAATATTATTATCTTAGAAAATGACAAATAAATCGTTCCTCACTGATGTCATAAATGTGAGAGGACGGCTGAACGAAATTGGAATTGGCCAGGGCCGTAGCGAGGGTGGGGCAGCTGGGGCACCGCCTCGGGGCCCCCACGACCCAAAAAAAAAAAAAAAAAAAAACAAAGGTCATCAAAAATTTTTCGCGAATGATGTTCGTCAGTGCACTTGCAACTATTTTCCTTCGTCCGGCGCATTTTGCTGAATTGGAACAGTATTATTAATAAGCCCTGTCGGTTTATTGTGAACGTAAACAACACGAATCAGGTGCGCGTTATCAAGAACGAAAAAAGGAAATGTGAAAGAGAAGTATCCGACGTATTATACAATATAGAATTGAAGCAAAGGCAAGGAAGTACGGCTGATGAAATCGATAATACAGTGTCGGATTGACGGAATGCGTGGTACTACATTTATAGACGCGTCTGGGTCTTGTTCTTTTTGATTTCGGTGGTGACCTTTTTTTTTTTTTTTTTTTTTTTTGCTCTTCAAATTACAGGGGCCCCCGCCGTCCTCGCGACGGGCCTGAAATTGGCCTATAGCCCAAATGTTAAAAAATATTATAGATCATTAAATAAATAAATTAAATCACATATTGCTATATAAATACTGGATATATCTAGATAACAATTAGTTATTTAAGTGATCACAGAATCAATTCCATAAGAGAGTGGCCACCTGTTTAAATGGCTGAATTCAATTAAATCAGTGAATGAAGTCAAATACTCCAATCATAATGGTAATCAAATAAAAGCGGCTTAAAAAGTGAAATTTTTCCCATGTTTTGAAATAGGGTTGTCATCTGCTTAAATCCAAATAAAGTTATGTATATCAAAAAAATAAATGTCATTTTACAATATGAGTGTTAAACTAAAAGTTTTAAGAAAGTTTAGATTTAAAAATATTTTTAAAGAGGGTTGCCACCTGTTTAAAAAATTAAATGAAATCATAAGGCAAATCAAATATGTATTGAAATATGGGTCTCAAACGAAGAAGATTTAGGAAAACATTATATTGACAACAAACCGTGGGGTAGGGCGGGGGGTTTTTTGTCGCCTCTTTCTTAAAAGAGTAAATTAAGTTATTATTCAGTTTCAGTAAGTACTAGGATATAACATTCATAGAAAGCAGCAATTTCTAAGCTTACTGCTCTGAAACGAAAGCGCTTATACGAAAACATTTTTGAAGAGGGTCACCGCGTTTTGAAAATCATTGCTTCAATAAAATTGGTAAGCTAACGGATATTCTACTATACTAGAGTGAAATGAAAACGGTCTAAGGAAGCCATATTAGAGAAAACTATTTAAAGAGGGTAGCCACCTGTTTACAAATTTTTATAATTTTTCAGACTTTCTTAAGACTGAAAAACTGGCTTGATATATATAATCATTTGAATCAGCGCATTAGGTTGATCACCAAATATCTGTAACATTCTGTATATTAGATTGAGGTTCGGCTTTTCGACACTAGAAGACGATAATGAAACTTCTAAATGGCACCATAATTTGATTACGTTGGTTGTTTCTGACAATAAAGCAAGGATCTTCTGAAATAGAGGTAGGGTGCCGTGTTCGTACCGTTAATAATGTCAATCAAACAGCGTTTCCGAAAAAAATATTTTCATACAAAATTTTGGGAGTTTTTTCGTTAAGTTTTTTTTTTCATTGTGCATGTGGTCGCCCTTACTTTTTTTTCTCCGGAGTATCATCATCCACACGTACGCGCAAGCATTGGCTATGATATTTATCTTCATCAAACGCGCCACCAGTGCTTTGTTTCCAAAGCATTGGAAACTATTCCCTCCATATCTCAATCTGTTATCAAATTTCCATATTCGTATTGTTTCGAAACTAGCCTCGGTCTTGAAACATTCCGATTGATGCCCTCTACATTTCTGTCTGCCAGCGTGCCAGAGCGGAATAAAGAAATAGGGAGAACCAGTGCTCATTCGACACCAGCCGACGAGGAGTTGCTTGTTTAAACAGAATTGAGAGACGAGTGCGAAATTGCTTGGTTGTCCGTTGATCTATCGTTGCGCTGATCAACATTCGTCTTTCTCTACATAGAGGCGCATATGGACTTAACCTGTGATGAGGAATAGAATGAACACACTCGGAACGCTCAACAGACTTTTTCGATGTTTCGATTGTGGTATCTGGTACTACTCACAGCCATGTTCTGAGCTGTGGGGAAGTCGATCAGTCTCGCTCCAAAAGTATTTATATGTATATAATTTATAAGCAGTATAGCTAGAAATGTTTCTTGAAAGTGAAATTTTTCATGCTTAAAATAGTTTAGAGCAAATGTTAAAAAGTACTTCAAAAATGTTAATGTTGTAATTGCGCCCATTTTATTGTGTAATTTGGTTTATATTGGCCATAGCATATAATATGAATTTAAATCGGGGCATCAATAATTCCAAGGAGAAAAAATTGATTTCCGTCCACCCACAATATATTGCATCATTGTCGACTACTCAATTTGTGCCGAGTCATCGAGTTGTGTACATAATTACATATATTTATAAAATCCGTGATGATGCATTCCGTTTATGTGAGTGTTTGTGTGCGTTGGATTTAGTTAAAACTTAACGACTTTGTTTTTGGCTTCATAATTGATTAACAAATTAAATCTTAAAATTTACTTTACTCAGCTGCTCAGTCATATTGCCGGCCATGCAGACATTCAGGAGTACACCAGCATACGGACAGGCAATCGCAAAATTTGAAAATGGCCCTAAACCGGAAATAGCAAATTTCTTGCACGGAAATTAAAATACTCAGTGCGGATTTTATGGCAAAACTTTGGCGGCACTGCCAATGTTGCAACACTGCAGCCAACCAACTACAAACGCACAAACGCATAGACACAGTTGCACTGGCAAATTCATTAAGTTGCCCACTGGCATTTCCATAAATTTTAAGAGCTCTCTGTTACGCTAGTCGAAAGTGCCTAATTTTTCTATTTTTCAAAAAATCATATTCCGAAGAAAAATGATAATGAGTGTGTTGCATGCTGCCGGTCGTTTCCCAAACTACCGCAGGCCCGGTTGCCTAAGGTTGACTGTCGTCGACTATAGACTGTCGTTAGCTGTGCATGCAACGTGCCAAATTGCCGACTAACTAGAAATGAGATTTGGCACAATGCTTCAGGGGAATTTTGAGTAAAACTTGTGGTTAAGTCTTTAAAGTATACTACTACGCTGTTTTGTTAGAAAGTAAAGAAAGTTAAGTATGAAAATAAATAAGAGTTGCTTGGGTCTTTTGAACGCAAGTCGGCTATTTGTTTGCCTCTGTATGCAGTTTTTGGTTGGTTTTATTCTGGTAGCTTTCTATAAAACTAAAACTATGAGGCTCATCCGGTTTACTGGTTGTTTACTGCATTGAGTGGTCAACACATATATACATGCATTTATTCATATATGAGCCATAAACTTCCTGGATTGCTTAAGCAAGTTACCACAGCATCTAATAACACAATAACAACAACAACAACAACAACAAGAACATCAACAACCAACATTTTTAATTGAAAGCTTCAAAAATTCAAAGACCGCAATGAAGGCAATACAAGGCATAAGCAGAAACCGTCTGAGATGAGCGCCGTGGAGCAGCGTACAACACAAAGCAACGAAATAAGAAGACTATGAAGGAAAGAAATGAACTTCCTCTTTATTAAAATACTTGAAAACACTTGGCGGCAAGACAAGACCAAACCCCAATTTCATGTATGTACTTCGAACAGCGTCGCAAGGCAACCAAAGTGAAAGAACAGGCTAACGTGAGAATTGCTATGCGAGCGGAATAAGCTGCAGTTCATTTCAGCTTATGTGCTGAATGTGTGTGTACATTAGAGTGCATTACTCTGCATACAAAGAAAAATAGCCGATTCTGTTTTTCCATCGTAACTGTAAAATTTATTAGAAAATCCGCCAGAAGTTGTTCTGTCTTTATTCATTTATTAATTTCTCTCTGCATATGGTGGCAATCGTATCAAAAATATAGAAAATATAGGTGTACACCTTGTTTTCGCCGATGCGAACAGTTTGGCACTCATATTTTAATATTATATAGTTTAATTCAATTTTACTTTAAAATATACCTATAAACTTTCTTCTTATGAAGCAAAGAGTTTAACAACCACGCATATTCTATTATTTCTTATAACTTATGTTGAATTTAATTAAATATTTAACTTTTCAAGCAGGCGGCAACTATTTGTATGCTATAAGCTTTCTTCTCAGCCGATCGAATAGTTTAACATCCATAGTTTCATATTTTATATAACTTATTAAAAATTAAATTAAACACAATTTTTTAAACATGTGGCAACCCTCTACAACATATAACTGTGCACCTTTTCCTCGCCAGGATGAACCGCTTGCCACCCATATTTTAACATTTCATATATTGTGTATAATTTAATCAAACTCGTATTTTCAAACAGGTGGCAACCTTCATGGAGTTAACTATAAATCTTCTTTCAAGGATAAACCGTTTGACACCCATGTTTTAATATTTTATATATTTTGTGTACATTTTAATTAAATTTGACTTTTAAAGCAGGTGGCAACCCCCTCCAAAATATTGGTATGAACCTCCTTCTTGCCGAGCCGAACCGTTTGCTATTCATATATTCATGTTTCATATAATTGCTGCATAATTAAATAAAATTCGCCTTTTCAAACTTGTGGCAACCCACTTCAAAATATAGTCAGCAATAAACCTTTTAGTAAATGAAACTATTGATTGTCGCAATTCTAATATTTCATATAACTTTTGCGTAATTCTATTAAATTCCATTTTTAAACAGGTGACAACCCTTTCCAAAATATACGTACGCACGTTGTCCTCGCCGACACCAACTGTTTAACACCCATATTTTAATATTTAATATAGCCTCTGTTTAGTTCAATTAAATTCGACTTTTCAAAAAGGTGGCAACCCTCTAAAAAGCATAAAATATACTTAACAGTAACAATAGTGACATTCCGATGCTATGGAAAGTATAGGAGGACGACACTCGATTCTACTTTGTACTTGGAATTACTTGCTCAGCATTAAATTTTTACTTATCTTCAGATTTTTCTTTTAAATATACAATGCCAAATTTTATGTGTAACAAGATTGTATTTTAATATAAAAATGATTAAACTGTTAAGGACAAACTCTTGATGAATGGGATTTGAGATAGCTAAACAAAATCTATCAACTTCAAACCTTGTACCCAGATCTAGTTTACGGATGGATCGAAATTGGATTATGGTAGAGCATTTGGATTGCACGGCCTCAATTTAAAAAAATATATATTGTGTATAGCCATCTATTTTTCGGCCAGAAATGCATTACATAGAAATCTGTGCCAGAGAATGTCTGCGTCGGAGAAGAGTAAACATATATATGTATACATCCTCTCCAACAGCCAAGTGGCTCTTAAAGCCCTAAGGAAACTTAAACACCTAAACATAGACTAGATTCCAGGTCATGAGGGGCATGAGGGAAATGAGAAAGCCGATCGCAGGTGCCAGTATGCCCTTTATTGGGGCTGAACTATTTTATGGACTCCCCAAAAGCCACTCTAACGAAGACGTAAGATGACTAAAAGGAAATAAATTAGCTAGCTACCAATGACATAGCGCAGGGCAATACCAAGCAATACGATTTCTTTTCCCCTCGAGGGGAATATCGAGAAAGTTAATTTCACTAAGTAGAGAGGACTAACGAACTTTTACTGGGTATTTTATAGGACACTGCAATCTAAGGTACTACAGTAAAAAGCTGGACCTATCCGAGCCGATACCGACGTTTGTCGATTCTCTAAAATAGAATTAGAAAGCTCAGGCCTGCGTTAGGCAGACAAAGGCTTCATCATCTAGGTGACATCGATGTCCAACCACATAACCTATGTAAAAACAAACCTCAAATCTAAGGGTTTAAAAGAGAAAGGTCATGCAAATGGATCAAATTTGATCGTAGTGTCTCGCATCCTATAATAATGAAAATAATATAAGTAGTAGGAAGCTTGTTAATGTATTAAGAGGAAAGAAAGGCGATTTCTATTTTGTAAAATTATTGCCCCTCCTTTGGAAAACAGACGCTCACATGGAACTGTCGTTGCCACTACGCGAAATGAATTTCGACCAAGCTTTTAAGTGCTGGGTAAAGGGCTTTTAAGTCTTCCCGCTCTAAAATGGGGTAGCCTTTAGGAAAAAAAAAGAGGAGATGCTAAAAAGGGAGAAACTTTACCCATATGTTTTATCCGAGTTTCATTAATTTTGCAGCGAGTACTCATATACAGGTACCAATGAACAAAAAATACTCAGTTTTAGTGGAAGAACTGTAGTATTTATTTCGAAGTAATTAGTAGTATCGGAATATCACTATCGGGCGAACCGTTTCACAGGAGTGCGACCACAAACACCGTGACATTTGATTTTTACATATAATCTAAGATTATATTTTAAGTTTTCCATTAAAATATTGAAAGTGCCGCCAAAAATGTAGTATTTTTCTAAATATGAATAGTTTAAGCTTAAAAGGTATACATACATAACATCAAAAAGTTTTATCTGATATTATATTTGAAGATTTATTTAAAAAACTTGAATAAGGCATACCTTGGCTTATGTGAAAACACCTTTCCAATGATAGATCACAAATTTAATTCTTCAATGCTTAACCCAGTAGTGCCCACTTTTACATATGTGGAAGGAACGCAGCGTATTTGGATGCCAAACACGCGTTAGTCATCGCACGCAGGTGAAATTAAAATTTTTTGTTTTCCGAGAAATATGAGTCAGTTTAATTATTAATTTCATCGCGGTTAGTCGTTGAGTGAAGAAGAGTTTTTTAAAAGTGACGCAAAAGACAAAATGACAACGCTACGATGGTAAGAACATGTATTAATATATTTAAAAATATATTTTTGACAGTAAAAATTTTTTGTTGATTAACTAAAGAATACATATATGTATGTATTAAATTATGCAAATGTAAAAATTTATGTTTGGTAACGGTACGGCGCTATGGATAACCGACAATCGGGGCGTTACATATATGTAACAGTGGGCACTCTTCAGCCCATCGAATTTAGATTATTTTTTGTGCATGTGTACGCCGTAGAGAATTTATTTCCGTCTTATTTTTTGATATGTTTTCGTTAGTGATAAGGGTTATTTTTACATTTCGATATTTGTGTTTGGAAGAAGCTACAAATATTCTCGAAAAGTTGATGTCGGATGATGGGGGTGATGAGCTCATAAAGAAATGAATTATTGAACCACCAAATGATCAAAATATTGAAACCGATGAGAGTTCTGGAGAAGAAGATGGTACTTTGAAACAGCGATGTTTAAAACATTTTCCCCCGGAAAGATGTTTGCCAAATGACGAATCAAGTGTTGAATATTATGCGCGTCATATATAGTTGTAAATAATTCATCAGAAGCACAACATTAAGATTTGGGTACAAAATGTGGAGCCTGAATAATCCCTTTAGGGTATTTAATAAATTTCGAGATGTACCAAGGATCGGAATCCGCGTACAAAAGTGGAATATGCTTTTGAATATGGGAAAAATATAGCGCCGCTTTTCACTTAACCAATTCACTTCACCCTCGGCCTTAGTTGAACTAAGGCAACGTGGTTACCATGAAACCGGAACCATTCGACCAAATATTACTTCAAAATCGTGTCCTTTGCTGTCGAAAGAAGAATTGAGAAAACTTGATAGTGGTTAGATGGAAAGCGCAAAAATGCAATCAATCGGAATAAAAGTAACTAAATGCCTTGACAATGCAATGCTAAGTGTAGTTTCTACAATAGGTGGCAAACTACCACATTGCGTCGCTGCGCTGATCTAAATTGCGCAGCTCACCCTCCTGCCATGTGTAAAAAATTAAACGTTGGTTTATGCATAAAACTTTTTGAAGAATATCATCATTTCAGTAGTATCTAAAACTTAATCCCTAAATCAAGTATAATTGTATTATCACCAATGAGGTGGTCAAAATATACTGAGGAATGCCCACCGTTACAAGTATGTTACAGTTGAAAACTCCAAAACCTGTACAGGCGAAAGTCTTAAAACGTAATATATTTTATAATTCCGGTGAAAAATAAAACCCAATTTTTTTTTGTTTTATGAGACACTCTAATGTACCTAAGTTTCTGTGTGAGCTGTGCAGGTGAATGTGAGGTGAACTCTTTTTACACAAAGGTGCAACGATTGGGGGGTTGAGGTTGTAGCCAAAAATTCCTGATGATATATTTAACAGACTCATCGAGATGCGGCAATAGTTTCGTGAGTGTTGCAAAGTATTGTTGCCACGTCCTTGTGCTAGCACAAATTTCACAAATTGGCGAAAACTTGTAGAAGTTTTTCTCTAAGCTTGAATGGCTACCTTGTTTGGTTGAGGGCGTCAGCTGGCAGGGGGGCAATTTCAAATTGTTGGTCAGCTAGGAGTTTGGCAACGTAAATACTCGCATGAGAGTAAATGCTATATTTTATATGAAATCTCAAACGGTATGCTTGTAGCTAAATGTGATTGTGTTTGTGTCAGTATTTATATGAATATACTTATACGAGTACAATACATACTATGAATATACTCGAGTACGTACGTGTTTGCGCAGATATATTTCATGCTACCGATTAGTCTGCTAAACCGATCAAAGTGCTGTTGTTGTTTCTGCTTCAAAGATGCATGCACCATGGTGCAGGTGTATTTGTGGGTGTGTGTCAAAACTAAAAGTAACTGTCTTAAGGCAAGATAAAATGACGCGCTGATTGCTTTAGATTTATGTGGAAATATCAAATTAACAAATTTGATTATAGCCGACATGATTAATAAAGTTTTAAATACGAATAGTTGACTTGTGCAAATTACTCATAGTCCCCAGTTTTTTATATATATGAAACATTTATTTTAAAAACATTTTAACAGCATTTACCTAAATTTAAATTGCCTTCATACTCAATTTCATAAAACTTTGAAAATAATGTCAAAACTTTTCTAAAGTAATCTCTACTTTTGTTTGGAAGTAAGTCTAGTTAGGCTTGTCCCACTAAAAAAAGGGACGTATACCTAATTGTGTCCACTCTGTTGCCATTTATGTAGAAGGAAGAGAGAGAGGAAAGGTGAAACAAAGAACTTTTAAAGATCTTTACCATTTTAAATGACACTACTGCACTTCATTCTGTGCTCGGGGTTGGTAATACAGAACGTAGGCAACATGTCTACATTTGTCACCAGCAGAAAATAAAGAAAAGGTGAAGTAACACAGGGACGGATAAAAATGAATTAAATTGATGATATAACTAAATTACCAATAATGTTATTTAATTTGAATTACTATGGTATGTGTATAAATATTTTCCATTAATTTATTGTTTAATGTAGATTTATGTATATAAACAAAATGAAATATGATGAAATTACAATGTGTTTAAAGAGTTATGTCCATTCTACTGTGTGCTGATTTCCAATCGCTCTTCTCCAACCCAGTTGCGGAGTGCAAGTCCTCGTCTACCATATAATAAGATCGATCGATTGATGGGCATCAGTTTCTGCTTGTTTTCTATTACCAATTTGCGGCTTTGGTCAATCTCATCTCTGATGTCATTTCGCGTGCTTTCAAATATCAGTTTGAAGTTCTGCGCCACTTCTAATTCATCCAAGTGATATATCTTCGTTTGATGGTCTTTGAATCTTTTCAGAGCTCTTTTACAGTCTTTGAAGCCAGTTGCCATGAGAGTGGTCACATTTTTATGTCCTTCTTTCCCAACGCTCCTCTGAGCAAATATAGCGCAAATTCACTCCATCTCCAGCAGCTGAGTATGTTAAGCAAGATAACTTTTATAACCATGCCAATTAGAATTTTAAATTCTTCTTGTTTACTTCAGCTACTGTAAAAACAAAAAAAAAGTTTGTGGTATTAATATGCTCACCAGAAGCTCGTACATTTCCGTATCGTGCATTTTTTTCAGCCAACACGTTGAGCATCATTATTTTATTCTTGCAATATTTGCGACTGGTAAAAATCTATATCGTTGTCCATTTTTGTTTTACCTGGTCTTGCATTATTCGATGGTGAAGTTACTTTTCCGAGTAACTTTGATCTGGCCCTAGCTAACAAAAGTATAAGAGATTTCATCAAAATATGGAAATCTTGGAAAATGAAACTATTTATTATCATCGATTAATGGAATGGAGTTTTCATCACCAAACGGTCAGGCTAGACTCCCCCGAAAGGTCTGTTGGTGACCTACAAAACTCTCCAGGAAACCAATTTATGGAGTAGCAGGATAATTTGTAACGCAGGTAGAGATCTGAAAATGCTAAGTGTAAAAGCAAGCTCATTAGGGCGTTGGTAAGGATAATTAGAGCTTGTCTGGTTTTTGGTCATAATGTCGAGCAAAGAGGCAAAGACGATTTCGCGCGAGCAAAAACCTTCAGTTAAATCAGCCTGATATCTTTTATCTACTTAATATTCATCAAAGTACATACCGCAGTGGAAAATTTTGTCAATCAGCTCTACATTACTTTTCAATAATGATCGAAGTGGGGCTGAAAGCAGAGGAGTACACAGATGTTAAGAGTGCTTTAGACAACGCTACCTTGCTGTGATGCTATGGGTATACCCAGTTCGAATCACCACGCATTCTGCTATTGTTTGGTGGCCTTGAGCCTCGGATAAAACCACGGTTTCCACATCAAACTGGCTGCAGAGGTGAAGAGAGAGTCGGTAAAAACTTGTTACGCTGAGGATCGGTGAAAACTTGTTCTAAGACAGAAAATGGTACCGGAGGTGGTTGGCACTAAGACGACGATTTCAGATGATTCTCTGCCTTAGGTATATTGGCAACAGTTTTCTAAATCGGAGGTGTTTGCTCTACTTAAGGTAGCGGACTGAAGAATTTGCGAGGGAAGCGTGGCACTATTCGATTCACTAACTTATTTTAAAGATATTCGCATCGTTAACTCATCTTAACGAAAATTTTAACGATGCTGCTATTCACCAACCATTTTTTAACGATTTTCGCATTCGTCGAATCAGCTGTTGTCGTTAGCTAGCCGATACCTGAAAACTAAACGACAACAAACTTGATATTGTTAACTCAATCTGGAAAAGAAAAATTCGTGATTTCAACTTAAATTAAAGATAAATTCAAAATTCCGTGATTTGTTTCCTTGTAATTAAAAAAAGAATATTAAATAATGTCCTTTGAATATTTGTAATACGTTTTATCACGAGGTGACGAAAACGCATGCACTCCAACAATGGATCAACGTTAACTCTGAGATGTAGGTAATTCTTTTCATTTGAATGCAGCAGCATTTTAGAAGCTGTGCCGGTTAACGCCAGACTTAGCTGAATACCTAATTTATCAGCTTGACAACCAAATAGAAGCTCCAGAATAACATCAAAATCATCTGAGAAACAAGTACCTCGTGTGATCTTTATGCATGGATGTAATTTTAAATTTTACTTCTATATTGGTAGGTTCTAGCGGTTTTGAGATTCTTCGCAACTGGTTGCTATCAACGGCGTCTAAGTGAGCAATGGGCAATATCCATGAGCCAGTCATCCGTAAGCCGGCATTCATCGGGTAACGGATGCAATCAATTATTCATTGTTGTACCAGAAAATGAGGTTTCCTATGGCCCAAGGATTCTAATTTTAAAAAAATTAAATACATACAAATACATACATATGTAAATCCTAAACACGTTGGGGCACAACGCGAATTTTGAAAAGACTCTGGATATTCCTGCGAGTAGAGTTGATGACTTTTATACCAAACCACTCAGAGGAGAGTCCGGAATTCTGATACAATGGCACATTGCAAAATATAAAAAGAATTTTAAATGTTTGCAGTTTGAAACAAACCAGTATCTTATTTTACTTTAATGAAATATAATGAAAACGCTCAAATTTATATTTGGCAGCCCGCATTCATTTTTTTGTTTTCCATTCCTTTTTGTGTTTTCGCCCATTTTGGCATTTAGTTTGACCAAGATGCCACTCTTTAGTAGTTTGAATAAATACAGCGATACAGCTGTTAAGTATCATTAAGACTAAGTTTGTGAATTGCACAATCGGTAGTGCAAACGACATATGGACATATCCATGGAACCTTTAACTATTTTGTTACTCGGGTATATACCCATGATGAGCGGATTTTAAGCGGGTATCGAGCATGCAGGCATTTAGTTCGTATACCTAACTACCCAAAACAAGAAAATTTCGAAATGAAAAAAGCGATTTGTTGCTTTTTGAAAGGCTTTTAATAAATAAATTGCTTGAAAATTATACATTTTTCCGCGATACTCTCATATTTTATTTTCGTTTTTGTCTTATAACTTTTTGAGGGATTCATGAATCGATAAAATTTGGATATGATGTAGTTCTTATCAAGATCATTAAAGTAGCTATAGTCCAATAAATGTGCCGGCCATTGTGTGACCATGATCAAGCCTCAAACGAGCGATACTCCATTTTGAGACGTTAATTTTTTTCCACATTATTGCTTATAACTTTTTGAGGATCTCCAATAATGAAATTAAAAATATATCTTGAAAGGGCTTGAAAAAATAAAGAAAATGATGTTTTCGAAATTTATGTGCCATCAAATTTGAGGAAGCTGTGAGCGTAAATGTCTGTATGTATACATGCGTAACTTTTTTTCGATTATTTTTCGGAATGTTAAATATAACATTGAAACCAATGATTTTTTATATTCTAATAATAGCTGAACATTTTCATATCATAATGACGTGAAAGATTAACGGCAATTAAAAACAAAGATGTAAAATAAATTTGGTTAAAAAAAAACCAATCAAATAGCGAATTTTCACACTCTAAACTCGCAACACAATACGACGTATTAAGGCAAGCACGCTTTAAATCAATTTACATGCTCATATTGCATAGCTAATAAATTATATGGTCCGCCTTGTATGCATTTTCCCCTGCAGCCTAACAGTTGGACATTTATGCATACGGTAGACTCTCGAAAACGGTCCAATGGTGTAGCTTTGAAAAATTCAGTAAATAAAAAACGAAAAACTAATACAAAAAATCCTTCTGCATCGAATGCAAAACAAGCGCGTAATTCACAAAAACAAAAAAAAGAAACGCAAAATAATAAAAATCAGACAAGACTGACTAGTGAAGTGAGAAAAGAAAATTTTGATGCAATCAACAAAAATAATAAAAAAATAGAAAAACAGAAAGTAAAATCTACCCTAAGTGTTCGCTCTGTTATTGATGTAAGCGTAGATGCAAGTAACAAGAAAATTCCAAAGGAAGCAGCAATGAAAATATTACACAATATTGAATGTTTCAATTGTTAATTAGTTACACACCTTATATTAAGTATAAGAATATTATTCCATTGATTGTATGTTAGATTGATTTTTTTAATAAATAAATAATGTTATTAAGTGTACTTAAATATATTTTTTTCACAAACCTTCCTAGCAATTTGTTTTGACGTAAGCTTCAATTTCTTTGTTCTTAGTTTTTCAATAATATTTTTACAATGTTTTGTTAATTATTAATACGGCTCTCAGTGCAATATAAAATACATTATTGTTAAAAGTTGGAAGAATAGAGACTTGAGTAGAAATAAATGTACTCTTATTAAAACTGATACTAGAAGTTGAATTTCTGCCTAAATAACACTTTTGACCTTGAGCTGGCCTTGATAGGGGCATTAGAAAACGAATTGGATCGAGGATTTGTTCTCAATGGTACTCAAAACTTAAATAAATATAATATGATTTAGTTTTTAAGTGAGTTTTACCGTTTTTAACGGTAACTTTTTGAGGGTTTGAGAAAAATGAGTAACGCGGGTATATTCTTCACCAACAATCCACCTAAAACATTCCTAAAAAGGTTTCAGAAGTATGCCTCAAAATAAAAATTAATTTTGCATTTTGAAAAGAAATGAAAGGTTTCGTGGATTTGCTCATATATTGTCGACAAAAATTGCAATTGTCGCACCGTTTAAAGTTAGTGAATCGCACTACTGGAAAACAACCCAGAGCTTCCTGTAAAACCCAGCCGGTGTGGTGCAAATCTTTCTTAGACATAGAAGGAAGGAGTTACAATCCCTGTATGAGTTGATTACAGGACAGAAACCATGAGGTAACACAACGTAACCATAGGCATTATCGATTACCCTAAGTGCACATCTTGCCTGGGAATGTAGCTGCCCTAATTCTTCTAGTATAAAATGGCGCATGTTTGGGCCAGAGAATGGTGCTGTGAACGGAAAATTTTCGCTTTCTATCTCTCGACAAGCTACCCAGATTTATCTAAGAGTCTGGAAGAATTGTGAGGTAGAAATAAAGTCCCATCCCCAACTTGTTCCCTATCTTTTTCCTTTAATTATTATTCCTCTGCCTTCCGCTGTCCTTAAAAGCAATGGGCAACTTTGATTCTGATAATAAGAGCAATATTTCTAAACTGAATTATTTTTCAATCCCCTCTTTGATGATCAAAATATTTTATAAATTGAGTGTGTAGAGTGTGTGCGCTTCATTCGGAGGGTTCAAGATTCAAATCCGGGATAAGCCAAGTAACATCAAAAATTATAGAACAAGTTTTTTCTAATAGCGGTCGCCCCTCTGGAGGCAATGGCAAACCTCCGAGTGCAAGTCAGCTATGAAAAAACTTCTCACAAAAATCATTCGCCGTTCGGAGTCGGTGTAAATTGCTGGAGAAATTCAGTTAAACATCGAGCTATGGTGCAGGCGCCAAAGTATTTATTATTATTATTAACATTAAAATGTTGATTCGAAAACAAAGCTCTCTCTTATAAAATATGAAATGATAGGGATATATAGATATCCAGCCACTGAAAAAGCAATTAATCGGCACAGTCAAATTTTTAGTAGTAACTATAGTTATTCTTTAAATTTAAAGTTTTGTGTTATCTGGGAAAATTACTTTGTCATGAGCTAAAACTATTAAACTTATATACATATGTTATATCCATATAAATTGCCAGCACCCTTCATTCCCACAGGCAAACGTTCATATCTTGATATAAAGGTCAGACAATATATGTATATTGCCATTTGGAGACCACTTGGAGACCGCTCTTTGCTCACGAAGAGCAATACATATGAAAGATGGTATCTTGATATCTGTTGATTACCCTGAACTTTCAAATACGATGCTTGACTGTCGCAATGCCATTTCCTTTAAATATTCATGAAAACATTATTAAAATGAATTTATTTATGGTTTTCTTACCGTTCGCATGAGCGTGGGAACTGGAAATTATTTATATTTGTGATCTTACTTGTTTGACAATTGAAGGCTCGCCTCAAATAGCGTTGTAACCGTCATTTTAGTATACCTCTTTTTTTTGGCATATTCTAGTCTCAAATACCCTTTTTAAACGGTAATTTGCCAAGAAAAAGAGGTATAAAAAAATTGTCGGTTACAACTTTATTTGAGGCCACCCTTCAATTGATTTTTTTTAAACAAATTAAACAAATTTTTATTTTGATATAGCTCATGTCTGACAGCCAAAATGACAGCTGTTCGGTAATAGTCGATTGCCTATGGAGATGCGCAGTAATGAACAACAAAACTTTCACTAACATTCCAATACACCACAGCTGGCAACTTGTCAACAAGTACCAGCTAATTGTGTGACGCTGATGTTGATAATCGCTCGAAGCAACTGTAACAAAACCAAAAGTCGGAAAACTGAAAACGGAAGAAAATCGATTGTTGCCCCATTGCAGCAAATAGGACGATGAAAGCGCGACACACAATATAACAGATACAGATTAAAATACATACATAGAGCTTCATTGCGTTTCCATATTGGGTCGCAACATCTTATTGACTTATCGCGTAACAAGTATGGTACGACTGATTTTTTATTGCACATATACATATGTATATTATACATATGTACATAGTAGATACCTTGTTGCCACGCGTGTGAATAGCAGTATACGTCGTTGGACATCTGGTTGCATTTCCGCAGTTGCCACTGAACGCACACCGAATCCCAGTGGCACGTCGTTGGCGGCGTGTAGCAGCCGGATATGGAGGCCAGTATCAGCTGGGCCGGATCGAGTAATGCCTTGTGGCTATTGGACGTTGGACTTGCTGGCTATTGTTTTTTTTTTTTCTTTTTTTTTTGTTTGCTGTGTTTCATTTTCGAATGCAAAACAGAGGTAGAGACAGACGGTAGGTTGCTACCAACTGATGAACGCAACGATGCCAGCGGTAATATTTACAGGTCTACAACAGCATCCGACAACTACAACAGCGTTGACGAAAATGTCAGAAAGACAAAAACCAACAAGTAGGCGCAAAAAACAAAAGCGCAACGTTTTGTGGCAAGAACCAGCCAAAGCGAGAATTGCTGCAACAGTAGTCGAGGTTTGTTGCTTTTGTTGTTGTTGCTGTTGTTGCAGTTTCAATGCGCTTCAGTTGTTGCGCTTTTAATTTTGGCTTTTAGTGCAATGAGAAGTTGAAAACACAGCGCAACAACACAAACTACGCAAATGAGTGCAAAAACTATAACAACAATAAGAACAAGAACAACAGATATAAACAAGTGTAGTCCAAAATAACACATTCGATGTTTCTGGCACGCGTGTGACACTTAAGCAATTTGGTAGCACGCGCAATTGTTATTGTTGGTAAAAGGAGTGGAGAGAGATAGGGCGATGGTGAGTTTTGTGTGTGGTAGCAGGGTTGCCACTTCGGAAAAATGTTCACCAAAATTTGTAGAAAAAGTTTCATTATTTTAAATTTGTTTCAACGTATTTGACATCTAATATATAAATGCCAAGCGTTCTGCTACTCACCACACGTCGCTTAAACCAAATACTTTCTAAGATAGAAGTAGGCAATTGACTTTGACAACATGTAATCTGCAAATTTTGTTTTTGTTTAAGTAACATCACTTTATATGAAATTCGGCTTGATTTGGTTAATATCATGATACAAAAAAATCAAAACGATAGAATACATGATTGGGCGAACGTGCCGCGACTGGCATATGTCAAAAAAATTATATTAAAATTTTTCGAAAGTGTTAAAATATGAATTATTGAAAGAAATTTAATAAACAAATCTATGAAATACTAAATACTCGTTCGTAGAAAGCTGTTTCATTGACTGCGTCCCCGTCTGTATTCAATCCATTGTGTACAATAAAGTTGGTAGTTTCAATCAAAAAATCTCGAGAGATAATACAATATTTTCGTTCCCATATTTATAACAGGCGTTATATTATTTCGAGTGATTATTTTAATTTTTTCATATTTTTTTTTTTATATACAGTTTTGGTTTCTTTATTCTTGCGGTTTAAAAATGAAATTCTTTCCCATCTAAAATCTTTTTTTTATATTCTGGCAATTTTACTTTTAAATTGCTATTCAAATTTTGCTTAAAATGTTGAATTTAAAATCTCTAATGTACGCTAAAAATTCGAAGATGGCTGGATCGGGTTTCACAGATTTTAATTGTGAGTTTAACCCTGATCTTTTCGTTAACGATATATTCAAGTCGCATTTTTGTATGGCAAAATCTTGCAAAATCAAATGGATCGGTTAAATAATTTACTGCTTTTGTGGAAAAGGGCAACACCTTTGTAACTATATCATTGAATTATCGACAAGAAATCAAAAAAGAAAACTATTTGATCACTGAACTGATTTCAGGTTGCAACATCAGGAATCCATGACAGGCATTAATAAATTGCAAATGTTTATTCTTTGATTTTCAATAATTTCAGAACTAAAATTAAAATTTTTAACGGCCTTTGGGTTCCATCCAATAGCTGTCGTTTGTTTTTTTACTTTTAGAGAAATAAAAGCATTACTAATTTCAAACCTCTGAGAGATGCGGCCACCGCAGTCCCTATCTGATATGAATTGTAATGACTGCGGAAAACTTAACCACATCCAATTTACAAAATTTACACTATACTATGTACACGCAAATTTAATCATAGAAAACTGATTAAAATTAAATTAATATTTGAAATTTTTAGACTATTACTAATCGGTATGGGGTGTAAATTGGGGGTCGGGGATCCCTCGGCGATTCCGCCGCAAACGTAGGTCGGTGATGTGCCGAACTTCTCGAGGTCCTTCTACCCTAGGCTGTGCGTCGAAATGCATAAAATATTATTTTAAAAAACTGAAAAAATATATAGAAATTTGTTATGTAAATAAGGCGATCTTACGTACTATATGCTCTGTTCTGTTCCAAAGCGACCAAGTGTTGGGTGAACTCTAAGAGGGGTAAAAGGACTCGAAAAAAAGCAGACAACGCTGTAAAAAATAGTTGAAATAAATGCTTCATGTAAATAATACTATTAAGCAAGTTTTTATAAAAGCCAAATTTAATTTGTGCATTAATGTTTAATGTATTTCACAAAACTAAAAGCCAATTCAAAATTTAAAAAAAGTAACCTATATATACATATATATTATACATATATTAATTTTTCGGCCTATCTATTTGTATCAACAATAATTTTTATGAGCTCAAGGCCATAATAGGAAGATCAAATAGCAACAACAGCGTGTACAGTTTACTTAGGGCATTGTCTTAAGGAGTACTGGTACGAGTTGGCTGTGAAGGATGTTAGTTCGATCCTCAGAAGAAGTCTGAGGAGGAGATGTGGTGATCTCTGAGATAAATGTAAATTCTACCATTGTTGCTTTTTCTATAATTTTTCTTATTAAAAATGGACTTGAGCAAATAAAAATTATTTTTGGTAAAAGTAATATAAATATAAAATTATAGTAGTTTAGGGACTGAGAAGCCATACAAAGAATCAATATAAATTAATAAACAAATGGTACAGAATTATTAAATTCAAACTCTCCTAGAATTTAAAGTTAAGGTGATGAAAATAGCACAGCTCTATTCGCTATCATCATCAAACTTCAGAATACTAAAATATATACATACATATTTTAGCTGCTATGAAAATAAATCTAAGTAAATTTCTAAAAGGTTACGTTAAATAAAAATATTTTTCTTTAAACTTTCAATCAAAAAGTTTTTTAATCGTGCGTAACGGCAGTCATCGTAGCAGAGTGTGTAGGGATGCGCGATTCAATCGGTTGGTCCCGGGTAAAAAGTCTTTTCGGGGCAAGCAACATCAAAAATTATGGCAAAGTTTTTTCTTCCATGAAAAAAATTTCACCAAATTTATTTGCAATTCTGAGTCGGCATAAACCTATAGGTCCTTCAGTTTGTGTTACAAGATCATAACTGCTCCACAAATGATAGGAGAAGTTCGGCCCAACAACAAAAGGAAACATTTTTCTCTTCTAGACAGTGCTTAATCAGAACCAAGTAAAAAATACCGTATTGAAATAGGATTGAGTGTACTGGCAAGCCCATTTTTTAAGTCTTCTTCCCTAATAAAAAAAAAGTTTGCATAAAAAACATTTCTAGTGAATAGATATTTTGTGAAAATCTAGAATAAAATATCTATTTGCTAACTTTAGTGCTAAAACTGGCCACCTCATCTTTTCAGCGTTCTTCGCTTGAAAAAAAATTACGAAACAAATATATTTAACGGAGGGATATTCTACCGAAGTCCACAAGGAAATCTTCATTTTTCGAAATCTTCGCCAATTTCTATGGGCTTATCGCCTTTAGCAAAAATTTTCCCGAACACATATTTTCACTGGATGGGTATTCTATCGAAATCAGTGATAAAATACTAATTTTTGCGAAACGCGTGTTTTGACGCCTAGGGGTCGTGCAAATATTATATACCGTTATTTTTGATCATTTTAGACCCTCCCCCCCTCCCCATGTCACACCTTCAGAAAAATTGTTTTATTAATCGTAGAATAAAATAAAATGTTAATTGTTATAAGTTACATATTCGGCAAAGGGACATCACATGTCACACTTCGTCACAAATCGCAACCCCGACCCCTAGCGCGAGTGCACGACCCCCTAGAATTAGAAAACAAGTATATTTAGGAGCCAGGGATGCATTATGCGTGGTGTGATTCAAATTTTGAATTTCTTTTTAGGAATTACGCGCAAAATTTGATATGAAAATAAAGAGTAAGCTAATAAAACCATGATTTTCATTTATGAGGATTAATGCAGTTCAAATATTGGTGGAAGTATTTATTACACAGCCCAAAAAAATTAAAAAAGTTGTTTGATTCTTTGAATTTATCAACTGATTCTAGTTAATTTGGGTTTTCATGATATAGCTTTTTTTAATTATTTTAAAAATAAAACTGTTCCATACAAATTAAAAAAAAAAAAAAGAAGTAAAACTGTTTCGTACAGATTTTTTAATATACAAAAACTTTCTAACAAAGTAGGTATTGAAAAAATAATACAATTATAATTCTAGTTACAGGATAGAAAGCTTCTTTTAAGGTACACTCTTGAATGAACATCCGGATTAAAGTCTCTTTTCAAATTCCAACAGTAGTCTGCCATCATATGTGTATTCCACCTTCCCTGGTATCGATTCTCCATAATTTTGATATCTTGATGAAACCGTTCTCCTTGTTCTTCGCTTATATTACCCAAGGTCTCTGAAATTATCTAGCATATTCTCCACTAACTGAACATAATTTGAAGCTTTATTATTTCCCAAGAAATTTTTTATAACTTGCACGAATGATGTCCATGCATTTCGTTAATTTTCGGTCATTGACTTATCAAAATTGTTGTCATTTATAAACTGACTGCCGTCAAAAACTCCTGCTCTAATCTTATCTTTACTTAGACTAGGCATTTTGCTGCAAAAATATGTGAAACATTCCCCTTGCGATTCAGAGCCTTAACAAACTGCTTCATGAGTCCTTATTTGATGTGCAACCGTGGTAGGACGATCTTTTCACGTGCAACTAAGGCTTCATTTACAATATTTTTATCGCCAACACTCAATTTCTCTCTCGTAGGCCAATATTTTTGCCGCCAATGCTGTTGCTTGAATCTGCTATCCCAGAGACACAAAAAAAAAAGGGTACTTTGTATAACCACTCTGTTGTCCAAGAAGAAAATTTTCGATTTTAAGATCAACACAAATGCTCCATTGGTGGTATTGGTAGTTTATCTTTTTCATCATTAATGCAATGTTGTTATATTCTTCTTTCATTGTTGTGGAGTGCGCAATTGGTATTGATGCATACACATTGCCATTGTGCCATAGCTAGCAATGACACAAAAAATAATATTCTCAGAAACTGTTTGTATGTACCCATTCAGTGCAATTTTGTTGGGGTATGTAATTGAGAAAAGCTATATCATGAAAACTAGAGCTGATAGAGACAAACGGAATTTGAATTCAGCGCACCCAAATTAACTAGAATCAGTTGATAAATTCAAAGAATCAAAATGAGTGTTGACCTGTGTTATTTGTTAAATTTTGTCTACATAAATTTGGGTTTTTTTTAACTGGGTCGTAAATGTTTACATTCTAGAGTGGCATCCCTGTGCAATAGTGTACGAATATGAGCATACATAGATGTATGTATATATTTATATATATATGTGTATGTATGTTTGTTTGTGCCGTTTGCGATCGTATGCATGGCAATAAAAGCCGAAATTGCTTCCTTGGCACGTGATACACTTTGCACCTAATGGACAGTAACTTTTTTGTTGCATCGCCACGCACAGTAACAAACAACAAAACTATGAAAACGTGCGCACCACAAACTGTTATCTATGTAGTATGTACATACATATGTACCTTTGTTTGCGGTATCATTGTGGCGGAAACTGAGGTAGAGAGGGAGAGGGTGGTGGTGCAATAGATAAATGGCGGGAGTGTACCTACAATGGTTGGCGATTTTTTGAAACAACACACCGGCGTTAAAACAGTGACTTTCAAGCGTTTCGTATATGTAAAATGAAACAAAAAATGTTGCTCGATCAGTGGCGTGTCTGGGTAAAGAAGAGGTGTGCACAGTTAATTGTTGGGGCTGGAAGCTCGCTGTGGAATTAATTGTTGAACATAATAATAAAAAATTAATAGTTAAATTTTGTTGCACTAAAATGATTTTAAACTCATTTTTTATTGTTAGTTACAATGACCTAGGGATGAAGTTTTTTTTTTTTACTCGAAGTAGGTTTGTTCACATAACGGTAGTTTGTAACAGCTTTATGTAATCGAGATAGATATATGCATATACTAAAATGTTCAGAATGAAAAGACTAATCAGTTGTCTGCTTAGACGTACGCCCGTTCGCCTATCGGAAAATGCGAGTAGATATTGAGATATCTCATCGAAGCTTGGCACAAATATTCCCCTTGGCCTAAGATATTTCGATATTGAAAATAGGCTAAACCGGATAATAATTACGGTCACATAACGATGTTTGTGAAAATAAAGAAAGTGCGATGTTTCAGCAACTGTAAAACATAATTTGATTAAATTTGATTTGTAGGTGTGATTTGGGGAAAGAGACATTTCTCCTACCGTTTTGTTAATGCTGTTTTGTTTTAAAGATGCGTAGCACAGTTCAAACTGAATATATCTCCAGAACTGCCAAATTTGCCGAATAGGAAACGTAGGTTAAAAAAAAAAGTTTGGAAAATCAGTTTGACACTGCTCACTTTAGAGAAAAGGGGTATATCTTCGAAACTAATTTATCAAACACTACTACATGTGGTACACACACACATTGCATTACAACTCATTACGCATATGTAATTTCGAAGATTATAGTAATCGGATGAACACCACTAACTTCTCTCGTATCACGGTTATTTGAAAAAATTAAAACAAAATCATTCAAATTTGGTTCGACGAATTTAATTTGGTAGAGAAATACTTATTGATTTTATTAAAATAAATACAAGACGATTAAGTTTTAAAATGAAAAGTTGTATATTTTTTGGTCTTATTGCAAACAACAAGTACTGTTCATTTAAAACAAACCTATGCTGGGCGTCTAAAATTTTAAATTTTTTCAAATTTCGTATTCGCTACAAAGTAGATAAATTTTTATTTATGTAAATTATATTTTCTGGAACCACTCAATATATGATAATTTTATATATTCTTCTCGATCTTGATTTATTAACTGCAATTCTCGACTCGAAATAAAATTATGGCAATAATAGCTTATAATATTTATTACATTCTACTTTGAAATTGGTGTCAAAAATAGGGATATAGGATATAGGAAATTCAAAAGGTGTTCTTGTCCTTTATTTATCCCTCGCCTTCCGTCTTTGAGAAAGTATTTTTCTTAGGTCAATGAAAGAAAGTTTGCATTGTCTTAGTTAGTTTCAATAGGAATTTTTAGCGATGTGCGATAAAAAAAAACTAGCTTTTAAAGTATAATCCATTTCAATGCTTATAATATTTTTATTATTGAATAATGAGCAATGCCACCTTGGGTTCTATTGTTTTCTTTTATAGTCTGGTGAACCTGCCGCATTCATTCGAGTAGATTCCTAGATTAGTCAGGTTATAACTCAACATACAGCATCGTGTATAAATTGTCGTAAAAATACTTTAATTGTTATTTGATAGGCTCATGCATTTTTAAAAAAATATTTGTGCTTATTGCCCAATCGCACTTAGGAGAACTACGCATCTGGAAGGTTAGAATTAAATAGGCCTCCATTTTCTATACCACAGAGAAGCTCTATTCTTGTAAGAGAAGTCCTCCTTTTCTTCAATACTAGTATGACCCATAACCCAGATAACTCAACCCCGATGATCAGCCACAGAGTGTTTAGCTTGTTAAATTACTCAATCAACAGATTTGAAAGCTGCAATAGTCCTTTGGTTGTCTGTTAATTTAATTTTGTGTTTATTGAGTCTATGATTACAAAAATTTACAGACTAGATTTAAAATAATAGGCGGAAAAAAGGAACTGCACTAGATAAACATAAACCCAATTAAAGTTCTGCGGTTGCATATTTGTAGAAAACCGAATACTTAATTTTTTTTTATTAAGTTTAGTAAGATCCCTCATACTAAGCGCTTCACTTAACAAATTAGCTTTAGCAGGAGTAATATAAAACCGCGGGATGAACCGAAATATCAAGCACATTGAAACGGAGACATGCGAAGTAATTCCGGGAAATCAATGAAGAATCAATCAAGCCGTAAACAAAAATATGGGAATGCACAAGCTTTCTACACTCAAGAAAAATTTAAATTAATAAGTTTGCACCGAGCCAACTGAAGGAAAAACTGAATAAGTTTCCTCTGAACCCGTTCAATATACAATGAGTGACAAATATGAATAGAATTCCAGATAACGGAGGTTCATTCTAGTTTTTAACGAACAATATATTTATAGAGGGATACCCTAGTATCGGCATACTAAAAATTCTTATTAAAATTTGGATGAACATAGGTGAATCCAGAGTCAAAAATGACACCAATATCAACAAAATCAACGGCTTAGTAGTTAACGCGTACCATGGTTCAAACGTTAGTAAAGTCTAGAAAGAAAGAAGTCTGATGAAGGGATGTGGTGATCTTCGACATGAAATATAGGACTTTAGCCATTTTAAGGAAACCTAATGAAAATCAATGTTTTTTTAGCTTATGAAGCAGAATTGCTTATGAAACATTATCGAACACCTTGGAAAAATCTCAATAGATGCAATTCACTTGGGACTATGAATGGAGCTAAACGAAATTTGGAAAAAAGCTACGAAATTTGCTATTGCAGAATGACCACCAACAAAGCCATGCTGATGAGGGTTCACCATAATTTTAGTGGAAAAATATATTTTGTCCATTGCCTCCTTCTCAAGATGGCAAAGTTCCGATGCCGGTAGTTGCGGATGATATTTAAGTCTGCACGAATTTCTAGAGCTTCGGCTCACACACCAGGAGATCAGTGTACCAAAATCTGCTGATAATAATAAGTATTTTTATAAAAGGAATACATCTATTGCAAATGCACAGACCGAAAATACCACCTCAAATGCTCTATAAATCAGAACAAAATTTGGCATTTCTCTATGCTTTTTTACAATAAAAATCCCTTCTTATTACGACTAGATAATTAAAAATAACAATCAAGAATATAACCTGTAAAACTAAGCTGAAAACTCTTCAATGTAATTAAAAAGAACTACGACGTAAACCTTTTCAATAAAATCTTGTTG